>CM056377.1:14925925-15605925 GCA_029718625.1 Synaphobranchus kaupii | reverse complement strand
TTGAGCAGTGTCATCTGTGGAGGCAGAGATCCTTTGAGCGTTAAGATGCCTTGACCCAGTACCCTGGAACTCTCAGATTGTGGAGGTAAGTGTACGATATAGAAATGTTTCAGCGAGGCAATAAGTGAACACTGCAGAGAACCGTGCAGAGATCTTCCAGGAGCCAGAAACCAGATGTGGCCGGCCCAATCGGGCAGTTTGTCAGGAAGAGGCATGAACCCTTTATGGTGTAAGTGATGAGAATGTTCTTAGATTAGAATGTTCTAATATGTGATTAGAATGTTCTTAACTGGACAATCTAATGCTGAAGTAACAATCACAACTGGTAATTGAAAGCAATGGAGCTCTAGAACACTGACTTAGAATTTTGAAAGAAACATTAAAAAGAACCTTACTCTTCAAATAAAAGGGTTAACCCAGTGGTAAGTGTACACTTCTGATAACTGACCTTCTGCCTTTGTGACATCACTGAGCTCCTCCTCAGAATTCTGCTTCTCTACGGCCTCCATGCTGCCAGACCCTGAGAATGAACCATTTACATTTACATTACTGGCATTTAACAGACGCTCTTATCCAGAGCATCCGTTACATAGTATCCCTTTATATAGCTGAATATATACTGAAGCAATTCAGATTAAACACCTGGCTCAAAGGTACGACAGCAAAAAACTTTGATCCGGTTAATGTGAAAAGTGTTTTTAAAAAATTTATATTTTAAACTTATATTTTTATAATGATTCAGAATTCACTTATTTTAAGATTTTCCTATGAATTTACATGCTGTAAGTAAGTACTGTGAACGAACAAAAGTAACCACTGCTAGCTTACCTATCTACTTCAAACTACCTTGCTTGTCTTTCAGCATCTGGATTAGTAAGTGATCTTGCTTAGAGAATTCAGCTATTCACAAATCCACAACCATTACACCGGGAGAAGTAACAGTGTGAACACAAAAAAAGGTTGATCTTCTTACCGATTCTCTCTTAAATTGCCTCCCCAAATGTCTTCTCTCTTGGATGTTGGAGAATTTTGGTTTCCCGGCACTGGTGACAAACAACCATCTGCAGTCACACACTAAAATCCAGTTCAGTCACAGTCGCACAGACACTAAAGCTCGGCTCAGTCACAGTCACACAGACACTAAAGCTCGGCTCAGTCACAGTCACACATTTACACACAGCAAGGCTCAAGTGGCCAACTTCCCATTCAAATATATTTGCAAGACAAAAGAACTTTGCTTTGTTGCCGAAGCACTTGCAGGTATGTGCTGAAGGTTTGAAAGATAAATAATAAAACCTAAGAACCTATCCCTATTCCCCACACACAGAGACACACACGTACAAACACAATGCCTTGGAAAGTATAATTTGAAAAAAAAAAGACAAAACAACAAAAATGACACACAGATGACAGTTAGTGACAGTCCTTGTACTGAGGGGAAGTGAATGGGGGGAGTGCTCAGTGACACACCTGCTTAGTGTTGGCAAGAAGTTAGAGAACTTTACTTCCTCTCACCTGCCTTTCCTGTTTTCTCAGGAGAGAGGCAGACAGGCAGAATACATTTCTATCACACGCTATTTCAACCACAACCTCAGTGTTTTCCATCAAACACTTATTTTCAGAGAGAGTTCTGAGGGGGTGGAGTCTAAGAGGGCGTGGCCTCAGGCAGCAGAGTATGAGGGGGAATGTTTTTTCCATAGAAAATATATTGTATAACGCGAGTCTCTTCTTCTTCATCAAAAATTCTCAATAGATATATCCCATGCGCCCTGCGGACACTCCTCGTTTGTGATGATTCAGATGATTCATCAGTCATGGAAACTGGTTAGCTGGACTTACAACTGCTAAGATTTTGCTAGCTTGTCTGTAGCAGTCTCCACATTCTTTCTTATGGCGCCACTGGATTCTCACATATTTTATTGATATAATTCATATGGAGCTCTCTATAGCTCGGATTCATGGTGCCAGGGTTGGCACTGTGACAGCTTGGAATTCTGCTGTAGAGAGCGATCGAGGCTTATTGTAATGACGGTGTCATGAGATTGACTGTAGCATGTGTGATACACTGTAAATTCTGCATCTGCATTATAATAATTTATTATTTTTTTATCCGGATGGGGTGTCGTGGAGTGGGGGGTGGGGTGACTGATTCTCCATCTTGTCTTTTTTGTCCAATTTTTGTGATCTTACTTCATTTAATTGAGAAAACAAAATATATTGTATACAAGCGAGGAAAATATAGTGTGTACAAGAGAGGAAGAAACAGCCAGGAGAAATATAGAGAAGTACAATCAAAATAACAGTTCCCTCTCATCTGGTGTGGCTCATGCGGAAGTGGTTTGGCTCTGGACTCCTCCCCTTCCTCTTGCCTGAAGGCCGGGAGCAGAGGGGTCCCAGTCCAGAGGAGCAGGGGTGTATTCCACAAAGCAGGATTACTGAGTTAGCCGGATAACTGAACTGAGTATAATCCGGAACAGCTCTTTTTATTCAGTCCATGTTCCAGATTTGGGAGGGTTCCGGGTTTTACTCAGTGCAGTTATCCAGGTAACTGAGTAATCCTGCTTTGTGGAGTACCCCCCAGTTCAACAAAGACTCCACTCCGGGGTAAGCACCACACCTGACTGACTGCCCCGTGTGAGACCCGGGTGACCCCACCCTGCAGGTGAATTGTGGGTATGCAAAGTTCTGATCGCTCCCAGTGGGCCTTGCATGTCTGCCCAGCAGAAGGCATTTGCATTTACAATGCAAATGCAGGCAATTATTTCCATAGTCTCAGAGTGAGGTTAATAGATGTAAGAAGTCTGTCTCTGAGGCCATTATGTCTGCTAGCCACACATTCCCTTGATCTTATCATTATTACAAATACTGTTGGTACAAGGGTAGCATAGCGAACGTGAGTGGGAAATCAGGAACTACTCAAATCAACAGACGTGCTAAATCACAGCAAGACGGCCAATACACTACGGCCTAATTGATAGGTGTCACAAAACACAAAACTGTCTACATGCAACATAGCCCCAATCTGATCAGATTGTATTTTATTTTTTATTTGTATTACTTTATTTATTTATTTATTTTTGTGTAATTATAATATTTTTGTATATTTTATTTTCACTCTACTTCTTTTTTGATTATTATTATTATTTATTGATTTGTTATTATTATTAATATTATTTTTATTTATTAACTTTATCCACTTATATAGTATGTAATTAATATAGCAACCACATATCATAATTTATTGTACCATATGTATATATTAATGAATTTATTATTATTATTATTATTATTATTATTTTCTATAAATATGTGTTGTATACTGCACTGTGCTTTGGCAACAATGATTGATTCATGCCAATAAAGCCATTTGAACTTGAACTTGAGAGAGACCAGTTCAGTGAACAGAAGGGTTCCCCTATATCCCTGGGTATTTACATTCATGTTGTAGCTGTAGGACTAAATAAATGTGTTCATTACTGCAAATATTGTAATTGTAGAGAACAGCATTGTATGCATGCTAATGTTGCCTGAACAGCAGAGAAGACACAACAGGTGAGTTGAGGGGGCTTGGAGCCTTTACTGTTCAGGCACCAGAGCACTTCAGAATGATTAAGTTTAGCTGTTTGTCTATTGACATTACATTACATTACATTACATTACAATTATTTGACCCGACTACAAAGCAGATCCGACAAAGCACTACTTTCTCACAACGTAGGAGCCATCCCTAGTAATGAACATAGAACACGGTCAGCTATACATTCTTTATAAAATAGCAAAAAACACAAGTTAAATAAAAAAC
This sequence comes from Synaphobranchus kaupii, assembly GCA_029718625.1. Classification (NCBI taxonomy): domain Eukaryota; kingdom Metazoa; phylum Chordata; class Actinopteri; order Anguilliformes; family Synaphobranchidae; genus Synaphobranchus; species Synaphobranchus kaupii. Next base: position 15,602,123 of record CM056377.1, on the reverse strand, counting down.
AAGCAAAAAAATAAATAAATAAACAGGAAGCAAGTACCCTATATCGGTAGTTTAGTTGAGGTGGACCACAAAGGAAAACAGACAGTGTTTCAGCTGAGCGCAGAGGAGTGGGGAGTTCGTTCCACCACTGGGGAGCTAGGGTGGAAAAGCTCCGCAGTCGGGACGAGCGAGAGCCGTTAACACGGAGGAAGGGAAGTGCAAGTCGCCCTGCAGCAGCAGAGCGAAGTGGTCGAGCAGGAGCGTAGTGCTGGATTAAGTCCTGTAGGTAGGAGGGGCCTGACCTTTTGGCTGCAGTGTAGGCCAGGGTCAGAACTTTGAACCTGATCCTGGCCACGACCGGCAGCCAGTGGAGTGACCTCAGCAGGGGGGTGACGTGTGAGAACTTCGGGTGGTTGAACACAAGCCGAGCAGTCGCGTTCTGGACCACTTGTAGGGGCAGAATGGCGCAGGCTGGTAGGCTTGCAAGAAGGGAGTTGCACTAGTCCAGACGTGAGGTGACCATGGTCTGGACAAGAAGCTGGGCAGGTACGGCCGAATCCTCCGGATGTTGTACAGGAGGAACCTGCAGGACCGTGCCATTGCCGTGATGTGTTCTTTGAAGTTCAGCTGGTCATCCAGGACCACTCCCAGGTTCCTTGCAGAGTGGGAGGCAGTCACCATGGTTCCGTCGACGGTGATGGACAGGTCTAGAAGCGGGGAGGTCTTGTATGACTTGTATGAATTGACTATTCTTATCTGACACAAACTGTGTGTGTGTGTCTAGGTCAGGTAGTTTAGTAATATTTATATAGTTTTAAGATTGTTTGTGTTTTCTTGTCCTTTCCAGTATTTGTTTTTTTATGTTGTTCAGCCTTATGTACATTGACCTTGGGAATGTAGAGATGTGTTATTATTAAATGAATAGACTTGGGGACTTGCTGAAGGGGATAGTCATGTGACCTCTATGTCCAATGAGCGTGCAACGGCTGTTGCTAGTCTCCATATGGGCAGAAACATGATATGTGTGCCGACTGGTCTGGTCGTCTCTGTGGGCTACCTTATAAATAAACGAGCACAGCTTCATCGCTTCACGTTATTTTCCCGGAAACCTGACAATGGCCTTGTGCATTAAATTGAACACCGGGGCAAATATTCCGGTTGTGGGTCTTGGAACGTGGCAGGTTGGTCCATTTCAAAGTTTGAAAGTCATCTCGCTGCTTTGGGAATGCCTACAGCAACAATGTAACTGTAACCGTAGCTGGATTTACATTCAAAAGTAACTCCCATACGTTTTTGTGAACGGTTAATTCATTTTCAGGTTTGCATGTGCACATTAGCTGTTGAACTCTGCAAGATTAATGTGCTAGGAACTGCTCCCTGTGTCTGCGTCCAGCATTTTTTGAGAGAAAAGTTGCAGTATTGATTGTAACGACACTTAGCAGCTGAGGACAGCTGCAAAATTAGGCTACGTGGAATTGTAAACAGACTGCGAAACCAGTGACTGAGTTGAACGATGGGGTCATGTAGGCTGTGCGCCCCAAGTGTAACCAAACTAATCTCTCTCTCTCGCACAGCGTGCCACAATGAAATAGATCATTCTGTGTTTCTGTGTGTGCCCCCAAGTCATAGCCAGTATCTGTAAGTCTGGCCTCCCTAATAAAGACAAACACTGCTGCTTGCAGCCACCCGCTGCTTATTATCACAGTCATTGCGTTGGACAGAGGAGTAGGCTACACTTTGGGTCTGATTTACTAAGACCTTTAGCATGTGCAAAACCTTGTAGCACACACAAAACTAATAACACAATCAATGATTGGTGCAAAAAAAAATAAAAATGCAATGATTGGTCATGTTATTTTTGCGTGTGCTAAAAGGTTTTGCACTTGTCAAAGATCATAGTAAATCAGGCCCTTGCTGTACAACTGGTGCTGGCTCCGAGTTAATCTGTCCCTGTGGTATAATGAGACGAGGCCCAGACAATCCCGCCAACCAAACCCCTCGCATTGCATGGAGCACCAGCTCACAGTTTGGCGGCCCCTTATTTCTGTGTTTATTATAATTCGCCTGCTGCTCTTTCTCCGATGCCCGTTTCTGTCCGCCAGTCCCCTCCCGGCAAGGTGACTGAGGCGGTGAAGGTGGCCATTGCAGCAGGATACCGGCACATCGACGGGGCCTTCATCTACCAGAATGAGCCGGAGGTGGGAGCTGGCATCCAGGCCATGATCGGGGAAGGGGTGGTGACCAGGGAGGACCTGTTCATGGTCAGCAAGGTTCGCGCTTAAACCGCTGAGATTGGAGTCTGAGAATCTGAGGACTGTGATTGGCTGTCCTGATGTCCTGCATTCAAATCACAGTGTACAGCAGTATCATTGCATAATAAAATGTGAGACAGAGAGCATTTTAAAATATTTTCTAAATGCACATGTTGTTTTGAGGCTGACACAATTTTTCATAAAACTAGGTGAAATAAAGCAGATGACAGTTTGCTCAAATCTAACACAATGTCGAAATTTTATAAATGAGTAAATACAGTATTTGCACTCTTTAAACCAATACTGTCTGTGTTTGTGTGTGTGTGTGTGTGTGTGTGTGTGTGTGTGTGTGTGTGTGTGTGTGTGTGTGTGTGTGTGTGTGTGTGTGTGTGTGTGTGAGAGAGAGAGAGAGTTCAATTAAAAGCCATCCTGACTAAAGTCCCTCTCCACAGCTGTGGTGCACTTTTCATGACAGGTCTATGGTGAAAGCTGCATGCCAGAAGACTCTCACTGACCTTAAACTGGATTACCTGGACCTGTACCTGATTCACTGGCCAATGGGTTTCAAGGTGAGATAGCTGTACCTGGAGCCAGGCCTTGAGATGCAATTATGGGCTATGCAGTCTCTTTTAACCCATTCCACTAATGAGGTTAGTTTCATGTGGATAAATTAACCAAAGCTTCTCTTGTCTCTCTCAGGTTAGTGTATTTGTAGACATTTGTATTTCCAAACCAAGGAAGATGGACGGATGAAGCTGTGTCACTGATGCTGCTCTTCTGTTGCAGGCTGGAACAGAACTCATGCCTCTGGACAGTGAAGGGTTGGCAGTCTCAGATGGCAGCAGCTTCCTGGACAGCTGGGAGGTGAATGGGTGGAAATGAAGCCGCAGGCCGGCCAAGGAGTCTAAACTCATACAGCATTACATGGGATCTTTGACTTGGAACGCGTTGTTATGGCAGTGTTACCCATAGATGAGGACTCAGGGTAGGAGTCTGTGACTCGGGGTAGGAGTCTGCGAGAGTCTGTGCTGACTGTGGGCTTTTTCCTTTCCAAGGGGATGGAGGATCTGGTGGAAGCCGGAATGGTCAGAGCCATCGGAATCTCCAACTTCAACCGCCAACAGATGGCGGCAGTGCTGAACAAACCAGGCCTCAAACACAAGCCAGCCAACAACCAGGTACATTAAATTCTGTATACTGAATACTGATTATACACATACTGTGTGTGTGTGTGTGTGTGTGTGTGTGTGTGTGTGTGTGTGTGTGTGTGTGTGTGTGTGTGTGTGTGTTTGTTCTCATATTTAGTATGTGTGAATGTTTGTGTGTGTGTGTGTGTGTGTCTGTGAGAGAGAGAGGGAAAGAGAGACAGAGATAGGGTGAAAGTTCCTAAACGCGCCCTCTCTACAGATTGAGTGCCACCCTTACCTGTCCCAGGAGAAGCTGATCAGCTACTGTCACTCCCAAGGCATCAGTGTGACGGCATACAGCCCGCTGGGCTCCCCGGACAGACCATGGTGAGAGCCGTCACTCACACACTCAGTCTGGTGGGGGGCGTGAGCTTTGTGCTGGGGGGCAATGCACACCTTTTTCTCTTTCTTTAGGGCCAAAGCCAGTGAGCCCTCCCTCCTGGAGGATCCGCATATCAGAGCAATGGCTGACAAATACAAGAAAACACCGGCGCAGGTACAGACTACTGGAACTCTTACACTGTAATAGCGTCTGCTAGATGAATGTAATCGAATGAGATGTATTGTGATGTAGGTTTGATGGTACCTGCCTCTTTTAGAGGAACAGTAATTGTAATGCATAGCCCTCTGTGCTGTGGTGTTTTTTTTCTCACATTTAACTTGCGTGTGCACACACACACATACACACACATGCATGCATGCAAGATTGCAGCATGCACACACACACACACACACACACACACTGAGGACTGAGGACATAACATAAGAATAAAAAAAACCATCAAAGAACATAAGAATATGTATATAATGATGAGAACAGAACATTCTGCCCCATTTTACATGCGTCCAAATGTATTTCGGATGACTGTATTTCAGATGCACTGTCTTGAGGCCACATTTGTGCTAATATAAGAGTCTGCAGGCTTGTTTACACTGTTATTAAGGATGAGCAGCTCTATTTGAGCCCTCCGAGGATCTGGAAGACCTCCTTTGAGGTGTACTGTTATCAGACCTGAAACTGTTTCACCCTGTCCTGTGTAAAAATTCTAAAACTACACCTCCCCAACCACAAAAAAAAAGTGGTACAGCGCCAGTAACTGTCCCGACTCAGGCTTACATCCTCAAACGCTGCAGTATGACCTTTCGCGGACGCATCGAATGATTGGTTGGTTTTTCCGGGTGCTCCATCAGGTCTTGATCCGTTTCCACATGCAGAGGAATTTGATCGTCATTCCCAAATCTGTCACGCCTCAGCGCATCCAGGAGAATTTCCAGGTAACCTGCTTAACTCCGGTGAACGATGCCGTTTCTATATCCAGTTGTTAATTGGCACAAATCTGACACAATATGTCATAAACATGTTATTGTTGGAAATAATTAATATTTTGTAATAATTTAATGACTTTTAATTAGATCTGTTCTCAGACAGCTAATGCTAATTCATTTTCTGTAATGTTCTGTGACCAATGCTAACATATCTTTGTCCCCCACACAAACAGACAGTTAAGAAGTTATTAGGACTGCACACAATGCATATCTCTGTTATTGGTTTTCTGAATTTGTATATCCGGTAGTGTATTGCTCCTGTGTGGGTGTTTGGGTTTTGAGCGTCTATATCTCAGTTCTGACTGAGTGTGTATCTTTGTTCTGAGTGTGTGTATCTCTGAGCTTGTATGTGGGTTCAGAGTGTGTGAATCTTGGAGCTTGTATGTGGGTTCAGTGTGTGTGTGTATCTCTGAAATTGTATGTGGGTTCAGTGTGTGTCCATCTCTGAGCTTGTATGTGAGTTCAGTGTGTGTGTGTATCTCTGAGCGTGTATGTGGGTTCAGTGTGTGTATATCTCTGAGCTTGTACTGTATGTGGGTTCAGAGTGTGTCTATCTTGGAGCTTGTACTGTATGTGGGTTCAGTGTGTGTGTGTATCTCTGAAATTGTATGTGGGTTCAGTGTGTGTCCATCTCTGAGCTTGTATGTGGGTTCAGAGTGTATGCATCTTGGAGCTTGTATGTGGGTTCAGTGTGTGTGTATCTCTGAGATTGTATGTGGGTTCAGTGTGTGTCTATCTCTGAGCTTGTACTATGTGGGTTCTGAGTGTGGTTCTCTGTCATGAGCAGGGGTGTCCAATCTTATCCGAAAGGGGCCAATGCGGGTGCCGGTTTTTGTTTTAGCCCAGCACTACTACACCTGATTCATCTAATTAATTAATCATGGTCTTCAATCAGAACCTTGATAAGTAGTATCAGGCGTCTTAGTGCTGGTCTGCTGGACTAAAACTGGCCTTCAGATACAATTGGACAGTCCCTGGTCATGAGTGTGTCCCGTTCTTTTTCAGGTCTTTGACTTTGAGCTGAGTGAGGAGGACATGAAGACGATGCTGGGTATGAACAGGGGATGGAGATTCTGTCCCTTTCCCAGGTGAGTCTGGTCCCACTGGTCCAGACGTTTTAAAAAGGCCGTATTTCTTTTAAAATGAGTCTTTTTAAAAAAAACATTTTCTGTCCCCTTAACTCCCAGTCTGTCTCAGAAATCCTGCTTTATCTCCCAAATGTCGTCCGCCATTTTGGAAGAGAGCATTCAAAGGCGCGCTCTCCTCCGTAGCGCGTGCTGTTGAAAGCGCGTGCCCTTTTCGTGCCGCAGCCGTGGCGTCAGACGAGCGCGCTTCATGTGCAGTTGACGGCGGCAGAACACGGGCACTGAATCGACTTTATTACTTACAGGCTGTTACGGCCACTCCCTGAATGACCGCAACATAAAAGGGCACCGAGACGTAGAGTTGCAATTAAAGAAAATAAATTTATTAAACACGGGGAAAAAGGGATAGAGAGCGTATGGATGCGTGAATGCAGGGTATGTGTATATGCGTCTGTGTATGTCGATACTGTATGTGTATGTGTGTATATGCAGGTATGTATATGTGTATATGCGTCTGTGTATGTACATATGTGTAGTAAAGGAAACCGGTCAGTAGATGAAGAAAATACGGAAAAACCACGGTCCAACAAACACTCGGGGTCGTAGGCCGTGAGGGGAAAAAAAAACGTTTGGAATGTACGGGAAGTACGGGAACAAAGAAAATTGTGTCATGCTATGACTAATTATGTGTTGCTGTATGGGCCTGCTAGCTATGCTTCCCACTTGCTTGGCCAGGATTTGATATAAGGCCACTGGGGCATGCAATACACTGAACTTTTATTGACTGTTTCGACACGATAAACCACAGCATATTGATCGAAAAATTGTACAGATATGGAATTAGAGGAATCGCATTACAATGGATTAAGAGTTACCTATCAAATAGAGTTCAATTTGTACAGATAGGGGACAACATATCAACATGCCTGAACATCAACTGTGGGGTCACACAGGGTTCAGTCTTAGGACCAAAATTATTTATACTATATATCAATGACATAATCAAAGTATCTGACGTTTTAAAATTAATTTTATTCGCGGACGACACAAACATCCTCTGCTCAGGAAAAGATCTTAATCAAATGGTCACATCAGTGAACAATGAAATGTCAAAGCTTCACACGTGGTTTAATATTAATAAACTATCACTAAACCTTTCAAAGACAAAATTCATATTATTTGGGAAAAGAGGCATGAAGGAAAACATAAACTTACAGGTAAATGGTATCAACATTGAACGAGTGAACGAACATAAGATTCTGGGGGTTACGGTAGATTGCCTCCTGACATGGAAACCACATGTGAAGCTAGTTCAATGTAAGTTGGCCAAAAGTGTGTCTATTTTGTGAAAATGCAGAAATTACTAAATCAACATTCACTTAGGACAATTTACTCAGCACTCATAACACCTCACCTGCACTACTGTGTTGAAGTATGGGGGAACACTTATAAAGAAACTACAGAGATGCTGTTTAAACTTCAAAAAAGGGCATTGAGAGTGGTATATGGTGTCCCATATAGAGACCATACAAATGACTTGTTTATTAAGGCAAAGTTTCTTAAGTGGCAGGATATAATTAAATATAATACCATACAAATATTATTCTTAGCATCCAAAAATCTCTTACCCTCAAATATACAGAAACTGTTTCAAAAGAGAGATGACATGCATAACTTAAGAGGAAACATGATATATAAACAAAAAACTATAAAGTCAACTCTCAGAGGTCATTCATTATCCATTGTGGGGGTTAAGCTCTGGAACGGTTTACACGATGAGCTTAAAATGTCTATAAACCTAAAGACCTTCAAGAGTAAGATAAGATGTAAGATGGTAGGAAATTATCAAATGGGGACTGTCTGCTGTTGAAATGAAACAAATGAAACAAATTGTTTTGACTAATGTATGACATGTATATTCAAATTCGACTTATTTGGACTTTAATGTCTATTTTATTTTACTTTAGCTTATTTTTTCTTTCTCAAACTGTTTTGTTATAAAGAAAATTCAGTTATGCTGTTGTGATACAAAAAATTTGTTTTAAACAAATGTATATTATGAACATGTAAAATAATGAGGGAAATGGGGCGGGACTATGATAAGCAGGCTGCTTTTTCCCGTATCCCTTTTCGGCAAGTAATGTGTTTTGTCAGGGCATATTACAGAAATTGTGATAAAGTGTAACTATATGCATGCCGAAATAAATAAATAAATAAATAAATAAACTGTTTTATGGATATAGAACACACTACAATGAATGGTATGTGGACTTAAATATATAATAAAAAATATATTTCACAGCAGTGCATTTTGATGAAATTCAATGTCTGAAAGTGGCATTAAATTATATATTTGGCCATATATTGTGGAGTGTTGCAGTTACATGATAAAATATATTGATTTCAATGTAATTTTACTAGTATACGTTGTGTGTGTGTGTGTGTGTGTGTGTGTGTGTGTGTGTGAAACTGTCCCTCTCTGCCTCGCTGTTCTCCTCTTTGTCCCCTCAGCGCTGTGAAACACAAGGATTATCCATTCAACAGCGAATTCTGAGGCCGTCAAGCTCTCTCTGGGACCTCTGACCCTCAGACAGGACGACCCGACCTTCATCCGTCATGATTTTTCAAACCGTGAAATAACTACCAGGAAGTGCGATGCAGAATTTGAGTCCGCCAGGCGTGGCACAATTAACGACATGTCTGCCGTGCTGTTGTGACAGACAGCATCGATATACTGCAAACATACAGGTTGGGTTGCATTTCTGTACCGGCAGAGAAAGGTCATTATTTTCAACAGCTAATACACGGTCCAAGTGGTAAATAAATATTACATTCAGTTCCTGTGTGGCTTTAATGTGTAGTTATTGGCTTTATGTACACTGCATATGCATGAACATGTGTTCTAGGCATTACAAAATCACATTTGCAAGCCTAAACAACATGGTCTTGTGTCCACCAGGTGGTGCTGTGTTCTTTGTTAGAAAGCCATGAATGGTCATGAAAAAAACACAGCACCACTTAGTGGACACATTTTTTGCATTGCAGCACCATGTTATTTACCGCCTTTTACTCTCATTGATCCCCAAATGGCAGTCATGTACATACATAACTGAAATACATGGGTACTTATAACTTAAAACATCAAACAGATATCACAGACAGGAAATATAACAGAATGAAACGCATTATTGTTATGAAATGGGTGCAATCATCGTGAGACTTATTATAGTTCATTTAGACTTGCAAATGAGATTTGTAATGTAAAAATGTTCCACATTTAGTCATTAAATTATGGATTTATACAACTCGTGGTCCTTTAGTGAAATATACGTATTTAAAAATGATCACAGTATTACCAAGTGTGTGTAAACCAGAAAATATTTATTTCACATGAAAGGCTAAAATATCATTCATTCAATATGGATTTGTTCAATATTTATTTAAAAGAAACATAATTTTTGAGGACCTCCAGGACTCCTTCAAAGACTCCAGTTTCGGCTTGCAAATTGGGGTCAATTACAAATGAACTGAAAGATAACTTGAAATCGACAAGCACAAGTTGATTTTGATTTAATAATTCCTCTGAAGAAAAACCGGTTTAGGTAAAAAAAATAATAATTGTGTGAAGCTTTAACATTCAAATATGTATACAGACAAACAAATAGAAAAATAACAGAGTTCTATTCAGCACATCTGGGAATAAGGAAATAGAGTGTAACTGCAATGATCAAAGTATATTAAGTTCCATTATTTAACTAATGATATCTGTCAACATTAAAATTAGTAATCAGCATTTCAACACTGATGGGTAAATACATGTCTGTACAGAACACATTCTTTCTGCAGTCAGGCTCTTGATGCTGTCATAACTATAAAATATAATACAGTATGTATTTAACACATAAATATATTCTATTGTGTAAATTGTCTGCATGTGCTTTATGAAAGCTGTCCTTTTTTGAATGTTTATGAACAGTTTCTGTGGTGTGTGTGCGGAGGGGCGGGGCCTGTCGCTACGTGGGGCGCAGGTTGGGTCCCGGGTTCATAGGGGTCTTGTGCAGAGAGCTTGTGTTTGAGGGCGGGGCCAGGAGGCCCGTCTGGGCGTGTCCAGTCCACTGGGCGGCATAGGGGGTGGGGTGGTACCCGTACTGCAGCGGGGGGCAAAGGGGCCCCTTATGGGGTCCAAACGAAGCGGAGGGGGCATGGCCACTCTGGGAGGACCCCAGGCTTGTGCACTGCTGCCCCTGGGCTGGTAACTTGCGCCCTCCACTGGCCAAAGCAACGCCCTGCAGCCAGAGACAAGATAGTCAACTTTATCCTGTCTGCCCCAAACTTCCTGTACCCCTTATCCACTCTACCCCAAACTCCCGGTACCCAAAACGCCCTTAACCAAACCTTCCGCACCCCGAACCCTGTACCTAGTCTCCCGTACACCCAAAACACCCTGTGTCCTAAACTCCATGTACCCCAAACTCCAGCAGCATCTAAAGACTCAAAGTATTTAGAATAGGCATTTGACCCAAGCCTACCCTTAACCCAGACAGGAGCAGGAGCCCACACAGATCACGTGTTCTTACATCGCGGACGTGGCCGTGCGCGGTCGGCTGCAGGTGCGAGGGCGGCCTGGAGCCCCTCCTGCTCTGGGACTGACTGATGGCGTCTCGGGCCCAGTTGTCCACCAGCTGATGCAGGTCGTCGGTAAAGGTTCCCGTGCAGGACCGGTTCTGGCTCTGGTTCTGGTTCTGGCCTGCGTCAAGCGCTGCATTGGCACAGCTCGTCACTGAGGGAGAGATGTTTCACATACAAGAATATGAATATTTACATCTCACAGGGGCACGGATGTACTGGCTTCACTATCAGTGAAAATTGAATGAATCACATTTTTAAAGCATGGGTAAAAATGCCAGGAAAAAGGGGTGAAAAGGTGACTGCATATCGATGTTAATGACGCCCGCTAAATAAATTTGGTAAACACAACTCTTTGGTGGTACTTCTAGCCCACCTTTAAACCTTATCACAGTTTCCACAATAAAAAACAGCTGTTCCGGTCTCTTCCACAGATTGCTTCTGTTAGCATTCCGGCTGTGTATTTTATTGAAGCAGTTCAGGTTAATTACCTTTCCTCAAGTAGCCCACTTATCAAACCAGGTATCTTACCAGGATCCAGGTATCAAACCTGCATCCTCTGAGTTTGCGATAGTGATTGTTCATGTGCTGAGGTAACTGCTTTCTGGAACTTTCTCAGCACGTACCCCATTGGCCGCTACAGGCTGAAGGATCTGACGCCTGCTGTAATAAACCAATCCTCTCCAGTCTTCCATGCTTAACGCCTGGGGGGGGGGGGGGGGGGGGGGGGGGCGGTTAAACACTGGAGTAAATCAAGACCCCGCAGGGTCACCTGTGAACTTTATCACCGAACAGATTGAGGGACGTCTTATGCAACGGTAGAGTGATCGGTGCATGTCCTCCATGCACAGACGTTGCATTAGGGGGCCTTTGGTCTGGGACGTCCACTGGGAACGGAGATATGCGCATTTAGATCTATCATAAACTATCTCAATCTCCGTATGGTAAAAATTTATCTGTGGTCTTCCCTCATATTCCCTCATATCTGAATGGTGATCAGATGAGAAATCAGACTAGGATATGAGCACGTCGGTTCAGTGTTACCGTTCGGATATTTGGCTACAAATGGTTGGAGCTGTTCATCACCACCACTTTTTAGCTCAATAATAAAATTTAAAATAATCCGACTGGCTTGATTGATTGATTGCTTAAAATGGGGGCCGGGGCATAGAATGTGATACATAGACTGATATTAGCTAAACTGTGCTGTGGTTTTCAAACATTCAGTGCGGTTCATTTCAACAGCTGGAAATATTCGACCAGCGACACCCAACTGCCAGAGGACGAGGTGGCGAGAGAATATGTGGGTGAATGGATGAATGGATGAGAGAATGAAATGGGCTTTGGGGGGCTTACCAGTCCCAGGAGCTGGCAGGGTGGACGCAGTAGCACACAGGCCCCCTGTAGAGGGGTGGGGCAGGTCTAGGGGACTCTGTGCTGAAACCGAGCATAAGCAAACATCACACATCACACAACTGCTGAGCACAAACCAACAGGAGCAGAGCTCTGCAATATCACACATTATCACATTATTAAATCACAAAAAGATATGAAAATTATTTGATTTTTGAGAAAAATCCAAATTATGTCTATTGTTGTAGTTTATTATTTCATGTAATTTAATTGTTTTATTGTTAAGAGTTAAAGTTATTTGACGATTGACGCAGCAGCTGGTTGTAGTACCGGGGTCTGCCTGCGGGGGGCTCTTGCGGCTAAGCTTGCCGCTCTTGCTCTTTGGTGGTCTCCTCCTGTGGCTGGTCATTGACCCCATGGGGGAGGAGGCCAGAGAGGGCGGGGTTCTGCCCATGCGGATGAAAAGGGCTTCGATCTCTTCCTTCTGCCGGGCGTGCAGGGTCTGGATCTCCCGCAGGTGTCTGCGGAGGCCAATCAGAACACGTCTACAGCAGCCAATCAGAACCCAGGATAATTCACACATAATGCAGCTGATGAGCAGCGGGACAGAGGTAGGGGGACGTACTTTTCCCACAGGTGGTCCACCTGCCTCCTGAAGTCCTCGTTCTCGCACCCGGAGTCGCAGTCGCTGCTGATGTAGCAGGTGACCGAGGCGGACCGGCTCGGGATCGGGATCGGGATCAGCACCGGCCCACTGCCGCGAGGGACGGGGGCGGAGTCCTGGGCCCGGCTGACAGAGAACCGGCCCACCTGGGTGTCGCCGTTGGCTGCGGACTGGACGGCGGCACTAGGAGATGGTGTGGGGAGGAGGCGCCGCTCCTCTTCACTGGCGGGAGGCCCGGGCGGGGCCGAGGACGCGTGCAGCGTGTGCTCGGGGCTCGAGACCGTGGACGAGGAGGAAGAGGGCGTGCAGGAAGAGGAAGAGTCGCTGCGCAAAGAGGAGGAGTCAGGGGAGGAAGAGGTGGAGTCGGTGGACATGGGGTGGGTGTGTCTTGAGGGCTCTTCTGCTGCCAAGGACACCTGTACATAGCACAGGAGAGTATCAGTAACTCTTAACAATGCAGAGTCTAAAACAGACTCCAGGGCCTTAATGAAGCACAGTTTAAAACAGACTGACTCCAGTCCCCTATTGATGCACAGTTTAAAACAGACGGATCCCAGCACATTCAGGGTACAATGAACAGCCGCTTGCACTATTCCACCTCAGCCCCTCTCTGCGGTTCTCAGATCAGTTGAGACCTCACCTGAAACCGTCCCAGCTTAACCCCGCCTGCAGGGGGCACCACCGTTTCTCCATCTGCAGCAAGAGGTGGTCCTGAAAGATCACATCAGAGTCAATATTGGAGCAGACCTTAAATCTGATGACTGTCCAATTATTATACCAGGATTAATGGAATGGAAATGCTCAATTAGTTCAGAGTTAACACTAAGGTACACATAACATTGCCTTAATGTTAAATCATACACAGGATAATTAGGTTTTGTAAATCAGACACCAGCATAACAAAATCCAGTTTAATTGAATTACTGATAGTGCCCTCATCTGCTGCTTTGTACTTCAGTCAAACATGCAGTCATTATTGTCTGTCATTCACTTTGTTAGCCAACATAGTAAGCATAGTTAAATGTGGCACAGATATACAGACACTCAGGTATCTATGGAACAGGCTCCTGCAGGCAGCAATTTTCGCTGCACCCACCTGTTTGTCCACCAGAAAGCACTGCTGTTACAGAGACCTGGAAGATAAATGACATAAATGTATGTTCACCTAGCTGTCTTACATCTGATATTTAAGCCAATGAAAGCTACCAAGGAAAATAGTACCATATGATGGTATGAAATCAGGATCACTAAGAATATAGGTAAGGTTTCAAAAACCACTCGATCATTTTCTTGCAGACTAATTAACCATATTCCAAGCAGCAACATAGCAGCATGGCTTTCATTCGTAGCTAGTTACCTCGCGTTTGGTAACTCCATCCACAGATGTGAGGTTTAATCACATTTTTAATTTTACTGATAATCAAGGCATCGCCATTACAGCCTCTCATTTCATATTGTAGTGTGTTTGTGAAGAGGCGTGTCCGACACTCACCGGGCCTTGGGCAGCGATGGTTGGAGGTTGGCCAGTGGGCGTGGCCTGCTCTGGGGTGGAGGAGGGGGTTGCACTGGAGGAGCTCAGGGATAAAGTGGTGGGGTGCGGGGGCGTGCGGGTTGAGGAGGTGGAGGCAGAGGCACTAGCAGTGTCGGTGGGGGCAGGGCCCAAATCGCTGAACAGAGAACGCAGCTTTTTTTGCAAGGCCTGAATGTCATCCCTGCCTGGGGCTCTGCTTTGCTGGTCGCCCTCCCCCTCGCCACCCTGAGAGGGGGCGGGTACCTGTGCCGCCGGGGCAGGCGCATTAGCTGCACACAACAGGGGCTGGGGGGAGTCTGAGCTGGGGGGCGGAGTCACAGACGAGGCTGTTCCTGTGACACTGTGGGGCGTGGCAGAACCAGGCTGGCTGTCAGGAAGTAAGGGCGGGGCTTCAGATGGGGCAGAGGAAGGCTCAGCTGTAGGAGCTCCTCCTTCCATCACAGAAGAAGGTGGAGTGGAGGATTCTGGGAGAGGGTGAGAGACGGTAGGTGTGGCAGGAGGAGGGCCCTCCTCTGGGGCTTGTGTCTGTGGTAAGGGAGGGGGGGAAACAGTACCCTCAAGGGGTGTGGTGCCAGACTCCGCCTCCTCGTTCTGCTGCAGATTGGTGGAGGGAGCAGAGTCAGACAGGTGTGATGATGTCACAGCGGCTGCTGGGAAACAGAAATCACAGGTCAGCAATGCAAACTCATTTCCATGAAGAACATGAGCCCTCTCCTGTAACTACTACGACCAATTACACAGTTCATGTTATTGCAGTAGTGACCACACTGCAAACCAAGCGGAGCTGACATTATCACCCCTACGATTGCAAAATCGTTGCAAAACAGAATGACAAATTTGTCAATAGATAGAGTATTCCAAACTGAACATTTACCTATTGAATATTCACTGCATTTGCTTTTGGTATATGAGAATTCATTTTATTATGGAAATTCTAGTGCTTTTATTTTGAAGAAAAATTCCTTTAAAATGTACAAAGGGAAATAGGAAAAATCATCCAATAAATCAAATCAACGAATAATTGGCCTTTTAGGGCTTCCGTATGAAGATAACAGGTCACTTGTATGTTTCCTTTCAAAATTCAAAACTGCTTTGGCTGAGGCACGAGGGCAGCGCGTCGCGTGCCCACAGGCTGGCTGCCTCTCAGTTTCAAAGCTTGGCAGGTAACGTTAACGTTACTTGTCCTAATGATATCTTTTATATAATAATATCGCACATATATTTAGTGTTCGATATTCGTTGTACTTCATATAGCTATCAATTCCATCGACTTATGTAAGTTCAACTAGCTAAGGTAAATTATAGCTAACAATCTTAGCCTTGCATTACATTCATTAGCAAGGGCTATTGGGAACGTTAACTCGCTAACCAGCCAACATGGGGGTTACCGGTCATTTGTTTGTGGTGCTGCTAAATCGCTTGCTAACTCTGGAGGCTTGCTTGTCAATGTAATTGTATTTGATGCCAGGTTCGCATCTCGTTATAATGCTACCGAAAGTTATCTACATATTAGCCAACTTCTTGTGTTTGCTTCTTGTAACCTTAAGTTAACTTGCCCTAAATATGCAGCTGGCTAGCGAGCTAAGGTAACGTACAAGTTACAAAGTTCTAACAAGCTAACGTTAGAACCAGAGCCATACAGAGAGACAAGAAGTAACAAGGCTTTTACCAGTTTTTAGTGTTGACGGCGTTATGATAACTTACATTACATGAACAATAAAAACACTGACGTTCTTTAATGTATTTTTGTTTGGAATCTCTTATCAGGGCACAGCAAGTATATGGATATCGGAGAATAGTAAACTTTTATTTGAACCTTCACAATAAATAATATTATTGCCGTCTCATTTGCAGTTTAACTTATGGGTAAATTAGTATCAAAAGTCAATTGAAAACCAGCAAATACAATCTGGTACCGATACACCTGCGGCCCTGCATAATTACTGTTTTTATTTCTGTAGAGTGGAGTCACACTCAGTGGCAGAGGCAGAATTACAGCCACAGCTCATCCTATGACTCTACAGTAATAGACACCATTTTACACCTTCAGAACAGGTATGGACTTCTTCATTGGTTTATTTTATTCACTTATTATTTTGCTATTATTTCCTGTTGTGGTGGCCAAGTACTACAGAAACTGTCCACTGACTTGAAGTGTAGGTGACACACATTAAAGGTTAAAAAGTTGATCATTTCTGGTGTTGGGAAGGGTTAGGTTGGTAAGTGACGTTTCTAAAACACTGTCAAGCATACTCCCTCCTCTATCCTTCCGTAATGTCAATAGAGCAGAAGAATAAATGGGATAACAATAATAACATGTTTATAAAGAAGTAAACCGGTCGGATAGTTGCGCCTCCGGTCTGTGGCGCCATACCTGCAGCTCTGGCGGGCAGGCCGTAGCAGGGGTCTCTGACCCGTGACTCGGGCACAGGGCTAATGATGAACCTGCGGCCTGCGGAGTGTACCACCTGGGTGACCACGCCCTCCGGGACACCTGGGGGAGGCAGAGAGGAAGAAGGAACCGGAAATGTGAGACGCAAGGTTACGCACACAGGCCCACTCGCAACCTATCGCGTTCCCATAACCGATCCAGCTTCCCCACAGGTGTGTAACAAGTAGGGCCCAAAGAATTAGACTTCTTTTGTGGCCTCAAGTTCCTTCATCCCAGCACTACAATGTGTAGCATTGCTCTCTTCTTAAATCCTTTGTGAAACAGTCATCCCTTTGCAGAATATCAATAATCTCAATGAATCCTTTGATTGCCTGAAGTAAAGCCGTTAAGCATGTGGATTGACTAAAATGGCGTATCATTAACCTTCCTGCATCAGGGCTCTGATTTGAGTAATTTTTTGCTGAATAAGGATTCTGAAATGACTTATCTTACCTGTCTGACGAGGGTCGGAGGTCATGGGTGTGTCATGTTCACTGCAACTCCCCACCTGTAGAAGAATTCCAGGGTGAGTGAAAGGTGAGCACGGTTCTTAGTCTTGGGTGGCAAATAAGGCGTCTTGGAGGCACGCACCTGACTATAGCGGTCCGCCGCACCCTCTCCCTTCAGCCCTTGATTATTCGCCATCTTGATGACCTCGTGCACCTGCTCGACGAAAGACTCCCGCTCACTCTCCAGGATAAAGGCAGTCTCGACCTGTCGTCGCAAGACCAGTGTGTCACTCGGTTACCTGCAAAGCACTTCAACCCCAACTGTGGCATCACAGGACCCTTAGTAGGGCTTAATGTGGATTTCAGAAAAATAAATAAGATGAAACCCTGCCGCCTTGGCCCCTGACCCTTGACCCCTATACAACCAGCCAAACCCCAAGGAATGGTAGCTTTCTGAAAAATGTTAACTGGGACTGAAAGGAATAAGAGTGTAGTTATGGCAGTGATTCAGAAACTGAAGTAAGAGGGGAAAGAATTACCATAATCTGTGCTATTTCCTCTGGGTTATCACCATCCAGATCAAACTTAAATGTCACCATTTTCCAGTTGTGTGTCTCCAGCTGGCACTCAGCAACTCGGTCGCCCAAGTGGGATATCTGTAATAAATCAGAGAGCCTCTATCTCACACACTGCCCCCTAATATACTTTTAAACATACACACATGCACACACACATGCCCTGTCAGACTTACACACACTGTGGCGAAGTCAACACTGCCCCCTGGGTGGACTCAAGCACAAGCACATACAGCCCCCTGTTAGATACTTTCTCGCACTGTCCCCTAGTGGACTGTTACACACACACACACACACACACACACACACACACACAACCCCGTTAGATTATTTTACACTGCTCCCTGTTTGACTTTTACAAACACTGCCTCCTGGTTGACTCTTACGTTCAGGACGTTGAGCTTTGGCCTCTTCTCAAAGATGGAGCGACTGCGTACTGAGCGCGTCCGCGGCCGCCTGACGGGCTGCACCGAGGCCGACGCCCCCTCCGTCCCGTCACTCAAAGCGGACGTCACTTCAGAACCTTTAGATGCGCTGGGAGAGACGAGCGCAGGCACACGCACGCACGCACGCACAACATTCACACGTGCAAACAAAGTCAGATCTCTCAAGTCTGAACACAACCACAAACCACAGGTCAGAGAGCAGTCTTAATGCCCAAGCTCACCTGAAAATGAAACAGGCCAAAAACAAGTGGGTGACCAACATCAGACTCACCCTCAGAGCAAGCGACACCCAAAAATGTGCCTTTCCCAAAGTTTGTAATCTCAAGCCCTGACAAGAATAACTGCTGAAGACCCCCACTTCAATAAAGTAGTTGCCATTTGACACCTTCATCCAACACTCGCAAAAGGCTACAATGCAGTTTCCACTTGGCAAATTGCAGCTTGGAAGCGGCTAAAACGTGACGTCACATCCTATTGATATCATATACTTAGTACCATATGAATATGCAAAAAATTACAATGATGACACACACAACAAAATCCAATTCTCCTGAGGTCTAGTAGGGTTTTGTCATTCCCAAATTCCTCTTCTGTTTAATGTACCTTGTTGGCTATTACAAATGCATGATGACTAAGGAAGGGTTATATTAATTTTCTTTGGTCCACTCCTACCTGTCCGCAGCGGTGGACGGTGTTGGCTCCACAGCCTGAGAAGCGCTTGGACAGGCCTGTAACGGGAATAGAAACTCTAGTTTAGTCTAAACTTCTCGTTTTGTGCGTCTTTTACTGGAAACTGCAGAAAGCACACTTGACACCTAGCTACAGACCAGTAGTAAGACCCTTCCTGTTCTGTGTGAGTGTATGTGCATGTGTAGTATGGTCCCTAATGAGTCACTCACTGTGACATGCTAATGGTGTGCTCTGCGTACCTGGAACGGTGGAGCTTGGCCTTGCTGAGTAGGCGGAGCTTGGCTCTGCTGAGGAGGCGGGGCCTGGCTCTGCTGAGTAGGCGGGGCTTGGCTCTGCTGAGTAGGTGTGGCCTGGTTGTGTTGGGAGGTGTTGGGTGAGTAAGCGCTGTGGGTGGAAGGTGGGGCCTGCTGTTGTTGACTGGGGTTCTCAGAGATAACAGACATCCCCTGTCCACTGTCCACCGTGCCATGCGCTAGAGGGAGAGAGAGGAGAAACATCAGATCAGTGACATCCCCCCCCCCCCCATTTCACAGATCAGCGACATGCCCTTTTCCTGTGTCCTAATGCCTTCCACGTACAGCTCAGAGACACGTCCCTCTGCTGCTCCGCCTCAGGATCCCCAGGGTCCGTCTGTCCAGGGAGAGCAACCTGCTGCTGCTCCTCCTGCTTCTTCTTCTCTTGCTCAAGGCGGACATGTTGCCGCTGCTCCCTCTTGTGGCGGATCAGGGAAACACGGTCCTTTATGGCCTTGGCGACGGTCTTGTGGTCCCCTTCACACACATAACCGGAATCCACCTATCACAGAGCAGGACACAGAGGAGGCGAACTGAGACACCCAGTAAAAGGCGCAGAAAGAGACACACGGGCAGCACTACAGTTAATGACATACTGCCATGCGGGACCGCTGGCCACAGTAGGCACGGTCTGGATTTAATACACGAGAACAGTGTTTTTACAGAGTGAGCCATACAGCAGCACACTGTATATTGACGGTGTTTAGTCCAGACCGGTGTCCCACTCCGCTCACCATCTCCTGGGCCACGTCCTCGGGGACATCCCTCTGCAGGTGGAAGGAGAACTCGATAGCCTCGCTGTCCTTGTACTTCCCCTTCAGCTTCTTCGCGTCCTCTATGCGCAGCCACAGCTTGATGTCCACCATCTCGCCGTCGTCCTCCTCCGCCAGCTCCACCCGCACGCCCGTCTCCTCCTGGAAGAAGGCGTGGCTCAGCAGGTCCTTTATAGCGTACCTGCGGGCGAACGGGAAGGGGGCGGGGCTTTACGGGCCACAGCAGGGCTTTGTGGCCTATGCAGGTGAACAGAAAGGTTTGAAGTGTAGGCAAGGAAGAGTAGAAAAGGGTGGGATTTGTGGTGTATGCAGATGAGGGTAGAAAGAGGCGGGGCTCAGCCAGGGACACCACAGGCTTCATGTTCCAATAACAGCCAATCAAAGACCAGCCAACGCTGAGCGATAACAATGCACTCACTTACTGTCCAGGGTAGCCAGGACAAGCTTACAGTGTGGACAGCCATTTTCTCTCATGTCTGCATTCCTCCTATGGTGGTAACATGCCACACACCCCCAAGTGTGATTCATCATTCTGACCTATACATCGCTAAGCACACCACTGTGCTCTGTGTTCATACCAGAAAGAGATGTACGTGTGTGTGTGTCAGAGAGTACAGTACCTCTCCTCTTTGTTCTGACGGATGCAGCCCTCTATAATTTCCTTCACCTCAGGAATGGCCACCTTATCGAAGCTGGCAGGCTTCACTCCCTGGGTCGAAGTGCAGAGAAACGCAGGCTGTCATTTATCATTGTTTCCGGGCGGGAGGGAGACGGGGTCACAGAGGATATCGGCCAAAAAAAAGGCCGCGGCAAGGAGCACAGTGGCGTTTTATCAGACCATCAGATGATGAACAGAGGGACTGCAGGGAGGGGAGAGAGAGAAGGAAGGAGGGGGGAGAGAGAAAAGAGGGAGAGGGAGAGAGAAAAGGGGCGTATGGGGCGACTCACGCTGGTGACCCTGCGGTAGATCTGCGCGGCGTTCTGGCACTCGGAGTAGGGGTACTCTGAGGTGGCCATCTCCAGCATACACATCCCGAAGGCGTACACGTCCACCGACTCGTCGTACTTCTCCTCGTACATCTCCGGGGCCATAAACTCGGGGGTACCTTTGACAGAAAGACCAGTTCGGAACCCGTGGAACAGGGACAGTGTGCATCTGTGTGTGCGCGCGTGTTATGTGTGTGTGTCTGTCTTTACGTGTGTCAGTGTCAACGCTAAGTACCGGCAGTTCTGTCTGAAATAGCCGATAGAAAAAGACAGTTTAGGTTGAACTGTTGTGAGTTTACGATGTTCTGTACTGAATTTAGGGTGCATGGGGTGTTGTTAGGGGGTGTTGTAATATGATTGGTTTAGCTATAATGCATTTAGGGTGTGCTGAAGTGAGTCTAGGATGCGCTGTAGTGAATTTAGGGTGCATAGGGTGAGTTGTAGTAAGTTTAGGGAGCATTATAGTGAGATTGGTTTAGCCGTAGTGCGTTTAGGGTGCGCTGAAGTGAGTTTAGGCTCTTCAGATCGAACTCATCACAGGACACAAGGTGTGTCTTCACAATATCTCCTCATAGGTCAGTATTGTGTGTGTGTGTGTGTGTGTGTGTGTGTGTGTGTGTGTGTGTGTGTGTGTGTGTGTGTGTGTGTGTGTGTGTGTGTGTGTGTGTGTGTGTGTGTGTGTGTGTGTGTGTGTGTGTGTGTGTGTGTGTGTGTGTGTGTGTGTGTGTGTATAGCGGGTGTTATGGGTCAGTGCTAGGGTTAGAGCACATACCAATAACGCTCTTGGCGAAGGAGGTGCTCTTCAAGGTGGCCAGGCCCAGGTCGCCGATCTTAACTGAGCCGGTGGGGCCCGTGATGAAGATGTTGTCGCACTTTAGGTCGCGGTGGATGATAGGCGGGGTGCGCGTGTGCAGGAAGTGCAGCCCCTTTAGGATCTGCCTGCACCAGCTGCGCAGGACTTTGATCTTCATCACCTTGAAGCGCTTCAGGTACCTGTTAGAGTAGCAAAGAACGGTCCCATTAAGTTACCATGGACAGACACTCCACTGAAATGTGCTGTAACGGGTGTGTAAAGTCACGGTGGACGGAAAGAAACATGCTATATAAAAAAACACAGCTATGTGCAAAGCGAGAGACGGACTCCGGGAGGGGCGGGGCGATCTCACGTTTTGAGGGTCCCGGACGTCATCAGCTCCGTCACCAAGACGATGCACTTCTTGCCCCTGCAGGGGCCCTCCCATGAGTCGTAGAAGCGCACAATGTTGGGGTGCTGCAGCCCCTTCAGCATGCCCGCCTCCTCTTTGAACCGCTGCCGCTCCGACCGGGTCAGCTTGCGGTCCTGCGGGGGGCACGGAAAGAGTCGGTCACATGACTGTGCCTCTGGTCGCTTGACTGACAGCAGTGTAGACACACTATGTAAGTGTAGACACACCAGACCCACAGATTCAGATGGTGCATGGTAAACAGCTGAAATAAATCGTACATCAGCTCTTCAGCAGTGTAAATGAATTTACTAAATTCTGCTTTGACTTGGTGACATAAATGAGTTTTGAGCACATTCGCAACAGCAAGACTTACAGTAATCATAGAAATAATGATTTAAATTATAATAGTAAATTATTATTAGTAGTGGTACTATGTGACTCACAATTCATTGATTATGAGTGTGATGTCTTCAGTTCATTTGCAGCCAGTTTGTATTCCATTGAACTGTTAGGGGGTTTATAAGGATAACACAACTCTTCATCTTCAAAACAGGGTACCTAACTATCAGTGTTCTCCTGTCAGCAAACACTAAAACAATTATGAGTATGAATAACAGGCATAACTGCATGAAAGAGAAGCAGTGTCTGTGTGTTTGTGTACAATGAGTTTAGGGGAATTTTCTTCCGTTTCGGCTGAAGACACTGATTTCTAAGAGATAGCGCCCTTAGCCGAGAGTTCACAGGTTAATGGCACAACCCGCTGACTCAAACAAAAACCCTTTTTCAAAGGTGAATGGAATTTCCCCCGCCGTTCCCGCATGCGCAGGCGATCGGGTGAGTCATTTGCGAGAGATATGCTTTATCTCGGCCTGCGGCCTAATCTCGAGAGTTTGAGCCTGTGGGGCCGTTTGCTCTGTGGCCAGTCCTGAGGTCACGCAGCTCTTTGACGAGTCTCTTTGAAGAAAGGGCTTTCCTTCTCCACATCCCGTTTGATTGACACCTATATGAAAGGTTAAAGCCAGGTGAACTGATACTAACTGATGGCTAAAAGAGCCTCTGAAAAGCAGTCCTGATTGGCTAAAAAAAAAAGGTGTAAATCAGACCAGGAAGGAACAGATGGGTGAGTTTGGAGCCAGTCACACGCACACACACACACAAGCACGCACGCACGCACGCCCAGAGCCTCCCCAGCACACAGTGCTCCCAAACGGCCCCTTTACGCCCCCCTACCCACATCTGTCCAGCACCCTCACACCTCCACACATTTGCAGTTACAGCTGCATGTCGAATCGGACCTTCCCTAGTGCCTACTGTGCCTCAAAACGGAATCCTTTCCAGGGGTACGTGAGGGGAGGGGAGTGGTACACGTGTGAAGCACACAAGTACTTTCAGCAGGAAAATGTTTTGAGCAAAAAAGATTTTTAAATGAAAGGAATTTAGGCTGTGCGTGATACACGCATGTATCTGAGTGTGTAACTGCCCTCGCGGTGCTAACCATATACCATTTATACCATCTCAAACATAAGAATTTGGTTAAAGTTTTGAATATTCCGTAAATGGTTAACGCATGCCTACTGTTAAGCTTTTTCCACTTTTTAAAAAAAAATTGTGTATTAAAAAATAGGGTTTCACTTTCATAATTCAGATTTTAACAGTGATGTCATTTTTTATTATATGTGCTTAACTGTAAAACTACACATGTTAATTAACCTGGTGACCCAAAGCCACACCTACCTCTTATCTAGCACTGAGCCCTGGTCAGAAGACACAGAGACTAAGAACCACCTGTCGCCTCTGAATGTCTGAGCATGAGAACACACACACACAAACAAACTCCGATACACACACACACACACACGTTAAGTATGTGTACCTGAAGCTCACACCACGCCACTTCCACAGTCGTCTCTGTGTCCAGGCCTTTGTAGACGGTCTTGAAGGCGCCCCGCCCAATCTCGATGTCGAATTTGAGGAAACGCCCATCAGGGGAGGTGCCCACGGCCTTGGTCTCTGCCTCCTCAATGTCCTCCTGGACCTTCTTCTCTGCCCGCACCTTGGCCGCCTCCTTCTCTCCGTCCTCCTCCCCCTGCTTTTCCAGGCCTCCGGCCTGCTCTGCCCCTCCAGGCTCCGCCCCCATGCCTGACTCAGGTGGGACGGAGGAGCACTGCTGCCTCCCCTCGTTAGACTCATCCTGCACGGAAGCGCTCTGCTCCACGTCGTTTCCGGCTCCCTCGGCCCCGCTGCCCGGCCCACAGGGCGGAGCCGGGCAGCCGAGGGCGACCGTTGCGCTCACATTCGCGCGTGCGTGGCCACGCAGAGCCAAGGACGTGCGCCTGGCTGGGAAGGTTGAGGGCAGTGGCGTTGGAGTCACTGACCACGCTGCGGCGGATGAAGCGATGCTCTGCTGTCTTCAGATCTCTGTCCGCCTCCAGGCCCAGCCTCTCACACACCAGCGAATCAGAGCGGTTCTTCTGAGGGGTGGGAGGAGCCGGGGGCTTGGCTGCCACGCTCTTACCAGGGCTTTCAGACATTCTTTTAAAGAGCGAGGGCGAGCGGCCACAGGTGCTCGGAGAACACACACCGCTGAGCTGATCCAATAAGCCAGAGCTCAGCCTCTCCGCTGCATTGTGAAGAACGTCTCTTCCATGAAAATTACAGATGCAGCACAATAAAATAAGGAAATTCAACCCTGTGGAGGACTCTGCAGTCTGTCACAGTGCCCCCTGCTGGTATTATTTAAGACTGTTATCCCTATGAGGCACACAGCTCCCCCTACTGGAATTGCAAAATCCTAATGTGTCATCGGAGGTGCGGGGCCCAGGAGCGCAAGCATCCTTTTACAAAGGAAAAAAGGCACCGTCACGGAAAAGCAGTCGCTGCGGGTGGACTGTCAAGCCCGTGCCATCCATCCTAAGCTGACCCTGGGTTCATCAAGGAGCGAGGAGAGGCTCCGGCCCCGCCGTCTGTCACCGCGTGCTGCACTAGGAACAGTCAGCTGCCAGGCTCACTTGCGCTGAAAAGGGGAGGAAAAAAAGGGAACAAATTCAATCGAGTGTCTCGCCCTCACATTATCGTATTCTTCTCAGCAAATGAGTGGGAAATGACCCTCAGCGACCTGGATGTGATTCTGCAGGATTGGCACCGTTTCATTTTTATTTCTTTTTTTTAAAGGGCTCCTCAGCCAAAGGGAACCCACCCACGAGAAGACGACTGACGCACCTGTGGGCAGGTAGGGACCAGGCGAGAGACGTGCATCAGTGCACCGTCCTGTCCGCTTCAAACTTGAGGGCCTGATTTACGAAGGCCTTCAGCATGTGCAAAGCCTTTTCGCGCACACAAAACCAATAACACAAGCAATGTTTGGTGCAAAACAAATAAACCATTGGTCATGTGATTGGTTTTGCATGTGCTAAACTGTTTTGCACATGTTAAAGAAAATCAGGCCCCAAGGGTCTTTACAGGCTCTCGACTATATCCGCCTGTACAGAATACAGCACCGTTCCCCCAGCCTGGGTCTCAACACATATTTAAGGTGGATGTTTCTGCTCACAAAACACTGCAGTTTAATAGAGCACAACATGGCCAGATTCACTGTTTAAAGCGGACCTGGCAACCGCTGCATCACATCAACTGGGCATTATGGGTAACATCCTCTCCCATCTCCAATTTCACACCCAGGATGTTGTTTATGGTGACAGTCTAGACATCTATATGGCTTCTGTAATCAAAACGGAGCCCCGCTGGAGATGTAGGTTGTCACTTGTATGTACGACATGTGAATACAAAGACTTAGGCCCTCAGAAAACTGAATCCTGCATTGCTGCACCGTCCAGCACGTCCAAACAACTGCATGCACTGCAACTGGTCTATACTGTGAGGTGCACTATCTGGAGTGGAGCTCTCTATGAAAAGAGCAGGGCTATCGATGTCTTAGATGTACTCTGAGAAATAGTTAGTGCTTATCAGGTAGACATAGACCTTGTACTTGTACACTTGCTGTATCCAGTTAAAAGAAGCACATTATATTGCACAGTAACTACTTCTGGTAAAAACACTACTTTGGCTCTTTAACAACGTGTATGCATCTGGCGGTTTAAAGAGATACTACAGAGCCTTTTCTAAGGCCTTTTTTACCACTTCAATTTGAACTGGAACTCGTGAGTAGGTGTGGTCAAATGACGATGATGCCACGTAGTCATATTATGAATATTCATACCGTCAAGGAGTGAAAAGATGTGTCGATATAAGTCGTAATATTAACGTTAGCAGTAATACAAAGCAATTCACGTTTGAACTTGAACTGGCGAGTTAGCAGTACAAGGGTCTCAGTCTCAATGAGGAAAAAAAAAACCGTTGGTCTCTGTTTTATACCACGTGCCCAGCCGAGACCACCCTAGGATCACCTCAACTCCACCCATTTTTATGTTAAGGGTCTAGTGACGTCACGAATCCCCGGAAACCAGCGTATTGGTAAGCCTACACAGAAACTCAGAAAACACCCATTTTGACTAAACATGAGATTTTCGGACAAAAACAGTTGTGTATGATCAAAACATCGGTTTTAAACGGCAAAAGTAGGTTTTTGACTGCAGTATCATTTTAAGGTTCTGAGGTATAATGTAGAAATAACATTTGCAAAAGTGATGTAATTGGTATCACAGATTAAAAAATCTATTGAATTTAAAACGCTCAAGACATAAACGTTGCGAATTTATCAAATGCTTACAGAAGGAAACACCGCCACCACAGAACGTGCACCTGCACTCGCGGTACTTGGGACAGTGTCAGTAGGCTATCAACCGAATCGTCTACACCAAGCCGACCGGCCGCATTATGCCGAGCTACTGCGCAGTTTCATGTGAACCATAGGTGCGCTGAGAAGATCTGAGACTGGCTACAGAATCGATCAGTCACACATTTCAGTTTACCTTACTGTCAAATTCAACTAGAATTTATTAGGTAACCATAGCTGCCAACAGTCGGCTGCTGTTAGGAATGACGTCAGTCCTGGCTAGGAATTTAGTAAGCATTGAGTCGGCCAATATAGGAATATTGACTGTGAAGTAGGCTATATATCGTATACAACTTCGTATCACAAGTATCATATACTACTTTGTCTAAAATCGTGAAATAACCGAATAGGCATTCAGTCCAGTAAAGACAGCATAAGGAGCCAGCTGAAATTAACAGCATTGGCCAACTGTTCATTTGTCAATGTTTTATCCCCTTGCCCTAGTTTACAGACTAGGGTTTATTACCTATATGGATGACTGCCAAGAGCTAAACATCTGGACTGACACTGATTTCTGTTTTCATAGAGAATGGTTGTAATATCGGGCGAACAGACTACTTTCCCGGTGAGATAATTAGCCAATTTTATATTACCTTACAGTTGTAGGCGTTTCTTAACAGCAGATGATTCCTTAGGCCTCTGATACAGAAAGCATACGCTATCTTCTGCTCTCTTCGTCTTCTGAATTATGTAAAAATAACTAATCATTTACGTATTATTTTAAATACTCCACAGTGGTAGCTGGTCTTTTATATAACTAACAATCATTACGTTATAACCACGACTGGAAAAGACGATGTTCAAGTTGGAATACTTGTCTCAGATGACCAACATAATATCGCTGACAAATTATTTTGAGCACTTCAGTCCAACCCCTTCTGTTCTTGATGGAAGTGCAGCAGATAGCTAGGATGAGACAGAGATCGCTTCCCTTCCACAATAGTCGCGTTGACCTTTTGTCCTTTTGCAGTAAGCTAGTTAAACAGTTTTCTTAGCTAATACAAATGAACAACTGATAAAATCCTCCACGATTCGCCACTTTTTGCACCGCGGTTACGATTTGAAGGTCCTTTGTCTTGGTTGTTAGCAGTGAAAATGGGAAGACCGCTGCGAGTTTCCACGTGTGCCGACCCCTTCTCCCGTTTGCCCCTTTTGGTTGTTTTCACAGATAATGTTATGCTTTTCAGATGAAATCTTATGTCAGACATACGTTGCCTTTTTCCATCTGCGCCAGGCCGACGCGTTTGTTGTGGCGCCGAGGGTGAATGCGGGTCTCCCACCTGAATGGTGACGGTCACTATCGGCCAGCCCTTCTTTCTGACAGAGGGGGGGATTAGTGCCCCGTCTGCGCACAGCCCACGGTACGGCTGGGGAACTGACACATGGTGCTAAAAATTCGTGCGCCTTTATCCGTATTTTAAGGTAACGAAACGGATCCTAGCGACTGTATAAAATAGAGCCGCTGGCTCTGTCAACCACGTGGTGGGTAGCAGGCAAAGTAGTTGGCAAGTTGACAGGTAGATATCCAATTGGGTAGCTAGGTTTGTGTCCTGCTAAAGACAAGTTAGCTTGGCTTGCCATTTTTTTCCGGCTAGTCGTTAAATCGAGACTCTCGCTTGTATGCGTAGTAGCCTATGGCTCTCTAAATCCTCGAAACAGAATTAAAAACGAACAGCCATCCTTTAATTTCATTCCGGTCAAAGAGATATATTATAATTCTTTGTTATTTATAATCGGGATAACACTCACTCTGTGCCCTCGCGACAGCTCTTCAGGTGTACCTGCGGTGACTTCTAAAATGCATACAGCGCATGTGCGGTAGCAGCATCAGCACATTTCCTTGCCTTGATAGAGCGCCGCGCTAGCAAGGTAGGGCTTGCTACCTTTTTAAAGGCGCATACGAATCTTGGACTGCCTGTAATTCCGCCAGAATATGGACACGACATTATTGTTTGGCGCAGGTAAACAAATTTAACTCGACAAGTAGGCTATAAATTGTCATCGGCCGTCTCCCCTGCTTTTGCGCAGTCTAGCCTACTACAAAACGTTCACGGGCAACAGGCATTTTGATTAAACAAGGCAGAACTGCTCTGAAAAAATATAATTAAATACTCTTTTGCATTGAAACGCAGACCACACATTATAGACAAAACAATACACAACACAGACCACACTATACAGACTGTAGACACACAGAGACCACACCATGCACCATGTAGTAGTTATGCAAAACCTAGGCATTTTTTTCTTTAAAAAAATAATACAGAACACTAGTCACCACAGCAGTAGCAGCGGCGTGTATAAAACAAAACGTGCCCTTTTGAGCTAATCCTCACCCGATGGCTCCTGAGGGCGCAGTTGAGCCTGTCAAACGTCCCGCAGAGAGGCAGGGGGAAAGCACACAGGCAGGCACGGTCATGTCACGACTGACGCCAGCACCGAGCGGGAGGCGGCATGCGGGCCCGCAGGTGAGCAGGGCCGGGACCCTAAATGGGGCGTCTGTTCCCTCCTCTCCCCCGTGCGGTCCGACGCCCTGCTGCGAGATTTCTCACACGACTGAGAGAAGCCCGGGGAAAAAGGGTTCACTCACAGCAGCCGTCAGATATAGGGTATTACATAGTGACAGCCTTCAACAGAGCATCCACCAACTCAGCCTGTGAGGAGAGAGCCACAGAGCTCATTAGAATTTGCACTCTGACAAACACTGCAAAGAGGACAATACACACAATTCACAAAGAACACTACATACTCCAACATGCTGCACAGAGAACACTACATGCTTTACACATGAAACATTACATGCTCCAACACACGGTACACATAGAACACTACACGCTTTACACACACAGCATTACACGCTCCAACACACGCTACACATAGAACACTACACGCTTTACACACAAAGCATTACACGCTCCAACACACGCTACACATAGAACACTACACGCTTTACACACACAGCATTACACGCTCCAACACACGCTACACATAGAACACTACACGCTTTACACACAAAACATTACACGCTCCAACACATGCTACACATAGAACACTACACGCTTTACACACAAAGCATTACACGCTCCAACACACGCTACACATAGAGCACTACACGCTTTACACACAAAACATTACACACTCCAACACACCCTACACATAGAACACTACACGCTTTACACACAAAACATTACACGCTCCAACACACGCTACACATAGAATACGACACGCTTTACACACAAAACATTACACACTCCAACACACCCTACACATAGAACACTACACGCTTTACACACAAAACATTACACGCTCCAACACACGCTACACATAGAATACGACACACTCCAATGCATTTTATGTACCGAAGACTACACACTGCACAAGGGCCATTCTACACAGAACACGCTTCAACACATTCTGCAGACAGGTCTGTCTTGAAAACATACACATGAAAACACATGCTCAGCATACCCCCCCCCCCCCCCCCCCCCCCCCACAAGACACACACACACACACACACACAGACACACACCCGCACAAGCACATAGACATACATACAGGCCCCTTCTTATAGACCGGGCCCCTGGGACTTGACTGTAAACGTTTCCAGTACATTCTGTTCTTACGGAAAGAGATAAGGGTCATTTTTAACCCTTCCCCATGAGGGGTAACGTGTACTGTCCAGTGTGTATGTATGTATATTTAGTTGAGCCGGTTGTACAGCCCGGTTTGTGTAAACAGTCCGTAGGGTCATTATGAGGAGAGCCATTCACCCTACTCACCTTCAGCTCTCACACAGCTGTGGACAAATAAGGACAACCCACAGGAAACTAACCCCTCCCCTTCCGCCCAGTAAAAACTGTTACTGTGAGCTGGGCTGTACATATCAAGTGAAACCGATTAGGTATTATTTTTCAAATGATTTACCACTGACCAATTTACCCCCCAAAATTGCTGAGAAGTGCGTATTATGTGCTTATGGTATTGATGTGTGCATATAAGCTTTTTAAAAAAAAGATTATTGAATTGGAATGAATTTAGCTTTAGGGTTCAATGAAGCAAGTGAGATATTAACCACAGAAGATGAGGAGACCTGGGTTCACTGTTGACTGTGTGACCAAAAACAAGGGTGCGATTGCATAGTTCTGCATACTCGCACGCACACACACACACACACACACACACACACACACACACACACACACAGTGTGCAGAGAGAATTTGCCCCCTCTAACGGTTATTAAGCTTTGCTTGAAATCACAACACTTTTTAATGGCAGTTAATCTCATAAATTTCACAACCTACTGCACACTGTAAAAGCAAAACAGAAGAAACATGTAGTGCACTACACCTTTTAAAGCAAAGATGTAGCCATGCAGACCAGAGTGCTTAAAAAACTAAAGAATAAGGTAGAAAAGCAAAGGTCAGGAGAAGGGTATTTAAAAAAAAAAAAAAAAAGTCGCTTAATATTCCATTGAGCACGCTCAAGTCAATCATTAAGAAGTTGGCGGAGTAACAGCCAGGCAAAGAGCAAACCAGAGGGAAACCACCAATGGTACTGCCAACCTTAAATGAGAACTTGCACACCATAAGAAACAAGGTGAATTAGGCTACCAAAAGCCACAGAAAATATTTCACCCACATGCTTTCGCCAGTGCTTAGGCCAACTGACAAAAAGTCCCCACTTATATATGCAGGAGTTCTTTCTTCGTCTGCTTAGGGAAATTAACAGCATTAATGTGTGCGTGCACTCACTGGTTCATTATGATCATAATTCACTTTGAGTTTCTGCTACACAGGAATACTACCCTACAGCAATGATACTCAATTCTGGCGCTTGAGGTCAGTATACAGTACTGCTGGTTTTAATTTTTCCCAGCTAAACAAGGCTGATTTAAACCTAGGACACCAGGTGAGTTAAATCTCTGGCCAATCAGTGGCATTAATCGATCAATTAAGTATCGGGTAAAAAAATAAAAAACCCAGCAGTACAACTGGCCTCAAGGGCCAGATTTGAGTATCCCTGCCAAATGAATAGGTGCTGAGCTCCCCCTTGTGGGCCAAATAATATAGTACTTCCACATTTAGCACACATTGGACAGCTATAGTACACACATTCATATGTATTGGAATACAGAACACAGTTTATTGGCGCACGCACAAACCAAACATGCTGATAGTGTGAATTTCTGGGGTGTCAAGTAATTATAATTTACAGTCCAATGGGGTCTTTAATAAACATGTGAAGGCTGCAATAAGGGTTATTTAACATCTGTTTTTATGCATTTACTTCACAAAAGAATATTGATTGTGATGTTGTGTAATTCATTAGATATTTCACATTGTATTTTGATGTAAAATTGAGGTCAGTGCCCTCAAACACATAGACCTGATATAGTATCAGTTATATAGCTGCTGCTTACGTCATTCATTCTTTTTGTTATTGCATTTTTCACCTATGAAGAATACTTTGAATACTTGTGAGTAGCTGGCATGCCAGTGAAAGGCTGCACCTGCGTGTCTTGGCCGTGCTTTCACAGAAAAACAGCAGGTATCTGAGCTGAGAATCTGTCCTGGGGAGGTGAGCCCTGGCAGGTCTGTCGACCCCTCACCTCTGACCTCTGACCCCACGTGCTTATGGGTGGGATCTGATCCGGCATGCGAGACTGGAGCTGGAATGTTGCAGGAATGTAGAAAATGCTGGGTTTTCGCCTGCAGTCAATGTTATTACCCACAACCCATCTCTGAACCGAAACAGTTTTGACATCAGCTTCCTAACTGGACTGACTATAACCTTCCTGACTGACTTTGATTTTCTTGTCAAGTTAGTCTGTGGTTTCCAAGTAATATTTCACCTCTGGGACATTTTCACCGGTGCTGGTGTCACACGGGCAGGCTTTCCCACTCACATATTACAGGACATTCATTTAGCAGACTCTCTTATCCAGAGCCACTTACAATACAGGAGATTCACACCTATACACAGCACACAATATACCCTCACAGTGGGAGCTAAAAAGAAGGTCGAAGAGGGTTATGACTTTTTTCACCTGGTAATCTTTGGTCAGTAAGATATTTGTTTAAACGACAGCTGCTGTAGGCTCACTATTTCTATGGCTTGAAAATGTCATTTTAGAAGTAAAAAAAAAAAACTAAACAATGTTTTCTATATTACCCACAATCCACCTCTGGTCAGCTGCTCCTTGGTCTGCCTTTTTGGAAAAATTATTACAGCATTGGAGTCATGCAGTATGGCAGGATTAGTCCGGACTTGCATTACAGTCATAGCACAGGATTAGAGGCACAGAGCAGGATTAGCCCAGAGTTCTTTTTGAGTCATAGAGCAAGATTAGAGTCTAACTAATAAATTGTAGCACAGTTTATGTGAGGGTTTATTTCAGGCCATAGTGTGGCTTCTCAGTTTGCTTCATCTGCCTGTTTTTGTTACTTTTCGGCTTCTCAGTACCTTTGCCAAGCTGCCTGCAAACACCATCTGTTAGTTGAATATATGAGAAGCATTTTTCTTCATTCTTTGTTCAGAGGAAAACCCAACTTCCCCAAAAGAGAAGCTGTAATCAGTTTAACTGGCTGTGATGTTGTTTGCCAAGCTGCCATGAGCAATGCTATACTTCACTCAGAGAAGCGTGGTGATCAGCGAAAAAGAAAAACGACAGTGGGGTGCTATTAGTCCCCGTTAAGCCATTGACATTGCAAGGACATCATCAGTATTTCATTCAGTTTTATACAATGTGGACAGTGATCCATTATTTTCTCTTCCTCGCTGCCTCATTTTCCCAGCCAGCAATGCCTTGTTTTTGCATGGCTGCAGGCAAGAAACAAATGCATTATGGGGGATTGTAGTTTCAGTAAGCTGAACAGGAAGCTTCAGACGTTCAAATGTACAATAAGTACATATCCTATATGACCTTCAAACAGGTCAGATAGAACTATACTGACCTGTTTGAACCTTATCATAACATAGCAGCTATCCATAGACATGAAAATTGAGTCTAGTTCACACAGTAAGCTATGGCTAAGTCTTAAGGCTAAGTAAGACATGATAAACAAGACACTTGTTTTACGAGTGTTAAAGAATTAAGGTAAAGGAAATGAAGCAAGAAACAATAAACAACCCAGATAGCATACGGATGTGGGCCACTTCCGGCAATGATGCGGCACTGCTGGCCTTCTTCTGGCCCGGACAAAATGGATGTGAGCCTGAAGTGGCCCACATGTAAAATAGCAAATATGGCCCAAATATCCCAAATCAAATGTGGGCCACCTTTGGCAAAGATGCGGTACTCTTGGCAATGTGTAATCTGGATGTGGCCCATGAGGTAAATGGTGAATATGGCCCAAATATCACAAAACAAATGTGGGCCACCTTTGGCAAAGATGTGGCACAGTCGACAAAGACTAATCTGGGTGTAAACCGAGTGCCATCACTGGCCCAGATCTGGCAAACAGGAGCGGACTGCCCGAGTGCCATCACTGGCCCAGATCTGGCAAACAGGAGCGGACCGCCCAAGTGCCATCATTCCACGCGGTATGTGGGCCGGATGAACATGTCGGTGTGGGCCAGATTTGGGCCGCAGCAATTTTGCTATCTGGGAAGTGCTATAGGACAGTGGTACTAGAATGGTGGGTCAAACAAGGCAGAGTCTGAAGAGGTGTGTCTTCAGACCACGACGGAAAGCAGGCAGTGATTGAGAAGTTCGTAGAGGAGTGGGGAGTTCGTTCCACCACTGTGGAGCTCAGGCGGAGAGGCTCCGCAGTCTGGACGAGTGAGAGCTGTTCACACGGAGGGCACAAAGTGCCTGTTGCCCTCCTGCAGCAGAGCAGAGTGGTCGAGCTCGAGCGTATTGCTGGATTATGTCCTGCAGATAGGAAGGGCATGTCCTGTTGACTGCAGCATAGGCCAGGGTCAGAATTTTGAACCGGCAGCCAGTGAAGTGACTTCAGCAGGGACTGACATGTCAGAACTTCGGAAGGTTGAAGATAAGTCGGGCAGTCACAGATTGGCGCGGGCTGGTAGGCTTGTGAGAAGTGAGTTGCAGTAATCTAGGCGTGAGATTACCATGGTCTGGACGAGTAGCTGGGTGGAATTGGTGGTCAGGTATGGTCTTCAATCACCTGCTTTCCGTCATGGTCTGAAGACACACCTCTTCAGACTCTGCTTTGACTGACCCACCAATTTAGTGTGGAGATCAGTAGTTGATGGTTGACCCTGTCGAACGCTGCACACCGGTCTAGGAGAATCAGGACAGAGGAGAGGGAGGAGGCTCTAGCAGTTGTGAGTGCATCAGTCACAGCCAGGAGAGCA
The DNA here is from genome assembly GCA_029718625.1 of Synaphobranchus kaupii. Classification (NCBI taxonomy): domain Eukaryota; kingdom Metazoa; phylum Chordata; class Actinopteri; order Anguilliformes; family Synaphobranchidae; genus Synaphobranchus; species Synaphobranchus kaupii. The sequence continues at coordinate 15,567,159 of CM056377.1, read as the reverse complement.
GTTTCGGTTGAATGCGCGGTTCTGAAGCCGGACTAATGAGGGTCGATGGTCAGGCAGGTTGTTCTTATGGAGAAAAACTGGTAATTGGTTAAGCACACCTCATTCAAGTGTTTTGGCCAGGAAGGGCAAGAGATACAGGACGATAGTTCCTGAGAGCAGAGGTTGTCTAAGAGGGGTCTCTTCCTTTGCTTGAGCTTGAATAGCACGACTGAAAAACAATATGCAAAAAGCGTTGCACTAGTGTACAATACTGTAATATGGACGAGTGATATGCGGATCAGTTATTTTTCCGCCCACACCTGCCCCGATCTAAAACAAAAATGGCCTGCTCCTGCTCAACCCACTTTAAAGCATCTGTATTATGCCCAAGCCAGAAACGGCATGTTTGCAAAAATCTGATCAACATGTTTTAAATTCACAGCTTCACAACTTCTGAAACAGTAATAAGAAACTGTTCACACACAGTTTTAAGGAGGAAGTGCAATCCTCGGCAGCAATTTGCATTTAAAAAAGTATCTAAATAGGAGTTATCTAAAAAACAGCTTCTCGGATTCACACATTCTTACTTGGCAATAAACAGTAAAACAAAAGCAGTCTCAATATTTAAAACAAACACACACACACACAAATCTAGCCTACTTCTGTTTGCCAGCATTGCAAAAACCGAACAGAATGTGTGGTGCTGAAGTTTGGACAGCAGAGAGCCTCTCTTTGTGCTTCACCCAGAAGCTGATCCAAACTCGCTGCACGTCACTTTCCTCAGTAACAAATTTTGTCAATGTTGCACCTTTGCTGTCCTCTCTAAATTTATCCTGCTATTCACTAAATACCACTCTTGTTTTGTTACCGTTTTTTTTCCTTAGTTTTTAAAAACCAGAACCAACCAGAACTTCATGTGTATTTTTTTTTTCAGCCACAATGACTGACCCTGCAGGTTAAGGGTCGATGTGTACATCACTAATAAGGATGAAGGACAACATTTTTTAAAAGTGACCATGATTACAGTTCCCCTGTATGGCATAAGCTTGAGCAAAGAGAACATACAAGCTCAGTATCCAGTAAGCTGGCTCATGTGCGTTTAGCTGATTTTCCCTTGTTCTCGACCACTGTGTACTCCACCCTCATAGCGGAGTCGGATTCCAGGTGAGCGGGAAACGGAAGTCTGGCAGGTGGGAGCTCACCGCGCGGATGCTGCACTTGGGCCCCGGCCATCAAACATCAAACAGCAGGCTCCTTTCCCTCGGGTCAAAGTCAAACTGCGACTTGCGCATTCCTTGGCATTTTGCAAGTCTACAGTTGGCAAAGAGGTAAAGCACTTAGGACCAGAGTATAAGTTGTACACGATTCAAAGCTTTTCTTTTTTTTTTACCTTTTTATATATGCATTACCTTGCTGGCCATTTAAATTACTTACAATGCAATCAATGAGTCCAGTCATACAGCTGTTGAGCAGAGTAAAACCTGTGTACCCCCCAAATCAGACTTTCACCCCTTTTATTCATAAGTTGGAACCAGGCTGGCTCATTATACCCCTTTCCCACTGTAGAGCTGGAACCAGGCTGGCTCACTATACCCCTTTCCCACTGTAGCGCAGGAACCAGGCTGGCTCACTATACCCCTTTCCCACTGTAGCGCAGGAACCAGGCTGGCTCACTATACCCCTTTCACACTGTAGCGCAGGAACCAGGCTGGCTCACTATACCCCTTTCACACTGTAGAGCTGGAACCAGGCTGGCTCATTATACCCCTTTCACACTGTAGAGCTGGAACCAGGCTGGCTCACTATACCCCTTTCACACTGTAGAGCTGGAACCAGGCTGGCTCACTATACCCCTTTCCCACTGTAGCGCAGGAACCAGGCGGGCTCATTATACCCCTTTCCCACTGGAGAGATGGAACCAGGCTGGCTCACTATACCCCTTTCCCACTGTAGCGCTGGAACCAGGCTGGCTCATTATACCCCTTTCACACTGTAGAGCTGGAACCAGGCTGGCTCACTATACCCCTTTCCCACTGTAGCGCAGGAACCAGGCGGGCTCATTATACCCCTTTCCCACTGTAGCGCAGGAACCAGGCTGGCTCATTATACCCCTTTCCCACTGTAGCGCAGGAACCAGACTGTGTCACTATACCCCTTTTCCACTGGAGAGATGGAACCAGGCTGGCTCACTATACCCCTTTCCCACTGGAGAGATGGAACCAGGCTGGCTCACTATACCCCTTTCCCACTGTAGCGCTGGAACCAGGCTGGCTCATTATACCCCTTTCACACTGTAGAGCTGGAACCAGGCTGGCTCACTATACCCCTTTCCCACTGTAGCGCAGGAACCAGGCTGGCTCACTATACCCCTTTCCCACTGTAGCGCAGGAACCAGGCTGGCTCACTATACCCCTTTCCCACTGTAGCGCAGGAACCAGGCTGGCTCACTATACCCCTTTCCCACTGGAGGGATTGAACCAGGCTGGCTCACTATACCCCTTTCCCACTGTAGCGCTGGAACCAGGCTGGCTCATTATACCCCTTTCCCACTGTTGAACTGGAATCAGGGTGGCTCATTATACCCCTTTCCCCCTGTTGAACTGGAATCAGGGTGGCTCATTATACCCCTTTCCCACTGTAGAACTGGAATCAGGCTGGCTCATTATAGCCCTTTCAATCTGTGTACGTAGAGCCAGGGTGGCTGGGTTGTTCCACGTTGTTTGTAGTTACCAGATGTTTCACTTGAGCCTGCAGGTCTTAGCGGTACTCGCATACCTACAGGAAAGCTGTGGAAAGTGTGTAAAACTGTAACTGAATTGATTCCAGCAGCATTTCTGATAACATCTGAGGAGCAATATGTGGCAATGCAAATAACAGTTTGATCACCCTTGAACTGCAGATAAGGTTTCGTCATACAGGGAACCTATGAACATTCATGGCCAAACTGCATTCTTGATGTGCTGTGATTTTATTTAAATTTACTCTGAATTATCTGATTTTCTCTATTAGACCATTTATTTTTGTTGCCATTTTTAAAATTGTTTTCAAGTGCTGTGCGTAAAATATATTTTTATTGTTTTAGATCAAATTAAATTAGTCAAGCTGGGCTGAATGGCCTGTTCTCATCAACAGGATTCTGTTTACCTAAAATGGCACCACTAATGTTCCAGGTTGTATGGAAATGAACTTAAACTGTACAAAGCTTAGGCTACATTTTACAACAGGGCAGTGGAATACAAGGTGTCCTGCAGACTTAAACACAAGACTCCAATCACTGATATTAAAATGCATTTCTGCTTTTAAAATTGCAGCAGCTTTTGACAGAAGAATGAAAATGACACCACTACAATTTGGTGTAGCTGCACCTTTTATCCTTTTGGCTAAAATATAAAACCTGATTATTCAAAACCCACATTTCAAACATTTGTGCTGGAGCTGGCTTCTTGTGTTTAGGCACAAATAAATAATTACAATAACTAAATTAAATGGCAAAATCAAAACTTTAAAACTACATATTCCCCCTGTGTAACCTCCCATGGAATGACATCTCCTGCTAAACTATACGACTCAACAGTGTCTGTCCCCTCACCTTTAGAAATGACATCCCTGATCTTTCCCCACTCAGAGCTGTGACATCACTGGTCTTTTCCACACAGCAGCGACATCACTGATCTTTTCCAGTCAGAGTTGTGACATCATATCATTCCAAATCAGAGCCGTGACATCACAAATCATTCCCATGAAGTGGCACAGGGTCAAAATCAGATACTGTAAACTGACCCCAACCCCCATTTTACCTGTAATGATGGTGTTGTGAGGACTGTTAGAAAGTGTGTGTGCAGAAAGAAAGAGGGAGCTGGTTACACTGGGAACCCCCCTGGTCACAGACATTTGGTTATGCCCGACTGAGCACAAAACTTAGGACAGACTTCGACAGTGGAAATGCAGCCTTGTGTTGGGCATATTTCAATTAGGGTGACTAAAAACATAATTACACCTGAACGATTCTTTAATTTTGAGACGTAAATTTTATAGCTATGTTTTTGCAGAACCTGTTTGTAACAGATGTTTGCATTTCATTAAAAGGAGAACAAAATGTCAGACTGCTCTGATGATTTGTGACATTCTAAGGAGTGGCATCACAAGCTCCTTCCATTTTGTATCGCTCGGGTACAGAATGCAACAAGCCTGTAAATATCATACCCACAGTGGTGTTTTAGGCACAACGTGAATTCCAATAGGCTTTTTCTATAATTATTATATAACTGGAATTACATTGTCCCCAACTATACACACTTAACTTCCAAATTCCAACATTCCATGAATTATTGATATTATATAAAAGTAATAGGCTAATGTTATTCTCAAACAGTATTTTAAATAAAACCGGACAGGCAAACGCAGTCGCTCATTCCGTTTACACGGGAACAACAGACAGCTACACAATTAAGCAAAATAAAACAGCCCATTTTCCAAAAACAATTGATATTCACCGACTTTATTATATAAATATTGACTTTAATGTTTACTGTAAGAATATAAAACGATTTGATTTTTCTTTTTCCCACAAATACACTTACAGTACATTTCAACACGGTTGCGTTTCAGCAGGACTTGATAGATGCTGCAGGTCGACAATATCTTCCACAGGCCTGTTACCCACCCAAACAAGTCAAATCAATCGTTTCTCGTTTCTTTTTCGCAGTCTCCTTTAACAACATCTTTCATACGAACGTGTTTCTGAATTAGCCTACACATGTTTTAGCTATTTTAAAGGAGGGAGCGAACCCGACTTCCCGATTCGTCGCAATCAGTTGAACGAGGAACAACTGATTTGTAAATGGCATTTAAAAAAAAAAATCACTTCAATTTGAAGTAGCCTACAATGCTCTGAATTATAGCCATTAATTGGTAAAAAAAAATCTGCTTACATAAGCATAAACACACCAGCTGCAGGGACTTCTTATTCAAAGCTTGAATCCAAGGCTTCGAGGCCTGTAAGTTGTGCTTCAAAAAAAATTAAAGGCTTTTGTATTCAGAAACGTGTATTTTTCTGTCTTTGCATAAACTTGGTTTATTCGGATTTAAGCAGCCAGGGCTTCGAAATACTTGTACGTCTATTATTGGTAAGTATTCGAAGGAAAGTCAACAAAACGAGTTAAAAATATTTATTTTGTAATTCTCAACAGCGACGCAGTGGGGGAGGGGACTATTTACTAGGCACGATTTGTCTCCATTTCTTTTTCTTATAAAGAATACAGGGTAGCCTATTTAATAAATGAACGAGGTAGCCAAAACGTTGTATACGTTACATTTAACTTATATCTATATGAGGAGGTGAAACAAACGAATTTAAAGGACTAGATAAGGGCGAATGGTCCATATACTATGCATGTAATAATGCTTTTAAATTACATGCGGGGTGATGGGCTAATCGTTATTGGTCTAAATAAATTTGTCACAGTTTTAAAGTTGAATTTCAAAAATATTTACCTGTGAGGTTCGGCAAACCGACTCTTTAAAATTACGAAACCCCCGCCCACTCCCTCCCTCCTCCCAAATCTCAGGAATTTCACCTGACTTTTTCAGTGTGACTCTCCGTCATCTGCCACAGTCCCAGGTTTAACACTTTAAGGCAGGGGAGCTGGGTGATTCTCTCCAGCCCCCGTTTAGTGATTTTTGTACATCCATAAAGATCAATCCCAGTCAATTGAGTCAGGTGGTCCGCAATGAGCTCGAGTCCTTTGTCTGTAATTCGCACGCACTGGCCGATGTTCAGGGTCCTGAGCTCGTGCATCTGGCGCACCATCCTGTTGATGCCGTCGTCGCTTATGTGACACGAGCACAGGGACAAAGATTTGAGCTGGTAAAGACCCTGGGCAATGTAGGCCAGGCTTTGGTCGCCTATCTTGTCGCAAAAAGACACGTCCAGTCCCGACAGCCTCAACGTACCCATGGCGAGGTGCATGATGCCCGTGTCGCTGATGTTGTCACAGGACCGAAGGTTAAGACTCCAAAGGCTGCTCATGTGGGACAGGTGGATCATGCCTGAGTCCGATATCCCGCCGCAAAAACTCAGATTGAGAACTTTGAGTTTAGTCAGGCCTTTGGATGTGTGTTTGAGGGACAGGTCTGTTAATTTCTGACAGTCCTGTAAGGTCAGGTATTCCAGGTTAAGGCATCCCTCGGCCGCGCTCCGGGTCATGCCAGCCAGATGCCCGATGCCGACGTCCGACACGTGCCGGCAGCTGCGGAGGTTGAGACTCTTCAGTCTATGCAAACCCCACGCAATGAGCAGCAGACCCGTGTTGGTGATATTGCTGCAGCCGCCAAGTTCCAACACCTCCAGGTTTTTCAGATACTGTGCGATTCGACCCAAGCTGGAGTCCGTGATCTGTTTACAGAGACTGAGGTTGAGTACCCGCAAGGAAGGAATTTCCTGTACGAAAGCATGTCCCAGGCCGTTATCCGTCAAGTTATAGCAGCCGCTAAGGTTAAGACTCTCGATATTAGGCATCCCCTGTATCACATAGCTAAGGCTGCGCCTCAGACTGAGAATCTGGACTCTCCGGATTCCCCGGGCCTGGAGACTGGGGAAGAGCGAAGGATTGGCCCTCCTTAAATGCAACTTAGCTTCGACCCCTCTCCAAACCGATTTGTGGTAAGACGCGTCCCTCCAAGCAGCACATACTTGGGCCACCCTACCTTTGTCCCTCACGTCCAAGTAACTGAAAATCATGGCTAAAATTTCCGGGAAGAGACACGAAATGTGCGTCTCCATTTTAGACGTGTGTGCTACGTACAACGCCGGCAAACAGTCCCAACTGCTGCTTTTCTTTGAAAAGCTGTCGTTTATCCGTCAACAAATATCCTTTTACCCCGTTTATCTTTTCATGAATATTTGTGCAAATCGATCAACTCCAGACCCACGTGATCAGTCTAGGTTGCGCAGTAGGATTCAAACGCAAAAAAGCCCCAAAAGCTGGTTCGAATACAATCCTTGCCCAAAGGCGGAAAACGCCAGCGAGCAATTAGACAGCACTACCCATTTTGTCTCGAGACAATCTTTCTCGATCGCCTCGGGGATCCAAACGTTCGTACATTTTCAAAAAGGCCTTTATAAATCCAGTAATACTGCGAGGGAAAAATCCGAACCGGTTCGTGTATTTCGTCTAACCACAACAGTACAAAAAGAAAGGTTTCACCGCGCCGTGCTACGCCCGCACGCATTGCCGAGCCGAGGGGCTTTCTGCTGCCTTTGTCTCATCTTTTCAAACTGACTTGGCAGGGACGCAATGACCACACTGATGCGGGGGGAGTCGTAACAAACAAAACAAAAATATGGTATCTCCGCGAAAGACTGAAACATACTATACAGAAATATCAACGTAGGAAGCTATAATAGTCACAATGCATTCAGTGCGTAATCCATATTCTTTTGAAAAAATAAGGCACGCTTGAATGAATTGACTATTTTTATGTCAACACCCCCCTTCCCGGAAGATCATTGGTTCATCCCAGGTCAGCTGGAACAGTAAGAGCAGTTCCCCTGGAAACCAACTTCTTACAATTCAATTCGCTTTACTCTTAACCCCTTAATTTTCGGAAAGAAGCCATTGCTTTTTTGTTTACCGATTCTTTAATATTTCACAATTAACTGCCAATTCACGGTTTTGTCGTTACAAAACATATTTTATGGTGGGAAAAACTGACAACAAATACTCAGCAGTTACATTTTGCCCCATTTGCTTCACTCAGATTGCTACTTTGTTTTCATCCTGTTAACATTAATTGTGGATAGGCTACTTCAATTAAAACAGTTTCAGTCAGAATATAGACAAGGCCAGGATAAACTAAAATACTACAAATCACCCTTATCAGCGTCTTGTAGTAGTTCTGTAATAGCCTAGGCCTAGTAGTTCTCCAAAAGGGACATGATAGTTTGTTATTCATATAACAAGTTTTTTTCTTGCACTTAAAACTCAAGGAAAAAAATATTTCAAGACAATTTATGGGCTGTTAAAGCACATCTAACCTGGCTGGTCAGAATTATGTTTGGTACATTTAACAGAATTCCACAGCATGTAAGGCAGTGTTATATAATGGTTTTTAGTTAATATGACAGGAGAGTTTTTACATGGCAGTTTAGGAAATAAGAATTATAGGAGCACACACACATACAGAGAGAGGGAGTGGAAGTGGGAGAAAGACAAAGCTATGGCATGCCTGGACTTGGACAAGCATGAGGCAGGAATGCTCAAAATTGTCCAGAAGTTATGGGTATGCAGCCCCCCCCCCACCTCCATGCCATTCTGTGCTGAAGTGACCACTCTGTGAGGGACTTGATGAAGACATGATTAATGGTCTTTAAATTGTAATATTTTAGGATGCCCTGCAGAGTTTTGTCACACAATTTATTTCTTTATTTTCATTAGGAGGCAGAAACTGTATTTGATGTTAGCAAAATCTTTGGGATGTACCGTAGAACTTTGCTTTTAGAGCTTTGAGTCCAGGCTTTGTCATAACCTCTAGAACTGGCATCCCTTCATGTTTTGTGCTCTCCCCTTTGGATGCACCCCTGTAGCAGTAGGATACTAACAAACTGTGTGCCGCAAGGCCAGGAGTTTCCATTCCCTGCCATGGCACCTTCTGTACTGTGAACCCATCGCTATCCGTAACCTGCTCTGCTTCCCCCATCTGAATAAAGTGGGGAAACGCATAAGGAAGGGTTGCCTGGCCGCTCTCCTAATGAAAAATGAAAAATAAAAACGCTAAGGTGCACAAATAATTTTATTACATTGCATATTTGTTTTGTTTCCGTTCTCTAAATTGGGGAAGTTCAGTACGAGAGTTTTCTGCCATAGACAAATACTTGTGTCTCAGCCTGAAAGGTTTTCATTCGACAGTATTATCATGCTCCCGTGATATTATTTCCCCATTGAACATGAGTGTGTATGATTGACAAATAGGAAGACTAGAAACATGTTTGTATGACCTAATACATTATTACTGCTAGCCTTTTCAGATGTATATTTCAAGGTAAAATCGAAGTGGGCTTCATGTTATTTGTTGGTGATCAATAAGAATAGATTAATAGGGGCATGTGAACAAACATGGTGCAGATTGCAGACCATACTTGCAGGAGGTTGTAATTTATGCTAGTAGCCATTAGGTGGCAGCAGTACTCTATTACAGTACCCTTTTGCATGACCCATGAAAAACATCTTTCCTGATTTTTTTATCCATCTTGGTATCCTAACTAAATTAAGAGTACGGTCCACGCAGATAATTTGGGGATGGGAAATGTAATAAAAAAATACACTTAACGTACATTTATTCAATGAAACCCCAGTCATTTGCTATAGTCAATTTATGACTGTAGAACAGGAAACCCTTTTGCTGATCCAGTCCTTCCTGGAAAAGGGATCCGATTCATTCTTAAAAATGAAAAGTACCCACCCTGCCCCTACACAAAGTCTGAATGCATGTACACCGGGCGTTTCCCCTCTTTACATTCACCGCCTCAGTTTGCTATCCTCTTTATGTACATCTTGTTTCGTTTGTAGTTCTGATTCCACAATCCTTTTAGGAGCCAGGGGATCATTTTCCAGTCTTTACCTCTTTGGCTCAAAAAAAACTTTTTTTTTGTTTTTTTGTTTCCCTCAGGAATATATGAACGTACCTCGCAAAAAAAATATTAGAGCTTGTTTTAGTACTCATACGAACAAAATAAATACTGACTGGTAGATTGCTTATGCAACTACGATGGGGAACCGCATTGGCGGGACACAGATTTGGTAGGGTGGCCTCACCCAGGTCTATTTGATTTTGATCTCATGTAGATTTTTGGAAACTGTTATTGTGGATAAGTCGTTATTATTCCTTGGGAAATGGTGGAATAAAAGTATCGCCAACATTCTGCTTGTCAACGGGGTTCTTCTCCAAAGGGAGATTGTGGGTACCAATTTTGGGCTTTCAGAACACTACTGAATGTCTAGCATCAAACTTGTTTGATGCTAGACATTCTAACTTGTAATGTCTAGCTTGTAACGTGGTCTATTTTGTCTCATCAAGTGATTGGCTGTGTGTTTATGTCTGGTCCCCTTCAAAAAAGTGTCTCTGAATAACATTTTATAAATTGTATAAGGGCATGTCAGAAAAGTATGCTCTTGATTAATATGACAGCTGACAGTTGAGTAGTTGATTGCAGCCAATTAACAAAGCCCTAATGGACAAGGCAATACATGACTGGGCTGTTTGGCCACATAGCTTGTGTTGGGCGTGTGGTACGAAACACACATTGAAACTGAAGCGTTTTAAAAAATATTTAATCTTTTTTACCCAACACGCATTGCCTGCTCATTGATAAATGAATCTAAATGGAAAGTGCTTATCCACTAAAAAAAATACAAATGTGTACAAATGGCGTTCACGTTTTTGTTTCTAAGCAGTGACTACAGCCCTGGCCATAAACAAGAAAAACATTGACTCTCATTTACAAAAAAGACATAAAATATGTTAGTAAAATTTTTGTGTGAATTTATAGGACTTAAAAGTTTGTGTTTCTGGGGGAGGGGGGAGGGGGAGGGGGTGGGTGGTGTGTGTGGTCGCAGTGGTCAGATCTGCGTTGATTCCAGCCACGATGCGTTCCGGAGCCGGGGCTGCTGGGAGTCCTGCTTCAGCAAGGCCTCTACAGCGCCCTCTAGTGCCAACATCCATGCTTTCTGGAAGAGACAGTGCAGTACAGGTCACAGATAGTGACATAAAAATTAAATTGTTTTTCGTTATTACACCTGCTGAAAGGATGGTCCTCAGTGTGTTCGCTTCACAGCTGAGCCTGGGATATACAAGAATGTGTTATAACAGGGGTGTACATAAGAATATGTTATAACATAAGAATGTGTGTCAGAATAGGGGTGTCAGTCTGTCAGAATCCAGTTCGGGAGGGCCTACTGTTTTTCGGGGTGGTTTTTAGCAACAGTGATTGATTTAATAACTCTTTTGACTGGCTAAAGAATCCACACAGCTTGCTCTCCAGGCCTTAGTTGACTGCCAATTGAAAGGAAACCACAATTACCCGCAGCCACTGTTTGACTGTGATATAGTATAAAACTGTATGCATGGAACTGATGATGACAGTAAAACAGCATTCGTGCCACTGATGCGCACAGGAGAATACTCAACTGATTTCAGCGCAGTCAATCATTTATACAGACACACTCCTTAACAGACATGAGATGGGGAGAAAGTACAGGGCAGAGGGCGTGCCTCTGAACTCTGAGCCCCGCTGTCGCCATGGAGACGCGAGTCGTGCTGCGGGCAGGGGTGAAAGACAGAGCGAGTATGAGAGGCCGCGACCGTTACCTTGACGGACTCGGACGGAGCCTGCAGCACAAACACGGCGATGCACTGCAGGTAGCGGTTCTGGTGGGTAACGATGAAGGAGTTCAGCAGGCCAGACGCTGAAATAAAAACACAGCCAGATTCAGACAGGAAACGGGACAACCGTCTTCAGGAAGTAGGAAGCTATGCTGCAGGGAACGGGAAGTGATTCAAATAGGGAGAACGCCGATACTGGCTTATGGCTGAATGATAGGACAGGGAAACTTAAGCCGTACGTTAAATTCGACAGACAGCGGTTACACTATTCCTGTTCATTTTATGTCCCGTTTACAGTTCTGTTTTGACTAAAAAGCCACCTTTCCGATTGGCACAGTAGCACTTCACCACACAAGTCTTTCAGAGAATGGCCTCAATTCAAAGGCAGTCATTTAGAAAACCATCTCTCAGTCCATAACATGTTTAATTTAGGCGCGGTTGCTTATTTCAGACCGCAGAGCGCTGACCCGTGGCGTTGAGCTGGTCGATGTTCCTGAGCTGGACCCGGTCCAGAGAGAGGGGCTGGTCCAGGACTGTGAACACGCAGCCTTCCCTCAGCAGGGCCTGCAACTCCTCCGCCGCGTGGGGGGCGCTCTGCTCCGACCCGCCGGCCTTCTGACTCTGAGGGGCGCCGTGGAAATGGGGGAAAAGAGGTGTGTTTTATGGGCTTTTTTTTCAACAAAATGTAGCTTTTGATTGGATCCCATTAGGGATTGTCAGAGGGGTGACAGAGCCACATCCGTACCTTCTTACTCCTTTTCATCCTGGTGATCAGCAGAAACTCGTCAAACAGGAACAAGTAGACGTCCTGCTGCTTCCCGTTTTCTGTTAAGTCACAAGCACGGCACACTGTTTTACTGGCACCGAAACCACAAGTGAACGCATTCCCATCCGTGTGGGCGTGTCTGGGGCGGGGCTCACCTGTGAGCACCAGCCGACCCTCGTAAAGCAGGCTGCGATTGGCCACCAGGTTCTCCAGGCTCGCCGCTTTCATCAAGTGTCTCAAGCTCTGTAAGGGGGAAGCAAATCACCTCTTAGATATCTGTCTTTTCAGGAAGAAACTACTTAGTACTAATAAGGTGTATGACAGTCGCTGGTAGCCTGATACACACATGTAATGTGTTTTCTCTCTGTTTTAGGACAATCTCAGGTAGTGGTAGTTTTCACCACTATGCTTGATTAGACAGGGCTACATGTACATTAGATGGAAACATGCATTACACTCAGCTTCTGCTTCCAGGTAAGCACCAAGAGAAGGGAAATGATGTAACGGAAAAAGCAGGGGGTGCGTCCCAATAGTCTTCACTCCCCACCTCCCTTCCTCCGCTCCCCCACTACCACTCCTCTCCTACCCGGAAATATGCAAAACTGCCTGAACGTTTTGAGTACAAGTATTTGCATGTACAGTATACAATGTACCTGACATTGCGGTTTGTGTCAAGACATGAATTAATATGTAACCATTAATACGTAATTAAGATGTAATCAGCAACATTAGATTAAAACACAAAGATCCGTTTCCGGGGCATGGAGTAGAGGAGGTGGTAGTGGAGGAAGGGAGGGTGCATTTTTCATCTGTGACAGGGGACAGGAAATGATGCAAGAAATGAAGCAGTGCTAGTGTCAGGAGAAAGGAAGTGATGTAACAGAAGAAGCAATGGTAGTGTCAGAAGAAAGGAAATTACATAACAAAGGAAGCTAGTGCCCGGTCTAGCCAGGCTTTGCTTTAGCACACTGTTGGGTACCTCTGGCACAAACGCCCTCCTGTCTCTCTCCCACACCGGCTCCCAAACTAACGATTCCTTCACCCTTTTCACCTTCTGATGGTTGTCCAGCCACTTCACCTTCCCCTCCAGTTCATCTATACAGACACAGGACCACGTCATCCTCCCAAAAACATAAGTGGGTCCATTGTTGTGAAGGCAGTCTACATTACCCACTATATTAGACCAGCTCTATCAAGGAAAAACTATCAAGGTTGAACAAATATACACATCATATTTCACCATGCATTTCTACACACGATTCACATTTTTTAAAACAAACATATTGTTATTTTTTGTACATTACAGAGAAAAGACTAGGCAATATACTTGAAGTAAAAATGTCATTGTATTATGTGGAAAAACTGCAGCCCATGTAGATAAGGGTAAAACCATCTGATACAGCATTTGAAAAAGTCAGATGGGACTGATATGTTCTCGTCTGTGGCACTGGGCCGTGAGCAGCGAGCGCTAAGGTCAATTGCTCTGCGCAACGTGCATGACAGTGACTCACTCTCACCCATTCAGCGCTAGCCCACGTTAGCGCAGCTGCCGAGTTCAAAGAGTGTTTGCAGTGCCAAAGTCTGTTTTCCTTGGGAAAGTCATCCCCCAGCTGATTGGAGCAGAGAGCGCTGCGGAGATCGGCTTGTGCAATGGACCTTTTGTGCCAGTGTTTCAACAGCGTGGGAAATGACAGCGGGACCCCACCTGTTTTACCCCCCCCCCCTTCCGTGCACCTGAGGGTTTCACAGGTGCCAGATTACCCCCCACCCCCACCCCCAGCTCCTGTGACCTTCGACTGCACCGCAAGAAAGGCGCCACGGTGTGCTCAGGGGAAAGAAAAGACCATTGCGCAAATTCAACAGTTACATATTCCCCCCCCCCCCACAGCCAGTGTCTGAGGTTATCATGCTGATCGCAAAGAACAGGTATGGCCACCTTTAGGAAGCTGGGACTTTTCAGTGGCCTTGATCTGCTGGCACTGTTTTCCACAAAAACACCCCTTAGCAAGAAGCATGGCCATCATGGGCTTTGCTTAATTGTTACAGAAATTATAATTGCGCAAATCTGACCAATCGTGGGCTTTAACATTGCTCAACCAGACAGCTTAAACGCCAGGGTTTCCTTTTAAACTAATGCTGCACTGAGTGGGCTGAGTGAATAGGATGAGCTCTCTGGATTATTTAACAGTGAGTTCACGCAACATCTGCGCAGACTTCAAATACTTCACCAAAAGCATCATGGGTAAAGTTTGTCCAACTCACTTAGTGCACGCAGGATGGCTTTTCAGTCTAAAAAAAGACTAATCCAGGGCGAGGTGAGAACAATAATGTACTGAAACCTCAGCTTGTCACCTTCAATCTCAGATGTCTTGTCTACAAACTGCCTGCAAAATGTGACTCTCCTGAAAATGCACTGGTTGCCAGTGCAGTGGGGCTCCCCGTGGACGGCACTAAATCCACACCACGCAGCTGACTGCTGCTGCTGGGGGTCTAACAGGGCAATAAAAGTTTTATGTTCCAAAAGCCAATGAATAATCGTGTTAAATAATTGTGATCTCAATATAAATCGTGATTATAATTTTTGCCATAATCGTGCAGCCCTAGCATTGAGTGTTGAACGTCACTGGTCAGCGCCCTACTGACACCGGATCAGCCAAGCAGAGCCGGCTCACAGTGTACGGCACAGGGCGCGTTGCTCACGTATGGATCTCTCCACTAGCTCGGCCACCACCTGCACGGCGCTCCTCTCGACCTCGCCGCCGCTGCGCCTGCCGATGTTGCGCAGCAGGAGGGGGTAGCGAGTGAACCTCTGCAGCGGCGCCACTAGCAGGTCACGCAGGTAGAGCCTCCGGCACTCCTGATTCCGCTCGCACCACTGAGGAGAAACGCACACATAACATAGACCACATAACATAGACCTCTCACTGCAACACTCACATTACCACTGTGAGAAACACATAACATAGACCTCTCACTGTAACACTCACATTACCACTGTGAGAAACACATAACATAGACCTCTCACTGTAACATTCACATTACCACTGTGAGAAACACATAACATAGACCTCTCACTGTAACACCCGCATTACCACTGTGAGAAACACATAACATAGACCTCTCACTGTAACACTCACATTACCACTGTGAGAAACACATAACATAGACCACTCACTGTAACACTCACATTACCACTGTGAGAAACACACAACATAGACCTCTTACTGTAACACTCACATTACCACTGTGAGAAACGCATTAACATAGACCTCTCACTGTAACACTCACATTACCACTGTGAGAAACACATAACATAGACCTCTCACTGTAACACTCACATTACCACTGTGAGAAACACATAACATAGACCTCTCACTGTAACACTCACATTACCACTGTGAGAAACGCATAACATAGACCTCTCACTGTAACGTCACATTACCACTGTGAAAAACACACACACATAACATAGACCTCTCACTGTAGCATTCACATTACCACTGAGAAAAACACACACACACACACACACACACACACACACACACACACACACACACACACACACACACCATATACCTCTCACTGTAACACTCACACTACCACTGTGAGAAACACATAACATAGACCTTTCACTGTAACACTCACATTACCACTGTGAGAAACACACACATAACATAGACCTCTCACTGTAACACTCACATTACCACTGTGAGAAACACACACACATAACATAGACCTCTCACTGTAACATCACATTACCACTGTGAAAAACACACACACACACACACACACACACACACACACACACACACACATAACATAGACCTCTCACTGTAACAGACACACTACCACTGTGAGAAACACACACATAACATAGACCTCTCACTGTAACACTCACACATTACCACTGTGAGAAACACACACACATAACATAGACCTCTCACTGTAACATTAACATTCACATTACCACTGTGAAAAACACTTACATAACATAGACCTCACTGTAACAGTCACACTACCACTGTGAGAAACACACACATAACATAGACCTCTCACTGTAACATTAACATTCACATTACCACTGTGAAAAACACTTACATAACATAGACCTCACTGTAACAGTCACACTACCACTGTGAGAAACACACACATAACATAGACCTCTCACTGTAACATCACATTACCACTGTGAAAAACACACACACATAACATAGACCTCTCACTGTAACATTCACATTACCACTGAAAAACACACACACATAATATAGACCTCTCACTGTAACACTCACATTACCACTGTGAAAAACACACACACATAATATAGACCTCTCACTGTAACACTCACATTACCACTGTGAGAAACACACACACATAACATAGACCTCTCACTGTAACACTCACACATTACCACTGTGAGAAACACACATAACATAGACATCTCACTGTAGCACCCACATTACCACTGTGAGAAACACACACACATAGACCTCTCAATGTAACACTTACATTACCACTGTGAGAAACACACACACATAACATAGACCTCTCACTGTAACACTCACACATTACCACTGTGAGAAAAACACATAACATAGACATCTCACTGTAGCACCCACATTACCACTGTGAGAAACACACACACATAGACCTCTCAATGTAACACTTACATTGCACTGTGAGAAACACACACACATAACATAGACCTCTCACTGTAACAGTCACACTACCACTGTGAGAAACACACACACATAGACCTCTCAATGTAACACTCACATTACCACTGTGAGAAACACACACACATAACATAGACCTCTCACTGTAACAGTCACACTACCACTGTGAGAAACACACACATAACATAGACCTCTCACTGTAACATCACATTACCACTGTGAAAAACACCCACACATAATATAGACCTCTCACTGTAACACTCACATTACCACTGTGAGAAACACACACACATAACATAGACCTCTCACTGTAACAGTCACACTACCACTGTGAGAAACACACACATAACATAGACCTCTCACTGTAACATCACATTACCACTGTGAAAAACACCCACACATAATATAGACCTCTCAATGTAACACTCACACTACCACTGTGAGAAACACACACACATAACATAGACCTCTCACTGTAACACTCACACATTACCACTGTGAGAAAAACACATAACATAGACATCTCACTGTAACATTCACATTACCACTGTGAAAAACAAACAAACACACACACACACACACACACACACACACAACATAGACATCTCACTGTAACACTCACATTACCGTTGTGAGAAACACACACACATAACAGACCTCTCACTGTAACATTCACATTACCACTGTGAGAAACACACACATAACATAGACCTCTCACTGTAACAGTCACACTGCCACTGTGAGAAACACACACATAACATAGACCTCTCACTGTAACAGTCACACTGCCACTGTGAGAAACACACACATAACATAGACCTCTCACTGTAACACTCACATTACCACTGTGAGAAAAACACATAACATAGACATCTCACTGTAACATTCACATTACCACTGTGAAAAACACACACACACACACACACACACACACACACACACACACACACACACACACACACACACACACACACAACATAGACATTCCACTGTAGCACCCACATTACCACTGTGAGAAACACACACACATAGACCTCTCACTGTAACATTCACATTACCACTGTGAAAAACACACACACACACACACACACACACACACACACACACACACACACACACACACACACACACACACACACACACACACACACACACACACACACACACACACACACACACACACACACACAATATAGACCTCTCACTGTAACACTCACATTACCACTGTGAAAACACACATACATAACATAGACCTCTCACTGTACCATTCACATTACCACTGTGAAAAACACACACATAACATAGACCTCTCACTGTAACACTCACATTACCACTGTGAGAAACACACACATAACATAGACCTCTCACTGTAGCACCCACATTACCACTGTGAGAAACACACACACATAACAGACCTCTCACTGTAACACCCACATTACCACTGTGAGAAACACACACACATAACAAACTTAATCATAGGTATAATATGAATATGTATTATTTCCTTGGGAAGGTAACGTTCTTAATAATATTAGAACAGTAATGATGCTACTAATCATGATCACAATAATGATGACGGGAGTGATGACCAGGGTCCTCTCAGCCTTACCCGTACTCCTCGGTTGCTAGGATACCCCGCTTTTCTTTCACCGCGGCCTTGAATTATAAATGAATACATTAATTACCCAGACCAGTCTCACCTTCACGTACGTGCTGAAGTCCTCCCTCTGCTTCAGGCTGTCCAGGTAGCTGACCGCCGTGGGGTAGTTGAGGCAGTATTTCTGCTGGCTCAGGCAAATGCTCTCTTGGAACCCCTGTTAGGTCAGCCACAAACCCCACCCCCAAAAAATAAATCACCACAGGGTTAGTATGCAAGACTACAGACTGAGAAGGAATGGAGACGTTTCAAGGGAAATTAAACGGCATGACAGGTGAACACATTTAAACGTAGTGAAGTTTTGATACCACTAGTAGAATGCGGCTTCATAATGTTAAGACCCTGACAACCGACTGATAGTGGGCCACACCCTAACAGAAATGTAATATGCTGAAAATATATTCAAATAAAAATATATTAACAAGATATATAAGATATTATCAATATATGGAGACGATTCCCCACAAATGGGCAAACATACAAATCGCTGTCACTTTCACACATCCTCCTAAGACCAGGCAAATAATTTTTGTCTCCCGTAAAGTCAACTATGCTGAAACCTATACTGACAAGGGACATTCAATACAAATAAAATAATATTTTTGAAAATATTTTCACTGCAACATGTTTTTGTCACCCAAGACACTTTTAAAACAACTAATGGAACTTTTTTTCTTCTGGGTCCCAGGTGGATGTTGTATGAATTTTTAAAAATACAGTACATTGTCAGCACAAGTCTACATGGTTACAATACATTGCACTATATTCCATTTCCGCAAGGGCAGAAATGTCATCTCACAGGTGAAGTCTGCGGTTCACAGTGAGGTCACCTACTACGACACACTGCACAGTTGACCTTTGACCACGCCAACACAAGGGCGGCAGACAGGTACTTGCCTTGGTGAGCAGGGCCTGCAAGGTGGGGGCGCTCCCGTTGACCTCTATCTCCAAGGACTCCCTGATTGTGCGCAGGAGGCTGGTCAGGAACCCGAAACTGACCTGCGGAAAACCGTCACCCCACACGTATGACCCTTCATGCTCAAGGGTTCTGTCCCACACCGCATTCTACAGCAGGTCGGCGGCGGGGGTTACGGAACTGAGCTTCCCGCTTAGAATGTTGCAGGTACAAATCACCCCAAGCAAAGTAATTAGTGTTTCAGAATATGTCCAGGTTCATACACCTGTAATAATAATAATAATGCATTTATATAGCGCCTTTCTCACCAACCGGTGACGCAAAGCACTTTACAATGATGAGGGGGAAACTCGCCTCTACCACCACCAATGTGTAGCACCCACATGGGTGATGCAACGGCAGCCATTTTGCAACAAAATGCTCACCACACATCAGCTGAGGTGGAGAGGGAGAGAATTATTTTAGCCAATTAAACTGGGGGATGATATTAGGTGGCAGATTGAAAGAGCCAGGTTGGGAATTTAGCCAGGACACCGGGGAAACCCCTACACTTTTACAATAAGTAAACTACTTTGTCCATCACCTGAAATAAAGGCATATTACTAGGCACATTCATGATGGTTTGTTGTAGCAACATAATGTACCGGGTTAACTTTTAAAAAAATAAAAAAACTGCCGTAA
Source organism: Synaphobranchus kaupii (assembly GCA_029718625.1). Lineage (NCBI taxonomy): Eukaryota > Metazoa > Chordata > Actinopteri > Anguilliformes > Synaphobranchidae > Synaphobranchus > Synaphobranchus kaupii. Next base: position 15,547,108 of record CM056377.1, on the reverse strand, counting down.
AATAAGATTGAAAAGCGGTGAAACCTGTCCGTCCAGGAGAACAGACCGCACTGACTGAACCTGTTCTGCTCTGGATTTCCCATGATGCACGGCAGCATCTCACCAGGCTCAGCTCGTTCAGGTTGGCGAAGAGCCTCCAGGGCTCGATGTCTGGCAGACAGTCGCTGTCCTGCAAGTAGGTCAGTGTGCTCAGGAACACCTGCGACACAAGCAAGAAGGGCTCGCTCTCTCAGAAGAAAGGCTTTCAAAAAGGCTCCTCTGTCTCCACAGAGGAATCCTACCTAGTTCAAGGGTTCTTTGTCAGGAAAAATTGTTCAATCTGGGAGCTTTCACACTTTTTACACCTACCATAAAGGTCCATAAAGAACTAAAATGTGTTCCTCTGTGGAGACAAGCGAAACAACCCTTTTTTCTGAGAGTGTAGTCGAACTTTACTAACAAGATTTCCCCCTCCGATTGCACACACGCAGGGATGTCAGCTCTGGAGTTTACCTCTTTCAGCACCATCAGTTGGTCCAGGAAGTAGACGCATTCGCTAGTGAAAAGCTCCCAAACAGCCTTCTCTCTCTTCCAATCCCGCTCCCTGTCCTCGGCCCCGACCTCCCATCCCTCGCTCTTCAGGAAGTCCTCCAATGAGCAGTTCTGGAGATGGTGGACACACATTCCACTGTCTGTATGTAGAACTCTGCATTGCTTCTGTATATTGCGCATATATTACTGTCTGCACTGCATTGTCTGCATATATTACTGTGTCTGCACTGCGCCGTCTGCATATATTACTGTCTGCACTGTGCTGTCTGCATATATTACTGTGTCTGCACTGTGCTGTCTGCATATTATTGTGTCTGCACTGCACCGTCTGCATATATTACTGTGTCTGCACTGCGCCGTCTGCATATATTACTGTGTCTGCACTGCGCCGTCTGCATATGTTACTGTGTCTGCACTGCTCTGTCTGCATATATTACGGTGTCTGCACTGTGCTGTCTGCATATATTACTGTGTCTGCACTGTGCTGTCTGCATATATTACTGTGTCTGCACTTCTCTGTCTGCATATATTACTGTGTCTGCACTGTGCCGTCTGCATATATTACTGTGTCTGCACTGTGCCGTCTGCATATATTACTGTGTCTGCACTGTGCTGTCTGCATATATTACTGTGTCTGCACTTCTCTGTCTGCATATATTACTGTGTCTGCACTGTGCCGTCTGCATATATTACTGTGTCTGCACTGTGCTGTCTGCATATATTACTGTGTCTGCACTGCGTTGTCTGCATATATTACTGTCTGCACTGTGCTGTCTGCATATATTACTGTGTCTGCACTGTGCCGTCTGCATATATTACTGTGTCTGCACTGTGCTGTCTGCATATATTACTGTGTCTGCACTGCGTTGTCTGCATATATTACTGTGTCTGCACTGTGCTGTCTGCATATATTACTGTGTCTGCACTGCTCTGTCTGTGCACGGTACTTGACCGAGGCACACCAGCCTGCCTGCATCACTATGCGCGTAACACACAGCGTAACACTCACGGCGTAACACACACGGCGTAACACTCACGGGGGCAAGGCTTACCTTGTACCTCTGGAAATCGGTGCCCCTCCAGTCCTGGATCTGTACTGTTGACATGCACTTCTCAATGTCAGAGACAGACCTCACCTTCCCTTTGATCTGAGAAGAGGAAATATCTCATGCACATGGACACCGGGCTTCAATTACACAGCACTGAGGTTTAAACACATGGTGTCAATCAGAACCGTGCCGGAGAGCAATGTAAACTCCCAGAGCACCACTCACAATTAGCATCTAGAGATGAGACTAAATACGCCTTCAGACAGAGTAGCACATGCAGCTGGTAATTGCAATGTCAGTAATTAATTTAAATTCTAATTTAATACTTTCTCATTCTAGCATGTGATAATTATTTTCAATTATTTCGAAACTTAGTGTAGGAAATTCTTATGTGAAATCGGTAAGACCGTACAACCACATCTGCAACAAGCGAACAAATATGGCCAATGATGTCAATTATTTATGTTAAACAGCTAATTATGTAGTCAACCAAAAATGCTGAAGGAAATTATTGGTGAGAGTGAATTGTAAAAAATTTACTTTTAAGCAAACAGTCGTGCAATTTTTCGAGAGAGAATGGGCCGTTCTCTTTATCGCTGATGTCTTTGCAAAATCTGTATTAGATACATTAATCCTCAAGAATCAAGTACGGGTTTGGTTACACATGAAACTAATACTGCACTCTTCCCACATGCAGACATGAATAAAAGGTTGAATAGTGCCTAAAGGCACAAAGGAAAATCATTTAAAATTCAAAATTAAGCTTTTTCTCAATGTACTGTACTGACCAGCTGCTCAGTACCACAATACACCAAACTGCCATGAACAGCACACTTCAGCACAGGTAATCAGGAACAAATCTAACTACTATACAGAGCACAAACCACAGATTGCTGGGGAAACTACAAACTGAAAACACATACCGTACTGTGCCTGGAGAAAGGCCACTTTGATTTCTTGGACTCTGAAGTGAAACAAAAAAAAAGACCTTTATATATTGAAGAAATACTCATTTATAATGTGAAGCACAACACTATTTACTAGAGGTTTTTGTCAACAGAACTACAGGTGCCTTTTCAGTCGAAAAAATGTAGTTGATCGATGGACCTGGTTTGTTTGACAAGAAGATTCAGGAGATTATTTGCATTTTTTACTTTTGAGGATTGAGTTGTTTTGGTTTTAAATGAGAATTTTCTGAGCGCAGACAGAAGACCACTGACCCGTATTTCTCCCTGGGCAAATGGCCCATTTTACAGTTAATGAATCTAACGGGCACTCTGCCCAGTTCCACCGCAGACCAACAGGCCATTTGTGTGGACTCTCTGCACGCTAACCCATCACAAAGATACATTGTGTTCTCAAAAGCCGCCAAACTGCCAGCTTTCAAAAGACAAAAAAAACATTTTTTTTATTGGCTAGGCCAGAAAGCTGACATAGCATATACAAATTGATATAAAGCAAGTCTGAATTGATAGTACCCCTGAATGTATTTCTGCAGTTGGATGTATGCAGTGTTTATACTGTTGCAGTAGTGATTGATTGTGTATTAATGTGCGTAATGAACCAATAGAGCTGGGTAAAGGGTGGCGATGCACATAGGGGATTTTACCGGAAAACGTGGAGCCGTTAAGTCGGTCGGCTGCCCCGTCGGACACAAACAGGTCTCCCGGTGACACGTCCAGGCCCGGAAGGCTGACCACCACCGAGCTCCGCCTCCTCTCCTGCAGTCTAGGGAAGAGACCAGAGAGTCTCAACTCATCCCCACCTGTTACCCGTTAGCTTACCTTTAACCATAAACACTTAACTACCGTCTAACTGGATGTAATTCAGTGTTCCTCAATCTTGGTCCTGGAGAACCACAGAGTCTGCTGGTTTTTGGTTGAGCAGGGGAGAGAACTGCACATCTGATAATGTCTTGTTGCAGGTGCAAATTCAGAAAAGTAAATGATAGAAGAAAAAGAAGGAACACGGTGGTGTTTTGCATTGAGCCGCGTTGCATGGCGTTCCTTCTTTTTCTACTGTGGTTTTTGCCTTAAGATCAGCAACCGTTACAGACCCAAGAAACCAGGTAACCTGAGTTAGCCTTGTAATAAACTGCTTTAACTGATCAATTGCTGTGCTATTCAAGTGCTGAGTAACAACAAAAGGCAGCAGACCCTGTGGCTCTCCGGGACCAGAATTGGGGGCGGCTGTGGTCCTAACTGAATATTTTCCAAAACCAAAACTTTGCTCAGATAATATAGCCTTTCAACCTCATTCTTTGATTCACTCGTAATGCTGAGAGTTTGGGAATGAACTCAGTAGCCTACCGACAACTGAGCGATGCAGGACAAGGGCTGACACAACACAAACCAAAGCTGAACTGTAAGCGCCGTGAGCCCGAACGATTCGATTCGCTTTGTTACCTATCCATGTCACCGGGACGATGAACACGGCCCAGTGATGTCACTAGCGCCAATGCCCAATCGCCTCTGAGACATCCAGCGACATCACCCCAAGTACATCTGACTGCAGGCTGCAGAAGGGGCAGGGTTGGATATTGATGGTGGGATTTGACATCCAGCCCCACCCATCAATCGCGTGCAATTGGTTAAAAACAACACCGCCTTTCGAAGCTCTGGACTGGACTGGGGGTAGGATGTCAAAGGGACGGGTTTGACATCAAGCCCCGCCCTCCTACAGCCTGCAGTCAGATGCCTCTCCTTCACCCGCACGAGACCCATCTGGCTTATCTACTTCGATGGGGCATAATTACATCACTTCCTTGTCTTGTTTGTCAGGAGATGAAGGTAATGGGGCCAGTACCCACAGGCAGAAGAAACATGCATACACCATATTGTTTACAGCAAATGCATCAGACAAAATAGAATAACCTGTAATTACGTACAATGGCTGATGCAGACATGTCCAATAAGCTGTACAGATGGGGAAAGATACTTTCACTCTTAAATTACATCCACGCCTGGCACACCCCCCCCCTCCCCCCCTCCCTTTCAGGACAGAGTCAACAACCCCAGGTGAAACACACTGTACAAAAACTGTCACGCGGGAACAGGAACGCAAAACAAGCCGTTCTCGGGCATCTGCCAGTGAACTGTGCCTCAGCGGGAAATAATAGAATTCCTTTTGAATTGCTGAGATACCTGCAGCGTGTGGGAAAGCTGAGGAGGATCGGTAGCGAAACGGACTGGGTTTCAGCATTCAGCGTTACATAACACGCACGTTACCACTGCTGCACGCAGGCCTCGATAGGAGAGGACCCTCGTGACATTTATTCCCTGTTCCTTCACTGAAAGCGGAGGGTAAACAATTAATCCTGACCCCTCTCTGCCTCCAGGGACAAAAAGCCACTCTGAAAGAGGCTCCCGTTCTTTAAAAGATCTTTTTATCCATCTTTTTTTTCTTCAGCGTGTTTGCGTGTGTGGGTGGGTGCGTGTGTGTGCGCGGTCAAGTTTGCCTTAGGCCTACATGCAAGTGTGCGTGTTTAGCGCAGCGCTAGCTTCTAACAAGAGGCAAAAAAATTTTTATTGCATTATTCACATTTGCTTCATCATAGGAGTTAAATTCCAATAAAACTACACTACACACAACCACACACCTTTCAAGTATGTACGTGCAATGTTGAGGGACATGAAATCCCGCCGTAGATGCGCTGTGTTGTCTTGTAGGACGTGTTTGTAACAAGCAAAAAGAAAATAAAAAAAAAAGTCCTTACACAGTTCGCCCCGGGGTTTCAGGAGTAAAGGCCATAAGAAAAACTCCTGACCTTTTCACGTCACTTTAAATCACTGCCTCGTTCAAAGGGCGTCAAGATTAGCAAGAACAACACGGTGTTATGCACGTATTTATTAACATTGACGCCCAGCAATAGTGTGATGTGAACATTGTGGTTTTTAAGTGAATAAAACCTGAATAGCAGACTGGTTGTGACATCTGTTTGGCAAGAAAACCAGACCATTCACCATTCAATGAGCATAAAAAGAAAATCCCCAGCAGCGCATGCCTAACATACAGGCTGCCGTGCCCACGTAACTCAATCCAACAGGTAATCAGCGCGCTGTTAAAATAATCCTCCCGATTCTTTGACATGAAACGCGATTTTGTTTCTGGTGGCAGAAGCTACGGAGCGCAGCTCGATCGGCGTTTGGCGCACTGCGTGCACAACATGCGTGCCAGGTACACAAACATGCTCCTGTCCCTGTTCCGCACGGCAGCGGATAAAGCATCACGCTTTCTTCCCTTTTGGTTTCGGAGCTGAAGCACAACACTGGTCCATTCTGTTTTATTCCTTTGGCACTCCTGGGTTGCGTGCCAGCGACACAAACACTCTTCTGTCACGGCTCCAAACAACAGCGAATGAACCATCACGCGTTCTCCCCTTTTGGTTTTAGAGCTAAGAGCACAGCGCTGATCCACTCTGCTTAATTACACAGGTACTCCTGGGTCACTCGCACTTGCACTGCAGTGGAGTTTGTAGTACTCGTGGGCACGCCGCACCAGGTTTCTGTGTTTACTTGCGGGTACAAGGCAGTATGTTCCTATAGTTGCCCTTGGGTACAGTACAGCAGGCTTCTATGGTTATCCTTGGGTACAGTACAGCAGGGTCCTATGGTTACTCGTAGATACAGTACAGCAGGTTTCTATGGTTACCCGTGGGTACAGTACAGCAGGTTTCTATGGTTACCCATGGGTACAGTACAGTAGGGTCCTATGGTTACCCATGGGTACAGTACAGCAGGGTCCTATGGTTATTCGTAGGTACAGTACAGCAGGGTCCTATGGTTATTCGTAGGTACAGTACAGCAGGTTTCTATGGTTACCCATAGGTACAGTACAGTAGGGTCCTATGGTTACCCATGGGTACAGTACAGCAGGTTTCTGTGGTTACCCGTGGGTACAGTACAGCAGGTTTCTATGGTTACCATTGGGTACAGTACAGTAGGGTCCTATGGTTACCCATGGGTACAGTACAGCAGGGTCCTATGGTTACCATTGGGTACAGCACAGCAGGGTCCTATGGTTACCCATGGGTACAGTACAGCAGGTTTCTGTGGTTACCCATGGGTACAGTATAGCATGGTCCTATGGTTACCCATGGGTACAGTACAGTAGGGTCCTATGGTTACCATTGGGTACAGTCCTATGGTTACCATTGGGTACAGCACAGCAGGGTCCTATGGTTACCCATGGGTACAGTACAGCAGGTTTCTATGGTTACCCATGGGTACAGTACAGCAGGTTTCTATGATTACCCGTGGGTACAGTACAGCAGGTTTCTATGGTTACCCATAGGTACAGTACAGCAGGTTTCTATGATTACCCGTGGGTACAGTACAGCAGGTTTCTATGGTTACTTGTAGGTACACTGCAGCAGGGTTGGCCAGGACCTGTCTCCTTGGAGGCACTTTGGAGGGCGTGCGCATAGGGGACAAAGGTGTCCACCGTGGGATTTCTTGAGCTGCACGGCTCTCACGTTTCACAGTATCCACCTGGCACATCAGGGCTGCCGGGCTAACCGGCTCGCTGTGAAACAGGTGCACATTGTGTGGCCTTAGTTCCTGCTGCATCTCGTATCTAGCTGCAGATACTTCAGTGGCTTCAAGATCCTCTCTGTGTCATTAATAATTTCCACGGGCTGTAGCTAGGCAGTAGGAGAATATCTACCTAACCAGACTTCGCCTGAACCCCAAAGAGCAAAGTCCCCACCCGCAGAAAACATCCGTACACATATAGAACACACTGTACATTTTCTATGAGCAAAGCTGCCCCTGCTACTAGGATAACTGCCACTGTTTGGTGCTAATATGAAGAGAAATCGATGGAGAACCTGTTCCACTGCACCGGTGCTTATATGCAGTGAGGCCCTTGTCTCTGACCTACTCATTTATATGTTCTAGGAGGCTTACATTGTTTGTTTTATAGTTTTACATATTCCTTAAGCTCGTAACTCTGTGAATATTGCCAGAGCAGTAAATGGTTTACCAGCACTTTGAAAAAGATTGCTAAGATTGCGCAACACGCCAGGAAAGCAGGTCATCGCTAATTGCAGTTTGCCACATGGCACCTCCACAATAGCGGCCCGTCTCCTCGCTCTCTGCCAGAGAGGCCGCCCCTGCGTCATCCGGACCTTTGTCTCCCCGCAAAATGAATAACGACGACCGTAACTTCTGTCTCGCCCAATCCCACGCGGGAGCCGTCAACCGGGAGCGGACAGTCAGTAATTAAGGGACAAAACGGCCCAATTACTACCTGCTGGAAGGGATAGCATTCTCCTACCGGCCGGGCAGGCCGTCCCGCGGAAACAATGCTAATGAGGTTCGTCTTGTCCCAACGTCCCCCCCCAAAAGGCCCTGCTCCCAATTCTCCAGGGGGAGTTTGGGGTCCAAACAAAGACGCGGCACAATGGACAATGAGCCTCAGCGCGGCTCCGCGCCCCCACGCTGTCAGACCAGGCCGTGTCGACGTAGCCCGGAGGAGAAGGGAACCCATCGTTCTGGGGGGAAAAGGCTGGACCCCGCGGTCAGATCTAGGGCACTGCCAAAGCTCTTAATGCAGGATTAACATTGTTGGCTTTTTCCCCCCTCTCTCGCTGAAGCAAAAGCTTCAAGGAAGTGTCAGCCCTAAATGTGCATACCGACGTGTCACCTGGGATATGTCAGATCCACTCCACACTTATCCGCTCTTTCCCTTGTAGAGGAGAAAGGCTGAATGAACCCTTTTTTAATGAGAAGAGAGGCTCGCCTACCTGTTGTGGTGAGGTTCAGGCTCCTGTAAAGGACAAAAAGGACACAAGCACACTTTTATTAATGGCGATGCTGCCCGCATATACACAGCACCAGAGATCATAAAGGAGGGAAGGAATGATTGACACTACAGCTTTCTTTAGTCATGATCAGATAAATACATACAGACTGGGCTGATTTGGTTTGATTTAAAATACAGATGGGTGTTCTTATCTGACTCCTTATGTCAACAAGTCTCGTACGTGTGCGTTTCCCTATACTGCTGGGGATAATGTGCATCTCATAAATGCTGGCTTTTTTAAATTTTTTTTTACAGTCGACTCTGGTGCTAAAGAGCTGAGCATTAATTATATGAATAGTGCTGATCTGGAGCTCGCTCTGTCCAGAATACAGTGGGCGATTTTAGGTAAATTGCCCGCTGGGAGAGCCGACTCCTCCCCTGTCGGCTGGGGGTCAGTGAATGTGCCCCCGGAGGGCGAGAACGTTCAGAAGCGGGCAGAGCTGTCAGCGCTTGTAAACGCTGATTCATTGGCCGTCAAAAGATCTGTTTCTGGGCCGCTGCCCTCAAAGGCCAAGCAGAATGAGAGAGAGAAGCCGTGTGTTCACGCTTGTGTGTGTGTGTGTGTGTGTGTGTACGAGTTTGTGACACTTTGTATATTTGGTTTAAGCGTTAAATGCTTACTCAATTTACTTTACCTTTTGTCTCATTCCAATGACCACATATTTCAGCTTTTTCTGTGGCACAATTTCTACTCACATGAAATAAATTAGGCTAATAGGAAAGTTACCTGGTCGGAATCCTCTGTACATTCGCAGTCCATTTTGATATTTTCTAATCTTTTTAAGATCACATCATTATCCTCAGTGTTCGGGTGGCTGGACATGTTATCCTCTTTTTCTGCTAGTGAGCCTGACGGAGAGACTCCATCCAGTTGGCCATCCCTGAGTGGACTTACCGCCAGCGGGGACTTATTTCTCCACCCAGGTGACAGAGGACACTCTGGAAGTTGTGTCTCACAAGCGACTGATCCCACCTGTCCGCTGTCCCCACTGGCGGGGTCCCTGAAATCCACCTGCGGACGTCGCGTGCTCTTCCTCATCCTCCTCAAGGTGGGAGAGGTGGAAATCCGACCAGGAGCGTGTCTGTCGAACTGGAACAGTGGCGCGAGAACGGCGTCCGTTTCGAGGAGCACAGCGTGCTTCATTTTCGAGGGTGTTCTCAATAAATCTATCCGCATTATTACAGGATGGCTGGTCTGCGTTTCCTTGTGCTCCGTAAGTGCTGCCGCCGTTTGTGTCTGCACAGAGCATACCCCCGGGGAGCCGCTGTCCTGCCCCTTCCACTCAATGTAGCTCCACTCCAAGGTTTTGTCAACGTTTTGACCATTTTCAACTACTGCAGCCACTTTTACCGAAGACATTTTGCGCAAATATTAATGGTAATCCCGCCTAACTGCATGATATTAATTCCAAAACGGGACGTCGGCTCAGTAACCAGATGGAGTTCGTATCCCTTTACTTTTGTAGATTTGCGTACTCCGGGCGCATTCCTGTAAACAACCGAAGAAATGTTTTATTAAAATTTGCCTGAGGATAGGAATGTCAGAGATGTGACATTCTGTCACACAACATTATGCCGTTTAGACATGAACTGAATTTGCTTAGAATTTGCCTTGACGGAAATTACCTTTCAGAGAACGTTAGGGAACACTGACTTGCTATAGGAATTCAACCCCTTGAATTGTAACCTGCTGCTCGAGTCCACGGGCAGGTCCACTGGCATGGGTAATGAGTTTGCTCCGCAATATATTATCTATTCCAGTGGTTCTCAAACTTGGTCATGGGGGGCCCCTGTGTAAATCTATGCTGGGTTTTTTTGTTACAGCCAATCACTTGCTTGTTGTTGAACACATATGTAAGTTCTTTCATAATTTTTTTTCTTTCAGGGTTGGCTCCTTAGCATTTTCTTTGTCTGAATTCTTCATTATCTATACCTAATGGTTAGTTTGATCAGTTAAAAAAAATGTAGGCGACCTCTCTTTAAGTAATCGTTTGCAATTTAGGACAACGTGAATGAGCCTTTTATTCTTAATTACATGCATAACTACTTCTGACATGATGTGCTTTTAGATAGGCTACATAATCCCTCATAACATGAAAAGCGTAATTAAGAAAAATTAAAAGCTTGTTAAAATTCTGGGATTTTAATTGTGGTTGAAACGAAAACCAGCATACACAGGGGTCCCCCAGGACCGAATTTGAGAACCGCTGATATTCTGTTTAGCCTAATGTCAGCATAGCGTGCCAAACAGGTAAAGTGAGAAAGCGCACCTGCCCCAGTAGCCCCCGTTGGGAAAAAACGTAGGCTGTACAAAGATAGCGCAAATAAACGAAGCGACATTTTTCAGGTGTAGCCATAGACCGTATACTCTGATTAGGTTAAAAAAATACAATAGGCTATATGAATTCGCTGTAGACTGCATCTCTCGTCATTTATATCAAGCAATAGCCTAGGCTACATATTTTACTGACAACTACAGTTAGTGTCGATATGATATTCGTTTGAAATCGTGTTGAGTCATAGCTAATCACGAACAACATTAGCGTTGTGATCCATAACATTTCGACGATGGATATAAAGCAATACGCCATCAATGTCTTGAAAGGTTTGTTAGATTAATAGCGTGTTGCGACTTACCGTCTGTAACTTGATGTGTTTTTTAAACTGTCCCGTGTTCCTCGGTGTTGCTTCAAAGTTGCTGTCCCCAGGAAAACGCGTGGCTGCAGTGCGATAGAGTCAGCAGAACAGTCGGCGACTGACGGTTTGGAGACTCCGCACGGCTCCCCTTTACAGCACAAAGGTCAGCTGACTGAGTATGGTGCTCAGGTCAAGCTTGGCAAACATCTCACCCAGCGCCTTGGTTACACCGATAAAAACGCTGTGACTAAGCTACTGGCACACTGTAGCCGACTAGCAACAAAGCAATAGAGCACAGCCTCCTCGCTCGTTGGAAGCAAGAAACTTTTGTAGCGTTTGGAACAGTGTCAGAAACAGGTGGAGCGTGATGGATTGCGTCGACAGGATCGCCTATTATTTCTACAACATGTAGCATAGCCTACCTTTGTCTACAGTCAGCCATACCCCTAGGTAGGGTTGCCAACCGTCCCTTGAAATAAGGGACGATCCCTTATCTGTTTCAAGGGACGGTTGGCAACCCTACCCCTAGGTAACATTATCGTAATTAATAAGAGTAGCAGATGATGTCCCCAAAGTTTTATAGAAAACAGCGCCTGTAAAAAGCAATTAATTTAATTTCTAGCCAGGTAATGCTTTCAATTAAGTGATAACGTTCATATACATTTCAAAGGGAGATTTGATTATCAAAAGGTGGGCTAAAGGAAAATTACTGTGCACGATTAAACATCGAGAAATGTCAGTCATAATATCTTACTTTTCGATGTAGCAAATATCCTGTTGAAAGTCACAATTTAGGCTATTCATTTGGTTTTGAAAAGATTGCAGATTCCGTTGAGGTTCCAGTTTAGTTACAATAAAAGTGACAAAAGACGCATACATAAATCAATAAAGCTGCAAGCAGCAATAACAAAGGCCCCCAGGGGGTCCAGACTGGTGACATGTATATAATGAGTACATGTGCATGAATTGTCATGATTTAAACTGGATTACTGCTACCAAGTGTCTACACTACATTACAGGGGTGGTGTACTGGCATGAGAAAACTGTTTTTCAAGTTTCAGACCTATGCAATATAATTGGGTTTTAGTATTTATTATTATTTTTTATTTAATTTTTTTACAATTTTCCAAAATGAACTTTTGTACCACAAGCAAGTGTTTGATTAGCACTGTACAGCTTGGGTAGAGTTATGGAATAGATATTCATGTCTGTTGCAGATTTGAGTTAAGTTTTTACAATTTATTAATTATTGATCTGTAATTTGTTTGGCCGTAGAATTGCTTATAACCATTTCTAAAGGTATTGGTTGAAGTTACGATGGATTATATTATTCATTCAATTTAGAAAACACCAGCGGTAGACACTGGGGTTTAGTTTGTCTCGAGTGGCTAGATGACATTTTCATGTTGTTCAATCTGGTGACACAAACAAACAAGAGTCCTTAAACATATGCATTTAATTTCATGCTCACTCTCATAGTAACTTCAATGTGTGAAGTCTTCAGCTCAGTCTTTATCTTTATAGCAAGCTTTCATACCAATCTTAAATTTAGGCCAGATTTATTGTGATGTGAGCGGGACCCAGATTTCTCCGTTTGGAAAGATTTGTGGAAGTAAACCAAAGCCTCATTGATTGGCTTTTTAAGATCCTGTCTAGAGTTCCTATTCATACAATATGGTCTCAAGTCTCAGCTGGTTCAACACATGAAAATTCAAAGCAAAATATCCTCTAAGTTGGCATACGTTTCAAAGTGTGGAGGAGCTGGTTTAAAGGTTCACAGAACAGTTTTGTAAAAAATCATCATGGGTTTGACTTGATGCATTATTGAAAAGTATTATTTTGACAATACAACTGAAAAACACCTAAACATTCATCTTTTTCTTATTTGCAGTGTTGGCAGTCATATCCTGTAAAACATCACAACAGTAGCATTGCTGTTTGTTCACATGGAAGTTTATTTGGAATTGGAAATGATAAACTCAAGCTGTTATCGTTTCAATCGTATTTTTGAAGCAGTTGCAAGTTACTGTGGACAGGTTCATTCTTGGAGATGAGCATTGTATATGTACTGCCACACATGTATTCTACACACACACACAAAACACCCTAGATGGGCCCTTCTATTGGACCCCAGTGTCTCCTGACAGTAGGTTAATCCCATAAGCAGTGATGTCTTTTCCTTGACACTTGCACTACATTAGTTTATGAATATCCGTGAAGAGTGGCCAGAAAAACAAGATGACTTGTGTTTGACAGGTCAGCGAGGCCCGCCCTCAGCCCCTCCCGCCTGGCAAGATGCTGCAGCTCAGCTCGGCCAGGGTCCTATGAGCATGCTCCAGAGTGGGAGCCCGGCACCCGCGAGTCGCTCCACCCCGCCCGCTTCCAGCAGAATGGCCACCGGGCACCACGGCCTTCAGGTCGCGACCCAAGTAAGGAAGATTAGGGTAAACAGACAGGTGAGCAGGACATGCTCCTGGCTGGTACCCTTGGGCTGCGTTCGAAATCAGACCCCCATCTAATGCGTCCTGTCTCCCGTGTACTGCTTAGTACGCAAGATACAGTATGCTAAAAAAATATCCTCCGTAGTATTTTCCAACCATACTGTGGAAGTGTAAGACGTCCCACCCTTACGTGGCTATGCCACGTTTTTGTTGTTATTCAAGGAAAACGTCAACGAAGCTGCTCGTCATATTTATGCGAACAATATGTTTGCATACTTCTTGAAAGGTATGCTCCAGTATATCATACGGGGGTTTTAAGTATACTACATTTAGAGAAAACTTAACTGCTTTCTCGTCAAGCCTACTCAAGAAGTGTACTGAAAAGTATGGACGGGTGCTGATTCGGACACGGCCCTACTCTCGTTGCGAAAATGCATCACTTCTGGTGGAAAGTTTTTTTTTTTTTTTTAACTACAAACCTTTTAACAGCACAGATTGTCTATACAACCAATATGGTGAACCCCTGCTTGTCAGATTTTGTAGAATAAACAAATTTGAATTAGTATTTGTATTGTACAGCTTAAAAATAATTTCTCTCAAGGTACTTAATGCTTTACCACGTTTATACCAACGGTTGCACGGTACACAACAGTCACATAGTACATAGCTAGACAATCATTGCAAAAACTTCAAGTACATCTTGCGGGTTCATTTACACACATGTATCAATCATGTATGACATATAATTGTATGCTTTATCATCATTAACATTCTTTGTCAAGAGGCCTGTCAAAATGTCATGATCAGCTTCCTTTTTATAGCAGTCCATGGTATAGTCATGTAGATGTTGGCAGTTATCCAAACCATTTCAATAACATGTAAACACGGTGCTGTCTTTATACTGGTGTGGAGGCGAGTGTTATACCAGCGACGGGCCTATATGACAGAACACGGTCACTGATTTGGTGAATGTCAGCCTTACTGACTGAATGGACAATGCACATAATTCTGAGGCTTAAATGCACCGTGCCAAAAGAACTCCATGCATCGACCAGCAGCCATCCCGCTTCTGTACAATACGCCACTGAATGGCATGGTGTGGCAACAAGAACAGTGAGTGTAATTTAAGCTGCTGCTGCTGCTTCTTACCGTGGGCCCACATTCTCTCCGATCGCCCCTATAATGCAGTGCCGACTAACAATGAGGACTATATCAGCATGCCATTTAGCTGCAGTGAGAAAGGTAACTTGTGCAAGAGACGCTACAATGTGTAGCGCCTTACCTGCCTTATCGACATGGGACAGACCTGCATCGGTCAGGTCAAGGCCGTGCCAAAACGTCAGCGACAGGAGCGAACCAAAAATCACGCCGTGCCACTGGAGTTACGCCAATTCGTCTGTGACGCGAGGTCCTGTCAATCGCACGTCCCGAAAACCATTTAGACGCAGCAAGACATCGATAACCATTTACTTATTAATCAACAGATATGTTTTTATTTACAGAAAAGAACAAGTAATGTAGGGTGGGCTGTTTTCATATAATTTTGCAGGAGTAGGAAACCATTTTATTATCCCATTTTCAAAATGAAGAATGAATTTACAATCAGATAATTTACTGCAACCAAGAGTTAAGAAAGAGGCCGTCTCTGTTCCCCCTCTGGTTTTCTGAAGAATGTGGCCACTGCCAAGACCCGCAGTAAACGCCCCCCCCGCCCCCTCATCAGGGCTCCCCCCGTCCCATTCACATGGCAACAGCAACAAAGACGTCCAAAGAAAATACTAAGACCACATAGAATAACAAAAATATTTTACTAAAACAAAAGATTTACAGATTTTTTTTTTGTTGCCTCAATTCCCAGACAAGCCAGAGAAAAGTGAAAGCCTATATCAGATGAGGCTATTTAGGGGGGAGATGTCGGCTATGAGATGGACGAGGATGGCGGTAGCTTGGTTACCCGCCGTTTTAGTCGCGTCCTATCTTTACCTTTTACGTTGCAGTCGGATGTTTCCATTTCAAAGCGAGGCTTTGTTTTCGTCACTACGCCATCTCTGAAGGGTCAAACCACAACCCAGATGAAAGGGTGGGAACAGGGAGGGGGGCCAATGAACCGCTTTCTAATGAACCAATAAGGTTGAAGAAAAATGATTAAAAGGAAAAAGGTAAAAAAAAATAATAATAAAGTACCCTGCCCCCCTTTCCACAGATACCCCTGCTGCCCCCCCTCCCCCCTTCTTAATGGGACAGACTAATGCCAGTTAAATGCTAACCCCGCCCACCCCCACCCAAACCCACAATGTCAAACAGACGGCCTCCTGCCCATGCGTTACGACAATGAAGCAGGACGAAACACAGATTGGCTGATGTGCATTTAAATCACCAAATGGCCAGCGGTTGGTTGGTTTGTTTTGTTTTTTTTCCCCCCGTTTAATATATGCTTTGCTTGTTTGTATTTTTTATTTTTTTTTAAACCCCCTAAGACTGTGTCCTTTGAACAGAAAGGAAGGAGGTGGTCTTGGCGGAACAGGAGGGCTCCTTGGCTTCACACTTCAATGTTTCCCGCGTACAGCCGAGTCCATGTCCGGGCTGGAAGACACACAAGCGGAAATCATGTTGGGTTATCTACATGGCAGGGCGAACCACCGTTTTTTGAGCAAGTAGCTTTAATCTCCCGTCCAGTTGCAAGAACTGAGCAGGAAATTAGGGGCAGAAATGACCTTTAAACCGATCGTTGCTCTTAACATGTATTTTCTTTAATCAACAGTAAAGCTATTAATTAGCCAAAAAATCTATACCAACAAGTAGGCTATACCCATTTCTTCAATAGGGTATTTAGGTTACGGTTATTATTACTATTAATAATTTATACTGCAGCTAGACGTGCATTCAAAGTGACGAGTAAGCCACAGGTAGGAACTTTCCCATTTTTAAGTACTATTCCATGACAGTGAATAAGTGATATATTCATAACTGATGTTCAATATTCTTAAACATCACAAGTTTTCAATGACTGATATTTGACACCCAACCTTACTGGGTAGGTTAGCCTGTGGTGAACAGGAATCAGCAAGAATTTCAAAACTACTTTCAGGTGGCAGTCAACCTCCAATGAAAAAGTTTCAGAAACATGGTAGTGAATCGGGCAGAATGTAAAACTTCTCGATATCCACAAGTCGTTTAGAATATTCTCACCAGAGCAAAGTAATTACGGTTGAAAAAAAGGGACGTGGAATGTGACGCGCTACATGAGTTAAGTTATCATGGTGGACTCTCACTTAATTCCACCATTTCTACCGTTATGACAAAATCAGTCTCATTCAGCCACTCCTGCTCAAACACACTGAAACTCATTACTGAGGCTCAGTCTCCCAACCTGAAACGCCATACATATAAACTTATTCACACGCCTGCGCACACTCATACGCAAACACACTCCCTCTTTATTTCTCTCTCTCACACACTCGCACACCAGGGCTCACCTGTCTCTATAGCTTGGACCTCGTTGGTTTTCCACTGCTCAGCGACGTCATTCGCCAGCGGGTCGTCTGGGTTGGGAGCGCTTAGTAATGCCTGGATGGAGAGGAGCACTGTGCGGATCTGCAGGGCTGGGGACCACTTATCTGCAAGGCAGACCAACAGAACACAGAAAAAAGGGATAGGGATGGAGAGCGGACGGGGATAAAGACAGAGGGAGAAAGTTATATCTGTGGACCAAATCAGCTTCGGCTTCAACCGCTCTCCGGAAACAACCAATCTGGAAGGGACTTACCTTTCAAAATGTCTAGACATATCCTCCCCAGCTTGTCTACGTTGGGGTGGTATATTTTGGTCATGAAGCGTACTTTCGGGGCTGCCATGGGGTATTCTTCTGGGAGAAAAAGTTCAAGTTTAAAAGTCCCTCCTTCAAACGGGGAGTCCTGCGGACCGGCGATGACCACATGGAAATAGCGGGCGTTGCTTTCGTCCGGCTCCGCCTTTATTCCGGGAACGGGCTCCGCCAGCAAGCGCTGCGTCTCCTAGGTGGCGTGCATACGCGCGCACACACGCACACAAAAAAAAAAAACACATACACAACAAAAAGAAAACACACATACACAGTCACAGGCTAGTAATTTTACAGAGAATACAAAGAATGCTCATTGACTCCAAATAGTGATTTTATTTTTTGCTGTGAAAGACAACATTTCGACCAAAGTCTGGTCTTCGTTTGCCCGCAGTGTATACGCCAATAAGCAGTGTATACGGCATTCTTTGTACTCTGGGTATTTCAATTTTTACTGCCTGGCACCTGAGAAAACTCATTGGATGTGCGTGTGCCTTTCTGGAAACTAGCAATTTTACAGGCCACTAAACGTTTTTTTTCTGCGTGTGCAGCACTGTGCACGTCAGAGATAGGCACATGTAATCGGATCCTCCCCACAGAACCACTGGTTACATTCTCTATTTTCATTTGAATAAAAGGTAGACTAAGGCATCACTGGATTTTCACCGATTCAGAAAACGGTCACACCCGTCATTTTGAAAATTATAAAGGCCCAGTGACAAATGTGGATGTAGCAGGCATGCCAGCTGCATTAACACAACATTTCTGAAAGGAATTAGCAAAGGGCCTATTAGATAAGGTTTTTCTAAATAACCAGCTACACTTTAGAGTTGGTTTAGCTGCTGTTGCCAACCACTCATTCAATAAAGCACCAGTGATCTCTCTCTTCCCTGGGTGGCTCTATGATGTTTTTGCGTACTCGCCCCAAAATATTTATTTGCTACACAACGTTGCCAAGACAGTTATCTAGATAGGTACATTAGTCTTAGCTGGTATTAAACTGAGGACTATGCAACAAGTACAGTTAAAATTGGCCACAGCCGCCAACAGTAGCACAATGAATAATTTGTCTAGGATTCCTGTTGGCAAGTAAATCGGATCTGTTTAAAGATATATGTGGATAATGTGTGTATTTTTGGATACAAATAGCTTTGAGGTAATTCAAGTAATCATTCATAATGAGCTTGAACAGTCCTTGCATAATTATCAGTGTTCATACACAAACTCGTGCTTGGTCCCACAGGTGACCATGGGATTTAACCTGGTTACCACATTTTGACCTGGTCAAAAAAAGGCGGTCAGACAGATTTTCTTAAGTGGCACAGATGTGTTGTATTCAGCGGTTGTCGTCACTGTGCAGCAAACTTCGATGAAAATACCATAATTATTTTCCTAAAATACTCACTTATGGTATAACGCAAAATGGGGCGTAGGGAACCTGATTAGCCAATGAGGAGGAGGCGGAATGTCATTCGCTCTGCGTACAGCACAATTGCGTAAATTTTATTTTTTGCGCTCGAGTGAGAATTACAGAACAGCAACACCTGGTGAAATGCAACTGTAATTGTATCTCTGGTGACAATTGATAAAGGAAAACACAAAGCAACCGATATGCTCAAAATTATGTACGTTTGCCATCGGTACATTTGGCGCTAGACTACGTCAGTGCATGATCATTATGTGGGATCTGCGAGGTCCTAATTTGGTAAGACATTTCCAAACACCGTCTGGCAATGACAGGCCCCAATCTGAGGGATCAGGAGTCACACCACCTTCCAAGATCGAGGCATTAAAAGCAAGAAAGAATGCATCTGCAACGATCACCAAGAGCCATCCTACTGTTCCCCAATTAGCCATATATATATTTTTTTATTTATTTACTCCAAGCACTTATCTTATGTATAACTACTTAATTTATCTAAATGAACAAGCCATTGTGTAACATGTAAGTTGATATGCGGCGACTGAGTTAACCAACGTCAGAGATTCAATGTGCATACGATGCTATTTTGCTATGTAGTCAACGTTAGCTGTGAATTTACATTTCTGAAACTGCACAACGCCGCTGTCTCCTTGGGCGTTTGGGGACAGCTGGTTAGCTGTCAGTGTCGTTAAAATCTAGCAAGATAGCCAAATAACCCAACCACGGACTGAAATTGTAAAAGACAGCTAAGATTTCACCTTGCAGTGCTAGCCTGCTAACGTTACGTCTACCAGCGCCCATTCATTTCTGTGGGCCTGCAGCGGAGAGAGCCGCCCATGGACACGAGGCCTTCTGGAAAATAGCTACGTGCACCGTGATCATTTCCCCCTACTTGCTCCCTACCTGGCAAACACCAATTAACTAAAGTTATCGATAGACAAGGCAGCTGCAAATTTGCCGCGATAAGCGACTTTTACAATGCATCAAGACACTTTTAATAACCGAAAGCAATATCACCGCCCATCTGGGAAAGGGTCACGTTCATAACTCCCCGCCCGGCTGAACAACCGCGTATATGTATCGAGCTAGTGCGAGCTAGCTGGGCAACAGCGTAGTTGGTGACCATATTCCTTCTCACAATCGACGCAAGGCCCTGTATTTTAGAGTGATCAAATTAAGAGACTAGCGACACGTTTCTCCGCCATTTTCTTTGCGATTGAATGTAGATATCTATTCTAGCTATGTTTTAACCCAGCGTTATGCCGATTGAGTAACGTTAACGGAAGTAAGACAACAAAAATGCTCATATCTTTTCATTAAGGTTGGCTGCCCTTGCGTGCGCCTGCTCCTGTGTTTAAGCTGTTTTTCCATACTTAGTCAGTCTCAGCTGCCTGTGCATACTGGACATAACCGTATATATTTACCTTGGTGATCCTACGGGGTAGTCCTGCCATCTTGTCTTAATGCGGTTTTCGCTGCGACTCTTTCAGTGCTTCTTCATTCGTTTGCACTGACAGCGCATGCGTGGACCTCTTCCGGTCAGTTGCGTCAATATCAGAGATTGTGAAGACTTACCAGATAATTTGCACCAGCTCCGTATTTAACATTGATCATTCTGTCTCTAACTTATTAAA
Source organism: Synaphobranchus kaupii (assembly GCA_029718625.1). NCBI lineage: Eukaryota > Metazoa > Chordata > Actinopteri > Anguilliformes > Synaphobranchidae > Synaphobranchus > Synaphobranchus kaupii. Next base: position 15,526,769 of record CM056377.1, on the reverse strand, counting down.
TTATAAATGTGTGTTTCCTTTGAAAATAAATACATATTATGATTATGTATAAACCGTTAAAAAGCAGCGTACAATCATTAGGAAGTAGATGATGGAAACGCATGAGTTGACTATCTGGTTTGAATAGACAATCTATAAACACATGATTCTGAAGTATGCTCCCCTCTGTTCGATGAGAAAGGCAAGAGGTAATTTATGAAAAATTACAGTTCCTAACTGTACTAATACAAATTAACATGGAATGGCTATGTTTACGCTACAAATACACATCCACTTTTGTTTCAAGAATATTGGGTAAAAATATCTGTAAAAGTATTAAAACCTATACAATTACATCCTAAACCTTTTAACATGTATTTAGAACATAGAAGTGTGGGCATTCATATCTCAATTAAATATCAAATCAATTATAAAGTGTCCTTAGTCATTTCACAGCCCACCAAAGACGTTATGGCTACAGTATTCACAGAATGCCACCTGAGATAATACGCACATCTTTTTAGGTGAAGCAAAAGTGTATTGTCATGGTTTATTTATTTATTGTATGATTGTACGGTTTCCTTTTTTTTTTAGCAAGTAATAATTATTCAAGGTAAAACAAACTTTCTTTGAGTGTACTGACACTACAATGTAGATCAGTAGATTTTCATCTGGTCTGAAGGGGAGTGATGATGTGGTTTCTTTGCTGGAATTTGCCAATATGATATCTGGTTGCATTGTGTTTCTCACAATACTTTCATACATACATATCGGCTTCTTGGAAAAAGAACATGGCTGTTGGGTAAACTTACCATTTACTATGGATGCATAACCTTTGACATGGTCATGTCAACACACTTCACCACTGATTTATGAAACACAAATAACATAAGATTTTAATTCCACTAAGATATAACGTAATCAATGTGTCATAATACAGAACTTTTAAGGACTTATTCATTTATTTATAAAACAAAATTCACAAATAGTAGATAGAGGTTATTTCAGAACAGACAGAGTAACATGAAGGTAGCCTGAACAGATGTCAGAAAGGGACAGCCACACGACCGATCATCGGTCTTTGGGTGGATTTCGATTCTTGCGTCTGGTATGATACCTGGGTAATGACAGGAGAAAAGGGATTTTAAGGGAGTGGATCCAGACCCTACTTCATATGTAGCCCTTATAGAGCTTTAAACAGTTACCTAAAGCCTCTATGGGGCATTACACATTTCGGTGTAATCTAGCAGTAGAGTACTGCAATTCCGTCCCCACTGTTATAACCAATAGAGTCAGTCAGACAGCAGATATGTGCTTTTAGCCAATCAGACAGAGATGAGGAGGTACTTACTGTCCAACCGGGTACCAGCGGTGCTTTGTGGTGTAGAACATTTTACTGAGCTCCTCAATGGTGGGGGCCTGTTTGTCCTGCAGAACCTCTTTACTGAGGTGGGCTTTCAGCACCTGGTCATGTGTCTCCGCGGGGTTTGTCAGGGGGTCTGGATGTGGCACGGGCTGCGTTACAAACAACAGTTTTCACAAAGGTGTCAGTCAACTGTTCCTGGCTTCCTGTCTGAGCTTCTGTAACTAGAGACTGCCTTTTGTACTCAGGAGCATATTAGCTCCTTTCAGCCATTTCAAAAGAAACATTCTCTCAAACACTACAAATAGTGGACATTGAGTAATTTTAGGGTTCAGTTAGTTGAAAGGGATCAAACACGGCCAATAATGTAACCATTAGAAACAACAAATCCAGAACAATATAAATGTTCTCCTACATATTCTGTTGCTGTGATTTTCCACCAGCAGTCACTGTGTGAACAGCTACCAAACCCCCAAGTGATTAGGATCCAAGTCCATGATTTGGAGTCCTAGAATGGACTTGTGACCAGCTTTAGATGTGAACAAAATATCAGACAAATAATTCTTCTTTAAAGCATCAGACTAAAAATGCATTTCAACATGTAGTCATTAGAAAATGTGTGGTTAAAGAAGGGCCCCCACTCTCTCTCACCTGGGTGAGTTCATATGGGACATCCACGGTTGGGTGGTAACACACTACTGTTTTCCCATCGGATGTCAGGCCGATTTCAAGTTTGCTGTGAAAGACAACAGGAGACCAAACATTAGTGTCACCCACTCCACTCCACTCTCATGCTCATATCAACCGGTAATCAACCTGCCACCTTAAAATGTTTCTCATATAAACCTAAAAACAGCTGAGTACCGTAAAGGTGCCAAGAAAATTAACAAAAATACAGTATCTGAAAATCATGTCGAATGCAAAAAGACAGACGGGCGCGCGCGCGCGCACACACACACACACACACACACACACACACATTTACTTTGATCTTTTTTAAAGTTAGCTGACACCGTTTGCTACTCGGGCAGACGTACCAGGTCAGATCATCTGCAGGTCCAGTTAATGTGGATTTAGCCCGCGCGGACACGATGGTTAAAGCTGAGGAACACAAATGTTTTTGATAAACGTAAACGTCATTTCGAAATGAGCAAACCGTTACCAAATCTATGCAATTTATATGATTGCGCTTGCGTGCTATATCTGGCGAGTTGGCCGGAACTAAATTAATTTCTCCGTCTCTGGAACACCAGCCGCATATCTTCGCGACATCTACTTACCTTTAAACTGCCTTTGCGTAATACAATTAGAGAGCCGTGAAAATATACATGTTAGTCTTGTGGCTTGACCTACAGCCATGCTTGACAAGCTTCGAGCAACTGCAAAAACACAAGACCGCCCCTGTGTGTCACTGTAATTGCATTCCGTGCGAGAAACGGCTACGCTTAACAACTGTTCCGGGATGTTTTCGCACGACCACCCAGCATACTAGCCACCCAATTATTAGGCCAGATTTACGCAACTAATCTAATTTAGGGGAAAGCTTTTGTTAAACAAAATACTTTTCTATGAGCAACTGTATTCGGGTTAAAGAATACACTTTTCCCATAGTTTTTTTTTTACTGTATGTTGGATCTCATTACCTGCATTGTTCATTTTACACGGCTTTTATTGAAGGTGTGAATAATTTTGGTGGGCGCTGTATTCTGATTATGGAACACCAAACCAGACAGAATTATGAGCCTTGAACACGGCATTAACACGTTAACTACATGTTATGTGTTGGCCATGGTCTTCTCTTCCGGGTCTGCTGAGCTGCATAAATCCAAATGCACACGTCTAATTGGTTATTCAGGTGCCAAAGAAGTAAAATCTGAACGTAATAATAAAGTTATGTGTTTAAAACAAAGTTAAAACAAGTTTTTACCCATTACTTTTTCATTACAAAATTATTCACACAATAAACATAATGTGAGGATTTAAAATAGTTTTATGTATAAAAATGGGTTAAGGCTGAAATGTCACCAAACATCACATGCAGTCCAATCACTTGCCACACTAGTGTGGCAATCATGCACCTAACTTGGTTTGTATTACCCATTTTATGACCAATACATTAAAAAAACGAGTTAAAACACACATTATCTGTTCTTAATATGGTAATATGTTTGAGGCTCCTGATTCTGTGCTTGCTAGACATGTGGAACCAACGTTGCGTGACTGCAGGGAAGGTATTGCTACTCTTGTGAAAGGGCAGAATGAAACGCTGCACGTATGACACTCCTAGTTTTAATGAATAGCCACCAGAGGGCTTCAAAACAGCACTGATTTAAAGGTATTTCTCAGACCTCTATAAAACACGTCTCAAAGGATACATCACTTATTCATGATAATCAATTGAGGGAAGACGCTGAGCACAATTCACTTGGCCACCGTCAATTGTCAGGGCCTATATCGGCTCATCCAAATGATGCAAATACCTGCAGCGTGTGCAGGGTCAATCCCCATTGTACCGAGCGTGTGCTCCAAACCAGTACCTGTGGAATAGGAATTCAAATTCCATTTAAAAAAGTCTTGGGATTTGAATGGTAAACTTTTACCTCTGTTAACAGAATTATTTACCTATTGTAATTAACTATACCTATTATAACCAGTATTTGAAATTAATTGAAAATTGAATCGAGAATCAGACGCTGATTTTGATAATTTTGACTTTAGATGTTATTTAATGCACCCCAGATTCACATCTACTGTCAATTACATTAATAAAAAAATACTGGAGGACAAGTGGAAAAAAATGTCATTATTATTTGCTCCCTGTTTAATAAGGAGGAGTTATACATTTGGAATGATATCATCTCCTTTCTCCTACAAGAATATAATATTAATCAGAGCATGTACAAAGCAGATCAAGACAGTTCCTGCTCTATTCTTGTATTTTGGCAGTCCCATTTCGTCAAAAATAATAAGTGTATCTTCAGTGAGCTTCTGACAGAAAGTTATATAATGTATTTGCATGTTTGGAAAGGTAGTTAAACATGGAAGCTCACAAATGGACAGGACTGCAAATGCATTGCTTCTATCCAACGCAAGACCAAACTGTCCAACACCTTGTCTTGTATCAGAGATGCATCAGAAGCCAAAGGCCTAGCAACATAACGGCCAGTGTGAAAGACCCCTAAATGTGTAAGGGCCTCTAGGACAGTTCCATTTGAAGGGGGGAGGTGTTCGGACAGTTCCATTTGAAAGGGGGGGGGGGGGGGTTAGGACTGTTCCATTTAAATGCACTAGGAGAGTTCCATCTCAGCTGCTATGCTGCTGCTGGCTCCTGCTGCCGCTTCTGTGTTCACCACCAGCCGCTCCCGACTCCCAAACGTAGAGGAAACTGAGCAGAGAACAGTACGTCAGCACACATGCGCACGCGCACACGCACACACACAGAGCTTGCCATTTCATCAATGGCAGTTCATTACCTGCGGCAACGTCACTGATGTCCCAGACACGGAGTCCGTCTCTCTGGCCTCCAACAGCGTACACAAAAGGCAGGTCGGGGCAGCAGGATGTACAGAACAGCACCCCCTATTGGAAACAATGCATTATGACTCATCTGAGCATGTTTGTAGTATGCATGGTGATGCAGCATTGAACATTTTGACACAATGCTGCCAGACTGTCTATATCACGTAGGACTTTTTCCGAGGCAAAACAAAAAAATAAAATAAAAATAAAAATAATTGGGGCTGAGGGGTTTAAGGCGCAGGGTTAGTGTAGTATACCAACATCATTTTTAAGGGGGTACACCGTAGGAGATAAACTACCAGACCATCTTTGTGTCCTTGTTGGGATAAGGGTTAGGGTTAGGAGCTAGGGGACTGTACCATCTTCATGAACCAGTTGGGGGTAATTGTTAGGGGCTAGGGGACTGTACCATCTTCATGACTCTGTTGTGGGTAAGGGTAAGGGGTTTAGGGGGACCATTCCATCTTCATGACTCTGTTGTGGGTAAGGGTAAGGGGTTTAGGGGCTAGGGGACCTAACCATCTTCATGACTCTGTTGGGGATAAGGGCTAGGGGTTTAGGGGGACCATTCCATCTTCATGACTCTGTTGTGGGTAAGGGTTAGGGGTTTAGGGGGACCATACCATCTTCATGACTCTGTTGTGGGTAAGGGTAAGGGGTTTAGGGGGACCATTCCATCTTCATGACTCTGTTGGGGGTAAGGGTTAGGTATCTAGGGGCTAGGGGACTGTACCATCTTCATGTCCCGGCTGTGGATAAGGTTTGGCTTGTTCCCCAGAATGTCCCAGATCTTCACGTGCTTGTCTGCAGAGGCAGTGACCAGGCAGCCCCTTACTTGGCTGCTCAGGTCCAGACCTGGGAGAGGGGAGGAGGCAGAGTGAGGTCACAGTGAATCACAGGCCAGATTCAGCCAATGAAACCCGCAGCCACATCCAGAGAGCCAATCGGGCGATCTCAGACCAGTCAGCGCTTCCCCTACCCGACACCTCTCCATCGTGTGCTCTGAGCGTGAAGACGGGCTTGTCGGAGCGGGCGTCCAGGCAGTACACGAAACCGTCCTCTGTGCTCGCCTGCAAGACATGCCAATCAGGGTTACTGGTCATTAGTCACGTGGGGCAGAGTTAGCCAATCGCGCGCTCCGTGGCCAGAAAGGTACCAGGAAGTTGGAGGGGGAGAAGTGGTTCCAGGTGACGCGCTCCACCTGTCCGCTGAACCTCCAGGTGCGGTGGCCATCCTCTGGGCTCCGGCAGTCATACAGGACAGCAGACCTGAGAGGGAGGCAGAGGGAGAGATTACTACATTATACATACATACATACATACATGTACAGTATCTATGCAGGGTATGAAATTAAAACCCGCCACCAGCCAAATCCTGGTAAAATTTTGATATTGGCTGGCAATATTTTCTAATCAAGCAGTCACGTCACTTTTGGCAGGTATCCAACCGGGTTGTGTTATATTGTAAAAGGTAATGTGGCTGGTAAAATGTTGAAAATGGCTGCTGATTTGTAGAATCCACAAGCCACTCTGGCCAGTGGATGATAAAGTTAATTTAATGCCCTGCATACATGCACACAGTCACCTGCACACAGACACACTGCTACAGTTACTGTCACCCAAGCACAAAACTACACACACAAACACGAGCACGCACACATACGTGCAGACACTTGCATGCACACGCACACTGCTACACACGTGCGTTCACACACACACCAGCTGTAACACACCAAAGCACATATGCACAAACACACACGTACGTACACAAAGAAACAGACCACTGTACAGATTCATAAATGTAAATACATTCACACGCAGGCAGACGTACACAGCTACACACACCGTCGTACACGTACCGCTCCGCATTCTCACACACACATACAAAACTGCAGACCATCCGGAATAAATATACTTGTACTAGTTTGCAAAGACTCACTTATCGTATGATCCAGAGATGAGAGTCTGCGCCTCGAACGGGTGGAACTTCAGCGTCTGAACCTGAAAAGGCGTCCGTACGAATGTCAGACTGGTGGCGCGCAACAGCACTGCACAGTCATTTGGGGGTTCCTGTGTGCTAAAGGTGGTGCTTTAGAAGGTTTTGGGAGTACTAGTACCTTGTCTGTTTGGCGTGTCAACGTGGAGGCTGGCTTGCACTGCACAAGGTCCCACAGTATCACGCTGCTGTCCGCAGACCCGCTGGCCAGCACGTTTCTGACAGGGAGAGAGCGCTGTCCGTCAAACCAGGACCCCGTCGATGGATGCTGTCATCCAATCAACTGATGTTTTTCAGCTGTGTTTGCCCTTAAACATTCAATGCTCCTGCTGATTCATATTACGTTAGGATATGCTACATATGGAGCATACATATGGGCTCAACAGACATTAGTGACTCACCTGACCAGCTTGTTCCAGGACACATCTAAAACTGCATCTGAGTGGCCCTCCACTGGCTCTGCTGCAGCTGCCTGCAAGGGATCAGTGTGTTGGGGTATATTGACAGGAAAAGGATCAGTGTGTTGGGGTATATTGACAGGAAAAGGATCAGTGTGTTGGGGTATATTGACAGGAGAGGGATCATTGTGTTGGGGTATATTGACAGGAGAGGGATCATTGTGTTGGGGTATATTGACAGGAGAGGGATCATTGTGTTGGGGTATATTGACTGGAAAGGGATCAGTGTGTTGGGGTATATTGACAGGAAAGGGATCAGTGTGTTCGGGTATATTGACAGGAGAGGGATCATTGTGTTGGGGTATATTGACAGGAGAGGGATCATTGTGTTGGGGTATATTGACTGGAAAGGGATCAGTGTGTTGGGGTATATTGACTGGAAAGGGATTAGTGTGTTGGGGTATATTGACAGGAGAGGGATCATTGTGTTGGGGTATATTGACAGGAGAGGGATCATTGTGTTGGGTTATATTGACAGTAGAGGGATCATTGTGTTGGGGTATATTGACAGGAAAGGGATCAGTGTGTTGGGGTATATTGACAGGAAAGGGATCAGTGTGTTGGGGTATATTGACTGGAAAGGGATCAGTGTGTTGGGGTATATTGACAGGAAAGGGATCAGTGTGTTGAGGTATATTTACAGGAAAGGGATCAGTGAGTGTGTTGGGGTATATTGACAGGAAAGGGATCAGTGTGTTGAGGTATATTGACAGGAAAGGGATCAGTGTGTTGGGGTATATTTACAGGAAAGGGATCAGTGTGTTGGGGTATATTGACAGGAAAGGGATCAGTGTGTTGGGGTATATTGACAGGAAAGGGATCAGTGTGTTGGGGTATATTGACAGGAAAGGGATCAGTGTGTTGGGGTATATTGACAGGAAAGGGTTCAGTGTGTTGGGATATTTTTACAGGAAAGGGGTCAGTGTATTTGGATATTTTGACAGGAAAGGGATCAGTATATTTGGATATTTTGACAGGAAAGGAGTCAGTGTGTTGGGATATTTTTACAGGAAAGGGATCAGTATATTTGGATATTTTGACAGGAAAGGGATCAGTATATTTGGATATTTTGACAGGAAAGGAGTCAGTGTGTTGGTGTCTCACCTTCTTGCTTTTCTTCTTTTTCTTTGGTTTGCTGCAACCGAGGGAGAAGACAGGCTCCAAGCAGTCCACCACGTCCAGGTCCCACACGTCTATCTTTGGGGTCATGTTGCCAACAGCAGCATAATTTCCTGTGAAAATGGCACCCAGCAATTACTATTGTGGGACAGTCAGTATATGAGTATTTATTAAACAACCAAATGTCCCTTCATTGAAAGGACCTTCAACAAAGTCAGAATAAACTTAAACTTAAGAACTACTTGATGTGGCAGGCTGTTCCATGTACTCTTAAGTAAGTGTTCCAAGCCTTTCATAAACTGCCCCAAAAATCCATTTAAAATGTGGAAGGAAAACTACAGTTCAGTAGCTCATCCCCATTGAACGTCCTTGTCCGTTCCTGCGGCAGCACCTTTTCTTTCTTCAGGGTTGGGGTCAAAGTTCAGCCACTCCACACACAAAGGGTAGGCAGGGAGGAGAATGTCGTGGTGCACGTAGAGAGAGTCCTCTTCCGCATTGTACACTGTTGGGATCAGACACACAGCAGTCATTGCACAGACTGACGTCAACCCAGGAAACACAACTCTTTGGTGTTCTGAAAATCCTCGAAATAACCACACAACTCTCACAGCGCAGAAAGGCTGGCTGGTTTTTATTACTGTGGTTTTAAGGGGAAGGTTTTTCCACAGACACCAGAATGGGTGAAGTTCTGGCATCTGCGTTTCTGCCTGTGTCGGGAGAGGAACTTGCCGTGTATTTCCAGGTTACAGCAGTCGTTCTCTGCTCTGCCTGAGATTATGAGATTGTCGTTCGGTTTGATCTGGAAGTCCTCCCGTTCGTACTGGTCCTACATAAAGAAAAAACAATAACTCACACAACAGATCAAACTAACGCCCAACTTTATAAAGATAACATTGGATGAAATGATCACAGTGTAAAAAGCAAAGCTGTTGATATTGTGGCTATAGTGATATTGTGATATAGGTTAAAGGCAAGGGGTCTCACCATGCCCTTAATGGTGATGTAGGATTATGGGTCTCACCGTGTCCTTAATGGTGACGTACGGGTCCTCCTCATTGGTGCTGTAGACTGTGAGCCCTGCCAGACTATCCCCCAAGTTTTCTGTGACTGAAATGATGAACCATGCAAGTAAAATAATCCTTCACAACACGGCAGAAACTAGGAGGACAAATCTGTCCAATTGAACAGCAAGCTTACTAAACCTTTCAACTTAGTTCTGACAAATAATCTATCATCTAAAACCCATTTCCTGCAATAAACACAAAATTACTTGGTCACTGGTTGCAACTGTCAATTTTATTAAACGTGTATATTTCTGCAAGTTAAACATCACAATATATAAGCACAGAATGAAAGCAGTAGGTGTGTGTATACAGACGCACACGCAAATATATGAGATTGATATCTGAATATTATACGGGCGAAGACATGCAGCTTTCATAAGCCAGTAAGTGTCTTTTCCAACCTGTGTCCTCCTCGTCGTATTTGTCCAGGTCGTACTCTGCCAGCTCATCCTCCTCCCCGTTTTCATCCCGCGGCGGAGGCTCCGCCTCCTCGCTCATTTCAGGACCACTGCCCATCCCCTCGTCACCTTCATCGGCATCATCACCATCGCCCTGCCCTCTGCCAACCAACACACACACAATACTGACCTTCAACAGACACAATCTAAACTTCAGCAAGACAAGCTAACGTTATACACGCTACATCTCAACTCTGTGGTGATGTAGCGTGTATAACGTTACATCAACTCTGTGGTGATGTAACGTTATACACGCTACATCACCACAGTTGAGACCTAAACTGCAACCGCACCATAATAGACCTTATTTAGAATGATCACCACATCCATTCTGTGCACAGCGTATATACTGATATATGGCTCGCTGTGCTTGTACTTCATAACTATTTAGTACAAAACAAACGAATCGCAATATAGCGTATATTTTAATAGTTGCTAGCTAGCAAACAGTGAGGTACATTATTGCCAATCCCCTGCTATGACATAAACAGCAAAACCCTCAAACTTACCCTAGTTGATCCTTGGCTTCAGAGATAATTCTCTTTAGCTCCTCTTGGCTCAACTCCACCTACAATAATACAAGTTAGCCATATTACCTAGCAGGCTGACAGGCGGTTTCCAACAGATGGTTAAACTTGTTACGCTTGCTCTCGTAACTGTGTGCGCTGACTGTCATTAAACGTAATTTAAATGAACCTTGTTTAATTTGAAGGAGTTGGAAGTCAATAATTTAACGTGTAAGCACTACTATGACAGCTAACGTTATTCGGTTAGCCAGGCAACAAGTTAGATTATGTTGTATTTAAACGACAGCGAATACTGCCAACCTTATCTGGCGTTTCCTTCGAAACTCCGCGTTTTACCCATCCAACGCACGTTATTTGAGAACTCATGGCTGCAAAAAAAAACTGATTTAATGAGTGCCAAAATTCACATTAAAGATACGAGTCGCTATACACAACACGTGTAGTTGTATGGGTCCTCTTTCTGCGGGGCGCAGCTTGACGTCACAAAACAAATGTCCAATGCTCTGCCTGATTTCTTTTTAAAACTGAAAGCAGAGATTACAGTGCTGTTTACACACGTGAAGTGTTACATTTATTTAAATTTAGAAAACTGAAATCAATATTTATAATGTCAGTAAAATGGCAATGTTGTAAACAGTCACCTCATTTTTTTCATTTTTCTTACGTGCTCCAGAGAGCGAGCACCATTATTGAATTAATCTTGGTGCTAACACAAAACTAAAGCATTTATACCTGATTTGAGGAAAGACAGGTAAATAGAATGTTTATGAAATGGACGTAAGCTTGTGTCTGCTTATTGTTTGTCTTGTAACCTATTTTTCTCCTGTCTATGCTTGTAACTGGCTGTTCCTCTTGTTTTTATGTCTCCCTCATGTGGTAACTGGGTGTGTTAATCTAGACATGTAATTAGGACCCACAGAAATTCCTGCCTTGTTTCGTAACCTGGAGTTTCCTTCCCAATAATGCCAAGGCTCTGAACAGTCATCCCATTGATCATCTCAATTAATCATAAAAAAACTATAAGTGAAGTTTAAACAGTGTCCATTGCAAGTATTTGATCAGTGAAGTAGCTTTTATTTGTACTCTGTAAGCAGTTAAGATGTCTGATCAAAAGGACAATATGTGAAGCAATCAGTTTATTTCTGGGTATTTTTATGCCAATTAATTAAACACAATCTTTTTTGTGACAAATATAAACAACCCAACCTTGTATATGAGTAACAACATTTATTACAATTTTAGCAGGATACACATATAAAAATACACATTTATAAAAAAAAAGAAGACAACACAATGCATATACAAAATATACACAGCCTGGCCAAAAAAAAAAAGTCGCCATTGCACCCGTCATGCATAGTGCCCATTGTACAAGCCTCTGGAGGCAGTGTTATGATCTGGGGTTGCTTAAATTGGTCAGGTCTAGGCTCAGCAACGTTATGCAATAAAATGAAGCCAGCTGAGTACCTGAATGTACTGAATGACCAGGTTATCCCATCAATGGGCATATTCCAGGACGACAATGCCAAGATTCATCGGGCTCAAATTGTAAAAGAATGGTTGGAGCACGAGGAATCATTTTCACACATGAATTGGCCACCAGAGTCCTGATCTTAACCCCATTGAAAGTCTTTGGGATGTGCTGGAGAAGACTTTACAGAGTGGTTTGACTCTCCCGTCGTCAATAAAAGATCTCGGCCAAAAATGAATGCAACTCTGGACGGAAATGAATGTTGTGACGTTGCATAAGGTTGTCGAAACAATGTCGCGACAAAAGCTGAAGGCGGTCCAACAAAATATTAGAGTGTGCGACTTTTTTTTTGGCCTGGCAGTGTATGATGCAGTGTTTGGCCTGGCAATGTAAGTCGTTATGCTGCATGAAAAGAGATATGGGTAAGGCTGCTGTGGTTAATACAAGCTGGACTTCATAATACATGACTATGAGAAACACTTTGTAAAACAGTGTCATTATAGTCACTCCAATACAAAACACACATTCAAATTATTATTTTTAAAGGAACCTACAGTTTTAGTGATTAGGGTCCCTGAATGAATGTCTCAAAATATCTTAAATCCGTCCCAAATGAGACAATCTAAACATTATCTATGAAAACAGGTAATTGAACCATGGTGATTTTGATTGCTTTAAAATGGTGGGTTGGGTACACATCTGATTATTTAATCTTTTACACTCAAAATCTTTGTTCCCACATTGAATAAGCGAAGTTTCTATCACCGGAGTGTCTATCACAGTAAAAATGGTGGCGTACATTTAACATTCTAGGGTGTTAACAACCATAAACCGGATATAACATTAACAACCATTCAGACTCACCAGGGTGAATTTAGCCAAATTGCCTAAGGATTTGTTTGAGTATAGGTCATTATATTAGACTTTAGGTCATTACAGTTCATTAGTCACTATCACACTGATGCTCCCACAGTGTGATGTCATTGCACTGCCGGTGTCATTGAAAAATAGAGAGACAAGGGGCACTTGCACATACAGTTCACTTAAAATGGTTCCCATCAGAGTTCATTTTTAAAATGCTTCTTTGATACGAGGAAAAGTACAATTGCACTTGAATTAATTTCCAAATTAATTTCATAATTGCGATTCCCAGGCTGTGGTCCTAGTTCTTTCGCTTTTATACCACACATTTGCAGGTGCTCTGAGCTCACACACCTCTGACCAATAGCAGTTGCCAGGACGGGCTAATTGGTAACATTGATTATGTTCGGTAAAATTATTGTATTATTGGCAAAAACTTTTCCACATTTTTCTTATTTTTGACACTTTTGCATTCTTTTTAACATCTCACTACATACAGGCAGTGCTAAAATTCCTACGACCAGCCTTTGAAACTACACAAAAAAATACTTCCTTTGCACGCATCATTTCTGTCTTGTTACCTCCGCCAAGGAGGTAATGTTTTCACCCGTATCTGTGTGTGTCTCTTAGCAGGATATCTAAAAAAGTATGCACAGATTTACACCAAATTTGGTGGGAAGGTTGGTCATGGGCCCAGGAAGAACTGATGAACTTCTGACACCAATTGGCTAAAAGGGGGTGTGGCTGTGGGTATTGCCTCTTCACAAAAACGAACGTAATTTCTTAACATATTCATGCAACACCACACAACTTTAACACAAGGTTGTACAGGTGTGAAGACAGTCTGGCCAATCAATAGCACTAATTGTTCAGTTAATTACCTGGTTGAAAAGGAAACCTTGGCCAGGTTTGGATTTGAGTATCCATGTGTTAGTTTTCTTTTAGAGTGGGCACTCTAGCACAGTGGTGCCCAATCATGTGCCACGGAGGACTGAACATATGCAGGCTTTAATTCCAACCAATCACTACCCCTGCTAATTTCACTAATTAGTTCCCTCCTCTCTGGTTGAAGGTGTGTTCACTAATTAAATCAGCAGGTGTAGTGATTGGTTGGAATGAAAACCTGCATACCCTACATGGTACATGATTGGGCACCATGAGACTCTTGTAGAGTGCAGTTCGGACTGAACCCTGGCCGTGCCGGGTGTATAATCAGCCACAGCGTGGCCAAAGGTGGGAGGGTTTAGGCTCCCTCATTGCTCATTAGTGATTTCCTTGGTCAGTCAGTCAGCTCATTAGTGACACCTCTGGTCAGATTCTGTCAGCACCAGCTGTGCAGTCCTCCAGCAAAAGAGCTGAAGAAGCTCAGCTGGTGGATTGTTTTGTTTTTTTCGTGAAAATAAGTCACTTGCATAATATGCAAGTGCAACTTCCACCTGTTTCAATTCATCATTACAAGACAGCATTTTCATAGCACAATAAATTCATTTCAGTAACCTAAATATATAGTGGTTAGACAACTTAATAAAGCATACCTAACACCTAAATTGGAGTAATATAGCAGTACTGTGTCATAAGGTGTACATAGCTCCTCCATGAGTATGGCATTAATACTTTAACAATTAAAAAATACTTCACCACATTATGGTATTATATGGATGTTTTTAGAGATAGCTAGTTTTGAAGCAGCTGGGTTTTTCTGCATGTAACAAATCCTAAATATAAAAATGCCTCTTCCAACTGTATACAACAAATATACATACATATGATATCTACTTGATAACAGGATCCTGCCTAAAGCCACAAAAGATAATTCAGACAGTAAATCCACCGATTTGTTTTTATATGAATGTTCAAAATACTATGGGATGTACCAGTGCCACGGTCAAGGCCAAAACATTCAGTGCATTAAATTCACATCTGTTGAGAGGGAAGGGGAAGGAGAGGGAGAGAAAGAGGAAGGGAGAGAGAAAGAGAGAGGGTGCTTGGAGAATCTCACTGGTGATGGGAAGCCTTGCGAAGTGCAAGTGCTAAACTACACGTTTTAAAGGCAATTGAATGTGTGTTTAGACAAAAAAAAGAGTGCTGAAATTAAGTATCCGGAATTGTTAAACTAACTTTTGTGCAGAAAAATGCAAAGGCATGTCGCCAACTCTTTTTAAAATCAAAAGTTAATCCTATCCCTGTGTGATAAAAATAACATTTACTGTTTGATGAAGTAGTAATGCCACACTCATGGAAGCATTTTATGCCTTACAAAAGCCTTCGGAAGCTACAATGAATATAAAGGGCGAGTAACACCCTTATATGCCTCTTCATAGACCTGAGGCCACAATATGCATGAATAGGAGCAAAGTCCTATAGACATAAGAAGAAACCACAGTGCAATACATACCACAAAATGACCAAACTTGACCAACAATAACATGCCATGATAGAATGTGACATAATGCAATGTAACATAACTTCACAGGTTTATACCATGGATAATTCAGCGGCTGTAAGAACCGAAAGCATATTTCAGCTGAGGTAATTGTATGTCATCCTATTCTATAAGACTGCTTCCAATTTGCGAGAATTACCCCCGTCTCGTCCTAATCTAAAAGATGGACGGACTTTATCAAACTCCAAAATGTTTGTAATACTGTCGTTCAAACCTGTCACTTGTACGCGCAGGTTTGAACTGTTCACTAACATCGTTGCAGTTTTCGCACTTGCGTTTTCCCTCTTCAGAACAAAGTCCACACGGGCGCCCCGGTTCACAGGTGTAGGTCCAGGTCCAGGTCCGTCTCGGTCTCGTCCTTTTCGTCCGCGTGCTTGAGGATCCTCTCAGCCATGGGCTTCATGTGTTTGGTCACCAGCTTCAGGCTGGCCTCGTGCAGGATGACCTGCGTCAAGTATTTCTCCCTCTTGATCTGCTCCTTCACGGCCACAGGCATGTCCGGAATGACGTAGGCCAGGATGAACTTCGTCATGTACACAATGTGCTGGAAAAGATATTTTCAGGTGAGAATCGTCAAGAATCATGCTGCAATAATATAAAAAAAACCTGATAAAGTCCACTCCTGATAGCTGCACATGCTGGGACTGTTGGGACATTGTGCATTTAACCAGAGTATGTACTTATAACAGGAGTAAGTTATGTCAGTGGGACTGAAACACCTGCACGCTGTGCAGTAACACTGAATATTCAGTTCTGCAATATATCACGACACGGGGCTGACTCTAATGGCAGAACCTGATATCCCTGATATACTCTCTAGTATCTGATAAGTAAAATTTAACAGTCATTTTGCTGAAAGTGCATTAGCGTGGAGACTTTAATTCCAAACATGTCTCAGTGTGTCCCGCAGCTTCAATGCCCCAGTGCCCACGTGCACCTCATTCCCATCACTTCCATGTTTTCTTTGTCACTTTAGTGCAGTCAATGGCGAAGTTCCACCCGCCCTACAGACTTCAAATGCTTTATACAAGAGGTCTGTAAAGGCATTGGACTGTTTTTTTTTAATTGTCCAGCACATATTGAATCAATATGTTTCAGTAGGGAGCAGAGCCGGTTCTAGGCATAGTCGACATAGGCATTCGCATAGGGCCCCATCTGACTGGAGGTAATGCAGTACTGAGAAAAGCACAAGAGACGACGTGCAGTACCATCTCTAACAGAATGCATTGACATAAATGGCACTTACCTCCACGACGATAATAAAGGCCAGTTTAGCCGCTATCACGTGCCAATAGTAAACACTGTACTCATACTCCCTCGGATGGCCTGCTGGATGTCTAAAATCTCTGTACCTGTGGCAGAAGGGGGGAATGCAATCAGTCCAGTTCACTTCAATCATTATTTCCTACAATGCAACTGCCTCCTCCTCTCTGTCCTGCTGCAGAATGTGGTGCATGTCAAGCCCTTTATCCTTTTCATGGTCGCTAGTTCATCCAATGGTAGCAGGTAACTAGGCTGCATCCGGTGAATTATGAGTGTGTTCTGCACTAATTAATTCATATGGAAAAGCCAATCAGGGACGAGGTACTGTGCACGGGCAGCCACAATTGCATTCTGTTTTGCAAATTTGTTTTAGGGTAGTTGCAAAGCAGGGGTCTCATTGCATGTGCACGCGGTCGTCCACGACATATCAAATGCTGTACATCACAATTAATGTGTAATCTATTGTTTACTGTTCCTAGTGCCTCATTTTCCCAGACTGCAATGCATGATTTTTGCATTGTTGTGGCTAAGAGAGAGACAAATGCATCGTGGGAGATCATAGTTTCAATTAACCTGAACAGCATGTTGCAAATGAAAAATGTATTTTAGCTTGTTATGGCTTGAGTAATTCTTATATTTAGAAAACATATAAAATAATAATAATATAATAAGGACTAAGGACAACACAAATGAGTAAAAATGTCCTTTAAGACGCAAACCTGCAGGTGGTTGCGTTCTGAAACCAGTAGGGTGTGTTGCGAGGCCTGCTCTGTGTTGAAAAGTCCTCAATGTTGAAGATGGAGAGGGTGTTGTTGATGTAGCCCTCCATGGTGTGCACGCTCTCTCCCACTCCATCACTTACAGAGAAAGACCAATAGTATACCAAGCGCGGGATCATGTCCGACGTGAAAGCTATAATCATAGCCTGGAGAAGAAAAAAGGGTTTAAAAGTGAGGGAGACCAAACCAAGAGTTTGTTTGCAGCGTTACCTATCCTTAATTGCTTATTTATAAATGCTATGCTATACTTTCTATTCTTGATTGGTCTTCAAATCTAACACTCCCTTCTACTTTCTTGCTCTATTAACAAATAACATCTGACTGAAACCCACTGTACTATCTTCTGTAAACTTATTACCTAATTACAACCAACAAATCAAGTTATTGTTAAATATCTAAAATAAAAATACTGATAAAATAT
Source organism: Synaphobranchus kaupii (assembly GCA_029718625.1). Lineage (NCBI taxonomy): Eukaryota > Metazoa > Chordata > Actinopteri > Anguilliformes > Synaphobranchidae > Synaphobranchus > Synaphobranchus kaupii. The sequence continues at coordinate 15,509,049 of CM056377.1, read as the reverse complement.
ATTGGCTTACATTAGTTGCCACGGCGAGAATGGCGACCCCTTGTAAGATGGGCTGCCAGGCACCGATGTCCTGGGCCTTTTCTGGAACCACCCGGCGAAACTGTGTAGTGGTCTTCCAGGCATCGACGCGGATCTCAAAGAGGTTATTGAGCAGGGCCAGGAGGGGGGCCAAAGGGAAGGACGCCACAAAGAGGGTAATAAACCCAAACTGGATCACTGGAAACAGAGATATAAACCCAAACTGGATCACTGGAAACAGAGATACAAACCCAAACTGGATCACTGGAATCAGAGATATAAACCCAAACTGGATCACTGGAAACAGAGATATAAACCCAAACTGGATCACTGGAAACAGATATAAACCCAAACTGGATCACTGGAAACAGAGATATAAACCCAAACTGGATCACTGGAAACAGATATAAACCCAAACTGGATCACTGAATAGAATATAGAGAAAAATGCTTTTAATTTATAAACATTAATTACATAAAACCTGCTGCTATGGGTAATCAATACGAAAATCTCAGAACCCTCAACCTTGCTCACGTGTTCATGAAGCACCCTGCCTTACACATCTCTGCATATTAATACAGCATTCCGCTATGCTAGTGCGCCTTACCCATCTCCAGGTATTCATAGAACAGGCCCAGCTTCCCCACAGGCTGTAGATGGTAGTCCTGTTCCCATCGTGGAATGGGCTTCTCAGACCTGACGCTCGAGCAGTAGCGGAACATCAGGTTCTTCACCCACCTGATAAAACAGTAACACCGTAACAGATGAGCCATTTCCAGCCGATCCTGCTGTTTCACTTCAAACACGCCGAAGGACTAACAGGATCGAGAGGGAACTCTTGTCACCCGCAGGGTTCTCCCCACATTTATTTTCACAGAGTGTCGCTCAGGCCCTGGGGGGTGGGGGAGGGGGTGATAGATGAAAAAAAGGACTACAAAAAAAATGTATTTATGAAAATTAACTCCAAAAGGAAATAAATATTAAAAGTGAAAGATAAATCTCACATTTCAAGGTTTATGACTTAAAAAAACCAGTTGAGGTAATATGAGTAATAAGTGAAAAGTCCAGACTGGGTAGCGAGTAGGAGTGTAACGGTACACAAAAATCTTGGTTTGTTACGTTTGTTCTGACTCAACAGTACATTTTTGGTGCATCAAATGTGTCATATAAAGCTGTATTCTTTTAATTTATTAAAATGTAAGAGTGGCTAACAGGCCATCATTTCTTTCTGAACAAAATAAGCACATGAACGCTAAGTGATCAGTGAGTGAGAATTTAAGTTATGCACAAAAAAAAATGTTCTGCACCTACATTAAAGCAAGACTGTAATTGTTAGGTTCACAGTGTGCCAAACCGAAAGTCCCATACCGAAGGAAAGAGGAAATATTTTGTAACCGTCTCCTTCTACAGAAAGGGCTGCTGTTGTAACCGTCTCCTCCTGTGTTGATTCTTTTCTGATTGGACGCCCGTTGCTCCTCCCCAGCTTTGCAGAAGCATGCCTCTCCTCTGACTGAGCACAAGTAGAACTGTTTTGGTTACAGTGAGGGAGTGCCGCTGTTACATTCTTTGGGGAGAACCCTGACCCTACAGGACCTCTACAGGAGGAGACGGTTACAACAGCAGCTCTTTCTACAGGAGGAGACGGTTACAACAGCAGCCCTTTCTGTAGGAGGAGATGCCTGCAACAGCAGCCCCACAAGAAAACACTTCCTTCAGGATGAGATACGTACGGCAGCAGCACCTCCTGGATGTTGTTCCAAATGGCTTTTCCTCCCATGATAATAGTCAGCTGAGTCGTCAACTCAATCAGACACCCACCCGGATCACACTGTGGTCACAAGCAAAGGACACTGTGGTGAATGAGAGAACTACTGCCCACATTAGACCTTTGAACTACATAGACATCAATGATGTCATACGCAACACAGGATAAGTGTTAGAAATAAATTCTATACACATTTAGATTATATAGATGTTTACTGTTTATTATGCCATCTCACAAACACAGCAAACAGCTCACACTGTAACACAAACAGAGCAAACAGCTCACACTAACAAAAACACAGCAAACACACAGCTCACACTGTAACACAAACACAGCAGACGCACAGCTCACACAAACACAGCAAACGCACAGCTCACACTAATGCAAACACAGCAAACGCACAGCTCACACTAACAAAAACACAGCAAACACACAGCTCACACTGTAACACAAACACAGCAAACGCACAGCTCACACTGTAACACAAACAGCAAACGCACAACTCACACTGTAACACAAACACAGCAAACGCACAACTCACGCTGTAACACAAACACAGCAAACACACACCTCACACTGTAACACAAACACAGCAGACGCACAACTCACACTGTAACACAAACACAGCAAACGCACAACTCACGCTGTAACACAAACACAGCAAACACACACCTCACACTGTAACACAAACACAGCAGACGCACACCTCACACTGTAACACAAACACAGCACACGCACAGCTTATACTGTAACACAAACACAGCAAACGCACAGCTCACACTGTAACACAAACACAGCAGACGCACAACTCACACTGTAACACAAACACAGCAGACGCGCACCTCAAACTGTAACACAAACACAGCAAACACACAGCTCACGCTGTAACACAAACACAGCAGACGCGCACCTCAAACTGTAACACAAACACAGCAAACACACAGCTCACGCTGTAACACAAACACAGCAAACACACAGCTCACACTGTAACACAAACACAGCAAACACACAGCTCACACTGTAACACAAACACAGCAAACACACAGCTCACACTGTAACACAAACAGAGCACACGCACAGCTCACACTGTAACAAACACAGCAAACGCACACCTCACGCTGTAACACAAACACAGCAAACACACACCTCACACTGTAACACAAACACAGCAAACACACAGCTCACGCTGTAACACAAACACAGCAAACACACACCTCACACTGTAACACAAACACAGCAAACACACAGCTCACACTGTAACACAAACAGAGCACACGCACAGCTTATACTGTAACACAAACACAGCAAACACACAGCTCACACTGTAACACAAACACAGCAAACACACAGCTCACACTGTAACACAAACACAGCAAACACACAGCTCACACTGTAACACAAACAGAGCACACGCACAGCTCACACTGTAACACAAACACAGCAAACACACAGCTCACACTGTAACAAACACAGCAAACGCACACCAAAACATCAGAGGGAGTGTATAATTCACCTCCTCATTCCTGTACCTCCCCAGCCAGTACACTGGTTTCCCAGGGTAACCCACAACTTTGCCTTTGAAAAATGCGATGTAGAAGCAGGAGGAGTAGTAATTTACAAACTGGAAGAAAAACATCTTCAGCGTCAGGCTGTTTTCATATTCCGTCTTTGTCCTGGGCAATTCTACAAATGACACAACGAAACAAAAAAGAAAAAAATGTCACTGTTCAGACAGAACACCCATAGTCTGACAAAAATAATGTATAGTTTTTATTCAGTTTGAGATTTATCTTGTGATCAAATAAACATCCTTATACAATTATAATAACTCAGATTTCAAGTTGACGCATATTGGGGTTAAGCAGGGCTTAATCAGCATGAAACTGTCATGGTTTTGAACCCTGTTTCCTATGCGGTCGTTTTCCTCGGTGGCCACGCGAGGGCGCTGCCCTTTTGGTAGATGCTTGCTCCGCCCTGCTGAGTTGGCGGAGCTTCTGTTAAGCGTTTACACCTGTATGTAGTCACCTGAGAGATACTTAAGCCTTCCGTTTCCTTCGTTCGGGGCTTCGACATTAATTGTTAATTGTTCCTTGTTTTGTACTGTGGTGTATTGTTGGCTGTGAGTTCTCGTACCATTTTGGCTACTCGCCTATTGTTAACGTCTCTTTGTTGAGGCAGGGCTTATTTCTTGCTGGCTTGGTAGTTGATTATCTCGTAGAAGTTTGGGACCGTAAATCTCTGCTCTATTTTGCCTTTTTAGTGCTTTTTCTCCGTGTATGGAGTTTTGGGCGATTCTGTTCGGAACAGTAGTTCTGTTCGCCCTTCGGCACGTCTTCCCATAGGGAGATCGGGCGTTTCGCTTCTACTTAGTTCTTAGCTCGTAGAAGTATAGAGTAGTAGTTTCTCTGGTCCATTTTCGCCTGTTATTTGGTTTTCTTACTGAGAGACCTGGCGTTTTAGCTTCTACTCATTTCCGGGTTACGGTGAGCCAGTAAGTAGCTTTGGTACGTTTTTCCCTGTTTGGTCTCCTTCTCGTGGACTACGTTCCCCTTTGTTGTGAGTCAGGGTTTTTATTTATATTGAGGCTGTCGTGCTATTTTGCGTTGGTCTTTTGTTGCAGCCGTCCTGTACACCCTTTCTACCTGCGGGACGATTTTGTTTGGAACTGTTGTTCTGTTTCGTTCTCCGGGTGTGTCTCCTTATATGGAGCTTGGGCGTTGTTGTGGACGTGTTTGTGTGTGACTGCGTATTTCTTATTATAGCCTCGGAACGTTAGCTCTCTGTTCCATTTTGCCTCGTTACATATTTATTTACTTAGAGGCTAGGGCGTGTGTTTAATTAAGTTTACGTGAGTCTTTTGGATAGTAAAGTTATGGGACGACGGTGCTCCGTCGGCTCACCTGTAAAATGTTTCTCCCCCCTGGGAGATCGGGTGTTTACCCAGGTTTGTTTGCTGCATTAGACTGTGCACTTATTAAACTAGCCATGGAACGTTAAATCTCTGTTCCTGTTCGCCTCGTTACATTTCCCCTTACTGAGAGGCAGGGCTTGTGCTTGTGTTAGTCAGTTACCCGATGGGTTCGGTGCAACTGTCCTTTTCGTCTTTTGTGCTCTTTCTCCGTGTATGGAGTTTTGGGCGATTCGGTTCGGAACTATAGTTCTGTTCGCCTTTCGGTGCAATTCGTCTCTTAGGGAGACCGGGCGATGTTGTGGACATGTTTGCGTGTGACTGCTAGCCTTTAAGCCTTGGAACATTAATTATCTGTTCCTTCGCCTCATTACATTCCTCCTGTCTGAGAGGTTAGGGCGTGGCTCTGTTTTAAGCGTGGTCATTTTGCTGGTAAGGTTATGAGACTGCGGTTCTCCGTCGGCTCGCCTGTAAAATGTTTCTTCCCCCTGGGAGATCGGGCGTTTACCCTCCTTTAGGTTCTGCATATGACTGTTAGTGCTAGCTTATGGAATTAGCCACGTAACGTTATATCTGTTCTTTCGCCCTCTTATTAATTCATATTACTCTTTATTTGTTGACTGTTTATTTGTTTGTGCCTTTACGCTACTCGCCCGTTCTGATTTGTCTCGTTACCGAGACAGGGCGCGTATTTATTTCTGGCTGTTCAGATCCCTGTCCTTGCGCTCTACTTGGCGTGTGACAGTAAGCCGGTTAGTAGCGTCTGTAATGGTGTTCGTTGTTCCTTGTCTTGTCTCCTCCCTTATCTGCGGGTATCCCGCCTTAGTGGCCTAAGGGCTTAATCAATCCCCTTGCTGCGTTTGGCTCCTCCCATCTCACACGTCACGCCTCATTACAGAAACATCGCTTAATTGTTTTAAAGTGGATTTAACTAAAGTGAGGACAGGTTTAATTAAGGTAAAGCCGGTTTGAGTGTGATTAAGTGTGGTTTAATTAGTATGACGTGGGTTTAAGCAAAGTAAAGCGTAATGTAATTAGAGTAAAGTGGGTTGTTTAGTAAGTGTAAAGTGTGATTATTTTGGTGTAAAACAGGGTTTTAATCAATAAAACATGGGTGTGGTCAGTGTAAAAAGGTTTAACAAATGAAATGGGTGTGGTCAGTGTAATCAATGAAAAGCAGGCACAATCAATGTGAGGCGCGTGTAACCAGGGTGACGGTAGCCTCACCGAAGTCGGTGATCCATATGGCGACCCGCTCGTACACGTAGTTGAGGATCATGATGACGACGAAGCTGATGAGGGAGGCGGTGACGGAGGTGGCCATCTGAGGGGTGACGTACTCCCGCAGCGGCTCCAGCTCCTTCAGGTCCTTCCGCAGCCTCGCCGAGAACGCGAAGAACACCGCCAGGCGGTACACGATCACGCCCACCACCGAAGCCACGATCAGTAAGATCTACACGGGAAGACAGGAGCGTGAAGGACAGCCATTTAGAGCGAGCGCAAGATCCTCAGTGAACAAAACATCAGAAGAACTGATGGGTTCACAGTGTTTGCCTTGTAAGCGTAGTTAGACATGTCTGTGTTAAACAATGATTTAGAATAGCAGGTGAGGGCTGGCCGTTGGTGCCTGGGGGGCAGAGTGGATAGGTTGCGCCCACCCCCTCTCCGGAAATCAAGGCGCCCCGGTGTGTGACGTGTATTGGCTGTGACTAATGAAGTGTGTTGACGAACAAACCATGTGTTATTTGGGAACATTTACAAGATAGGCCCTCACCAATGATGCAAACATGCGTCAAACTCAAGGCCTCCAAGGGTATATTAGCTTGGCTAGATGACCAGTGCGACGAAGGTTACTGGACCGCAGTTTGTGCTGTGTCTTGGTGATCTTGCCGCTGTCCGGTGTGATTTGCAAAAAACTTTTACTTACTCTAGTAAAGTGTTTGTTGTGTTGAGTGAGTTCCTGCATTGTCCTGACTTGGATTATTGAGAAAGAAGCCGGTTCCTAACAGAACCTTTAATAGTGAGAACAGGCATTCATACCAAATTCACTTGATATTCTGTCACTGTCTCCAGTCTGGAGAGTATTCAGCTCTACACTACAAGTACCACAAGGGTTTCAGTTTTTACTACATGTCCTGGTAAGCTCTCTGTGTGACAAACACTTTCTAGTCAAAATTTGGATGGGTTTCGAGGGTGGGAGTGTTGGTAATCTTTATTAAAGCTGGTTAAGCAGTAATAATTAGGTAAATATACAAATTTTGTCAATTTTGTTGGTGTTTTTGCACCATGTATCTAATTTATTTTTGCTTTAAAAAGATAGTTCGCTCTCAGGCTGAAGCTAATACAAAAAACTGTACTCAGATCTGTATCATTACATTTCTTATCATGAATATGCTAAAGGGAGCATTCAACATGGCGGAAAACATGAGCAGCTGAATTGTACCACTGTTATTTCACTGCAGTTTCAGTTATTCAGTTATTTCCCAAAATGACACTGACCTAAAACAAATATTTCTGAGAATAAATTGTGGCTATAGAGGAATTTAGAAATACACTAGCCGCTCACAATTTTTACCAGCCGCAACATTCTTTTCAGAAAACAAAATGAGCTTTTGACTTCATTTCACCTGTCTTACAACAATTTCCATTGACTGCTCAAAACTCAACAAAAAGATATATATTCTCCTATGAGGTCAACTGAAAAATAAGGCATAGAAATTGATTGTCATGAATAACTATGAATATGTAAGGTTGGATAGGGATTGACTATAGTCTGGAACTACTTTCCTTGACAGCAGTCTCAGGGATACATGCAGGCAGGACTTTTTTTCTTTTTGCAGATAGAGCTGTTTATTTTTAATTCCTCATTGCCATTGTGCTGCAGAACCACAGGAGACTGCTTGACAGTGGCAAGTCCCCCACAGTAACCATAAAGAGAAGAGCTTTCACCAGCAATCATATCTTGGCTCCTGTTGGTTATTTCATAATGAACCAAGCTTTATTTTTCAAAGAGGTATTTGATATGTTCACATCCTGGCACATTGTACTCCATTGACAGTTTGTTTCATTACAGACTGAAAGTTCAACGTTACTCGCCGTGGTTACACCCTCCAAGTGGAGGCCTGGAATAGTGGCCAATCACAAAAAAGGGAAACATGGGGGTCGCCTTGACAACCTTCCAGCTGCACTCCGTCTCCTGTGCACAGTCCGTCCCTGGTGCATTTTTTTTTTCAGCCGACGGGCAGCCTCTCACAAAGGCTTAATGAGAAACAGTAAGCTACTGTTATACACAGCAGTCTAGCTACAATGGCTACATCGTTGGCTAGCAAATCCACACTAAATCTGTGAAAGGCCCCCCTGATTGAATGGACATTCCTGTAATAATTCTCTGTGGTATTTAGGCATACAGATAGCATTCAGTGCATTAACATCACAGCAGATGCTAACCATTCCCTTGCACTACCAACATTCCAACTTTCCACTTCTCATTAAAATTGACTCGGCAGCTTCTCGCCATTGTTTTTCTTATTTCGGGTGGCTCGGTCACACCTTTGACGCGTCTCCATATTTCCGTTCATCGTTGCAATTGGCTACTCCAGCCCGTGATGAATCCTCATATAGGAAAAGTGATTTTGGAACGCTTAGCCGTGACTCATGGCGTGCTGCTCTCTAAGGCAGGGCTTATGACAAACAATAGCTACAATTGGTGTGCAGTTAGCTAAACGAGATGCTATGTTTTTTTAAATCCCATATCGGTGAGTTCTGAGCGCTAAAGGGAAACTGTTGTGTGCTAAATGAAAAGGCCCAAATTTAAGCTTAAAGAGAACACCTGCCAAACTGACTAGTAAGGCTGATTAAATTAGTTTCTGTCAGAAGCCCTACATTTATACTGCATGTGGTAGTACTTTTTAGTGTCTGCAGTTTAAAAAAGGGCATTTCTGAATTTTGAGGTTATCAATCAGCACAGTTATTATTATTACTTAACCCTGGATGAGACATAAGCTAAATTAGAAAGATTACCCAGAATAAAACTGTTCCAATCCCAAAAGACACTCTGATGCACTTCCCACAGGTTGTGTAGGGCACCTTCTCTTTCGCCTAATAACAGAAAAAGGACACATTAGAATGTACAGACATTCATTCATTCAACTCCAACACTTATGAGTCCAATAGGAACCACATGTAAGAGTTAATTTAACACTGACCATTTTACTGTGTGGTGATCCAATTTAGACAAGTTTAATACAGTTGATGCCAGCTGAGATCTTTAAGAACTTTATGGCAGGGTTGATGCTGATGCCTTTTTTTGACGGGATAGATAATGTTGCCTTGACAACATGATCCATTCTGTTACCTTGGTGATGGGGTTGATGCGTTCGTGAATGCACTTTACTTCATACTCGGGGCGGGGCGGCTCCTCCTGCTCCAGGAACTCCACCGTGTCCCACTCATACTCCAGCTCTGCCTGGTACCGCTTCCAGAACTCCAGGAACAACGTGACTGTGAACCAATCACATCGCAGGACACTGCATCATACAGGGACCATTTCTGACTAATCACATCACAGGGCACAACTCAATCCATTTCTGCCTTTAGGCATATAGATTCAGATTTTAACTTTCACATACAGTATGTTGGAAAGGGAAGATATGACTACACAGCACGCCCCCCCCCCCCCTATCTGACACCAACAGTGGCAGACCCTTTATCAACTCTTAATCAGAGGTTCCTGATGTTGCCGTGGATTCCATATGAATATTAAATCAAATTCAAGTCAATCAACTCACCCCAGATTGACATGAATACTGCAAACACCAACGTTCCAAAATTGTCAAATATGCACAGTTTCTGTGGAAGACAATAACAAAAAAAGACTATCATGTTTTATCAGAGAAAAATCAGTTAAACCTTTGCTGTGTGCTAGTTTTTTTGTGTAATCCCTAGTAAGCAAACTAGGGATTTATTATCTTTTTAAGTAAGCAATGTGTTATTAATGTTACACACTACAAATATGAGACCATTGAAGCAATTCCTGTACCGCTTGTAAAAAGCTGCAATGCTGAATGTTGAAAGTAACATTACTTAATGCTTAACTTATCTTCTGTAAACTCATATTAAACGTTAACTCAAGTGTTAAAAGGTTAATAATAAATAACCAATAACCTTAATAAACTTTAAAAAGCTTGAATAAATACTTGATACACTTTAATGAAATGATAATGAGCTTGAATGGACCCTTAATAAGCTTGAATAGACCCTTAATAAGCTTGAATAGAGTCTTACTTTGGAGGATTCGCAGGTGCTGTTGAGCCGCCAGTAGGTACACTCCTTGTCACACTGTGGACACATCACGATGCTCCCCCCGATCAGCGGGTTGCACACCTCTTTGCTTCAAACAAAAACACATCTTCACTCCTGTGAGCCAGGCACAGTCAACCCTGGCAGTTACACTGTTAAAAATGATTTGTTGACTCAACTTGACTAAGTCAAGTCATCTTGTTGCTTTGACTGAGTTAAGTTGAATCAAGTTCAGTCAACATATAGGGTCAAGGTTATTACACTTCAATAAATTAGTTCATACAACATGTAGTCTGTTGACTCAACTTAACTCAGTCAAAGCAACAAGATGACTTGACTTAGTCAAGTTGAGTCAACAAATCATTTTTAACAGTGTACTAGTATCTTTCTTTGTATTAATGTGGCAACGTCATTACGTGACGTGAATAAGAGCCCAATTTGTCATGGAAATCCCAGCATTCTGCCTTCTGATGCATTTCTTGAATATAACTTTATGAGACAAAGTGGGATTTGGTGGGAGAAATCTCGTGAAGAGAGTAAGAAATCTTGTGTAGCACTTTGCTTTCTCTATCAACAGAAGCATTATATGCACATAGAGAACTACAGTACTTCCTGCTCAGAAACTGTACACTTCAGAACTTGTTTTCAAATCCACCTCTCTGGCAAAGGACCAGAATTTGAATGTCTTTTGGCTGTAAAATATAAACTCTCACTGAAAGTTGAAATGTCTCAACCCAGTCAAGTGTGACATAAACCCACATGGGGTGTGTCAGTTCCACAGTATGCTTTTTGCACACAGTACGTTTTACATGGACATGCCCTCATGTCCCACATTTAAATCTCTGATTAGTGTTGCCATTTAATTTTGCTGCACACAAAGGTAAGATTAGGGAAAGGTGATACTAGTTTTATGGAAAGGTGATACTAGTTTATAAAAAGCTAATTCAGATGTTTGAGTTGCCAAAGTCCTGTACTTGGCCATGATACTGGGCTCAAATATCTTCTTTATATTTTATATAGCTACAATACTGGTCAAAGGTTTTAGTACACCCACAATTTCAAGCAATCAAGATAAAAAAAGAAATAAACACCTTATATTCTACAAAGAAAAATCTAAATATTAGATTAATCAAAATAGCCACCTTTTGCAGTAATAACTGCTGAGCATATAACAGAGGTTGAATTGCAGACTTTCAGCTTTAATTTGAGGGCATTTTCATCCATAGCGGAAGAACCGTTTAGAAATTATAGAACCTTTAGTACATAGTCCCCCCCATTTTTGAGCATCAAAAAATATAGGACAGTTTAACATAATGTACAATAAAGTAATCATTTTTTATATTTGGTCGCATCCTTTGCATGCCATGACTTCCTGAGGTCTGTGACCCAACAATATCAAAAGGCTCTTGATATCTTATTTTCTGGAACTCTTACAAGCGATATTATAACTTCTCTGCATTTGAATGGATCTCTATGGGAATTGGGGGGTGGGACTAGATTTAGCTGTAAATTATGCTGGAACAGTATGGAATACATGGTTGGCGAAATGGCTGTAAGTCATCAAGGGTCTGAGGTATCAAACAAGCCTCAAACCATCACTCTGCTGCCAGATATGCAGTAGGATCACTTTAAGGGTTGTTTCTCCTGACAAATATTCCTATTGAACTCCATGGAAAAATAAGTCAGGAGAAGAAACCCTTCAATTGTATCCTTTCAAACTCAAAGTGCTAGAGTACAGAACCAAAACAACAAAAAATGTGTCACAATGAATTATGGTGCTCACTGTATATAGGAGGGGTGGAAAGTTCCACATGCACATGCTCAGATGAAGGTCTTGGACCGAAACGCAATCAATAAAATTTGAGGTGTGGCAAGAGACGGTTTGCGGGAGCCTTCCTTGATACTAAATATTATTACTATTATGCAAACATCTTTTCTACGACTGTTCACTTCACATTTGAGGTTATTTACAAAAGTTAAACTGCTTAAATGACAATAAAAACAGAGTACTAAAACACGAGTAAAGTGTACTGAAACTTTTGACCAGTAGTGTATATTTATATATTATATATTGATATATATTTAAATGTACATACACCTTCACTGTCTTGTATCACCCCACTGAAGGTTTAAATATGCTCCTGTATCTTTTCCCTGTCCTGTACTTCTTAACAGGTGTAAATATGCCCCTGTATCTTTGCCCTGTCTTGTACTTCCTCACAGAAAGTGTAAATATGCTCCTGTATCTTTGCCCTCTCCTGTACCTCCAGGTGCTGGTCTCCTGTGTCTTGTATCCATAGATGAAGCAGCCCAGCCCCACCACCGCCGCAAATGCCAGCATCGCCGTGTAGAAGCCCAGCCAGGCAAAGTAAATACCAATCTTCTCTCCATAGTACTTCCTGCATGAGATAAGATTGTGTTTATTCATTATTAATTATTTACTGATTTATGCACATAATTTCCTTCCCTTTCCCGAAATAGTGCTGACACATGTTCACACGTCTCTTCACTTAAAGTACCTTTTAACGTGGAATGTAACTGGGGAAAACTGGCAGCTAACAAAAGGTAGTTTAGTTCACATTACAGTAGTTGACAGCTTTCAATGTTACCTTATCACGTCCAATGGCTGCATTTTATAGAAATTCTTGGGGTGAGCCCACTCCTTATATAAGAAATATCTCTCGTTTGGACAGCTTTCCTCTGTGGACTTCACGTTGAATCTGCCCTGATAATTACACACAAAACATTAAAAAGCTTATTCATTTTTGTAGTAAGACTCAGAAACATGAAGAGGGCACAGCATACATCCTACTGTGCTCAATTCAAGCACCTACAAAGGTGAACGTGATGCATATATGATGTACCTGCAGATGCATGTAAAGAGCTTTCCCAGTAATGCTATTAACAGCCTATTAACAGGGGTCAAATTTGGCACTTAGGAAATCATTTCCAGCCAAACAATATAGCCTCCCGATTTTATAATGGATGCCCAAATGGATATGAAAAAGTGTAAGTGCAATATTGTGCATCAATGTAATTAGGATAAGAAATTATGTTATTACCATTAATGAAATGCAACATGGCATACATTTTGGTCATTGTACAAATTATTGTAATTGTGTTCTGACCTGCCTACCATCTGCTCAGAAAATAACTGGCATGAGGCTAAACATGAGGCTACAGCATTGCCAACCCCTGCTGTGTGAGCATGCTCAGTAGTGCTATCAGCAGCATGTGTGAGCATGCTTAGTAGTGCTATCAGTAGCCTGTGTGGGCATGCTCAGTAGTGCTATCAGTAGCCTATGTGAGCATGCTCAGTAGTGCTATCAGCAGCATGTGTGAGCATGCTCAGTAGTACGATTAGCAGCCTGTGTGAGCATGCTCAGTAGTGCTATCAGTAGCCTGTGTGAGCATGCTCAGAAGTGCTATCAGCAGCCTGTGTGAGCATGCTCAGTAGTACGATTAGCAGCCTGTGTGAGCATGCTCAGTAGTACGATTAGCAGCCTGTGTGAGCATGCTCAGTAGTGCTATCAGTAGCCTGTGTGAGCATGCTCAGTAGTGCTATCAGTAGCCTGTGTGAGCATGCTCAGTAGTGCTATCAGCAGCCTGTGTGAGCATGCTCAGTAGTGCTATCAGTAGCCTGTGTGAGCATGCTCAGTGGTGCTATCAGCAGCATGTGTAGGCATGCTCAGTAGTGCTATCAGTAACCTGTGTGAGCATGCTCAGTAGTGCTATCAGCAGCCTGTGTGAGCATGCTCAGTAGTGCTATCAGTAGCCTGTGTGAGCATGCTCAGTAGTGCTATCAGCAGCCTGTGTGAGCATGCTCAGTAGTGCTATCAGTAGCCTGTGTGAGCATGCTCAGTGGTGCTATCAGCAGCATGTGTAGGCATGCTCAGTAGTGCTATCAGTAACCTGTGTGAGCATGCTCAGTAGTGCTATCAGTAGCCTGTGTGAGCATGCTCAGTGGTGCTATCAGTAGCCTATGTGAGCATGCTCAGTAGTGCTATCAGCAGCATGTGTGAGCATGCTCAGTAGTGCAATCAGTAGCCTGTGTGAGCATGCTCAGTAGTGCTATCAGCAGCATGTGTGGGCATGCTCAGTAGTGCTATCAGCAGCCTGTGTGAGCATGCTCAGTAGTGCTATCAGCAGCATGTGTGAGCATGCTCAGTAGTACGATTAGCAGCCTGTGTAAGCATGCTCAGTGATGCCATCAGGAGACACTTACGTCATGCAGAGGGTAGGCTGCCTTGTAAACGGCTCCATCCAGCAGCTTGTTGATGCCAAATTTCTTAATGTGTCCCCTCACTTCATACGCGGCTCGGCTGAGAATGTAATAAGCCTGTCAGACACAAACCCAAAGTTAGTAGGGAACGTTTGTTCAAACACAAACCACATGATAATACTGCTCAAATGCCAACATAACATTCACACTGACTGTGTCCAAACAAATCCCAGACTTAACTAACTGACTAACTAACTGACTATAACACCTGCTAATCTTAACAGGCTGTCCAAACACATCTCAACGTCACCCTCATCATGGAAAGTTCTTTGGGATTTATGTCTGAAACGTGTTCCTGGTATGTATTAGTGTGTTATCAAATTAACCTTGATCCCCAAAGAAATATCAGGTCAGCAAACAGATTACCTTTGGGCTGTGTTAATGAAAAGACTGAGATTATACACAGCTTCAGAGCAGGCAGACTGAGATTACAGAGCTTCAGAGCAGATGGACTGAGATTACAGAGCTTCAGAGCAGATGGACTGAGATTACACACAGCTTCAGAGCACACTGACTGAGATTACACACAGCTTCAGAGCAGATGGACTGAGATTACAGAGCTTCAGAGCAGATGGACTGAGATTACACAGCTTCAGAGCACACAGATTGAGATTACACACAGTTTCAGAGCAGATGGACTGAGATTACACACAGCTTCAGAGCAGATGGACTGAGATTACAGAGCATCAGAGCACACAGACTGAGATTAAACACAGCTTCAGAGCACATAGACTGAGATTTGTATCGTATCTCACTGATAGATCCTACCAAGTCTCCTGGAAGGGTTCCGTCTCTGCTCCCCATCCCCTGTCTACAGGAGTCCCGCAGGGATCTGTACTGGGTCCTCTGCTGTTCTCTATGTATACTAAGTCTCTTGGCTCAGTAATTCATTCACATGGCTTCTCATACCATAGCTATGCTGATGATACTCAACTCTTCCTCTCTTTCCCTCCCTCTACCCCACAGGTTAAGGAGAGGATATCTGCTTGTCTGACTGACATCTCTGAGTGGATGGCTACCCATCACCTGAAGCTCAACCTTGACAAGACAGAGCTCCTCTTCATGCCGTACAAGACCTCCCCACTACATGACCTCTCCATCACCGTTGACGGGACCGTGGTAGCTGCCTCCCGCTCTGCAAGGAACCTGGGGGTGGTCCTGGACGACCGGCTGGACTTCAAAGAGCACATCAGGGCGACGGCTCGGTCCTGCAGGTTCCTCCTGTACAACATCAGGAGGATTCGACCGTACCTGACCATCTACTCCACCCAGCTTCTTGTCCAGACCATGGTCACCTCACGCCTGGACTACTGCAACTCTCTGCTCGCAAGCCTACCGGCCTGCACCATTCTGCCTCTCCAACTGATCCAGAATGCAGCTGCCCGGCTTGTGTTCAACCTCCCGAAATTTTCACATGTAACCCCCCTGCTGAGGTCACTCCACTGGCTGCCAGTTGCAGCCAGGATCAGGTTCAAAGTTCTGACCCTGGCCTACACTGCAGCCAATAGGACAGGCCCCGCCTACCTGCAGGACTTAATCCAGAACTATGTTCCTGCTCGACCACTTCGCTCTTCTACAGCAGGGCGACTGGCACTTCCCCCCCTCCGTGTCAAAGGCTCTCGCTCGTCCCGACTGCGGAGTTTTTCCACCTTATCTCCTCAGTGGTGGAATGAACTTCCCATTCCCCTACGTTCTACTCCAATCCTGCCTGCATTCCATCGAGGCCTGAAGACACACCTCTTCAGACTCCACCTTGACTGATATCCTAACCTAGGAATATCAGTTCCCTGTGTTTACTAGTTCCCTGAGTTTTCCTGTCTGTTTATTATAGTTTATAATAGTATTTAGAATAGAACAGTAGCGTAGCCAGAAAGAAGAGACTGGGTGTGCAACAGAAAAACTGGGTGTGCCACATTTAACGCGATCATTGATGGATATTTCATTAACAAAGCTTATTAATTTAATTATTTGTGAGTTCGCATAATTGTTTTGTTGCAAGCAAATATCTAGTATATTTAATAAATAGATGTATTTCTTGCAAAACGCACCTCTTATTAATAAGGGTTTCTTAGCAACAGGTTCCCTTTAATCTCTGTTTCAGTGCGCGGCTGCAGGGACAGCGACACAGCAGCGGTGCTGTGGCTCGGCGCTGTCGCTCCACGGTGCTGATGGAACACGGCCGAGCCGGAGAATGTCTCATTTCTCTCTTAAAGGTTGTATCAGCGATTTTGGGTGGAAACATAAATGATCACATTCATCTGATTTTTCCTCACGATCCGCTAGCTGCCCGCCCCATAAGCAGGCCGTCAAAAAACCGCGTCTCTGTAGGCAGCCTATGCTCCGAGATCGTACACAAAAACAATGGTACTACCAACTACTCAAAACCAAAATAAACAGTATTCCAACCAATCACAATGATCTGCACAAACGTGACGTCACTTCTGAAGCGAAATCCCAAACAAACATACTTATGAATAATTATGTTATGTTTTAAAAAATAGTGTTCAAGCATCCAGAATTATAACCACGTTAATAACGTTTGTAAGAAACCAAACCGTTTGTAAATCCGTCAAGATTTCAGCGAGATAAGAGTATTAGCGTTTGTGCAGATCATTGTGATTGGTTGGAATACTGTTTATTTTGGTTTTGAGTAGTTGGTAGTACCATTGTTTTTGTGTACGATCTCGGAGCATAGGCTGCCTACAGAGACGCGGTTTTTTGACGGCCTGCTTATGGGGCGGGCAGCTAGCGGATCGTGAGGAAAAATCAGATGAATGTGATCATTTATGTTTCCACCCAAAATCGCTGATACAACCTTTAATTAAGAACATTCACTTACAAAAACAAACACTCAAACGGATATATCTTTTGAGGCGCTCTCTCTCTCGCTCTCCATTTATTTAAAGACCGGTGCAATCAAACTTGTTCAGTGTTTTTTTTCTCCCCTACCAGGGAGTTTTTTACCTAATTTTGCTGGTTGGGGGCTAAGGCCTGGTTTTTTGCTCAATTTTCCTTCTGTTTCCCTGTGCAGCGTCTTTGTGACAGTTCTCTGTAAAAAGCGCTATACAAATAAAATTGAATTGAATTGAAATACAATGGAAACGATAACTGGCAGTGACACTTAGGGCTCTATTTTAATAAACCAAACGCAATGGTGAACGCAAGAGTAATCGCTTGGCGGTATCGCTCTGAGGGCGTGTCGGCGAGAAATTTGGTAATTTCATGACGGCAATCTTGGCGCACCTTATGGCGGTATTGCTAAAAGGCTGGGTTTAAATGTCCAAGGTGTGTCTCTATGGTAGCCAATCAAATTGTTGTTCTCATGCTTTAAAAAAAAGCCAGTTGGAACACAATCGCTCCATGCAATTTCATAATGAGCAACCCAAACGCACTGGACCGTCAACTTGGATGTGTGTATGATTCTACGTGGGAACATGCATTGAAATGTTCATTTTAAAAGCTGATCCGATACTTACCATTTATCTAGCCCTATTAAACCGCTCAGCCAGTTGATTTCTCTTTGCTCTGGCTGTGATGGGGACCGCGACCACTGGTGCAGGTGGGGCAAGCTAATTTTGTCGCATGTCACCTGGACATTGATGGAATGTGTTCCTTTGCGATTGACGAAAACTATTGCATGCTCGGGTGGTGCGCGGATTTGTATGTGCGTGCAGTCGATAGCACCAAGCACCCCGGGGAACCCACACTTGAGAAAAAATGCGAGTTTTGACTTTTTACTGCATTCATTGTCCGTATAGTTAAGGAAGGACACCCGCTGAAAGTATCCCAGATAGCAAGCGAACGTTGAATCGACGTAGATTCAATGTGGAATTCCGACGTTGATTCAACATCAATTTGCTCATCGAGGTCACGTAATCAACGTCAGAATACCGACAAATATTGAATAATAATCTAAATTGATTATTTTTTCGCCCACAGTACACTCACTGCAATGAAGTTGTATTTTTATCAATTTTATTACGTGTTCAGTAATTAATGTCTAGGCCTACCAAATAGCTGGCAAAGCAATATGACGTTAGGCGAATTATTTAGGCTACAGTTACTGACATTATCGGCTACTAACTAGTTCAGTTAGCTAATGGAGTGAGTCAGTGATGGCGACAAACGTTACAACTTTTAAACATCACGTTTAGCTATATTTAACCTTGATTATTCAATATTTGTCGGTATTCTGACGTTGATTCAACGTGATCTCGATGAGCAAATTGATGTTGAATCAACGTCGGCATTCCACATTGAATCTAAGTCGATTCAACGTTCGCTTGCTAGCTGGGATATCCTTTCTGTGTATTGTGTAGTGGTAGGCTTATGATTCAACTGTGCCAATGTGTAATTTATATATTATAGGCTATTGGCCTACATGATCGCAAGTTTCTTGTAAGCTGTCCTGTTTTATTCTAGTAGTTTAAATTAAAATTAATTAATAATAATAATTATAGGCTATTTGTTCATTAAATGGAAGTGTAATGTTGGCATCACCTATAAACGCTACATAGAACTACATGACTAATAAGTTGTCAAATTGCCAGAGTCTATTGCGTTGCCGCTAAGAGGTGGTTCCAGCTGATCATAACGCAATGGGTTTTCGTTGGTTCAAATTGTCACTGCGCCAAAAGTATTTTAGAACACGCCCCAGACAGCGCCACCCATCCCACTGCAGCGCAAGCGAAAGGATGTTATGTTGAGAATTTGTTGATCCTAGCGGTATTGCTGAGAAACGCCATAGCGCCAGTTTTAAGACGTTGATGCTGTCAACAAGCTTGCGTTTGACTATACCGTCCCCTTGCGCTGGTTTGCGCCGGTTTGAAAATAGAGCCCTTAGGCTAGATAACTCCAAGCCCCCAGTCTCTAACACCGTAGGCTAGGCTACTGATGTGCATCACCTCCACAAAAATATAACCATCCTCGCCATGACAGTATGAAGTGCTAGAATAGATTAACAAGGCTAAACACAGACTGATCTGCACCTCCAATATAACGAACCATTGCTCTAGGCTTGCCTAAAACACAGCATAACACGATAGCCTACAAAAAAAGTGCTTTTATTTACATTTCAGATGTTATTCTTTGTTTTTTATTGTTTCTCTTATTTTAAGCTATTATTTATTTGATTGATGTCGGATTTATATAGGCTCTCGTAGCATGGTTTAAATTGTTGTGGTTGTCTTGTTATATGCAAGGCCAGCCTGACAGATAAGGCACGTTGAAATGTATTAAATAAAAAAGTATAAAAATAAAATTTTTGTCAGTCATTGTATATTGCATTCTTTGGTTGTTATTTGCTGTGCAATAAGTGCAATCATTCTTTGCATATGCTTATCAACAGAACAGACCCCAAATTACATTTACATTTAACTTTGGAATACAGCGGCCTACCTGCAAGTTGACAGCATTTACAGGGCAAGACGGCGTGCCTTGGTTTTGAATAATTCGATTATTTCATCAGACTCCAAAGTCTCAGTAAGCTCCCTTTCAAAGGCCAGCAACGAGAGGCTATTTAGTCTTCCTGTGACCATGGATGCTCTGTTGCTGGATTTGATCCTGGTGACTGTTGAGAACAGGCGCTCCACGGAACAGCTTGTAACAGGCAACGTGATCAAAACACGAAGTAAACTGTTCATGTTGGGGAAAACAAAGTGCTGCTGTTTGTCTTTTGTGACCTGATGCACGATGTCACCTTTTCCAGCTCTTTTAA
This sequence comes from Synaphobranchus kaupii, assembly GCA_029718625.1. Taxonomy (NCBI): domain Eukaryota; kingdom Metazoa; phylum Chordata; class Actinopteri; order Anguilliformes; family Synaphobranchidae; genus Synaphobranchus; species Synaphobranchus kaupii. The sequence goes on along the minus strand of CM056377.1, from coordinate 15,489,062 downwards.
TGTCCAGGAAACCTTTGTGTCTGGCCACAGCAGCCGCATGGTTCTTACTAGCTTCGTGTTTGTTACACAACTTACCAAGATGCCCCCAGTCTCGCTTTGTTAAATCTGTCCTCTTTAACATCAGCGTTGAAGTGGAGGCAAGATTGGAAAAACACAGCATCCAGTTTAATGCTATATTCTAGCCAACTGTATCGGTTATACCATTTAGCAGAAAAACTCCTGTTCTTTCCACTGGCTGCTTGGGTGACAGGGAAAGTACCTAATTTTGGCTGGCAAGCAGGTTCGTCTACTGCCGAGAGATCAGTAACGTTAGATATTTCTGCGTCCTCTGCTGATTCGGTCTCCGCAGAGCCAGGCACCGGAGTGGGGGAGTTAGCCCTTTCCCCTCCTGCTAACGGTGTTTCAGCAGGTGCCGCCATCATTTCTGTGTCAATGTGCCGAAGTTGCACTTGTTGAGGGGGAGGGCGATGAAGAAGCATCTTCCTCAGCTGTTGTAGGCCTTGTGTCCACCGGCTGGTCGTCGATGCGACGTTTTTTGAAGAAGGTTAACAGCGAGCTCTGTTTCATTTTGATAAATTAGTAGCTTCTGGCATTAGCTGCTGCAGGCGTTGCATTATTTGTTTACTATTAACTGTCTAGTCTCCCGTGATGCTCCTGGCCGCACAGGTCAACGAATACTTGCGCGTGATTGGTACATGACGGTGGATGTTTTTTTGACGAAAATAAGTTATTATTTTAAAATTAGCATTTATTATAATTAGACCATAATAACAGCATACGTTTCGAACAAAACAGTTTAGGAAGTCTATATAACTAAAATTAATTCTGCATCGTTTTTTTCCCCCCAGATTTTTTTGGGTGTGCCAGCTGCCTGATTGGGTGGCACCGGCACACCCTGGCACACCCGTGGCTACGCCCCTGGGGAGGACCCTCTCTTCAAGATAAGTGGCATTATGACTGGCCCAAAATTAATAAACTGTTACGAACCAGATACGAGACGAACCCAAGTGCAACGACCAGGAGACAGATTCACAGAGAAGGGGTTTTTAATAAATTAAGTGTTGGGGTAGTCCCAAAACTGTACAGGAAAGGCAAACACGTTATCACACAGGGTAATGCCAGGAAGCCCGGAACGGACTGCTCCAAGCCGGAGCTGGAACGGAAGATCCGGAACGGGTTCCAAGCCGGAACTGGACTGGACTCCAGGTGTAGGCAAACACCTGGACTGGACTGGAACTGGACCGGGAGGTCCACTCAGGAAACGCGGTCAGGAACGGATTGTTCCAAGCCGGAACTGGACTGGATCGGTAGGTGCACAACTCACACCTGGACTGGACTGGAACTGGACCGGGAGGTCCACTCTGGACAATGGGTTCAGGAACGGATTGTTCCAAACCGGAACTGGACTGGATCGGTAGGTGCACAACTCACACCTGGACTGGACTGGAACTGGACCGGGAGGTCCACTCTGGACAATGGGTTCAGGAACAGGTTTGTTCCAAACCGGAACTGGACTGTACGGGTAGATGCGTGACTCACGCCTGGACTGGACAGGTAGGAGGGCGACTCACTACGGCAGGACTGGAACTGGACCGGGATGACTACACCGGTACTGGTCAAAACAAAACAGAGGGGGATTAGTTTGGGAGTAGGCACGGGAAGGACCGGGAGGTTCTCACTGGGTTGCAGAGCGGGACGGGTAGGTAGGTGGTGAAGGATGGCAGAGCTGGGTAGTGCGGCGTAGCTTAGGTAGGTCCGGTAGGATCTGGCTGGTCTCCAGAGCTCCCGGAACCGTAACCGAAGACGTTGTAGGCGGCTTCGGCCGGACAGGAACAACTGGAGGGTAGCCAGGATAGGAGTGCCACACGGAATCCTACGTGAGCTGAAGGTGGAGGTACCGCAACACACAAAACAAACACAGGGAGAACGAACACTGCCACGGATGACTGGGTAACTGGAGGTTTAGAGGGAAAACAGGTTAGCTGCATGCAACACAGGAATTTCACGGGAGGTAAACTACCAACTTGAAGTTTCGAACGAACTACACGCTGTAAGGGGATAGAATCCCACAACCAAGCGAGCAGAACCGTAGAAGACCACGAACGACAAACATAAACACAGAGTGAGGATAGTTAACGAACTGGCGCCGATAGGCAGCCAGCCGCGGGTATAAATAGTGAAGTTAATGAAAACCTAAATAAGGCGCAGGTGTGGAAATTAAACGGGAGTGATTATTAAACACCAGGTGAGGAATGCATGCAACGAGAGGGAGAGGAGTGAAAGGCGGAAGTAAATAAAGAAAACCAGACGAACAAGTCAGGGAAGGAAACGCCTAGTCCGTAGCAGCGGGGAAAACAAGAAAACACGGAAAACGAACAGGAATGGAGCGGAACATTACATAAACCCTCTAAAAGCTGCCCCAATTTCTGCAATAATATTGGCCTAAGTCCAGAGCTGAGAATAAGAAACCAACTTCAGCCTCATTTTTCTTTTCTTTTTTTGTGTAATGTGCGGCCCAAGACGATTTAAGCTTTTAAAAACTCAGAACAAGTCGCCGCAAATAAGAAACCAGTTCAAAAAATGTAAGGTGGACCGGATCATTGTATCAAGCCATTGTATGCTTGCACGGTCTTCCTTAGCCTACATAGCTCTGTCCATAAGTTCTTAATTCCAACTTGCAAAAACTAGGCCTGCCTTTAAAAGTCTTGATATCAAAATGTGGCCAAGTTACAACTAACAATATTGCCTATCGTAGCTCACACTAAATAAACTAGCTCTATTCCAAAGCAATGCTATCCAAGCTTTCCTAAATTATTTAATGCAACTTGGCCCTGTGTTTCTTCATCTTAGCATGTGAAGAGCTTGTGCCTCATGGAACAACATATGATTTCAATGAATGTTTTTAACAGTTGATGAATAATTACACTCCAGATGCCGCCATCATTTCTGTGTCAATGTGCCGAAGTTGCACTTGTTGAGGGGGAGGGCGATGAAGAAGCATCTTCCTCAGCTGTTGTAGGCCTTGTGTCCACCGGCTGGTCGTCGATGCGACGTTTTTTGAAGAAGGTTAACAGCGAGCTCTGTTTCATTTTGATAAATTAGTAGCTTCTGGCATTAGCTGCTGCAGGCGTTGCATTATTTGTTTACTATTAACTGTCTAGTCTCCCGTGATGCTCCTGGCCGCACAGGTCAACGAATACTTGCGCGTGATTGGTACATGACGGTGGATGTTTTTTTGACGAAAATAAGTTATTATTTTAAAATTAGCATTTATTATAATTAGACCATAATAACAGCATACGTTTCGAACAAAACAGTTTAGGAAGTCTATATAACTAAAATTAATTCTGCATCGTTTTTTTCCCCCCAGATTTTTTTGGGTGTGCCAACTGCCTGATTGGGTGGCACTGGCACACCCTGGCACACCCGTGGCTACGCCCCTGGAATAGAAGTGTAGTATTGCTGATTTACCCACAGCTTACTGTGAACTACAGTCAACGTTCATTACTAGGGATAGCTGCTACATTATGGGAAGGATGTGCTTTGTCTTGTCTGTTACATTACAGGCATTTAGCAGACGCTCTTATCCAGAGCGACTTACACAACTTATTAGCATTTTTTACATATTATCCATTTATACAGCTGGATATAGACTGAAGCGATTCAGGTCAAGTACCCTGCTCAAGGGTACAACGGCAGTGTCCTACCTGGGAATCGAACCTGCAACCTTTCGGTTACAAGTCCAGTTCCTTAACCATTATACTACACTACCGCCCCTGTTCTGTAGTGATCTTGACGATGTCTCTGTATGCACTTACTGTACGTCGCTTTGGATAAAAGCGTCTGCTAAATGAATGTAATGTAATGTAAACACAGCTTCAGAGCACAGAAACACTGACTCACCATCCTGCTTCTCATGGCCGGAGTGAAAAACTCGTCCTTGTCCTTGATGCAGAAGTACTCCAGACGGTCTTTAGCGAAGGGAGCGGTGAAGTACTCTGCCTCGGCCGAAATCAGGTCCTGGCTGGGGTAGAAGTACTTGGTGAAGAAGTTGAAGGGCGAGGATTTGGAGGCCAGGTCGTTCAGCTGGATGGGCAACTTGATGTGCAGAACCTCTGCATAGGTACACAGCACGTCCCATGGCACATGCACCTTCACAAACATCACCTTGTCGTCCACAACCTACGAGAGACCAGAGACTCATCACTACACGTTACTTTCAAAAGATACCAGACACTAATCACTACTCAACGCTCAGGAGATATAGGAGCTTAAACACTACTTAACCTTCAGAAGACACCAGAGACTTATCACTACATATCATTGGCCGGTGTGTGTGCAGGCTTTTGTTCGAACCAAGCAGTAACACACCTGATTCTACTAATCAAGGTCGTTAGCAAAGACTCTAGTGGTTGATTAGTAGAATCAGGTGTGTTACTGCTTGGTTGGAACAAAAGCCTGAACCCACACTGGCCCTTTCTGGATACGATTGAGGACCCCTGCCTTACAGCACTGACCCCAAGACCCATCACTGCACAACCTACAGGAGACAGAAGTCTCGCCACTACACAACCTACAAGACACCAGAGACTTACCCTTACACACCCTAAATGACACAGAATAGACTAATGATAACACAATACCCACAAGAGATCCCACAGACTCATCATTGAAAAACCTACAAGAGACCAAAAACTCGCCAATAATCAACCTACAGGAGATACCAGTGACTAATCACTACTCAACCTATAGGAGATACCAGTGACTAATCACTACTCAACCTACAGGAGATACCAGTGACTAATCACTACTTAACCTACAGGAGATACCAGTGACTAATCACTACTCAACCTACAGGAGATACCAGTGACTAATCACTACTCAGCCTACAGGAGATACCAGTGACTAATCACTACTCAACCTACAGGAGATACCAGTGACTAATCACTACTCAACCTACAGGAGATACCAGCGACTAATCACTACTCAACATACAGGAGATACCAGCGACTAATCACTACTCAACCTACAGGAGATACCAGTGACTAATCACTACTCAACCTACAGGAGATACCAGTGACTAATCACTACGCAGCCTACAGGAGATACCAGTGACTAATCACTACTCAGCCTACAGGAGATACCAGTGGCTAATCACTACTCAGCCTACAGGAGATACCAGTAACTAATCACTACTCAACCTACAGGAGATACCAGTGACTAATCACTACACAGCCTACAGGAGATACCAGTGACTAATCACTACTCAGCCTACAGGAGATACCAGTGGCTAATCACTACTCAGCCTACAGGAGATACCAGTGACTAATCACTACTCAGCCTACAGGAGATACCAGTGACTAATCACTACTCAGCCTACAGGAGATACCAGAGTGCACAACCTGTACTGGAGAGTCCATATCGAGCACTGGTAAACAACCTACAGATTCTGATCACAATTTTCCACACATTAGCAGAGAACTATTCCTCTACAGTCACTGAAAAAGTAAGGTCCTAAATAGGACCTAAGTAGGACTTTCTTTTACCTATGTTGTGTATGTTCTCCCAATTTGAAATGCCCAATTAGTGCGTGTTCACACTCATTGCAAGCTCCTCCGCAAAGCCAGGAGAGTGACAACAAGCACACGCCCTCCTCCAAAACGCACGTCAAGTCAAGTCGCCGCTTCCTCCCCCTCCACAGTCACGCAGACACTGAGTCAGAGTTCATGTGCAGCTTGCGCAAGCAGATCCCTCCCTCTTTGAGAGACATTACAGCCAGTTATGCGCCGCCCTGCGGGCCTGCCGAGCACGCTCTGCACTGGCACGGTTTGGATTCGACACCTGACAGTCTACGCCACCCGTCCACACTACGTGGCCCATCCTCTTAAGGAGCAGTGCCTTAACAGAATGGGCCACCTTGCAACCCAGGACTAACCACAGGGAAGCTATTTTGCACAGCAGGTCAATGTATGCAGACTCCTTTACATAATCATAGTTGAACACGTCCTGCATATCATCACATTAGCAGGTCATTAGACAGCAGATCTGAGCTTAGTTTAGTCTTACTGATGGTGATGCTTCCAGCTCCAGCCCCATCTTCATCAGACTAGCTTCGAAATACTCTCTCCGTCTCTGTGGGGTACAACGGTGTCACAATCACTCTCACTTCAGAATCGCTATGTGACTTCTGATCTCAATAAATTGTTTTATTACATATGTATACATATGAGTTCAAACAGTGCATAATTTAGGAGATGCAGACGTAGTTTTCAAGCATTGCATCTGGTTTTGTGCAAAAACATGAATATTCTAATCTCCGATTGGGTGGTTTGGGTGGTCTGATTGGATACACCCCCGCCCCCCCCCCCCCCCCCCCCCCCCCCAAGTCTGATTGGTCAGCTCGTGACTCAGTAACAAGCGCCCATCATAATGACAGACTTCTGTTGTTCGTGTCAAAGCGTGAGACATGGGACGGGTCAAAAACCTCCGCCTACTTTTCGCCGCTGAAACGTGTGCCTTTTCTCAAACTCCTTCTTTTCCTCATCTTCGTACGCCAGCACAAAGTCGATCCTCCTCTGTCCGTCATTAAATAACAGGGAATCCGTCAGGCCATTGAACGCCACCTGGGGGTATGGTGAATACAACAAACATGTCACCCCCACTCTTCATCCGTAATGCTGTGACCCTTCAGGTAATGCTAACCACAAAGCAGGGGTAGATTTCAAATGCTTGAGGAGGTAAAAACTCTAACAGGGGAACCCATTTTGTAATATGAACACTATGGGGGCAGATCAGTGTCAGTGCATTTAGTATGTGCTGATAACACAGGGAGATGTACAGTATCAGGGCATGTAGCATGTGCTGATAAAACAGTACAGTATCAGTGCATTTAGTATGTGCTGATAACACAGGGAGATGTACAGTATCAGGGCATGTAGCATGTGCTGATAAAACAGTACAGTATCAGTGCATTTAGTATGTGCTGATAACGCGGGGAGACGTACAGAGTCTGTGCATGTAGTACATATTTACTTTTCTTGTAACTGTCCCAATAAACTTCTCTGGTATTGACAGCATAATCTGTTGAACTAAATGTGTTAAAATGCCACTTGGCCTTGCATTTGCACCAATCCACATCCCCAAATGAGTAATCCAGGCCCCGGTCTACCCACACAGCACAAACATCTTTGCATGGGTATGAGCAGCTCCAAAATACCAAAAATCAGCCGCCTTGGTGTCTGCTTATCAATATGTCAAAATACAGCTCTGTGTGTTAATAGCGATGTGATATCTTTGAATCCAACAAACCACATTGGATAATTCATTATCCCTTAATAAACATACATTAGTATGAATGTCATTTTCAGTTTAATCTATGTAATCTATAAGTGAATGTGTTTTAATAGAGATGTACAGTACAGACGGTGTGTTAATGACCGGAGAAATCCGTCATTTTACGTGTGTTCTTTGTAATGAAATCCCCCACATTGAATGTGTGTTAATTGTGATTATATCCCTCACTAAGGTGTGGGTATTGTGGTCTTATTCTCAATCACCAGGGCTTACCGTATCCACAGTAGCCACCAGCTCCCCCTCCTCTATAGCTTGATAGGTTGGCAAAAATTCCTGCGCGTAGACTAAAGAAAAACAGACAGACCATTGGATTAGATTGAGACTGTAAAACTTTTATTTAGACTGTGAACCAATAATATTAACATTTTAGTTCATTAGTGTTCTGTTAGTACCATTCAGCCCCATATTAAACTGAGTCACCAACACAACACAACAGGCAGAAAAAAGCTGACAGTAAAAAAAATCTCATTGCTGCCAGATCCTGGACATTCAGGCCTTTACTGACTCAACCACTAACTGCCTGTTAAACAGTAAAATATTGGCTCATATATTGCACATTTTTCAGGGACTCATTGGCTATGAGTTAGTTTTTGTTTGATTGTTTGACCCTCTGTGTCGCTGTTTCTGTTGTGTGTTTTGTTTCTGTCGTGGGAAGGCCAAAAATATTTCTTTTACGGACGTTGCTTTGGAAACTTCGCCCTTTTTCCCTGAGGCCGCAAAGCAGGTCGGGAAGCTTAAGCAATGTCAGATGCTGTTTGGGAAATGTTTCCGACTGTATCTTAGCGACCCGCTGGGAAAGGCCCTGAATGTGGTAATGAAGCCAAAATGCCCGACCGGTACCCCTCCACCCTCTGCCTGTTTAAACATGCAGGGCACAGCTACCCCCGTGTGTGAGGACCCCTCCAGGGTCCCTGCGTGAATGGAGACTGCATGCATCCTGTGAGCCCGGCGCTGACAGACGAGACTCATTCAGGACGTACAAAGCCCTCCAATCATCATGCGTTTCCTCGCCGGGCCCGAGCGAACGCCCATTCCCGCCTCCACTCGCGATTTAGCCTCGTGCTACTAATCACATAAGCTTCAAATATAAGCCAGAGGTCAATCTGACATATAGAGACCTGTCCCAAGTTTGAGAAACAGAAAAATATTATCTTGTCTTTGTCTCCTTACCACAGTAGTATTACAATGTCCTTCTGAATGGTAACCCAAACTTTCATGCACAAGTCTACCATAATGCTGCTGCAATGATTAAAAAAAAAAGTTAAACTGCATCATGTTACCCGTCAGGGTATGAAATTAACTTTTTCACCCACTGGCCAACGTGGCTTGTGGATTCTAAAAATCACGAGCCATTTTAAATATTTTACTAGCCACATTACCTTTTACAATATACAGTTACTGGCAAAAGTGGCTGCTCGAGTAAAAATCTTACCAGCCACAATCAAAATGTTACCAGCATTTGGCTGGTGGCTGGTGTTAACTTCATACCCTGATAGTCTCTCTTCACTGGCTCCCCTTTATGCAGCAAATATACTTAACATGTTTCTTACACATAAAGGGATACATGGGCAGGGACTGTCATTCCCGAGCACAGCTCGTCATTCCATATAATCCAGCATACACCAGCAAACGCACAAGGTGTATTCTTAAAGGCTACACAGTACGCACACACACACACACGCAAATGCGCAAGCACGTACTTATACACATATCCACAAGCACACGCGCATTCACACGTATGCCCGCAAACACACAAGCGTTGATATGATTCACCCGCTGAGGGAAAACTCAAGGTCCTCAGCCAATGGAAGCTTATTATTGCTTCTCAAGAGGTGACATCACAAGCTGTAGCGAATGTTCACCTACTACCTCGTGACTGTGACCTCCACTACACAGGCAGTGGCTTTTGTTTTTGCAACACCTCATATGGTGGTACAGTGCTGCGTGCCATTTGAACAGCCCCATCCATTCAGTGTGAGAAAAAGACACCCTAGTGAATTTGGTGAATGTTTGCCTATTAGCACAGTTATTCATAAGAGCACAGCAAAATTACTAGTGTTAAATCAACTCTAGCAGTGTTAAATCAACTCTAATAGAGTCCAAAGGGGACACTATTTGAGATAAAATTACTCTATCAGAGTTCATTTTACGCTGAATATTTTGCTGTGAACTAACAGTAAAAACAGTAAAAAAAACTTGCAGTTTGTGCAAAACAAATGATATCCATACTGTGCCAAGTGCTGCACATGTTTATGCATGAAAATGTTAATTTTAAAGTTGTTTCTTTGTTTGTTGTCAGAATCCTCTGAGGCATTGAGATAATGCACCGTTCACACAGCACAACAAGATACGAGACTACCTCACTCAGCTAAAAAGGTCTTGTGGCCAGTGGAGCTAATAGCACACTTATTCAATTTCAAACTCCTATTGTCCCGGAGGGAGACGTCATTTTCTGTAATGGATGTTCACTTCCATGCATGTGGACATCTGTCACACTGGTATACAACCCCAGGACATGGGCTGAAAACTACAGTGGCCGATCCATTGTGCTCTGAAAAATAATTAACATCCATACAACTAAACAAAATTGAGGTAATGATTCACAGGGAGTATTTTTAAGTTGATATACATAGGCTGCAGCTTGATTTTATCCAAATAGATAAATAATAGTTGTAGTCAAAGCCTCAAATTAAAAAGGCTAGGCTGTGCAAATAAACAAATCATTTTCATCTGTTGGAATGACAAGAAATGTATTGGATGAACTACAGCTTTGTACTTTTTCCAGTGTACAGAGTGAAATTTAAAATGACTGTTTCTGTAAAACAATGCACGTTGCACTCCTTGCCTTCTCTAAGTATGTCCCTCATTTAAACTATAGTGAGTTCAAAGATAATTTTATTAAAACTCTGCACTTGCTTTAAAAATAGCCTGCCATAAAATATGAAACCAGGCAGCCAGACACAGGAAGAGCTACCCAGGTGTAAACCAAAATGTTGCAAGCTATTTATCTGCTTGTCAGTGAGCATGTGCTCTTACCACAGTCCTTGCAACCACATGTATAGTTTTTCTCTTAATCTGACAGTAAATGTTCCCCACCTCTCTGTGAATCTGCGTCATATAAGAACCTGATCTTGAGAATAAGAATATAGTGTGAAAGCAAAATGTGTGCCCGAGAATAAAATGATAGAAAGCAGAATAAATAAGGAGATAAATGGAGAACATGCTGCAGTTCAATGCTGGCATTTGGGTCTCCAATGGGATTTCACCTGTGAGTCTATTCGTGAATCCATAAAAAAAGTAACTAAACGTTACCACAGGCCACACTGCAGAAAACAAAAGCATGCATGCATTGTCTGAAAATGTATTTGATTGGTTTGAATGTCCTTAAATTCATAATGAATATTCATTATTTGTCACATGCATAGTTGCATACACTCTCAGAAATAAAGGTAGCCTACAGCGGAGGTACATTTTTCTTCTTTAAGGAACACATTTCCCAAATGTACCCTGAAAGTACAATAATGTTCTATTGTGGTACTTGTCAGTACCAAAATAGAACATTATTGTACCCTGAAAGTACAATAATGTTCTATTTTGGTACTGACAAGTACCTTTCTTCCAAGCAAAAAAAAAAAGTACAAAACTTAGCAATACTTTGCTAATAATGAAGACAGAGAAGGCACCAAAACATTGTATTGTGATAAGCTGTAAGTGTTACTGGAACAAACTCATGGTTGAAAGCTGTAATGCGGCTGCCAAACTTCATATGCCTGGTGGCATTGCGCTTTTGCGCATAATGATATTTAGTCTGAAAGACTACAATAAGACTAAAAATGCGAATGGAAATGAAATGCCTCGTTAAAAATACGCGGTTGAGACAGGCTACCTTTAAAGTAAAGACTTGTGCCATAGTGATTTAAAATTTGTGAAAATGTGTGGTTGTTTTTGGCGAGTGAACCTCGGCATTATCTACGGGGTTCCCCGGACTTGTTCCGCGTGGCAGTGGCCCTGAATAATCAGTTTTTACTTTTACGTAACTGACAACAACTTTAAAGAAATGACAACTGTCTTAACGTATTTGAAGTAGATAGCTACTTAAGTAACAGTGTAGAGTGGTGGTTTATTCTCAAAACGAAAATCACTCCGAAGAAACTAGTTCTAAAGCTCCACGTTAGTTACTGGATAGTTGTTATTACGGGCTCATTACACAATGGGAGGAAACATAAAAACGAGAAGTTCGATTACAGTGGTTTTGACACCATATGTTTGCAGATTTCTCAGGCATCGCAGTTTCCGATTTCTTTACAGCTCCGACTCCCTGTTGCATCACGACTTCCACAGATGTACACAGACTTAAGCACAAAAACAAAACAGCCAAACTCACCCATTTCTTCGATCTCGTCCAGTTCGGTTTCTGCATCTGGATCTGAGTCCATCTCAAGCACATTCTCATCGTCACTCATTTTTCTTCCCGTCTTGTTCTTTCTTTGCTCTGCACTTTTTTATTAGTAGGCTACGTAGGGAAGGGGGACAGCATAAAACAAGTCAACTTTCTGAATATGAATCGCGATTAATTCATTCTGTAAATCACAGAGATCTCCATGGCAAAGTGTGTGTATACATATTATAGCCCCCAGATAGTGCACACAGGAAACATGAAATTCGTTGAAGGGTGTTGGTCGCAGGCGTAGGAGACTTGTAGATGTGCCCGCCTTTTGACGACGAGAAATATGATACCAACTTCCGGATTTTGGCAATGCACGTTATTTTCGGAGTCATGCATTTCTGTGGCATCAATATGTCCAATGCTCTATTCGTCGTGCGCACAAAACTGTAACGGACTCAACAGGACTCGTTTTCAGCTCAGGATAGGCCTACTAAATCACGTGTATTCACATGTCAAAACTAAAAAGCAATTTTTAGGCTATGTTGACGGGTACAAGAAATTATGAGTATGAGGCTAAAAGCCAAGGTTTATTAAAAGGATGACAAGTCACAACATGGGCCACATTGCCTCACACTAAGCGGATGATTTACAATCAGCCATTGTCCGAACATGTATGCAATTACGTAAGTCGCTCGGGATAAGAGTCTGTTAAGTGTAATGTGATGTTAAGGTCATAAAGTTAGAAACTAGACAACATATTTATTTATAAATATACGCTAATTTTGAATTTAATGCCTGCAACACGTTCCAAAAAAGTTGGGACAGGGGCAAAAAAAGACTGGGAAGTTCAGAAAAAAACAGTTTGAAACATTACACAGGTAAATAGGTGGTGCTATCAAGACTGGGTATAAAAGACTCCTAGCTAGGCCTACTTTTACAAGCGATACTATAACCTCTCTGCATTTGAATGGATCTCTATGGGAATTTGGGGGTGGGACTAGATTAAGGTGTAAATTACACGGGAATAGTATGGAACCCATGGGTGGCTAAATGGCTGTAAATCGTCATGGGTCTGAGGCATCAAAGGAGCCTCAAAGCATCACTCTGCTGTCAGATATGCAGTAGATATGGATGGATCACTTTAAGGGTTGTTTCTTCTGACTCTTTTTCCTATTGAACTCCATGGAAAAATAAGTCCAGAGAAACAACCTTTCAAGTGATCCATCCATATCTACTGCATATCTGGCAGCAGAGAAATGGAGGCTCGTTTGATAATGCAGGCCCTTGATGATTTACAATTTAGTCAACCATGGGTTCCATACTATTCACGTGTAATTTACAGATTAATCTAGTCCCACCCCCCAATTCCCATATAGATCCATTAAAATGTAGAGAGGTTATAGTATCGCTTGTAAGAGTACCTGAAAATAAGATATCAAGAGTCTTTTGATATCCTTTTATAACCAGTCATGATAGCATCACCTTTATATCTGTGGAATGTTACGAACAGGTGTTTTTTGAACTTCCCAGTCTTTTTTTTTTTGCCCCTGTCCCAACTTTTTTGGAATGTGTTGCAGGCATCAAATTCGGAATTAGAGTATATTTACAAAAATCAATAAAGTTGACAAGGTAAAACATTGAATATATTTTCTTTGTAGTTTTTAATTAAATATATGTAAAAGAGAATTTATAAATCACTGCTTTCTGCTTTTATGTGCATTTTGCATACTTTCCCAACTTTTTTGGAATTGGGGTTTGTACAATATTTAGATTTCATAGCTTATTCTAATACATTATATGTACAAACCAGCCTTCGTTTCTTGATTTAATTAGTGAATATTTACATAGTATTTTAATTGTTTTTAATCTGTGGTCATTAAAACTTGTTATAGCTCTTTGATTTTACTTTTGATTTATTTTATGAAGGTGTTTTACCTTAAAAAGAATCATCCCCGTAAAAATCCTATTTTCCCATTTCAGCGACCTGTGTGCCCCATCTAGCGGATAAAAGAGTTGACTGCATCAAAGTCCATTTAAAACGGAAAGCCCGAAGGAGTGAAGTGGACTGTTAAGTTTATTGAAAAATAAACTTTAAGTAAGGAGCTGGTAACATTTACGCAGGCCTTACGCCTTGCTGCTTTTAAACTTTAAGGGCTACGCACGACTCGCTGCAGGTTACCTCAACGCTGACACATAACTACAGGAAGTAGGCTACCAACATATTCGTTTATTATGATCTTTGCGTGGAATTACCATTCAAACCATCACTGTGAACACTGAACAGGGCGGGACTGTTATGTCCTGGACTTCTGTATTTATATTGATACCGCCTCTCTCCCAGCACCGCCGTGTAAACTGTCACTTCAAGAACAAAGATAAAGAGCGTTTTGTAACTTAGAATTAATGACACTTTTGGAAACAGGCAACTCTAGAAGTTCGTGACCTGGAGTGTTGGTGGAGCCTTTCTTAAGGAAACGGTAATTATTGTTACTTTATTTCCTTTGTAACCAAAGAAGAGAAAAACTGACAAGCTATTTAGTATGACGTAGCGCGTGTTTATTCTGTTCTTGCGGGTGCACTAGGGTATATTATTTTCTCTAGAATTCACAAAACGTAGGCAGCTTTCCCCAAAATCAATAGTCTAGCACCCTGGCTCCCTTCCAGATGTATTTGTTGACAAAAAAAAACTATTTGAACGCGAGAGCGAGTAATATGTGTATCTCCTGTTTGTTGCAACGTACAGCAAAGCGACTGAAATAAAGTGAAAGTAATTGGTTGGAAATTTCCGGCTGGTGTTTGAGGCATCAATAAAGCTAGTGTCTGTAGGCTACAGCTGAGCTGCGTCCCACTGACAACGCTCTTAGAGGCTACGTTTCCAAATAAGCTATTTAAACCAAGATTGATAACGTTAAACACGCGTAGGCCTACAATAACTGGATTTAGGATCTGGGTTTTTCTGTTTATAGGAAACCTGTACGTTTTCTGCATGTCAGACTGTTTTTTTCCCATTGTGAGCTGCTATTGGAAACGTCCAGAACATCCAAATTTGAACTCGGCGTGAATCTAAGTTACTGGTGTTAGGGTGACATAACACTCATGTCCTTCGAGCAACAAGGAACTGATCGATATCGGTGAAACTGAAAGTACCGCACATTACAACAAGGGCAAGTCAAGACATGTTCTGCCTGCTTCCCCTCTTCCCTTAAGGGCTTCCTTCTTCAGTCATGAGACATTTATTTCATGTGACTTCAGCCATGAGACACTTCAGCCATGAGACATTTATTTCATGTGACTTCAGTCGGACCTGTCTGACTGATTTCAATGTTTCTTTATTATTATTTAGCCTCTGATTGTTGAAGAGGAGAGATGGAAAATGGCAGTGTGAGCAGAGGGATGGCTGGTTCAGGTGAGAGCAGTGTGGAGTTCAGGCTGCTGATGGCCTACGCGCAGCGAAGACGGCCTCCCAACACACAGTCACAGCCTGGCGGAAACGCACCTCCTCAGTCCCCCAGGGCCCGAGACAGGAGGAAGAAGAAGAAGACGTCTAAGAAGCTGAGGAAGATGCTGCTGATGTGTGTGCATCCCCAGAGAGAGAAAGATGAGCAACCAATGGGAGAGATTGGTGAGTATTTGAGAATGTGAAAGGCTGTGGCGAGTGGGCGAGTTATGGTGATAATAGTGGGTGAGTGATGGTGAAATAGTGTGAAGATGAGATGGTGGTAGTTATGGGTGAGTGATGGTGAGATGGTGATAGTTATGGGTGAGTGATGTGAGATGGTGATAGTTGTGGGTGAGTGATGTGAGATGGTGATAGTTGTGGGTGAGTGATGTGAGATGGTGATAGTTGTGGGTGAGTGATGTGAGATGGTGATAGTTGTGGGTGAGTGATGTGAGATGGTGATAGTTGTGGGTGAGTGATATGAGATGGTGATAGTTGTGGGTGAGTGATGGTGAGATGGTGTTAGTTGTGGGTGAGTGATGTGAGATGGTGATAGTTGTGGGTGAGTGATGTGAGATGGTGATAGTTGTGGGTGAATGATGTGAGATGGTGATAGTTGTGGGTGAGTGATGTGAGATGGCGATAGTTGTGGGTGAGTGATGGTGAGATGGTGATAGTTGTGGGTGAGTGATGTGAGATGGCGATAGTTGTGGGTGAGTGATGTGAGATGGTGATAGTTGTGGGTGAGTGATGTGAGATGGCGATAGTTGTGGGTGAGTGATGTGAGATGGTGATAGTTGTGGGTGAGTGATGTGAGATGGTGATAGTTGTGGGTGAGTGATGTGAGATGGCGATAGTTGTGGGTGAGTGATGTGAGATGGTGATAGTTGTGGGTGAGTGATGTGAGATGGTGATAGTTGTGGGTGAGTGATGTGAGATGGCGATAGTTGTGGGTGAGTGATGTGAGATGGTGATAGTTGTGGGTGAGTGATGTGAGATGGTGATAGTTGTGGGTGAGTGATGTGAGATGGCGATAGTTGTGGGTGAGTGATGTGAGATGGTGATAGTTGTGGGTGAGTGATGTGAGATGGCGATAGTTGTGGGTGAGTGATGTGAGATGGTGATAGTTGTGGGTGAGTGATGTGAGATGGTGATAGTTGTGGGTGAGTGATGTGAGATGGTGATAGTTGTGGGTGAGTGATGTGAGATGGTGATAGTTGTGGGTGAGTGATGTGAGATGGTGATAGTTGTGGGTGAGTGATGTGAGATGGTGATAGTTGTGGGTGAGTGATGTGAGATGGTGATAGTTGTGGGTGAGTGATGGTGAGATGGTGATAGTTGTGGGTGAGTGATGTGAGATGGTGATAGTTGTGGGTGAGTGATGTGAGATGGTGATAGTTGTGGGTGAGTGATGTGAGATGGTGATAGTTGTGAGTGAGTGATGTGAGATGGTGATAGTTGTGGGTGAGTGATGGTGAAATGATCACTCAGGAGGATTGCTCATTTTATTCCTCTATCCACAGTAGATGTGACCAGTGTGGCTGACAGACTGAGCAGTATTGTCGATTCGGTGGACATCAGACTGGAAGACATTGAGACGGACAGCCCGAATGGTAATAATAATAATAATAATAATAATAATAATAATAGATTGCATTTACATAGCACTTTTCATTTTCAGTTTTTTCAAGCTTTGGCAACTACATGTTTGATAAAGTATTTTTTTATAGATCTCTCAAGTTTTCCAATAAGGAGTAACGCTAATAAAAACAAAAACACAAAGTTTAAAAAAACATTCTGAATTTGACCACAGTTTTGTGGAATCAAATTATGGTAGTCAAGTTTGACCATAATTTTCTCTGCTGTCTATAAATGAGAAGACATATTTAAAAATCTTTTTCTCAAATCAAGTCAAGTGGATGCTTTAAAATGAACGTGTTTTGAGTCAGATTTTAAAGCGATATCGTTCATTCTAGAAGTCAAATTTCTTGAAATCTATAGAGTTATCACACACGCAGCCAAAATTAACTTGTCAAATGACAAGGGCTTAGAATAAATGCTAGCCCTGGTTGGCACTGGACCAGAGGTTTTCACAACTGTCTTCGCTGCGCAGATTTGAATCAGTCTTTCGTGAGCCGCAGTCATTTGCTCACAGCATCACTTTAAGCCTCAGCTTGAGGAAAAAGCCTGAACCTCAGAACCACCCTGCCCACCACGCTGCCACCTATTCACACTGCTGCGTATTCACACTGCCGCCTATTCACACTTCCACCTATTCACACTGCCACCCACGCTGCTACCCATTCACACTGCCGCCTATTCACACTGCCCACCAAGCTGCTACCCATTCACGCTGCCGCCTATTCGCACTGCCCACCCACGCTGCTACCCATTCACACTGCTGCCTATTCACACTGCCACCCACGCTGCTACCCATTCACACTGCCACCTATTCACACTGCCACCCACGCTGCTACCCATTCACACTGCCACCTATTCACACTGCCCACCCACGCTGCTACCCATTCACACTGCCACCCACGCTGCTACCCATTCACACTGCTGCCTATTCACACTGCCCACCACGCTGCTACCCATTCACACTGCCGCCTATTCACACTGCCACCCATGCTGCTACCCATTCACACTGCCGCCTATTCACACTGCCACCCACGCTGCTACCCATTCACACTGCCGCCTATTCACACTGCCACCCACGCTGCTACCCATTCACACTGCCACCTATTCACACTGCCCACCCACGCTGCTACCCATTCACACTGCCACCTATTCACACTGCCACCCACGCTGCTACCCATTCACACTGCCGCCTATTCACACTGCCCACCACGCTGCTACCCATTCACACTGCCGCCTATTCACACTGCCACCCACGCTGCTACCCATTCACACTGCCGCCTATTCACACTGCCCACCACGCTGCTACCCATTCACACTGCCGCCTATTCACACTGCCACCCACGCTGCTACCCATTCACACTGCGGGCTATTCACACTGCCGCCTATTCACACTGCCACCTATTCACACTGCTACCCATTCACACTGCTACCCACGCTGCTACCCATTCACACTGCCGCCTATTCACACTGCCACCCACGCTGCTGTCCATTCACGCGTTTCCTGGGTCTGTTTTCCTACACAGATGTAGCTCAGCAAATCGTGGAGCTGTTGCGAGAGTCCGGAGACCAGCTCGACAGGAAGGTAAGCCAATGGGGTTCTAGTGCCTGCTTTCTGTGGAAACGTTCGGCCAAAGCTTCACAGGCTCATTCCTGGGCACCCCCATGTACACAAATATTTGGTCCAGCCAATTCCCAGAAGTGGAAAACCCCAGTATTTTTGTTCCATTCAACTGAATTTGCTAATTAGCACAATTCTTCAGCCAAGAGGTAGAACTCATTAGTAAAATCAGCTGGCTGAGTTCATGGGTGGGAAAAACACATGGCAGCACATTTACTTTCTGACCCCTGGACTTTCTACCTCTGCCAATCCCATATCCTCCTGAGACCCAGCCATTCATTTTTGTGCTCTGAAGGGGACATGAGTCTCTGGTGTTATTCTCAAGAACCATACTGTGTATTCTACTATGCTGAAACAAACACAACAATAAACATAAATAATATGTTTGAAAATATTTTCACTGCAACATATTTTTGTCATCCAAGACACTTGAATTATGTAAAAAAAAATTAAATACTTAAACGTTTTTTCTGTGGGGTCTCAGATATATCATAATAATAATAAATATAATACCCCATAATAATATAATAATATAAACCCCATATCGTACATTTTTTGTATGTAAATGTATTTTTACTGAATGCTGTACTGGTCTTGTGTGAAGCCCTATTTGTGACGTCCCCAATGTGCATTGTGTGACGGCTTATTTTTGACATCACCGCTGTGCATTATGTGAAGCCCTGTGTGACATCACCGCTGTGCATTATGTGAAGCCCTGTGTGACATCACCGCTGTGCATTATGTGAAGCCCCATTTGTGACATCACCGCTGTGCATTGTGATGCTCTATTTGTGACATCACGGCTATGCATTTTGAAGCCCCATTTGTGACATCACCGCTGTGCATTTCCATCAGATAAAGGAGGACAGGGTTTTGGCTCAGCACTTCCGCAGCGGCTTCACCTACGCCCTGTTCGAGAGGATTGCCACCATGTTTCTCCAGGAGGTGGCACCCTCTGATACGATCCCCGACACCCAGAGCCCACATCAGGCCAGGATCGCCCTCACCTGTGAGGTGACCAGAAAGCTGGACGCCGTGGACAGACACCCCATGAACATGGTGATGGGCTTCGGGGCCAAATATCTGCAGGAGAACTTCTCTCTGTGGGTGCTGCAGCGCGGAGGATGGGTGAGCACATTTAGCGCCATGGACCCCACAGATAGGAGTCACCTCCTCATTCACAGTGTTAAATACCACTAAAGTTAACATTTCCCTACTCATTCAGTGTTAGAGATAAGCATTGTATGAAATTTAATATGTACATAGCATATTAAACCCTAACTCCTCCTTGGTCAGTGTTAGAGAAAAGCATTATGGAGTGTGTGAAATTTAATTTGTACATTCCATATTAAGTCATTACTGCTGCTTGTGTGGGTTTGGATATAAGCATGACATTGTGTATGAAATTTAGTTTGGACATAGTAGCTTGTACAGTGTTTTAAAAAAAGCATTTTACGGTGTATGAAATTTAATTTGTAAGTCGTATAATACCTATATAAACACATTTCCTTCCATGGCTTTTGCTGAACTGATGATAGATTGTTTTTCATACATTTTAATAGACAAATCTGATATTTGTGTGAATCCTAAGACTAGAATTATGGGTTGAGCTGAGGCAAGATTAGGGTTATTGTGTTTGACATTTAACTTGTATAAAGCATATTAAACAATTGCTGCTGCTCATTCAATGTTTGAGATATGTACAGTATATGCTGTATATGAAACATTCACTCCTCTATAAGCACGTCTCTTTTTCTAGGAGAATGCATTTGAGGATAAAGAAGACAATGAGGTTGAATGAACCGGAGGTATCCGTCACCCCTGGAACATGGAGCAGCGTGGAGCTACCTGCCTACCTGCTCTTCTCATGGTCTCATTTGTAGCAATACATTCCACGTCAGTCAAAAGCTTTCTTTTTACAATGAAAAAGTAATCAAATGGCTTCCAGCAGACTGCGAGGAAACAGGAAGTGACTCACGCTCTCCAGCCAAGTGAAGTAACCTGACTTTTGATGTCCGTTAATTAAAAAAAAAATTATTCACCAGCCAGTCGCAGAATTAATTCAGGAAGTTAATTTCTACGGTTTCTTCTATGCACTTTGCGTTGTGATTCTTCCAGTTCAACAGAAGCTCTGTTGGATATTCTTGAACAGACAACTACAAAATGAAATGCAAGGGTCAACAGCCATTTAAAGCAAATACTAAGGCCATGAGTAAACACTGTTTTTGGTTAATTATTTTCATATACAGTTGAGGACAAAATTATTGGCCCCCCCTGTAAAGATGAGCAAAAAGGGTTATAAAAAATTCACCGTTTGGTGAATTAGCTTAATCTCACACTGAAAAAACAAGAAGAATCCAACCTTTAATTGACGTTAATTTATTATGAGAAAAAAAAATCCCTCATCAAGAAATAATTATTTTTAACAAAACCACATTGGCCACAATTATTGGCCCCCCTGCATTTATATATAGAATAAAGTAATAATTTTTAATATTTGGTCACATATCCTTTGCATGCCATGACTTCCTGATGTCTGTGACCCAACAACATCAAAAGACTCTTTATATCTTATTTTCTGGTACTCTTACAAGCGATACTATAACATCTCTGCATTTGAATGGATCTCTATGGGAATTGGGGGGTGGGACTAGATTTAGCTGTAAATTATGCTGGAACAGTATGGAATACATGGTTGGTAAAATGGCTGTAAGTCAACAAGGGTCTGAGGTATCAAACAAGCCTTAAACAATCACTCTGCTGCCAGATATGCAGTAGATATGGATGGATCACTTTAAGGGTTGTTTCTCCTGACAAATTTTCCTATTGAACTCTATGGAAAAATAAGTCAGGAGAAGAAACCCTTCAAGTTATCCATCCATATCTACTGCATATCTGGCAACAGAGTGATGGTTTAAAGCTTGTTTGATACGTCAGACCCTTGATGACTTACAGCCATTTAGCCAACCATGTGTTCCATACTGTTCCAGCATAATTTACAGCTAAATCTAGTCCCACCCCCCAATTCCCATAGAGATCCATTCAAATGCAGAGATGTTATAGTATTGCTTGTAAGAGTACCAGAAAATAAGATATCAAGAGTCTTTTGATGTTGTTGGGTCACAGACATCAGGAAGTCATGGCATGCAAAGGATATGTGACCAAATATTAAAAATTATTACTTTATTCTATATATAAATGCAGGGGGGCCAATAATTGTGGCCAATGTGGTTTTGTTAAAAATAATTATTTCTTGATGAGGGATTTTTTTTTCTCATAATAAATTAACGTCAATTAAAGGTTGGATTCTTCTTGTTTTTTCAGTGTGAGATTAAGCTAATTCACCAAACGGTGAATTTTTTATAACCCTTTTTGCTCATCTTTACAGGGGGGGCCAATAATTTTGTCCTCAACTGTATATACAGTCAAGCCGGAAAGTCTGCACACCCCTTTCACCTTCTCCACGTTTTATTACGTTACAGACTTATACTACAATAGATTGAGTTCATTTTTTGCCTCAAACATCTACACACAATAGCCAATAATGATGAAGTGAAAACAGGTTTTTAGAAAATATGCAATTTTATTTTACTGACATAAATAGGTTATTTAGGGGTTACATATCTGTACACACCCTTAGCCTAATACTTGGTTGCTGCACCTTTGGCAGCGATTACAGCTTCAAGGCGTCTTGGGAAAGAAGCTACGAGCTTGGCACACTTGTTTCTGGACATTTTTGCCCATTCCTCTTGGCATATCCTTGCAAGCTCTGTCAGGTTGGATGGGGAGCGTCGGTACACAGCCATTTTCAGCTCTTTCCACAGATGTTCAATTGGATTCAGGTCTGGGCTCTGGCTGGGCCACTCAAGGACATGCACAGACTTTCTCCGAAGCCACTCCTTTGTTCTCATGGCTGTGTGCTTCGGGTCGTTGTCATGTTGGAAGGTAAACCTTCGCCCCAGTCTGAGATCCAGAGCGCTCTGGAGCAGGTTTTCTTCAAGGTTCTCGGTGTACTTAGCTGCATTCATCTTTCCCTCTATCAGGACTAGTCGCCCCTTTCCCGCTTCTGAAAAACATCCCCACATCATGATGCTGCCACCGCCATGCTTCACTGTAGGGATGGTATTAGCCAGGTGATGAGCGGTGCCTGGTTTCCTCCAGACGTGACGCTTGGTATTCAGGCCAAAAAGTTCAATTTTGGTTTCATCAGACCAGAGAATCTTGATTCTCATGGTTTGAGAGTCCTCTAGGTGCCTTTTGGCAAACGCCAAGCGGGCTGTGATGTACCTTTTACTAAGGAGGGGCTTCCGTCTGGCCACTCTACCATAAAGGCCTGATTGGTGGAGTGCTGCCTGGATGGTTGATCTTCTGAAAGGTTCTCCCATCTCCACAAGGATACGCTGGAGCTCTGTCAGAGTGACCCTCGGGTTCCTGCTCACCTCCCTGGCCAAGGCTCATCTTCCCCGATTGCTCAGTTTGGCCGGGCGGCCAGGTCTAGGAAGATTCTTGGTGGTTCCAAACTTCTTCCATTTACGAATGATGATGGCCACTGTGCTCTTTGGGACCTGTAAAGCTGCAGAGATTTTTCCGTACCCTTCTCCAGATCTATGCCTTGACACAATCCTGTTTCTGAGGTCTGCAGATAATTCCTTTGACCCCATGGCTTGGAGTTTGCTCTGACATGCACTGTCAACTGTGGGACCTTATATAGGCAGGTGTTAGCAATCCCCAATCATGTCCAATCAATTGAATTTATCACAGGTGGACTCCAATTAAGTTGTAGAAACATCTCAAGCAGTATCAGTGGAAACAAAATGCACCTCAGCTCACTTTTGGGTGTCATATCAAAGGGTGTGCACACTTGTGTACATATGATATTTTACATTTAGATTTTTAATAAATTAGCACAAATGTCTAAAAACCTGTTTTCACTTTGTCATTATGGGCTATTTTGTGTAGAATTTTGAGACAAAAAATGAACTCAATCTATTGTAGAATATGTCTGTAACGTAATAAAACATGGAGAAGGTGAAAGGGGTGTGCAGACTTTCCGGCTTGACTGTATAGGCCTACTCTTCTCATCCTATCATCCCAACTTACTGAAGTAGGTCAGTTTATTAAATTCATGTCATGCCGGTTATTTGAGCCAGTATGCTACTGGACTGGTAGCAAGGTGACAATCACAACACCACAGTGGCATTCTCAGTCAAAATTATCAGTTTCGCTGCAGTATGTGAAGGTTAAATCTTGAAACTATTATTTTAATGATAATTAAAAATCACTGAAAACGGATCATGAAAGCTCTGTGGTCACTGTTTGAGAGGTCAGGTAGACTTACTGAAGCTTTGATTCAAATGTTTTGTTTGAGGAGCTTTTTAACTAGTTTTCTCTGTGAAGCAGACTGATCTGATGTTAGTGTAACGCCAGCCCTGGCCAGCAGATGTCGCAATGTCTTGATCATGTATTTTATTTCAGTATATTTCCAGTGTATTACATTTCCATAACAGTTTAAGATCTAAAGCCTAGCTTTTCAACAAGGGGGTCCATGAAGGTACTGTATGGAGGCTCACGGTCGCAGTCTTTTGTTTTATTTAAAGTATTTTTATTCACCAGTTATCAAATCCCTGTAAATGTGACAGTTGAGATAGCATTGGAAAGTGGGATTGGGTGTGTGTGTGTGCATGTGCGTGGTGTGACATTGTGTATGTGCTTGCGTATATTTTCCAGAGACCAATTTGTAAACATTTCTGCTGTGTACAAATTGAAAACTTATGTGGAAAATGGAAATATAGTATTATTTGAAAGGTGAATGGTTGTCTCTGGTTTTATTTTAAATGTAGCCTCTGGGAAGATTGTCTTGGGCTATAATTGACCTGTCTGTATGGCCATGTGCCCTTGCTATGTTGGAAATGGTAAAAGATTGCTGTGCTCCAATTAACCTGGGGAGTTGGCCGGCCACAAAGAGATGCTCTACGCAGTCATGCAGTTTCAAAAGACTCCCGGGTACAGTCGGCAACAGCATCACTTGTATCAGTGGCCGGTGTCTGGGCTAGGAGTTTACAAATTAGGAGATAGAAAATACACCTTGGCCGTGACCGAATACGATCCCTTTGAGGGCACATATTTGAGTCAACTTCGTCAAAAAGTGGGCGATATTTTCTCACTTAAAATCCCCGGATGAAACCCTTATTTTTGGGGTTTTGTTGATGGGATTCAGGAGCACACTCATCCGAAAATTTCAGGAAATAAACCGGAAGTAAAAACTACAACTTGTAGTACAAGTCATAGAACATATGTGCATGTCTACGGTACAAGAGCGGGACATATTACCAACTACTTCCTCACTAGTTTGGAAAGAGTTTTGCAGGGCTGTGTCCGAATCAGAGCCCTATCTACTGCGCCCTATCTACTGCGCCCTGTCTCATGCGTACAGTGCACTGGCAGAAGTATGCTGTTTAATGTGCACTGTTTAGCAGTCCGTGAAAAATAACCGCCATACTATTTTCCAACCGTACTGTGAAAGTGCTGTAAGCAGGTCATACGTCCCACCGGTGTTGCCATGTCTGCGGTTTTACAGCTAAATTGGGATACTTTCAAAGTGCAGTCACAGGTATAGATGAAAAGTCACAAAGCACGCACTTAATTTAAAAAGTAAAAATACTATGATTTCTATTTAAAATACATTTGTTTCAGTTAAAAATATATTCTACAATTTCAACAGCCCCCTTCATTTCCCTTTCCTGCTGATGACACCATTAAGCCACTGTGGCCTTAACACTTTTGGGGTTGATGCAGCAGACGGAAGATGATGAGACCACAGATATGCAAGCGAAATAAAGAAAAAGGTTTGAACTCTCAAACTCTCCATCCAGAAAATAAGGCGATACCATCATGCCGTGGTGGCCTTACGGCTTCTGAGGGTACTGCAGGGGACAGAAGATGTTGAGACCACATAAATGCAAGAGAGAAGATAAGGACGAGTGGGGATTTCAGCCTTGAAACTTGTGTTATTGAATTGTGTTGTCATTGGTCAATAAAATAACACGCAAAAAGAACAGATTCAGGTTCAGTAGATCTTTATTGTCCCCAGAGGGAAATTTGCATGCAGCATTAAAAATCCATATACATTTGACAACCATACAAAAAAAAAAAATGAACTTCAACATTCCAAGGACAGGGAAGAGCTTAAAGTTAGAATATGTATAAAGGAGTAAAATCAGTCCATATGCAAATATGAATTGCCCTTTGAAATATTTGTACGAAACAGGGAAAAAGACAACAGAAAACAGATCAAATGCATTTAATTTTTAAATAAACAAACACAAATCATTTCAGTCATCCAGTTTCAGTTGTGTATATACTACATGTCACAAAAAGTTACATACATAAAATATAAACACATACAATATTGCTCTTCTCATAGATACCTTTCAATGTTTATGTTATACTGTAGTTAGTACCTGTTGATCCAAATGTGGTGGCTACAGAGACACCTGATGGACAATTAATAGAATGCATTTTGAGTAAAATTACAATGAAAACTCAGGGCCCCAATTAAAAATAATATCCAGTAATTTCTTCAGGAAGGTTTTATTCTTGTTAATAATATTACAAAGATTTGTGAACATTAATAATTGGCACAGCTGGTAGTAATTCTCTTGAACAATATTCCGATCACTCCAATATGATAATCACATCCTGCCCAAAAGGAAGAATAACAGACTCATGGTGAATTCATGATTACGATGAATAGTTAATTAATGTGTTAATTAATGTGCACTCACAGGCTTACACAGATCATCATCTTCATATACAGCTTAAGGTCAACATCTAATCTAACCCAGTCCAGGCACTGGTAATGACATTGATGGGGAAATGAACTGCCAGGCAGACAGACTCTGAGCTGGGAGATGAGGAATAAGGGTACAGCGGTCTGATGTGCTGTGCAGGGACACTGCTAAGTGACCAGGACAGCATCTTATAATTCAGAGTCTGTGATGTGCAGGGACACTGTGGTAAGTGACCAGGCCAGCATCTTATAATTCAGAGTCTATGATGTGCAGGAAAGCTTGCAGAAAGTGTGTTGATCATCTCCTCTGTATGGCCTTTACAGTGTATTGAGGCACTTGGGGGTGAATGAGCCAGTCTTCCACAGTCAACACAAGTCTTTTGTGAAGTCTTGGTATGAAACACGAATGAGACACTGTTCAAGTCAGTGTGGATGCAGCAGATACACCAACACACTGCAGTCTTCACAGATGGCTGTGGCCGATTGTTCCTTGTGGAGGGGAGGGGGCGGTTGGGTGACTCCATCGCCGTGGTGACAGGGTCCTATTTGTGGTGGCCCCT
Organism: Synaphobranchus kaupii; assembly: GCA_029718625.1. Classification (NCBI taxonomy): domain Eukaryota; kingdom Metazoa; phylum Chordata; class Actinopteri; order Anguilliformes; family Synaphobranchidae; genus Synaphobranchus; species Synaphobranchus kaupii. The sequence goes on along the minus strand of CM056377.1, from coordinate 15,462,275 downwards.
TCTCTTCATGACTTGGGGCAGCAGGAGCCAATCACACGCAGTAATAGTGAAACCACGACGGGGCACTGCCAAAACACACACAGCTCAGCTGGGACCCCAGCACCATTCCACTGTAGAGCTTTCTCCAGCACTGCTCAACCAACAACCTGCTGACCACAAGCTAACCATAACCACACAATACTTAATCTCACTTGACAGATGTTCACATAAATATGAGCTAAATCATTTAGCCGATGGGTTCAGAGATTGCATTTTCTGGCTTTCCTTCCTCTTTCAAATTTGTCTTTGCTGTTTGCAGTTTTCACATTTCTTCACAATGGCTTAAAAACAGAGCATTGGATTTTGATAAATTAGATAGCTAGTTACATTACATTACATTATAGGCATTTAGCAGACGCTCTTATCCAGAGCGACTTACACAACTTGTTATTGCATTTATCCATTTATACAGCTGGATATATACTGAAGCAATTCAGGTTAAGTACCTTGCTCAAGGGTACAACGGCAGTGTCCTACCTGGGAATCGAACCTGCAACCTTTCGGTTACAAGTCCAGTTCCTTAACCATTATACTACACTGCCGCCCAATAGTTTATAATAGATTAAGATATATAGATTAGCTTTGTCCTGTGCAGTAGAAAAGTACATTAGTGTGTGCTTCAAATGACGCAAATCCACGGTGGGGGCAGTTGGGGGGCTCGTCCTGCTAAAGCAGGGGTGTTTCTACAGTTTGTGAATACACCCCTCAACCTGGTATCAACCTGCTTGTATCTGTGTGGCTCTCACAATAGAGTCTGATTACCTAAATGCTGACTAACCCCTGCAGAACTGCATGCAGTGTGAATGGGGTTTAATGTACTTACACCCTGATTATGACATCCAACCCATCTCACCATAAGACACCTGCAATCAAACAAACACTATTTTACGATAACACTCAGAAAGACAGTGTTAGGCAAGAATCTGGTTAGAGAAAGAGTGCTTCTGTGTGTGTGTGTGTGTCAGTGTAGCATGGGTGTGGGTGTGGGGTATACCTTGTACCAACTCAAACTCAGTCACAAATAGATCATCTAGACAACACTGCTTCAGCCTTACCAATCCCGACCAATCCCAACCATACCTATTCTATTCTGAGTCATTTGAGTGAATACAACTTTAAGGTTACTTACTCCAAATATGAAACATGGGCGCCATCAACCAAACAATGTAACAACAAAATAGAAGTGCAATGGACAGAAGTATGATATAATCACAGCATCAGTGGTCAAGCCGTTAGCTGGGGCAGATGGTGTCTGCAGTTCACTCGAACTCACCAAGTCATAAATCAGACTGGCCAATCGAACCTTCTCATGTGCATCTTCCAAGGCTTTGCAATAGTGCTGGAACACAGTCAATGGCAAGTATTTCCATGCTTTTACAGATAAAAAGGCAAACGCAAGTTTGCAAGTTTGTCAAATATTCGTCCTGTAAAGCAGAACACAGTATAAAACATGTTTTTATTCACGTCGTCTTACCTCTGAAAATTGAAGAAAAACAGTTCTGAAAATGACAAAAAAAATACCTGAGGCGTGTATTTTTAATTCAGAGGAATGATAAATCAGTTTTATTTGTAATGTTTATCATCAAAAAAACATTTCACTGGAATTCACCAAAATACATAAGGCTATAAATTTACATTTTAGGAATTTAGCTGACGCTCTTATCCAGAGCGACTTACAATTAGTGCACAAAGGCTTAGATTTGTAAATCACCAACATTCCAAGTAGCAATTAATGACGTAACGGTCGGGCCATAGCACAAACACGATAGGTAATCCTTTGTCACAAGAATGAACATATTTTAAAAATAGGATAGATTCCCTGTGGAAGAGGGCAATGGCATTCAGGGTAGAGAAGGGGAGGACATACATATCTTACCTCTGAAGAGTCTTCATAAATGTCATTTTTCTGCTCAGATGGATTAGAAATCAGCTATATTTTGTCAGTGCACAGAAATAAACCTAAGTAAATGTGTCAAGATATTTATTCGATGAAACACATTTACCTGGTGGGCGTCCACTCACACCAAACACAGGAAAGGGGGAAAATGGTGATAATTGAGTGTGTCCCCACCCACTAAAAAATCCACATTACTGCTGTTTATCAATACTGAATGGCAGGAAGAGGAGGAGCTGCAGGATGGGGTGGAGCTACGGGCGAATGGATCCCCAGTCATTATAACCGATTTCAAATGGTGCTAGAAGCCACAGAGGGATCTACGCACCAACAGAAATCAGTCATCCTTCAGAGGGGAGGGGAGGGGGTGGGCCCTTCACCTTTAGCTGCCATTTTGTTTCAGTTTGTTTCTCCCGTTGTTTCTGTTTCTAAGTAAAATCTTTTAAAAAAGTACATGAATTACCGCAGAAAGCCTTTCTTCTAAATTGGGAAAACCCCAAAGAAAATGACTCGCGTATTAACCGTTAGAGCCAGGATCACGACATGAGAATGTTGTCCTATAGGTTAGGCCATTAAGGCATTAAACTTCTGATCAATGATAAGGATGCTAATATGAGAGACTGCTTTGGTGAGGCCCTGTTGCAGAACGCTGATGATCCACACCTGTGAGAGTCAGAGCCAGGTCATGATTCTGCCCCCATGTTGCTGTGCTCTCTCCAGGAACCCCGTGTTGCTGTGCTCTCTCCAGGAACCCCCGTGTTGCTGTGCTCTCTCCAGGAACCCCCGTGTTGCTGTGCTCTCTCCAGGAACCCCCGTGTTGCTGTGCTCTCTCCAGGAACCCCCGTGTTGCTGTGGTCTCTCCAGGAACCCCCGTGTTGCTGTGCTCTCTCCAGGAACCCCCGTGTTGCTGTGCTCTCTCCAGGAACCCCGTGTTGCTGTGCTCTCTCCAGGAACCCCCGTGTTGCTGTGCTCTCTCCAGGAACCCCCGTGTTGCTGTGCTCTCTCCAGGAAACCCCGTGTTGCTGTGCTCTCTCCAGGAACCCCCGTGTTGCTGTGCTCTCTCCAGGAACCCCCGTGTTGCTGTGCTCTCTCCAGGAAGCCCCGTGTTGCTGTGCTCTCTCCAGGAACCCCCGTGTTGCTGTGCTCTCTCCAGGAACCCCCGTGTTGCTGTGCTCTCTCCAGGAACCCCCGTGTTGCTGTGCTCTCTCCAGGAACCCCCGTGTTGCTGTGCTCTCTCCAGGAACACTGATTTCCTATGGTGCTAGACACTGTAACACACATCTACACCACCACAGGAAACCAGTTTCCGGGGGAAGACTTTAAACAACCCACAGTGACCTTCGGGTGGCAGTGTGGTTATCTGGTTAAAGTATTTGGGAAGCAGTTGTTTCACAAGGAGGGATCTTAAATACGAAGTAATCTTTAAAAAAAAACATTTTTTTAAAGTAAATGCTCAGGAGGTCTTATGTGTTGCTGGCAGGCATCTGTGTTTGTTAATAACATTGTCTCATTATTGCAGTACATTGTTAACCATTTACTGCTCCCAAACATTCACTTTATTAATTATACTGTACATCAGCCATGGAAAAGGGATCATGTTACAAGGTATAGCTGTGTAAAGATACTTTAGGTAATCTGTCTAGTGGTAGCTTCTTTTGTTACAATACTAATGGTTGAACGTTAGGTCAACGTTACACTTATTGATTATAAATGGGCCTCTGTGCATTCCTGATGATACAGCATCTTTGCATTCCTGAGAGTAACACTGATGTTCACCGCTACTGTACATCGCCCTGAATAAGAGCATCTGTCAAGTGATTCGAATGTAAATGTAACGTCAACACAAGGACACACCAGTTAGAACACATATAAGAGAAATGTGAACATTCTGGAAGAAAAAAACGCCAGAAGATGATGTTCTGTATTCATTTTCTGGATCATTCACACAGGAGCTTCTGTGGTTTGCTTACGGTGTAGGGGCATAAAAGCACCACAGGCAATAAGATGGGCACCTTATAATTCATAATAAAGTGATTTTAATTACAGCCAGCAGAGGGAGCCATTGCCATCTATTTTGGGTTGAGTGCATTGCCCAAAGGGAGAAACCTGACCCTGCAGACGGAGCAAGGAAGCGAAGAACACGCATGCAACGCAGAAAGAAAGGAGGCCGCTGGTATTACTCTTCTACCGTCTCCCGGGAAACGACCCTGGAGCACGCTTTCCGGGTGACATCACTGACCGCACTGTGTTAAACCCCGCCCCCCTCCAATCAAAAATGCACCAAATATTTCAACCTCAGGGATCAAGCTATGTTTGAAAAAAAATGACTCAACGGAAAAAGAAAATTCACTTTTCCCATTCCTGCATTAGTTGGTAAATAAAGTACTGTGCCAAAAATATTATGTTTGCTTGGATAAATGAGATATCATCAGTGCTTCTCTGCTCCCTGACAACAAAAGCTACTGAAAAAAGCAGTGAAAAATGCTAACAATTAGCTTATTTAATTACGCACATGTCCACATTTTGCACAAATTATTCCACAGACACAAACGGCATTTCTGGAATGATCCATATACCACCTGAATGCGAGTGATGAACAGCCTGGACGGCACACATGTGTTTCTGTGGTTTACTGTAATGTAAAGACGGGTTCACTTCCTGCAGGTACGGAACATCCAGTCCATAACTATTCTAATCTATCTGCAATTTCTCATCCAACAGAAAGCGCGGATTCCAGAAGCTTCACAAGCTTGGACTGGCTGACACATCTATTTCACTGCACCCTGCTGTACGATTTAGTCTGTCGCTGAGGAGTTTGGGAATGTCCCACACAGTATTCTTCACTGTAAGCACCAAAACCTGATGGCTGTATGAGAATAGGAGTGCTCTTCTAAATCTATGATGGAAACTTATAAAGCAGAGTAGTGCCTAGAATCAAAGCCGGTTTGCACCCACATACATTTTGGATGCACGGCTTGAGAATTCATGGGAATTAAAGTGCGTCTCTTCACCTGGGAGAGGGTTAGACTGCACCTCCCCACCTTAGAAAGGAGTTAGTCTGTGCCCCCTCCCTCAGAGAGGAGTTAAGCTGCTCCTCCCAACCCGGGAGAGGACAGCTGCAGCACATTCACAGAGATCTTCGGCTGTAATTAAAGTGCACTCACCCCGACGTGCTACCAACTTTTCAAACCTGTGTGCGTATAACTGTTCAGAGGGCAGCCGACACAGCGAAACCCACAGCAAGCTCCTGCAGCTCAGTACAGACAAACACGCATGTGTAACCCAACGACACAGCGAAACCCACAGCAAGCTCCTGCAGCTCAGTACAGACAAACACGCATGTGTAACCCAACGACACAGCGAAACCCACAGCAAGCTCCTGCAGCTCAGTACAGACAAACACGCATGTGTAACCCAACGACACAGCGAAACCCACAGCAAGCTCCTGCAGCTCAGTACAGACAAACACGCATGTGTAACCCAACGACACAGCGAAACCCACAGCAAGCTCCTGCAGCTCAGTACAGACAAACACGCATGTGTAACCCAACGACACAGCGAAACCCACAGCAAGCTCCTGCAGCTCGGTACAGACAAACACGCATGTGTAACCCAACGACACAGCGAAACCCACAGCAAGCTCCTGCAGCTCAGTACAGACAAACACGCATGTGTAACCCAACGACACAGCGAAACCCACAGCAAGCTCCTGCAGCTCAGTACAGACAAACACGCATGTGTAACCCAACGACACAGCGAAACCCACAGCAAGCTCCTGCAGCTCAGTACAGACAAACACGCATGTGTAACCCAACGACACAGCGAAACCCACAGCAAGCTCCTGCAGCTCAGTACAGACAAACACGCATGTGTAACCCAACGACACAGCGAAACCCACAGCAAGCTCCTGCAGCTCAGTACAGACAAACACGCATGTGTAACCCAACGACACAGCGAAACCCACAGCAAGCTCCTGCAGCTCGGTACAGACAAACACGCACATGTAACCCAACGACACAGCGAAACCCACAGCAAGCTCCTGTAGCTCAGTACAGACAAACATGCACATGTAACCCAACGACACAGCGAAACCCACAGCAAGCTCCTGCAGCTCAGTACAGACAAACACGCACGTGTAACCCAACGCAGTACTGCAGCCTGAGACAGCATTCCTCCGTTCTTTTCTCCTTCATCTGGAATTGTCAATTAATGGCCGTCAAGTCCCCACTGCGCCACCCACGCCTGAGGAAGCAGCACTGCAGTCAAAGCACCCGCAGTCCTCAATTAAGACTGCTTTACACCCTACAGGCCACACAGTACTACAGGAGACACATGCACACACACATCAATACAAACACACGTGTACATACAAATACTCACACACATCATATGGCATATGCATAGACCACAGGCACATGTATACACTTGCAAGCACACACGCTTACATTGACACAACCACACGCCCAGGCAAACACTCACACTCACAGCTCAGATCCACCTGCACACTCCCTCCAGAGGATCCCGCTACCCACCCGACAACAGGCGGCACGGCGACGGCCTCAGTGGAAACCGCGGAGAGAGAGGAGACCGGAGGCGGGCGCAAGCGTTCCTATTCGTCACAGCGCGCGGTGAACCTGCCCGGAGATAACCCGGCCAGGCCACATGCCCTCCCCTCCACCTGCAAGTCTGACCACCCACACCTGCTTTTCCCAGTGCTCACCACAGGGGGGCACTGTTACTGAAAGTACAACAGCCATTGAGACCAGTAGAAATTCAATATCTACAGGACAGCACACACAAACACATAAATACTTATGTCACCATTGTCAGTCAGAACTGTGTGGTGTACACCTGTGTGGGTCAGCTGTCAGTCAGAACTGGATGGTATATACGTACGTGCGTGGGTCAGCTGTCAGTCCAAACTGTGTGGTATATACCTGCGTTGGTCAGCTGTCAGTCAGAACTGTGTGGTATATACCTGCGTGGGTCAGCAGTCAGTCAGAACTGTGTGGTAGATACCTGCCTGAGTAAGCTGTCAGTCAAAACTGTGTGGTACATACCTACAGTGCCCTCCACTATTATTGGCACCCCTGGTAAAGATGAGTAAAAGGGTTATAAAAAATAATATGCGATACTATAACGTCTCTGCATTTGAATGGATCTTTATGGGAATTGGGGGTGGGACTAGATTTAGCTGTAAATTACACTGGAACAGTATGGAACACATGGTTGGCTAAATGGCTCTAAGTCATCAAGGGTCTGATGTATCAAACAAGCCTCAAACCATCACTCTGCTGCCAGATATGCAGTAGATATGGATGGATCACTTTAAGGGTTGTTTCTCCTGACAAATTTTCCTATTGAACTGTATGGAAAAATAAGTCAGGGGAAGAAACCCTTCAAGTTATCCATCCATATCTACTGTATATCTGGTAGCATAGTGATGGTTTAAGGCTTGTTTGATACATCACACCCTTGATGACTTAGAGCCATTTAGCCAACCATGTGTTCCATACTGTTCCAGTGTAATTTACAGCTAAATCTAGTCCCACCCCCAATTCCCATAGAGATCCATTCAAATGCAGAGACGTTATAGTACCGCCTGTAAGAGTACCAGAAAATAAGATATCAAGAGTCTTTTGATGTTGTTGTGTCACAGACATCAGGAAGTCATGGCATGCAAAGGATGCGACTAAATATTAAAATGATTACTTTATTCTATATATAAATGCAGGGGTGCCAATAATTGTGGCACACGTGGTTTTGTTAAAAATAAGAATTTCTTGATGAGGGATTTTTTTTCTCATAATAAATTTACTTCAATTAAAGGTTGGATTTTTCTCGTTTTTTCAGTGTGAGATTAAGCTAATTCACCAAACGGTGAATTTTTTATAACCCTTTTAACTCATCTTTACCAGGGGTGCCAATAATAGTGGAGGGCACTGTACATGTGCCGGCTGTCAGTCGTTGGAACTGGGTGGTAGATACCTGCATGAGTCAGCTGTCAGTCAGAGTTGGCTTCAGTCCAGCTACCATCTAAGACCATCAGTATTACGATTCACTTAGCAAGACAAAGAGCACTGCATGTCTATAACTGTCCAGGAAAAAAACCCAGTCACAGGACTCACTCGTAACAATAATGGCCATACGAGCCCAGTCAGTTCTTTGCTTTTCTGTTTGTTTTTGTAAAATGTAGACAGTGTGAGAGTCTTTTTCACTCATGTCGGAAGAAAGTCACGGATGTTTCCCACAGAATGACTGGGAGCGATCAAGTGTGCATCTCTGAGTCTCGGGTCACAGTTCCAGTGTGATGTCACAAAAGGTGACGTCAGAGGACCCTGCAGCACGTGTGGTGTGTCACGGTTGTGGTCCACACCAACACGACCCTCGTTTCCTGACAAGTTCCCTCACGTCAAGGATCGCCCGCACGCGCATTCCGAGCTCCGCGGAGACGACGCCACAGCCGTGGGGAAAGAGGGAATGATGTGTGTGTGTGTGTGTGTGTGTATGTACGAGAAGCATGTTTTTCTGTATATTCTGAAACAAAGTCAACATATTGGCCAGAGCACAGAACTCCATGTCCCTCTGTGTTTCACAACAGCCAATGAACACAGTGTCCACTCTCTCACTCACTCTCTCTCTCACTCTCTCTCTCTCTCACTCTCTCTCTCACTCTCTCTCTCACTCTCTCTCTCACTCTCTCTCTCACTCTCTCTCTCACACTCTCTCTCTCACTCTCTCTCTCACTCTCACTCTCACTCACTCTCACTCACTCTCACTCACTCTCACTCACTCTCACTCACTCTCACTCACACTCACTCTCACACTCACTCCCCCTCTCTCTCCCCCCCTCTCACTCTCACTCTCTCACTCACTCCCCCCCCCCCCCCTCCCCTCCCCTCCCCCCCCTCCCCTCCCCCCCTCCCCCCCCCCCCCCCTCCCCTCCCCCCCCCCTCCCTCCCCTCCCCTCCCCCCCCCCTCCCTCCCCTCCCCTCCCCCCCCCTCTCTCCCTCCCCCCCCCCCCCCCCCTCTCTCCCTCCCCCCTCCCCTCCCCTCCCCTCCCCTCCCCCTCCCCTCCCCTCCCCTCCCCTCCCCTCCCCCTCCCCTCCCCTCCCCTCCCCCCCCCCCTCCCCTCCCCCCCCCCCTCTCCCTCCCCCCCCCCCCCCCCCTCTCTCCCCCCCCCTCCCCTCCCCCCCCCCCTCCCCTCCCCTCCCCCCCCCTCTCTCCCTCCCCCCCCCCCCCCCCTCTCTCCCCCCCTCTCTCCCTCCCCCCCCCCCCCCCCTCTCTCCCCCCCCTCCCCTCCCCTCCCCTCCCCTCCCCTCCCCTCCCCCCCCCCCCCTCTCTCCCCCCCCCTCTCTCCCCCCCCCTCTCTCTCCCCCCCCCCCCCCCCTCCCCTCCTCCCCCCTCTCTCTCCCCCCCCCCCCCCCCCCTCTCTCTTCCCCCCCTCTGTCTCACTGTCCAAATACTTTTGGACCACACTGTATCACCCATTGGGGTGAGAGAACTGAACAAAGTGAACCTATTGAGAAAGTGAGAATCGGCAGCGTTTTTCATTTGAGTCCATTGCTCCGATCAGCACTGTGATCTGATGAAAAATAAATTGTGACAAAGCACAACACGATCCTGTCATTTTTGTAAAGGCTGCATTTTTAACAATTTTCCTCCACACGTCTTCTCTGACAGAAGTGCCACGTTTCTGCTGACCTCAACCCTCACGGGTTGCAACACTGCTTTCCTTTTGATGCAAGAAACCCACCCCACTGTGTACAGTCATTACAGTTCACTGTGAGATGCTGAGCTGTATCTGGTTTGAGCTTTAGGGAGGTAAAAGCAGAAAGTAATAATGCAATTATGAAGCACAGTATTATGGTGTCAGCGTCTGAATTTCCTGTCTTCCTTTCATTCCCTCTCTCTCTGTCTCACCCCCCCCCCCACCCACCCACCTAACCAATAATGCCTCCTTGATTCAAAGTGAAATTCATAACACACGTTGTTCTTCATAGCCGGCTCTCATCTCTCATAACAAATGTTGAATTATGCATTCTGGGTTTTTACATCATCTCAAATATATATAACTGTTATTATTACTGCTCACTATTTAACAAATCATTATCTTTAGTAGATGCACTGCCCACATGCATAACTCCAAATATAAACACATAAACTAATACAAACACCACAATATTGACTACGGTTTTTATTAACATGTGATGTATTTGCCTGAACCATACTTTCACTTTTGATCAAATATGAGTCATGAGACCTGAGGGACAGTGGAAAAGCAGCCAGGAACAGCACAGTGTTTAGGCCTGTAGAATGTTGACTATTTTTAATGTCATGGCAAAGACAAAGGCAATAATTCCACATTGCACGGACAATAAAGTTCCAGTACCTACTCTTTTCCTTACAGCGGGTTGGCCGGTGTACTAAAGAATTAGGTAAATTCGGGAGGGATAAGAGAGAAGAGACGTCATGGCGAGAGGAATATTTCCTGAGGGATATTTCCGTGAGGAGGTGGGTAAACACAGAGGTGGCACACGACATGGCCGCCCTGAAGCGCCCGCAGATAATTTGACACGCCAGTCCTTTCCGACACTGAACAAAAACTCAGCCGGTCGAACAAAACCAATGTTTCAGCAAGGAGAGCAGAACCTTAAACACTCTCATACTGATGCCAGACAAGCCCCACATACTCATAATGAAACGCCCTCATACTGATGCCAGACCAGCCCCACTTACTCATAAAGAAACACCCTCATACTGATCCCAGACCAGCGCCATATACTCACAATGAAACACCCTCATACTGATCGCAGACCAGCCCCACTTGCAAACAATGAAACACCCTCATACTGATGCCAGACCAGTCCCACATACTCATAATGAAACATCCTCATACTGATCCCAGACCAGTCCCACTCGCAAACAATGAAACACCCTCATACTAATGCCAGACCAGCCCCACTTACTCAGAATTAAGCTGAGGCCATTGACTTCAGCACCGATTCACTGATGCCACCTGCTGGTCATTGCACGCACTGCAGCTGACAGACCAAAAGCTCATATTTCAGTCTCCGGAGGAATTTTATTAGCATGCAAACTTGCAGTCAAAATTTCTGCGGTCACTGAGAAAACACATTTCTCAGTACAGATGGCCTCATAGGATATGTTCTTGAGACCGGCCAGCCCTTAGTGTCAACAAACGTTCAACCACAAAAACAACTGACGCAAACCATTGCAGGAGTGACCTGCAGTCGCGGTGACAAGGCTGTGAGTCACGGGGGTAGTTTCACACAGTTACCGGGAAATGACTCACCGAAGATAAAGTCTGAGCTTTGAAAATGAGTTTGCGTCAATTTATTCATCATGAAAAAGAAAAGAAAAAAAAAAGGCAAAGGATCACAACCTTTCACCTAGTAAGCATGTGTGCATCTGGACTCCATCTCCCACAATTCCACGCTTTACTGTTCTTCAGATCTGTCAGGCAGCTTGTCCCATTCGCCCTGCCTATATTGTCAGTTGATCCGTCCTATACAAGCAGCAGCGAATCTGCACACTCACAGAAGCACGACGGGACATTTCAGCATCAAAGTCCAACTGCATCCAATTACTGTGCCGACAGTATGTCTGATCACGCACACAGAAAAGTAATACGTCAACAGCTGAGCAGCCCAAAGAGCCTTTACTGATCCTCACTGAAAGCCTAGTAACGTCCGTCCAGCGGAAGAGCGGGAATTACTGCGCACAGCCCGCCGCAAACTGCCAACTTCGGAAAGAATCCAAATTCCACGTCATTTAAAATTTGACGCGTCACTTTTAGCCTCAGAAGGACTGAAGCTGCCCTTTACAGCATTGTTAGCAAACATTAGCATCTAGCATACTGCAGATTCCAGAGGCCATGCTTAGTAGGAAGCTAATTTGCATGTCTTAATTCATCCCCTCAATGGAGTCACTAATACGCATGTAAACCACTGCTTGCAAACGCATGCAGCACAGAAGGTCAGTTCTTCGCCCCTCATGCACAAACACTGCAGACCCCGTATTTTACTCACGCTCGCCAAACAGTTGTTTTTCTTAACTTTCTTAGCCTGGCTCTCTGCTGGGCACTGAACCTTTAACGAGCAAGCACCTGTTAGCCGCTTTCCCAACAGACCAATGAGAGCGCGGAAGGCTCTGACCCCAAAGGCACAGGGGCGTAACCAGTGTTTACGCCGCTTATTGCTACTCAAGGGAACTCGAGGCCCAAGCTGTCAATCAACAGGCACCAGTCCGCGCACCTATGTCCAGTGTGGGGCTCACCATGAATAATGACCCAAGCACTGATCCAAGATCAGTTAACCAAGGCCTAATCCCAACCCACCCAGGCAACTTTATGCTTAATGATGACAGTTGTCCTGAGTCAGTACTTGGCAGCTCAAAGTACTTAACATTACAGTATAGTGTACAGTACACTTTGAAATTGTTGATGACAAGTGAAGAAAATAATAGTAATAATAATAACAACAACAATAATAATAGTCTCTTAGAATTAATAATTTCATTGTCTGAGCTCTGTTGGAGATTGGAGGTATAACTTTAGAAAAAGTTATATAATTTTTGTGTGTTGTAAGTTATGACGGGATATTTACCATTAAATAAGTTGTATAAGTCCCCATACATCTGTAATGCTGCCCCCAGGAAACATGGCCTTGTACAGAACTGAAGCTTGAGCTGTATCTGCATGGGGTTTCTAGTTCCAGAGAAACAAGGTGACGTGTGGTTGTGTGTGTGTGTGTGTGTGTGTGTGTGTGTGTGTGTGTGTGTGAGAGTGTGAGAGAGTGAGAGAGTGAGAGAGAGAGGAGAGAGAGAGAGAGCGCACTCTACCTTTGCCACAGTGCTCCACTTCCTCAAACAGAGATGGGAGAACGTCCTGTTCTTTTCTGCCTGTTGCTGAGAGAACGGCATTCTTCACAAACGCTGCCAAGCAAAGCTCTGCTCCTGTTCCAGCCAGATTCCTCTGCCACGCTCTCTTAATCTCAGCATTGGTACATGCGCACTAGCAGGCACACACACACACACACACACACACACACACACACACACACACACACACACACACACACACACGCACACACACACACGCGCACACACACACACACACACACACACACACACACTGAACTCTAATTCAACACATGGTCATCGATGGAGATGAAACATCATCAATTACACTGTCCAAATTGAGGGAGCAGGATGGTAAACAACAGGTACAGGTGAGACAGAGTGTGTAAAACAGGTATGGTGAGAGAGTGTTAGACTTCAGCAGCTCAACATCAGTAACACAGACACCAAGTTACTCTGAATGCACAGGCACAGTGGCAGTAAATATATCTGTCCGATTGCCTGTGTAATGCATCCACATTATACCCTACTGTGTAATTTAATGTAATGTAATGTAATCAATCTTTTATCAATATTTTTCCTTTATATGGACGTAGCAGTTACCATTGGCACGTATATTTTAAAGAGTTTAAGTTGGAGAGAAAGGGCCTTGCATGGACTGACATGTATTGGCATTACACTAAATCAGCAGAAAACGCCTCTCTCTCCTCTCTCTTGCTCCATGTGTCTTTCTCACTCCCAGTCTCTCACTCTTTCCGCCTGTCAGTCTCTCAGTCTAGGCTATTTTTGGTGTCTGCTCTGAACTGCCTGGTAGGCATTGAGATATATAAACATCGTCACATGGCAGAGGAAAGGCACACTTCGCACACGCACGCACATGAACGCGCAGGCTCTCTTCTTCAGGAAACTGAACACAAGCGCAAACCCACTGACCTCGATTACAGCTTCTCCTCTGCACGGACGTATCTCAGCGGAGCTGTCCGTGTTTACTGCACTACTAACTCCAATTCATGTCCCGCGACACATCGACATTTACTATTCGATTAGGTAGAGAGAAACTTACTGAGTTCCCGCGAAGACGACAGCTGCTGTGCCGGTTATATTCCATGTCCCTCTGAAGAGAGAAACCGCCTATTAGGTAAATAACGCAGCAGACCGCGGGGGACCGAGGTGGGGTCTCGACTGACCTCCAGACTTCCCTCCATCTGTAATACTGGGTATTTATTTTTCTCACAATCGCACATCATTAACGTTATACGCCGCTGTGCAGGAGTGATATTTCAAACATTACGGCAATTTCTCCACAGTTCTTCCGTGACGCAGTGGTCGGAGCAGCGTAATCTGTCATGCACTAATAAGCGGAAATATCTGCTTACACCCCGCGGCCTCCTGAAAGGGCGATTTATCCTGCTAATAACTACCAAAACACCAGACTCTAGCAAAACTATTCTCGTTCTGACGCGCGGGAATGCCAAGCTGCTTAAAACCTTAAAACACACTAATTTCCTTGTGCTGTTGGGACGCGCATTTATTTGTTTTTGTTTACAGGTCGCAAAAATCCGTCTGTGTTAATTAAAGAGACCGTCTTTAAACCTGTGATGGAAACAAATGTACTTTCTAAAAACAATGTGCCGAACACGAAGGGATTGAACGAACTGAACGACCTCTGCTTCAGGCAGCACATACTCCATCCAACGAGCTGGGAACAAATTCAGCCTGAATTCAAGCTTGTTGGCTTTTAAGTCAGTCTCATTCAATTTCATGACACTATGGTGATTTTTTTATTCGTTAATTGGATTTCAATTAAATTCCTTAACTGACTGAATTGAAAAGGGAGTTGACATCAACCCTGGTTGTATCCAACCTTTAAGACAACATATTGGTAAGAAATTAATATTTTCCCTTTTTTATTATAATTTTTTTGTTAAATAAAACTTGTGCAACCTCTTTGAATACACTGAAGTTTAAATAACAGCGCTGGCCTGAAAAGCTCCATTAATTTCCAACAAGCTCATTCAGAGGCAATATCTGAAATGCTGAAGCATGGGAGAGTGGTCCTTTTTGTGATACAGCTTCTTTGGCTTAAGTTCCCGGATGCGTTGCCATGGAACTAAACTTGACAAGACGTATGATTTGTCTCACGAAACCGGAAAGGATTATTCCATAATATTGGCAAAATGAGCCAGCTGACTCTGTCAGTGATCCTGCTTTGTAAGCTTCTGTTAACCTTTTAACAGTCTCCAGTATGTTGCCACTTTTTTCTGTGAGAATCTTTTAAAGGAGAGAAAAACCTTTAACCAATAATGCCGAATCACCATCTCCTAATGTCATGAAACGTTGATATTTGGATTATGCTATTTTTTCTTGCCTTCATCCATGCTGTGGGCATCCTGTCAACTTGTGATTGATTACTTCAAATGCCGGAAAGAAAAACTGGCACAGACGCTTGCACCAATCACAGATGAGAACAAGAACAGTCAACAATGCAAAACAGTCTGCACCAATAACAGTCGACAGTCCAACTGCAACAATCACGGCTCAAAATGGAGAAGATGGACAGTTCATCCACACCAAACACAGTCTAGAACTGGAGTGTCAGCACATGGCCTACCCACTGAATCTCTCCTCCACGCCCTTGGCCTTCCGTCACATTAAACACCATGGCCATAGAGATAGCAGCCTTATATTGATCTGGCTAATGGAAAAAATAATGTAAAAAGAGCTCACCACAAAGAGCTAATGACGAGTTAATGACTAGTGTCATTAACATGATGAATAATAACAACTGGCTATAATATCCACATTAACGGGACTTTAATTCCTAGCTACCAGGTTGTTTTGGAGGGAGCAAGTGTAAGGTGAGCATACTGTGCAGCCCTGCCTTCTCCTCTGAATTGCCAGTCCCTGATTGGTTGAAACTGACAAGTATATAATAGTAAATCCTGCTCGGATCCGATCCCATCTACGCGCAACCGATGATGATGACACAGACAAGAGATCATCTTTATTTCACAATCTATTTAAATGTAGGCTAATCATTTTTGTTAAATGTAATGATTTGGTTGCGTTAAAAAACGTCATGTCAATTGACGGCCTAATTATGCTTTTGCGTGAACATAAGCTATATTAACCTGATATTCGGTAGGAAATGTTGGTCGGTTATATATTAGATAAACCTACTCCATATGACTATGATGTAGCCTATATTGTTCATTTTTGTTGTTTTGTACTGACTTGGAATGGCACGTTGCTGCCGTTCTTTCCCATAGCTGTAGTCCTATTGCACGCCCCCTTTGTCGCGTCGCCTCCTGTTGTGAATGGAGCTGCTGCTCGTAGCCTACTCGTGTGGGCCATGCGCGCTCTGGCAGCGGCCAGGTACTCCATTGTTTTCGCACCTTTTCATTGGTGACGTATCATATTATTGAGTTCCCGGATCTCGTGTGCTAAATCTAGAGGACGGATCATATAGGACATACTGTAGCCCCACCTATACACGACAGTAAACACTTCCATGGCAACGCAATATTAGCTTTCACAACGGAGTCTTCCACATGGCGCAGCGTCAATTAATTAGAAATACAATTCAAATTAAGGCTACAAGGTAAATAAACAACGACGTAAAAACAGTAGGTACAAGGGAAATAACTAGCCTACTGGGTTATGCAACAAATTACGTAGCCTACCAGTAACTTCATACTCTGGCGACCTATCGTGGACGGCATCAGCCAGCCACTCATTTATGCGACAGTTAAGTTCACATCATTCACCGTCAGACTTGGCCTGACAAGATGATCAATTTAATGTAGACTATTTCCAAATTATTTCAATGCAACATCGGGGTGGAGACATTAGGCTAGTCATTCAACAACGTCGCTAAGTGATAGCCTATAGCTACGTTGGTGGTCTGAAGAACTGCGATTTCTAACATATGACTGTAGTGAAACAGCGAATTAAGCTGTTAATAATTTTTCTGTTTACCAATATTTAGGCTATGCCACAAACTTTGATTAATCTCACCAATCGTAAGTACAAAGATAATTACAGTTGCCTAACGTAGACTAGCTATAATAGCCACACAGTAGAGTAGCCTAGCTGAAATCTAAGCCAAGTTACGAAAGTGCGTTCTGCTTAAAAACGCTTACGATTAAGCTCGTGTCTTTATTTTCGTTGCTTACGCTGCGATTTAAAAAGACTGAATGTTAAATCGAACTAAATGGTGAGCCAATTTCCCTATAATATGCAAACGAATCCATCTCGAAATCCGAATGAGCTCCGCAGCGAAAACATCTTCATTATAGCGGATACGCACTTGGGGGGCGTGAAGTGTCAAAGCGACTGTAAACAGAACTAGCATGCGTTTTCAACCAGCCCATGTGAACGCGCACGATAAAGGTGGTTGAACTAAATTTTTTGGAGGCTGCTGAGTCCGCCAAAACACAGTTTATTTCAACTTTTAATTTTATCTGCGCAACATGCGCTGGAATGCGGACATTGGCAATGCTCGGGTGTCACAGCCATGTGGCAAAAGATCAAAAAGGTCTCTTAGCAACTAAACATGGCGCAATGTTTATTCCTACTCATATAAGGAATATAGCCTAATACGTGCGCTTTCCACGGTTCCGCCTCGGTGGACAGGGTAGCTACTATATCAATTCGATATCCAAATGACACAAAATAAATCTTTGGAGGTACAGCTAACACAAGATAATATGAGCAAACATGACAGCTAAATATCGACCTGCCGAGTTTACAATAAAACGTCGCACTCCAGCTGATTCTCTATAAATAACTTCACTTACGCCCATGGATTTCGGCTCCTGTCACAATTGTCATAAGCACGCAATTCTTTGCCGTTGATCTTCCTCTTTTAAAAATACTACTCAAGTGGCGTAAAACAGGTGCAATCCTGTTTTCGGTACTCTGTCCCTTTGTTGAGGCGAATTGTGTGGGTTTTTCAGCGGCACACGTCTTCCCATTTAAAGCCAGCTCCAACTCGAAGTGCGTGTGTGGGATGTTTGCAGACGATTGCGTGGTTTCTCAATGTTTTTATGGCTCCGGGGCGCACTTCGTTATTCTGTTCCTGCTATTTCATTATATCACGTCCATCATGTGACACAGTGAGGTCTCTCTCTCTCTCTTTTTCTCTCTCTCTATGGAAACTTAAAGGGACCTCCCACGTGACTGCCTTGAAACATCACCTAGCGCGGTTACGGTAGCCACACCACCCGGAGCGCCACGGCCACGAATATAAAACTACGCCACACGAACCGCGAGTTGACCTGCATCTTCGCAAACCTTGTCTCATTGTCATAACATTATATAATTGGTCGTGACGCAAATGCCGCCCCGTGGAAGAATAAAACCTTGTACAATTAGGCTATTATATTTACATAACATAACATAACAAATAGGCTACGCAGCCAAAAGAGATATATTATACATATAATTTAGTACAAATAGTTTTGGTTCCTAAATTTCCCATGATGTTTAAAGTAGACCTATATTCATAAAAGATAAATAATTCCATTCAACTTAAATCTTGAAACCATGTAGGCTAATGTAGAATGTTTGCAGAGCTGCAGATGTGTAAATCATTTTCAGATTTTTCTTTGCTTGTGACTAATGGTACAAAAAATTAAAAAAACTCACCGCACTGTACCATAGAAACCACACTCACTGGACATAGAATGATATAATTCCCTTACATTTACACTTAAAAATACGCAGCTGATATGTATGTGGTTAGCATTTGGCTTTTCTGCCATGGAATGTGTGTGGGACAGACTGCCGTCCTGACCCAATTTAAGACCAAGAGTGCAGTACCGGGAGTCCCTGTGACCAGTGATGCTTGGTGAGCTGTGAGCTGCACCTCTCCCTGGAGCCATGATTTCCCAGAGAAAAATTAATTCTCCCATTTTAGTTGATAAACACAATAGAAGTGAAGTTGTTGGAGACATTGGATCAGGGGCGTAAAATCTTATCTGAAAAGGGCAGATGTGGGTCCAAGCTTTTGATTTAGCCCAGCAGCACGACACCTGATTAACTAATCTTGGTCTTCAATCAAGACATTGGCAAGTAGAATCAGGTGTCTTAGTGCTGGGCTAAAATAAAAACCTGCACCCATATCAGCCCTATTCAGGAAAGATTTGAGACCCCTGCGTTAGATATAAAAATTATTCCCAGTGCCAGGTTTCCCATTTTAAGAGGTGCACGCTTGATCAAAGAACAAAGTTTGTTAAGATCCGGGCCATTCGTTTACTGAGGACGTGCTGTAGCATGATGGACAGCCAGAGGCAATCCCTCCCAAAAGAGATATGTGGGCTGGTCCACAAGAGACAGAAAGCGGAAAGAGGTAGCCTGGCAGTCCTGTCTGATTTTATATTAGTTCCCCCTTACTGAAATCACAGTCCTTGAGGGCATAGAACTTCTGGTTTTGTATTAGTTTGTTCACCTGTTCTCAGAGACCAATGGCTAAAACCCAGGGCTTTATCTTGTACAGAGTTTCTTCAACTGCTTCCTCCTGAAGGACAGATTTAAAAAAAATTTTTTAAATGGCACAATTAGGCCAGAAATGTTCCATGTAACATTCACAAAACATTGCATGAATTATATTTATTGTACATCCATGCAAAACTGACTTATTCTTCTATGACTAGCGGGAGGTATGTTGACACTATGCCCATGCAGACATGGAAAAAGGTGAAATAATTGCATGTGAAATACTTTTCTTCTTTCCTTCTTTATGACGCAAGGGTCAAAAGCATGTTTGTGGTCGGCGGCATTTAGTGGGTCCCCAGACTGCCTGTCCACTGACGGGGGCTATGGCTCACGCTGAACAAATCCCCCTGTCCACTCAGTTCCTTAATGAGCAAACATTACATTACAATCCATGTCCATTTGCCACGTACTCTTATCCATAGTGATTTACAATATAGCAGAAACAGATGTGCATTCACCTGATTAATACACTGCCCGGCCAAAAAAAAAGTTGCACACTGTAATATTTTGTTGGACCGCCTTTAGCTTTGATTATGGCGCGCATTCGTCGTGGCATTGTTTCGACAACCTTATGCAACGTCACAACATTTATTTCCATCCAGACTTGCATTAATTTTTGGCCGAGATCTTGTATTGACGACAGGAGAGTCGAACCACTCCGTGAAGTCTTCTCCAGCACATCCCAAAGACTTTCAATGGGGTTAAGGTCAGGACTCTGGTGGCCAATTCATGTGTGAAAATGATTCCTCATGCTCCCTGAACCACTCTTTCACAATTTGAGCCCGATGAATCTTGGCATTGTCGTCCTGGAATATGCCCATTGATGGGATAACCTGGTCATTCAGTACATTCAGGTACTCAGCTCACTTCATTTTATTGCTGCATAACGTTGCTGAGCCTAGACCTGACCAATTGAAGCAACCCCAGATCATAACACTGCCTCCAGAGGCTTGTACAGTGGGCACTATGCATGACTGGTGCAACTGCTACTTTTTTTTTGGCCGGGCAGTGTATGAGCAATACTGCCAGACCTGGCTAACACTGTTCCCTAACCAGTGACATCACTAAAGAACCATCCATCCATCCATTATCTAACCCGCTTATTCCTGGTCAGGGTCGTGGGGGTTCTGGAGCCTATCCCAGCATGCATTGGGCGAGAGGCAGGAATACACCCTGGACAGGCCGCCAATCCATCAGAGGGCACACACACCATTCACTCACACACTCATACCTATGGGCAATTTAAAGTCTCCAATTATCCTAACCTGCATGTGGAAACCGGAGTACCCGGAGGAACACTAAAGAACCAGTGCAAGTTAACTACGCAAACATTGAACCAAAGTGCAAATTCTCAATACATGCAGACTACATCCATAACAAGCGCTTAGAGAAGAAACATAAAACCAATACAATATAACCTAAAATCATACAATACCATAACCTGAATTAATACAATGAGGGAGGGATGAAGATGATGGTAAGAAGAGATGGGTCTTCAGTCTGGATTGGAAGATGGCCAATGATGATAAAACAATTGTACAATGTGTTAAATTACTGTATAACCTGGATAATTTAACATACATTCTATTTAAAGGCAGATAGCTAGATGTAAATTGACCTGGCATAAACAATTGTGCCAACATAGCTATATATTATTCAGTTTAAAAAGTATAGTATAATTTAAAAGCGATCATCAAGCGATATAAAACAACTTGTTCTTAAATGAAATACAGATGGTAAGATATAAGGTTACATCATCTTTTACCCAAAAGTGATGGTAGCCTATGTGCACATTGTGCTACACAATTATTTGGGCACTACTGGTTCATGATGAACACGCACGCAGATGAAGTCATTGTTTAATTGAAACTGGAAGGCAGGGGGATTTCAAGAAAGATATTGCCCTTCCATGTGGTCATAGACTGATGTCATAATTTGTCACCGGGAGATGGCTCACACTTGAAGTACCAGAAAGAAACAGGACTTCCCAGAATGCCGATGACTTCATGCCTGCAGCAAATCTGGTCATGTGACCAAGTCGCCTCCGTAATAAGAATTACATATAGTCTACATGCCCAGCGTTTCTGGAACTGAAACTCAGAAAAGGTTAGTTGGCTAGCCTACGGCAAGTTACAAAGCTGGAAGTCATAACCTAGACCCATCTTAAATCAAGCGTTAAATATCTGCAGAAATGAAAAACATGGAAACACAATTTAGTATGTGCACTACCGAATGTATTTTCGAATTACACTATGTAACAAACCATATGTAGGCTACCTTTTCAGTTAAATCTGTCAATTAATCCATAGCCAGAATAATATTCACCACCCACAAATATAGACTCACTGATTCCACAGCCGTATTCACTGTGAAATAACTTTCAAGCGTTATGCAACACATTTCACGCGTTATGGGTAAGATACAGAGCCCACGTTTTCGCTCCGCTGAATAGGCTATGTCAAAAAGCGAAAAAATGTCAAATCTATATTTCTTTGCGCTGACTAAAAACCGTCGCAAATGGCCCATTTCTCACGCCCCAGCAGATACGACTTGCCATCGTACAGCGCTCCACTGAAGGCATTCTGACTCTTTACGGTATGACAGTGACACGCCCCGTCTACCAGTCCTTCCTGTTATAGCAGCTCATGAGCCAAGATGTCGGCTTTTACACAAAGTAGTCCCGTCTCTTGTCAGCATCAGAGATATTAGCTACTCATAATTTACAGAGGGAGTAAAATAATAAAGCCGTCACCTTCTTCCCGTTCTTTCAACCTACAGACCATGACGTAGTATCCTAGAATCGTAATCCGAAAATGCCCGTTATTAATAGCCTACCACTTTCAAAATGAATGTTAAAAAAGACAGATAGCCTAATCCATACAACATCTATTTTTATTAATACATGGGCGTTATTAGCTAAACAGCATCCAAATGAGAATATTTATACTTCCAACGTTTTGCACATCCAGGAAATGTCAGTAGGCTACACTGCGGACACTAATGGTTCACTGGAAGTTGTTTGCGAACTTGACACCACTAGAATACACCTTGAAGCTTTGTTCAGCGATCCCGTGTCAGCTGGATTTGTTCCAGATTTCCAAAAGTAACGAGCTGTGCACTGAGATTTAGGTTGAATGCGCCTTTTTTACTGCTCGAATTATGCACGGTACAATAGAATTTCATCAGACACCGTAGCATCACACAGGCACTTCTTGTTACTCTCTCCCCGTTGCATATTTAACCCTTTAACACCATTCTTCATGTGCGTGCTCTCTCTGGCAGAGAATAATAGGTAGGCCTACAACAGCCACATTTTGTGGAGCCTATAGTTGTTTAAGGACTGCCATCCTGATGAGGACATTTACATAGATTGACTTATTTACTGACAAGGGAATATTATAGCCTATACTGTGCTGCCAACTTTGACTTTTTTCAATCTTAGTACTCAGCTACAGTAATATGTTTATGAATGTACATAAATGTTTGTCCATGACACAGGTGGCCCCTGAACATCAAGATTGAGTCATTCCTCACCTGGCCACAACTGTATCTTAGAGATTAGTTTATTGTAAGTAGCCAGGTTTTTTTTGTGTGGCCTTTTCTAGAATTAAAGAGAATTAGATTGTGTTGACTGTTCACATCACAGCTTTGCTTTACACAATAAAAATATAGTTTTTACATGGAGATCCGATATATTTGCATTCGTGATTTATTCTTCGAATATTTTCAGCCCTTAAAGGGATAGTTTGGAATTTTAGACATAATGTCTCAATTACCACTTACCCATGATGTAGTTGATTGATGGAAAGCATTTTCAGCTAATTCCATGCTGTCCCTTCTTTTGGACATACACACATTGCTAATGCTAGCGCAACTCTAAGGTAACAGGTAGCATCCACTACCAAACACACTTAAACACTCCACAGTGCACCCAAAGCAAATAAAATACGATGACAGTCTATCTGGGGAGCGATACTTTATGTTACCTACGAATGTATTGCCGGCACTGGTCGACTACAACAACAAAGAAGAGCAACAAGTTGCAATGGCCACGTTCGCTCCTCCGCCGTACTTCCACAGAGAATATAGGTCAGCACAAAGTAAAGGATTCAACGATAGTTTGACTTAAAAAATGATGGTATAAACACCCAAAATAACCCAGATAGACTGTCGTCGTATTTTAAACACTGTGGAGTGTTTAAGTGCGTTTGGGAGTGGATGCTACTGGTTACCTTAGAGTTGCGCTAGCATTAGCAACGTGCGTATGTCCAAAAGAAGGGACAGCATGGAATTAGCTGAAAATGGTTTCCATCAGTCAACTACATCATGGGTAAGTCGTAATTGAGACATTATGTCCAAAATTCCGAACTATCTCTTTAACCGCAGATACCAATGATGTCAAGACAATAACACTGGCTTATTTTTGTGAAATAAGAAATTGTGAGCTACTTGAAATGTATAACATATTGTTTGCATTGAGATATATATTGAATAATATATAGGAATACATTGCAAAACGCATTTATTATTGTTGCATAAAATGCCCATGAGTGCTTCCATGTAATAAAATTATTCAATTTATTAGTGTATTTTAGAGTGTATATCAATATATTTTCATTGCATAATGGTTGGCTTCTTAGACAGACAGATTACGTTGACTTGGTTTGGACAATAGATGCCAAAAATGTGGAAACCTGCTTGTTGCAGAAGCAATTGCCTGTAGAAAACTAAGACAAGCCAAATGATTGAAACTGCACATCGTGTGAAAATGTAATCGATATATGTTAGAAAAAGCCAGAGAATCACAGCAGCAGAGATCACAGCCCCTAAAATACTATGAGATTGTCATTGGTTTTCTTCTAGGCCTAGCTTTAATGGCTTTTTTCAAATACATGTTAAATAACTCTGCAGCTATGTTCAAAAAGCTTCTTTTTTTTTAAAATCAGAAATTCCATATGACTAGATTGTACAGCCTGTTTTATTTTTTACTGGACGCAAATCCCTATTACATGGAAGTGTGTGGCTAAGCATGACCTAGTTGTTGCATTCCGGCATAGTGGACTGTGTGGGCTCCAGGGACTTACAGTTATAGTGCGTTCCCATGGTTACTCATTAGTGTGACCCTCAGGTTTTCGTGCTGTTTTTCTGCTCCCTTTTGAAACAAAACTGAAAGTAAAATTTCTAATTGCTTTGTATTTTTTTGTGAATTCATTTTAGGACTCTTGAAAGGCCAGGGTAAAGTTAAAATAGATCTAAATAAACGAACCCAAACTAAAGTAAACTAAACTGTAGGTGCACCCATACTGCCAGGTTCTGATTTAACACATCAGTCTTCATTAACGAGAGCACCAATGGTATTCCAAACGACCTCAGCCACATTTCAGCAGTCAGTCCACAAGCTGCCTACCTTTGAGTGCTTAAATAAGGCTTTCATGGCAAAGCCTTCGCCAGCGTAGCACAATTCAGAGAGTTGGCACGTGAACATCTGATACAGAATGAGTTGAGAAGCAGACCGAGTGTGATCATTAACTGTACCTCTTGTTGGACGGAGTGGCTAGCCAGGGCCGTTTCGGCCTCAAAGACTAAACACCATTTAAAGCACATTTGTGCATTTCTGTCCATTGTACTTTTGTATTTCTTGCACAAGGGGAGTGATTTGGAGTGATGGAAGTGTGCATGGTGTTTTCTTTCCATTTTAATTGAGGTTAAGGCCGTTATGCAGACCAATAGGAGCATCTCTCCTATTATCTGGAATCCAGACGGCTCTTCCTGTGGCGTTCTCGCTCTCTCTCTCTCTCTCTCTCTCTCTCTCTCTCTCTCTCTCTCTCTCTCTCTCTCTCTCTCTCTCTCTCTCTCTCTCTCTCTCTCATAACTGTGTGGCTAATGAAGCAACTGAGAACATTCTCCTGTGTGGTCTTTCTAGTGCACTGCCTGTGAGATACTCTTGTTGTTTTTAAAGTAATGAAGGAGCTCTTTCTTTTATTCTGCCGGATTCTTCTAGAGAGCAAATTGGATGAGTCAGCCGTGACTGATGGCGCACACGGGTACTGTAAGGGCTGCTTAGTCTGTGCCCAAATTAATCCTTCATCCACCAGAAGGAAAGGATTTATTTGTGCACAGACTAAGCAGGCTTTGCAATCCTTGCATGTGTCATCAGTCATGGTTAGCCACCATAAGCCAGTTTGTATACACTGAAGAGTGTTTTCCGCATTCTGACAGGTGGCTACCCCCCACCCACCCCCCCCCATCATCTATGGAGGACAGGTTGCAGAGCACGTCAGCCTCAGATGTAGACTCCGGCTAAATTACAATCCCACAACAACAAAACTCTAACTAAATTACAGCCCCAACATAATACAGGTCCCGATAAATTACAATCCCACCACAACACAACTCCCATTAAGTTACAACCCAAACATAATACAGGTCTCGTCAAATTACACTCCCATCACAAATCAACAACCACTAAAATACAACCCCAAAACCACACAGCTCCTGTTGTATTATGACCTATATATATTGCAAATATGTGGACTTAAAAAAAAAAAAAACATTGGGAGAATATATTTCACGGCGTACATTTGAAAATATATTGCAATATCTGAGAAGGAATCATTTGTCTTTGCCCACATATTGTGAAGTATTGCACTTATATCTTGATAATACTTGATAATGATTTTAATTCAATATAGTATTTTCACACTACATTTCTGTAGTTTACACTGCCGTAGCCTAATTATTGCTGCCTTAATCATATGGTGTGCTCACAGCGGATGACGCTAGTCTGAGCAGAGCAGCCTCTTTGTGCTGCTCTCTGAGACAGCACTGGGGGGGTCAGTAGGGGTACGCGGCAGAGACACGCTGTCCCGTAGGTTTCACATTCTTTCATATTTGTGCTTCACAGCAAGTCCGACCCGCGCCGGAACGTTCCGTACCTACGGCCCAATTTTAGCAGCGCGTACGTTTCTTTTGAGGCTTCGCCAAGCTGAATCCGAAGCGCTTGTGCAAAAACTGTTTTAGAAACTAGAGTGCCATGGAGAATGTACTAGAAACACCGACCAGACTTCAGCACACTCTGAGTTCATTGCCTCATGGATCTTTTTAAATATTTAACAACTGTCAGACTGAACTTAGACAAACTAATTTTGATAAACCATGGCTGTAATACAACTAGACAAATAGACATGGTGCTGAACAATACTTTTGATTGCATTATGGACTGATTGCTGTGAATGATTAATTTTGCCAAAGGTATAACAACAGGCAGCAGTAAGCTGCTCTACATGAGAATAGTAATATTAGTAAGAAAGCTGTAGTAGCAGAGTGAGTATACTCTCTCTGTGTAAAGCTGTAGTAGCAGAGTGAGTATACTCTGTGTGTAAGGCTGTAGTAGCAGAGTGAGTATACTCTCTCTGTGTAAGGCTGTAGTAGCAGAGTGAGTATACTCTGTGTGTAAGGCTGTAGTAGCAGAGTGAGTCTACTCTGTGTGTAAGGCAGTAGTAGCAGAGTGAGTATACTCTCTGTGGGTAAGGCTGAAGTAGCAGAGTGAGTATACTCTCTCTGTGTAAGGCTGTAGTAGCAGAGTGAGTATACTCTGTGTGTAAGGCTGTAGTAGCAGAGTGAGTCTACTCTGTGTGTAAGGCAGTAGTAGCAGAGTGAGTATACTCTGTGTATAAGGCTGTAGTAGCAGAGTGAGTATACTCTGTGTGTAAGGCAGTAGTAGCAGAGTGAGTATACTCTGTTTAAGGCTGTAGTAGCAGAGTGAGTATAGTCTGTGTGTAAGGCAGTAGTAGCAGAGTGAGTATACTCTCCGTGTGTAAGGCTGTAGTAGCAGAGTGAGTATGCTCTGTGTGTGTAAGGCTGTAATAGCAGAGTGAGTATACTCTGTGTGTAAGGCTGTAGTAGCAGAGTGAGTATGCTCTCTGTGTGTAAGGCTGCAGTAGCAGAGTGAGTCTACTCTGTGTGTAAGACAGTAGTAGCAGAGTGAGTATACTCTGTGTGTAAGGCTGTAGTAGCGGAGTGAGTATACTCTGTGTGTAAGGCTGTAGTAGCAGAGTGAGTATACTCTCTGTGTGTAAGACTGTAGTAGCGGAGTGAGTATACTCTGTGTGTAAAGCTGTAGTAGCAGAGTGAGTATACTCTCTGTGTGTAAGGCTGTAGTAGCAGAGTGAGTATACTCTGTGTGTAAGGCTGTAGTAGCAGAGTGAGTATACTCTGTGTGTAAGGCTGTAGTAGCAGAGTGAGTATACTCTGTGTGTGTAAGGCTGTAGTAGCAGAGTGAGTATACTCTGTGTGTGTAAGGCTGTAGTAGCAGAGTGAGTATACTCGCTGTGTGTAAGGCTGTAGTAGCAGAGTGAGTATACTCTGTGTGTGTAAGGCTGTAGTAGCAGAGTGAGTGTACTTTCGGTGTGTAAGGCTGTAGTAGCAGAGTGAGTATACTCTGTGTGTAAGGCTGTAGTAGCAGAGTGAGTATACTCGCTGTGTGTAAGGCTGTAGTAGCAGAGTGAGTATACTCTGTGTGTGTAAGGCTGCAGTAGCAGAGTGAGTATACTCTGTGTGTAAGGCTGTAGTAGCAGAGTGAGTATCCTGTGTGTGTAAGGCTGTAGTAGCAGAGTGAGTATACTCTCTGTGTGTAAAGCTGTAGTAGCAGAGTGAGTCTACTCTCTGAGCCTCTCTTTAGAACAGTGTGGTTTTGGGAACAAGATGTACTGAAAGTACAGATGAGATTCACCCTCAGACTAAACTGTTCATTCAATGTGCAATCTGTCTTTGATAGAGCTGGGTGTGTGTGTGTTTGTGTGTGTATGAATTTGAACCTGTGTGGGGGAATGTGTATTTGTACACACACTTGTATGCTACTTGTGCGGTGCAAATCTATAGGCAAATTCACATTAGAACCTATAGTAAGTGTATTGACACTGGGTGTGCTTAAACAGATGGTGCATTCTCAGGGAGTCAGTTGAGCCGTGTAATTTGTAATACTATAAACAGTAAAAATGCTGCTTGAGTCTTTAAAAGCAGGTCTGATTAGCACCGCCAATATGAAGCTCGAAATTTCCATTCCCTAATTGCCGCTCCTTGGGGCCTGGTTATGTCACGCCATACTGAACAGTACGCTGAAAAACACAAAATAATGTGTTGATTTTCAGTGTGTAATCAGAGGAAAATCAATGGTGATTGATTTATGGGTAACCCTGCAGAGCAAAATGACTCTATCTGCTTCAGATTACAAACTTTGAGTTGATTTAACACTGAACATTTTGTTGTGTGCATCTATAGCATCTTGAGTAAATTTCACAAGTGGTGATGAAAGCCAGTATATCTTGGAGAACATAGCTGGCCTGTGGTTACAGCATATACTTACCGTAGAGGGGACACTGTATTCATTTTTGTTCCTGTGAGACCTGTTAGTAGAATCCAACAGTGCCAGATAACGTCTGCCTCCGACAAGTTAATCTGATCTCCTGTTCAATCACGTGTAGCTACAAGAACTGCCTGAAAGCCCAGCAGATGCATGCTAATTGCCAACTGATGCTAAAGTCTGAATCAGTTGCCCTGTCTTTAATAAGTTGTGTTGATGGATTTAAATTACTGATCTCCTTGTAGGATAAACACAGGAAACATTGCATTATGTCAGATTCCCAGAATCCTACACTTTTTGTGACAGGGTTCTTTGCAATTCGCTTCTTGCACAATCTAATTTGATGTCCCTGGCAAATCATAGATGACACCTAAACTTTACTGGCATGCACCTGTACCAATAGCAAGCAGGAAAATACCCACAGTAATCATGGCATGTTCTCTCCTTCTCCTGGGGCTGATGTCAGGGCCTGGATCCGACAGCCACGGGTTCAACCCTGTCAGACCTGCTCTGGGTTTCACCTGGGTGAACACTGAACAGTTAAGTGACGCACCTTGGCAACGAGACGTGTGCCAAGCGCTCCCATGATAACTCACTGTAACTCCAATAAAAAGGAGCTAACCTCACATTGTGACTCTGACACTCGCCTTGTACAGAAGCAACGGACTGCACAAACCTATACTGGAGCCAACCGCAGTGGCGCTAGTGAGCAATAGCACCAGGAAGTGAGCTTCAGAACGAAAGCCCAGTCTTGGCCCCTTGGCACAAACTCTCCAACGGGCGACTTGGCGTACCGACCGGAGTGAACAGAGCTCTCTTCACGTCTTTACTGTGACCCCAACAGGGACAGAACAGAATGTGTTTTTACAGGAAAGACGTCGTACTCTTGTAATCAGCCTAAAATGTGTTTATCGCTGTTTGTTCCCCCCTGGGCTGAAACATAGGCCTCCTTTGCGGGGAATGGAACTGCACCAGCATCGTCGCACGTCAAAGCAAACAGCGGTGAACACGAAGGAACAGCTCGCAGCTTGATGTGCAATTTGCTTGCGTCTTAGATGCGCTTAACAATGTACGTACATCCATATTTGAAAGCTAAAACACTTATTGAATCCATTTGACATGATTGCTTAAAGGATACTGGGATGTATTTCCTTGGGGGGTTTTGTTTGCTGGAAAGACTCATTCAGTAAATGATTAGTGCCGCATTAAAAGACAGAACAGGAAGAGGCACTATTTAACATAAAGTATCATGACCTCTCATCCTCCTACTCACTACGTTGCTTTGGATAAAAGCGTCTGCTAAATGAATGTAATGTAATGTACATTGACTCATTGACCCCCTCACCCTCTCACATTTACACTGACCCCTTGGTTCAGTGAGTTGGAAAGGTGTTAAATCTGGAATTTGAGCCCGCATGGCATCCTAAAACAGGCTGGGCTCAGTGGTTGCAGGTTTGCGTCTGAGCAAGGCCATAAGCCTACTTTAAACCTAATGGGGACACATATGGCTTCATCCTGAAGCCACTGCTTTAGTCTAATGATGTGCCAGGGTTAAGGTATTCTCTATAGACTGAAGGGATAAGTGGTATTTATTGTTAGCGATCTCTATTTAAATTGCATAAAGACGTTTAAGATTTGCCTTGTCATTTCATACTGGGGAAATGTGGGCTGTGTGGTAGGGGTGCCACCTGCTGGTGTAGTTGTGCTTGTGCAGACATGGTTTTCATCCTGGTCACTCAGATCGCCATCTTCTGCTGCTTTCCAAATATTCTGCTGCATTAATTTAACTATTGAGTTAATGACATTCAAATAAATCATTCCTGTAATTCTGGACATATGGAGACAACAGCACACCCGAGATGTACTTCACAGTAGTGATAGTGTGTATGTGTTTGTGTGATAGATATGTGAGTGTCTGTCAAATAAACACACACCGGGGACACATAGTTAAATGGTAACAAAACACGCTGGTTTCGCTAGACCCCGCCCCCTTTTGAAATTCAAAAACTGCCAAAATCTGGGCATGATAAGGTAATGATATCAATAATATCACGCTCACTCATACACACAAAACACGCTAGCTCAAGCAGCTGTTGAGCCCCAGTTTGAGCTAATAATGATGCGGCCACCAAACATAAAATCACACGCTGTCCAAATAGTTACCCATGCCATTTAGGCTACTCATTTTACAAAGGCTGTAGGCAATCACACTACCTGCAAGATATCAACAATATTGGTTTCCATTTCAACGGGTGCACATGTGGTCACTGCACCGAACTCTCTCCAAGAAAGCATGTGTGTTAGGGACGTACGTTTACAAAGCTAAACGTGTAGCATGCATACTACAACTCCTGGCTCAACTATTTGACCTAAATCCCCCCTTTCTGCAGGAAATACCACATATAGCAATAATATACCCTAAAACATAAATTCAACAATATTTTTTTTAAGTGACTTCATTAACCAACAAAATGTAAATAACTGCTCTCGTCCACAGTCAACACTGCAGCTCACACTGAACGGTGTCGTGTATTTGACATAAACAGGCCAGCAAGGGCACAGTGTGAACAAAGTAAACAATTGATACTTTACTTACCTCGTCAGAACGTAAAATTTAGTTTTGTTTTAACATAAAAATACAGAAAATATCCACACCGTGCATGCAATGCAGAGAGTGGCTCTCCAGGTCCCTGTCAGATACGCAGTTTTCATATGCTTTATATTATATATCCATCCATCCATTATCTAACCCGCTTATTCCTGGTCAGGGTCGCGGGGGGTGCTGGAGCCTATCCCAGCATGCATTGGGCAAGAGGCAGGAATACACCCTGGACAGGCCGCCAATCCATCGCAGGGCACACACACCATTCTGTAATGTTCCGCTCCCTTCCTGTTCGTTTTCTGTATTTTCCTGTTTTCCCTCCGTGTCATGTTGGATCCTTTTGTCCGTGTTTTCCCCGCTGCTGCGGTCTGGGCGTTTCCTTCCCTGTCTTGTTCGTTTGGTTGTCTCACTTCCGCCTTTTCACTCCGTCCCCCCTCGTTGCATGCATTTCCTCACCTGGTGTCTTGTAATCACTCCTGCTGATTTTCCACACCTGTCCCTTGTTTAGTTCTATTATTAACCTCACTATTTAGTCCTTCGGCTGGCTGCCAGTCGGCGCCAGTTCGTTAACGTTCGTCACCCGGTGTTCATGCTCGTTGTTTTCCTGGTCGTGTTAAAGAGAACTACTCGCTTGGTCGGGGAATATTATCCCCGTGCAGCTTGGGTTCGGCTCCTAACTACAGTCTGGTAGTTAACCACCCCGTCAATTCTTGTCGTGCATGCAGCTAACCTGTTTCCCTTCTCCTCCATCTAACCCAGCTCCCATTCACCCGTGGCAGTGTTCGTTTCCCCCCGTTATCGTTGTGTGTGTTGCGGTACCTCCACCTCCAGCTCGTGTAGGCTCCGGGAGAGCTTGCTACCTGGCTACCCTCCAGTTGTTCCTGTCCGACCGAAGAAGCCAACGAGTTCTTCGGCACCGGCTCCTGGAGCTCTGGAGACAGTCAGCTCCTTCCGGACCTACCGCAGCTACGCCACACAACCCATCTCTGCCGTGCTTCACCAACCACCTCCCTCTCAAACCCTGCACCTCCGTGAGAACCTCCCGGTCATTCCCGTGCCTTCCCTTGCACTAACCCTACCTTTTGTTTTTGTTCTGTACCGGTGCAGTCAATCCGGTCCAGTTCCTGTCCTGCCGTAGTGAGCCGCTCCCCAGCAATTCCAGTCCAGGTGTGAGTCTCGCACCTACCTGTCCAGTCCAGTTCCGGTTTGGAACAAATCCGTTCCAGACCATTGTTCCAGTGTGGACCTCCCGGTCCCGTTCCAGTCCAGTCCAGTTCCGGTTTGGAACGAATCCGTTCCAGACCCCTTGTTCCAGTGTGGACCTCCCGGTCCAGTTCCAGTCCAGTCCAGTTCCAGTCCAGTCCAGTTCCGGTTTGGAACAAATCCGTTCCAGACCCCAGTTCCAGTGTGGACCCCCCGGTCCAGTTCCAGTCCAGTCCAGTTCCGGTTTGGAACAAATCCGTTCCAGACCCGTGTTCCAGTGTGGACCTTCCGGTCCAGTTCCAGTCCAGTCCAGTTCCGGTTTGGAACAAAACTGTTCCAGACCCAGATTCCGGTGTGGACCTCCCGGTCCAGTTCCTGTCCAGTCCAGTTCCGGTTTGGGAACGAAACATTCCAGGCCTGCCAGTCCAGCTCCGGCTTGGAGCAGCCCGTCCCGGGCTACATACTGTTCCTGTGTGATATCGTGTTTTTCCCCTCTTGTACAGTGTTGGGACTACCCCAACACTTAATTTATTAAACACCCTCTTTGTGAATCTGTCTCCTGGTCGTTGCACTTGGGTTCGTCCCGTTTCTGGTTCGTAACAGAACGAACTGGCCAAAAATCATGGACCCAGCCGACCTAGAGCAAATTCGCCACGCCTTCTCCTGCCAAACTGCGGTCAGCGACCAACAGGGCCGACGTTTGGATGACGTGCTGGAGGTGCTGAGGGTCATCACGGAGCAAGTAGCACAGCTAGCTCTTCACCAGCCGCTTCCGCGTATTCCTGTGGGCCCTACACCGCCCGCGCCGGACCCGCCGGTGGATCCTTCTGTGCCCACTTCTCTCCGTGAGCCCCGCGTTCAACACCCAGAATTATACCGCGGGGAATTGGGAAAGTGTCGCGAATTTTTGATGAAATGCGACATTGTATTCCGGATGCAGCCCTCCTCCTTCGCCTCCGACCCATGTAAGATCGCCTTCATTATGAGCAGTTTGGGAGGTGGTGCCCTGGAGTGGGCTACATCCATTTGGGACAGCCAAGCCGCGCTCTGCATCAACTTCGCCGCCTTCACTGCTGAGATGCGGCGAGTGTTCGATCACCCTACCTGTGGGCGGGACGCAACACAACGCCTACTTCGGGTCCGTCAAGGAAGCCGCAGTGTCGCGGAAATGGCAATACAATTCCGTACCCTCGCAGCGGAGTCCGGATGGAATGACACCGCCCTTCAGGGGGCTTTCCGCCAGGCGCTTAGCGAAGAATTAAAGGACCAACTTGCCACCCGTGAGGAATCAACGTCACTCAATTGCCTTATTAGCCTGGCCATCGCTATTGACAACCGACTCCGTATCCGGGCCCGTGAGCGAGGGGGGAACTCCGGTCATCAGCATCAACATCAACAACACACTCGCTCGCACCCTTCTGCCTCTGGATCCAGGGCGGCGTCTGGTGTCTCTGAGGAAGAGCCCATGCAACTGGGCAGAGTTGCGGTCAACGCCGAAGAGCGCCAACGTCGCCTGCGATCAAGATCTTGTTTTTACTGTGGCAAACCAGGCCACCAGATCGCCTCATGCCCCATTCGCCCAAAAGAATAGGCTCGCCAGTAAAACTGGGCGTACTGACGAGCCCAATCATACCTTGCCATGCAGCTCAGAATCGCCTGGTCTTCAAGGCCACTCTCCTTTGGGGGGACAAGTCCGAAGTTTCGTCGGCCCTTATCGACTCTGGGGCCGACGCCAACTTTATGGACATCACCTTCGCCAGGAGGGCCGGCATCCCCACGGATCTACTACCCTCTCCCATCACTGCCTTTGCGTTAGACGGTAGAAGTCTGGGGTTAGTCACCCACTCCACCGTTCCCGTACAGCTCGTGTTATCCGGCAATCATAGGGAGAGTATTCAACTTCTGCTCATTAATTCGCAACAATCCCCCATAGTTTTGGGTCAGACCTGGCTCCGCCTTCACAACCCTCATATCGACTGGCAAGCCGGTCGTATCCTGGCGTGGAGCAGCCACTGCCTGGCTAGCTGTCTCCGTTCCGCTCTCCCCCCCTCCGGGGTCCAAGAATTCCAGCACCAACTTACCCGAACCCGATCTATCCAACGTCCCCAAGCAATATCACGACCTCTCCCTCACCTTCTCCAAATCACGCGCTCTGTCCCTACCTCCTCACCGACCCTACGATTGTTGTATCGACCTGCTGGCAGGAGCCAAGCTCCCGTCGGGTCGTCTCTACAGTCTGTCGGGCCCGGAGAAACTCTCCATGGAGGAGTATATTCATGAGTCCCTCGCCTCGGGCATCATCCGCCCCTCCTCTTCTCCTGTTGGTGCTGGGTTCTTTTTTGTGGGGAAAAAGGACGGCTCACTACGGCCCTGCATCGACTACCGAGGGCTAAACCAAATAACCATCCGCAACAAATATCCTCTTCCCCTTATTAATACTGCATTTGAACCCCTCTCGCAGGCCGTCATTTTTACAAAGCTCGACCTCCGTAATGCGTACCACTTGGTGCGTATACGGGAGGGGGATGAATGGAAGACTGCCTTCAATACCCCGTTGGGCCACTACGAGTACCTAGTGGTCCCCTTCGGCCTTACTAACGCCCCGGCAGTCTTTCAGGGCATGGTAAATGACGTCCTGCGAGACCTGTTGGGGAAAACTGTGTTTGTTTATATCGATGACATTTTGATTTTTTCTAAGTCCCCTCAGGAGCACATTCTCCATGTCCGGGAGGTTCTCCAGCGTCTGCTGGAAAACCAGCTCTTTGTCAAAGCAGAGAAGTGCTCCTTCCACGTCTCCTCAGTCCCGTTCCTCGGCTTCATCATCGAGGAGGGCAGCATCCGGGCGGATCCTGCCAAGATCAAGGCGGTGACAGAATGGCCCCAACCCACCTCTCGTAAGCACCTACAACAGTTCCTTGGTTTTGCCAATTTTTACCGTAGATTTATCCGTAATTACAGTGTCATTGCTGCTCCCCTAACCAAACTCACCTCCACTGCTTTTTCTTTTTGTTGGAACTCCGAGGCTCAGCTCGCGTTTGAACGCCTTAAGACTCGGTTTTCCTCAGCCCCTATTCTTTGTCACCCTGACCCTACCCGCCAATTTACGATTGAGGTGGATGCCTCCGACACC
This sequence comes from Synaphobranchus kaupii, assembly GCA_029718625.1. Taxonomy (NCBI): domain Eukaryota; kingdom Metazoa; phylum Chordata; class Actinopteri; order Anguilliformes; family Synaphobranchidae; genus Synaphobranchus; species Synaphobranchus kaupii. Next base: position 15,426,667 of record CM056377.1, on the reverse strand, counting down.
GGTGTGGGGGCCATTCTGTCCCAACGAGCCGCCTTGGACAACAAGCTCCATCCCTGTGCTTTCTTCTCCCGGAGGCTGTCCTCCGCCGAGCGGAACTATGATGTCGGGGATCGGGAGCTTCTGGCCATCAAGCTGGCTCTTGAGGAGTGGCGCCACTGGCTGGAGGGGGCAGGTAACCCCTTTATTGTTTTAACTGACCACCAAAACCTCATTTATTTAAAATCTGCTAAGAGGCTTAATGCCAGACAGGCGAGGTGGTCATTATTCTTTGCCCGATTCAATTTTTCTGTGTCCTACCGCCCCGGTTCCCGCAATATCAAGGCGGATGCCTTATCCCGTGTTTTTTCCCTTCCCTCCAGTCCTGCTGACCCCGAGTCCATTCTACCGGCTTCCTGTATGGTGGCTGCGGTCTCGTGGAGGATTGAGGAGATTGTGAGGTCCGCCCAGACTTCCCACCCTGACCCCCGTAGTAACCCTAACTCCTCCCTGTTTGTTCCCAACCCCGTCCGCTCCCAGGTCCTTGAGTGGGTTCACGCCTCCTGTCTGGCGTGCCACCCAGGTGTTGCCAGAACGACCACCCTCGTCAGGAGGAGTTTTTGGTGGCCCACGCTCAAGGAGGATACCCGTGCTTTTGTCCTGGCCTGCGCGGTGTGCGCCAGGAGCAAGGCTTCCCACCAGCCTCCCTCTGGTCTTCTCCTTCCCCTCCCTGTTCCGGGCCGTCCTTGGAGCCACATTGGCGTAGACTTCGTCACCGGTCTACCATTGTCAGAAGGCAACTCCGTCATTCTGACAATTGTGGACCGGTTCTCCAAGGCGGTTCACTTTGTTCCCCTCCCTAAGCTCCCGTCCGCCCTCGAAACTGCGGAGCTCCTGGTGTCTCATGTGGTCAGGCTGCACGGGATCCCATCCGACATTGTGTCGGACCGTGGGCCCCAATTCTCCTCCCAGGTGTGGAAGGCGTTCTGTGTAGCCCTGGGGGCCTCGGCCAGTCTGTCGTCTGGTTTTCATCCCCAGTCTAACGGCCAGGCAGAGAGGGCGAACCAGGACCTGGGGGCCGCCCTGCGGTGCGTCACTGCACGCAATCCCGCCTCCTGGAGCCGTTTTCTCCCCTGGGTAGAGTACGCCCATAACTCTCTTAAGAGTGCGTCTACAGGGTTGTCCCCGTTCGAGTGCTCATTAGGCTACCAACCTCCTCTCCTGTCGGCCCAGGAGGCTGAGGTAGCAGTCCCCTCCGTCAAATCCCACATCCTCAAGTGCAAACGCGTGTGGAGACTTGCACGCACCGCACTCCTGCGCTCGAATTCCCGTTCCCAACGTCTGGCGGACCTGCACAGGACCGCAGCCCCTAAGTACAGAGCCGGTCAGCAGGTCTGGCTTTCTACTTCCAACATTTCCCTTCCCTCCTCCTCTAAAAAACTTCGGCCCCGTTTTATTGGTCCCTTCCCTGTTGTTTGTCTCATTAACCCGGTTTCTGTTAAACTCTCCCTCCCCTCCTCCCTCAAGGTCTACCCCGTTTTTCATGTGTCACAGATCAAGCCTGTCGCCTCCAGCCCCCTCAGTGCCCCTACCCTCCCTCCTCCACCCGTCCGGGTCATCGACAACGCCCCGGCCTACACGGTGGACCACATCATCGACATCCGCCGTAAAGGTCGGGGCTTTCAATACCTCGTGGACTGGGAGGGGTATGGTCCTGAGGAGCGGTCGTGGCTCCACAGGAGCCTCATCCTGGATCAATCATTGATCCAGGATTTCCACAGTCGCTTCCCTCTTAAGACCAGGCCGCCAGGTACGCCAGGGGGCGTACGTTGAGGGGGGGGGTACTGTAATGTTCCGCTCCCTTCCTGTTCGTTTTCTGTATTTTCCTGTTTTCCCTCCGTGTCATGTTGGATCCTTTTGTCCGTGTTTTCCCCGCTGCTGCGGTCTGGGCGTTTCCTTCCCTGTCTTGTTCGTTTGGTTGTCTCACTTCCGCCTTTTCACTCCGTCCCCCCTCGTTGCATGCATTTCCTCACCTGGTGTCTTGTAATCACTCCTGCTGATTTTCCACACCTGTCCCTTGTTTAGTTCTATTATTAACCTCACTATTTAGTCCTTCGGCTGGCTGCCAGTCGGCGCCAGTTCGTTAACGTTCGTCACCCGGTGTTCATGCTCGTTGTTTTCCTGGTCGTGTTAAAGAGAACTACTCGCTTGGTCGGGGAATATTATCCCCGTGCAGCTTGGGTTCGGCTCCTAACTACAGTCTGGTAGTTAACCACCCCGTCAATTCTTGTCGTGCATGCAGCTAACCTGTTTCCCTTCTCCTCCATCTAACCCAGCTCCCATTCACCCGTGGCAGTGTTCGTTTCCCCCCGTTATCGTTGTGTGTGTTGCGGTACCTCCACCTCCAGCTCGTGTAGGCTCCGGGAGAGCTTGCTACCTGGCTACCCTCCAGTTGTTCCTGTCCGACCGAAGAAGCCAACGAGTTCTTCGGCACCGGCTCCTGGAGCTCTGGAGACAGTCAGCTCCTTCCGGACCTACCGCAGCTACGCCACACAACCCATCTCTGCCGTGCTTCACCAACCACCTCCCTCTCAAACCCTGCACCTCCGTGAGAACCTCCCGGTCATTCCCGTGCCTTCCCTTGCACTAACCCTACCTTTTGTTTTTGTTCTGTACCGGTGCAGTCAATCCGGTCCAGTTCCTGTCCTGCCGTAGTGAGCCGCTCCCCAGCAATTCCAGTCCAGGTGTGAGTCTCGCACCTACCTGTCCAGTCCAGTTCCGGTTTGGAACAAATCCGTTCCAGACCATTGTTCCAGTGTGGACCTCCCGGTCCCGTTCCAGTCCAGTCCAGTTCCGGTTTGGAACGAATCCGTTCCAGACCCCTTGTTCCAGTGTGGACCTCCCGGTCCAGTTCCAGTCCAGTCCAGTTCCAGTCCAGTCCAGTTCCGGTTTGGAACAAATCCGTTCCAGACCCCAGTTCCAGTGTGGACCCCCCGGTCCAGTTCCAGTCCAGTCCAGTTCCGGTTTGGAACAAATCCGTTCCAGACCCGTGTTCCAGTGTGGACCTTCCGGTCCAGTTCCAGTCCAGTCCAGTTCCGGTTTGGAACAAAACTGTTCCAGACCCAGATTCCGGTGTGGACCTCCCGGTCCAGTTCCTGTCCAGTCCAGTTCCGGTTTGGGAACGAAACATTCCAGGCCTGCCAGTCCAGCTCCGGCTTGGAGCAGCCCGTCCCGGGCTACATACTGTTCCTGTGTGATATCGTGTTTTTCCCCTCTTGTACAGTGTTGGGACTACCCCAACACTTAATTTATTAAACACCCTCTTTGTGAATCTGTCTCCTGGTCGTTGCACTTGGGTTCGTCCCGTTTCTGGTTCGTAACACATTCACTCACACACTCATACCTATGGGCAATTTAGAGTCTCCAATTAGCCTAACGACTGTGGGAAGAAACCGGAGTACCTGGAGGAAACCCACGAGGACACAGGGAGAACATGCAAACTCCTATACTATATATATTTTTTAAATAAAGTAGCCTATATATTTATTTAGCTAGCTACTTGCTAAGCTAGACTGAAAAACAAACTATCAAAAAACAAGGGACTATCAAGCTAACTAAAATGAAATACATACCAAATATAAATAGGATACTTATAACTAGAATATTCAAAAATGCTAAACTGTAAGATAGCTATATACATTGCTCGCTCTCTCTATATCCTCTCCACGCAGAACTTCAGGGTGTAGCCACCGAACTATCAGTGGACGTAGCTGTACAGGTTTCTCAAAGTTTGTTAATACATATCTGTCTATGTATATGTACAGCATAGATAGCATTAATCAGTTTGTTAAATGTTCTGGTCCAAAATCTTGACCATTAATATTTTTCATTATGAGGCCTTAGGCATGCTAATAACCATTTTATGACAGCCAAGCTTTTGTTAAATAAAACACATTATTCACACATAATATGTTAGATAGCAATGGTTCAGATATAGTTGGTGTTAGCTATAGCTGCACCTGCATTATTGGAACTCTGTTGCTGGATTGTTAGCATTAGCTATAGCTGCATTATTAAAGTGTGTTGCTGAATTGTTAGCATTAACTATAGCTGCATTATTAAAGGGTAACTACACTCTAGATCACTTTTTTCCTGCTGTAAACGTGTTTGTATGCCTACGTTATAATGAAACTTATTCATGCATTCCGTTATTTCAACAATTCTGAAATAATATTGTATATCATAAGAAACTGGTAGAAAAGCGTCTTTCTGCGCTCCCTAATGGTTGAAATTTCCTTTCGGCTCCCCACACTGCCCCCGCCCAATCGTGATGTCAGGGTACCTCTTTGGAGGTACCTCTACGTCATATGGATAATTGTTGTCGCCCACAACAGAAACAGCCGGCACCTGATTGGTTAGACCCACTACGTTACTTTCGTTTCGCCTCCACGTTTTTAAACCGGAACAACGTGGCGTCCTGTTCAGTTCTCTTATTCCACCTAAATAGTCCACTAAAATATGTTTCTGAAAATATTTGAGGTGAGAAATAGGCCATGCAGTTGCTGAATCTTGATTCATATTTGACGTGCAATGTCTAGTTTGACAGTTTGATCCGAGTTATACAAAATAATTTGTACAATGTACGTTAATTTATGCAAATGTGTTTTTTTTTGTTGTTGTTGTTGTTGCCGCTGCTTCTATGTTTAGAAAATCAGTGGACTGTGATGGATTCAACCATTTGAGTGTAAAGATAATGACAAATTACATGTTCGTTTATATTTTTATTCCCAGACTGGAAAAAAAAAAAAAAAAAGATTTTGAAAATACCAAAAACCCCATTGAAATGTATGCATTCTCTTTTATATACAGCCGTTATTGTGGTGCAAAGTTATTTCGGAGGCTAAATTACCTCCATTAGAGCACCGACACAGAAGGCATTTAATCAGAGATTACCTGTTATCACCTGTCATCCTACAGTCATGTGACACAAATTTTCGAGGGGCTCTGGACTTCAAAAACGTGATTTATTTATTTATCTTTACAGGAATGGCACTTAATGTTTTACATTCATCCATAACAACAGCAAATATTACAGAAACCGAACGGCTAATAATTAAAATGTTATTTCTGCAAATGTTAACTGGTATAAGGCGGTATGCACGACTACTTTGATGCTTGTCCTTTCAGGACCGCATTTAATCCATAACATGACTCCAGTGTGTCAGACTCCTGTTCTGCTATTTTAGCAAACACCATAAATACAGGACATTTTTATGCTTATAAAATACTTTGGTAAAATTAAATCCTAAATTATGTACAAAGTTGCTGATAACAAAGACGGCAAGGAAGACAAAGTTAGATGGAATCATTTAACCTAGTACTTTAGCTAATCATTTAGCATCACACATTTCCTACGGTATGTTGGTATTTGTGTATGTGTGTGTGTGTTAAGTAAAGTTCCCTAAATAACACAGTTACAGCAGAGATAATTAACTATGTTGGGACTAATCAGCAGTTCTGTAAAAAGAATACAAAGTAATTTAACTTTTAAAACATGTAGAGACATTTTCACAAGATTTGATTGGCACATACAAGTCATACGATAGGGAGTTCCAATGGAACCTTCCGTTAAGATGCATTAAAACTTTTCCCCTGGTATTAGCACATGGCTAATAGCTACCTATCACCAGTGCATGAAAAGACTGGTCAGGATAGTTCATGGTTTATGTTCTCCTGGGCCATATATTAGCTAATGCATGATATTAACACTGAAGTAAATGTGACAGGATAATTTATCCTGGAGTCGCAATGTAGAAAACTATTGTGGTCTACCAGCTGAGTGAGCTGCTATTTTATTTTTCCTCTAATACTAAAAACGTAATATATTCTATACACATGTGAATGCTCTGAGAGGTCAGTGTGTTCAGGAGGAAATAAGCCTTGTGCTAAAGTGTGATATTGGTAGGTTTTAGTATCCATGTTTTACTGTTTATAGGTGTGTAATAAATTATGTGCGATAACCTGTGATGCTCGCTGGTTTACCTCATAAAGTGAACAGATGTGAACAGAAATGTAGGTGAGAAAACACATAAAAATCTAAATTAAAACAAAATTTACACTGAGGAATAGACACTTACAGAAATAGAATATACTGAAAATATACCAAAGTAGAATATATTGTCAAGCTATTGCAACACTTCTCAGTATATGGGCAAATACACAAATTGCCACATTCAGATATTGCAATATATATAACACTTGTGAAATGCACTTCTTATTATATTTTCCAAAAAGGTCCACATATTTACAATATATTGCAGTATATTCCATTTCCATAAAGGCACAACAGTCTCAAGCCAAATCTATGGGAGGGACATATGCAACCCCCCCCCCCCCCAACCAAGACTGGCCACCACCACCAGGTGGCGTAGAACTACAGGTAGTCCTTTGGACGACATTTGGAATGTTCTTTTCAGAAATGCATGAATTGGATTACTTTATAAAGTATGGGCTGTGAAACCGTTCACATGTACTGGAACTGTTTTACATTATGAGAACAGCAGTTACATGCTGCAGGTTAGAATCACGTGACCAACCGCCGATTGGCTATCCCTGAGTCACATGATAGTCTCTCCCTCCCTTTGTGAGTACATGTTTTCCAGTTCTATGAAGAATAAAGGTAAAGGTAACAGCAGGATTCTGAGATTTTTGTGTTATTGTGTTTGCAGTGAGTGCTGTTTTATACCTGAGCTGACGAGGCCACACAGTGGTTGGGTGTTTTCATCACAGGGCAGGTGCTTTTCTCCTTAAATTGACCCATTCCCTCTAAACTCACACAGTGGACACACATGCTTCACGCCCCTTTACATCAGAGTGCAGTCATTTCTGTGGCGATCGCCATGGCGGTGGAGTTTCCGTGGCAGCCGCAGGGGGTATAGGGCAGGGCGGGGCGGGGCGGGGCGGGGCTGGGCGGAGCAAGCTCACAGGTGCGTGTCCTCCTCCTCCGGCACGTCGTCTTTGCCCAGGGTGTCGAAGGGGACGATCCAGCTGTCGTTGAACTCCCCGTTCAGCGTGGCCTTCTTCTCCTGCATCTCTGGCTGCACCTCCATCACCTCCAGCGTGGGGTTGTCGTGGTAACCGTTCTCCACCGTTTGCAGCTCCTCCGTCAGGTGTTGCTGTAGAGAGAGGGCGGGGGGGGGGGGGTGAAGGAGGGGTCGGAAGCCACACCTTTATGAGTCATCCCATTTCCACAGTGAATTGTACACATGGACAATTGTACAGGGATTTACGACTCGATGTGACATCACTTCCTGTAACTGAAACAATAGCAGGGCTGCCATCTCCTTTTGGAGACAATTTGCTGTTGATTTTGTTTGACACACACAGGTCAACATCGGAGCACTTGGCCGCTAGCGGTGTCTGGATCACGGCTCACACCAGCTCACCTCATTCTTCCTGTAGGATCTGCGGTGGCAGGTGATGTAGGCGATGAAGCCGGCTGTCATGGCCAACAGGGCACCACAGGAGCATAGGATGGCGATCAGGATGGTGTTTTTTGGAGGCTCCACCTCAAAATGGACAATGTTAATGCAACGTTAATGATATGCTGCTAATGCACATTACTCCCCTGTATTGGGCCCCATTCATAGACAGTAATCAGGGACAGGTCTGCACACATATGATGAGCTAATTTCACTTCCTGTTTAATTTCTTAACTACACACCCAAGCAGTGCGGATATGAATGTGGTTTATATTCAGGAAATGCCTACTGTTCCCAGCTGCCTGTGTGATAAGCGAGCATGTGGTGGAAGGAACACAGTCATTATAATATTCAATACAGGCGGTTTGATGCTTATCAATAATGCTGACAGTCGTTACAAATTCATCAACATTAGAACCAATATTGAAAAGGCGTATATTGCAATTAGAGTGACTAGGTGTCCCAATTAAATTGGACAGTGCTAATTTACAAGCTTCTTCATTGCCAGAATAGGTCTGCAGACTGCCCCTTTAGTGAGCTTTATGTTGTATTACATGTCTTTGTATTTTCAATGAATTAAATTACAGTGCAAAAAGGTTACAGCATCCACATTTTTTGCACTTTCTTCATCTGGTTACACAAATTGCAATCTATCTTCAAAAATTAAATTATGTACTAAGAATTCAACAAAACTTTTCACTGCACTCTACCTGCTGGTGTTTCTCTTCAAGTTCCTTCAGAAGGGCAGGGTTAACTGAAACAAAAGGAAAAAAATGTCAGATGAAATAAGTTTATTTTTGTTTGTTCTCTTTGACAAAAGAGACTGGATTGCTATCTTTCTGAATTTGTAAAAAGAGAAGCCAAAAATACTAATATGCACACATTCACAGTTATGTTAAACAAGATATGAATATATATAGAATTATTATTTTTATTATTTTTTTTACATTATTGCTCAAAATAATAATTTCTATTTGAACAGCTTGTTTACAGTGATTTGGTGGGTGGGGCAAGGGTTTTGAGTACAAGTATTTGCATGTACAGTATACAATGTACCTGACATTACGGTTTGCGTCGAGACATTAATTAATATGTAACCATTAATATGTAATTAAGATGTAATCAGCAACATTAGATTAAAACACAAAGATCCGTTTCCGGGGCAAGGAGTAGAGGAGGTGGTAGTGGAGGAACGGAGGGTGCATATTTCGACTATGCACCCTCCCTTCTTCCACTACCACCTCCTCTACTCCATGTCCCGGAAACTGATCTTTGGTTCCTCCTTCCCTCCACTGTCCCAATAGTCGAGAAGACGAGCGAAGTGGCTTACGGCAAAGCACACATCGATGTATTTTACTGCGGAAGTTTTTGTCACATTTTTGGGTGACATCATTGTGCTCACGCCCACAGAGATTTAAGAAAAGGCAACAGTGACAATGCGTAGCTATGCCTTATATGAATTTCCCCAAGATAATGATGCCCCAATGCAAGATATTTAGCCTAAATTGTATGTGCTTCAGTAGGTTATTAGCACACAAAGGACATAGCATCCTACAAGAAAATGCCAGTCCGTTATTGCAGTTCATATCCTACATAAAAATTTGGCAATTTAAGTCTAGGAAACAACTTTGTTTATTTGCTTGCACATTAACGTTGCTTATTAACGAACATGACTATACATAAATATAGCCTAAGCATGACAGCTACCATTTCAGTCTGCGTATATGCATTAATGAATTTATTCAACCATTCCAAAGGACATTTTTAAATTTGATTTCAGATGTTACAGTGGGAAATAGGCCTAATTGTTTTTCGGTGTGACCACTGCGATGAACATTGGGAATGATAGGCCTAAATCCGATAATATGGCGATAATTCTTTCCACTAATCTACCTAAATGTTTCCCAATTTGCCTATGTGAGATGCAAGGGACTGACAATAGTAAGCTGTTGTGTAGCTACAGTAGCCTATAGGTCTATGAGGCGAATTATTGCTCGGTATGTTCAGACATCGGGAACATCGGGATTCTGGAATTACAGTAAATTGTTATGTTTGCGTAGCCTATACTAGGCTACAACATGTTTACTTTGATCTCACGTTGCTGATTACATGTTAATTAGTTTCTTGTCGCAAACTGCAATACAGGCTATGTTTACACTTTACATGCAACTAGGTTACTTGCACTTGTAAATTAAAATACATTTTGTAGCTTTAAATGGGCTGACCATGTGGAATATCTGTGATTGGCTTTGGGAATATTTGTGGGCTCGGCATCAGTCAAAATTATGAAAGGGCAACTTCATCAATAGTCGACGGCGATTTTGATGACGGTGAAGCAGATTCGCTGTCCCAATTTTCTTCACAGCTCCTTTCCTCCACTCCCCTCCTCCCCTCCCTTCCTCCACATACTTCCGGGTAGTAGAGGAGTGGTAGTGGGGGAGTGGAGGAAGGGAGGTGGGGAGTGAAGAATATTGGGACACACACCATGGCTCCAGGTTACATCCTTAGTGTTTGTAAAAAAAAAAAACTAAAAAAAAAAAACTCAGGGAGTCATTTAATATCCACAGTGAGTCAACGCACTGATTAAATGCTTCATACGCAGCACCCGAGCCCAATTAGCTGGAGAGCTCAATGGTGAACAAACCAGTCAAACTCTACAGGGAGGGGCCAGTTTATCTGTTGCTATGTGCTGGTCCTCCTTACTGCCACTAGGGGCAGTGCACATTCTTCACAGAACCAACCTTGCACAGAAGCGCTCTTGATGGTCCCGTCGACGGGGTTCATGGCCAGCGTGCACGTATCAGCCTGCAGGGACTTCATCAACTCTTCACAGACTTTGAAGGGGACATGGTTTCCCTGTTCAGAGTTTTTAAAACAGAATTAGAGATTCTCACAGAAAGGTGTTACCCATTTCAACAGGTGGTTTAAGGTTTTCTTAAAGGGGAAAAAACCCCTTATAAGAGAGAGCTGCATTTCAACTTGAAATCTTTGATGCCACTGGAAGCAGTGGAGGCCTGCCATGTTGCATGACCTGGCCAGAAGACTCTACATCAGGTTTTCCTCATCTGTCTTTTACAGTCACATTGGCTGAATTGAAGACCCTGTTGCTAACAGTACTGAAGTCACAAAATGTCTATTTTGAGAAAATCAAATCCGAAAATATAATTGATCCATAAAATCAGCCATTAAACGTTTTGCTGTTTTTATGCATTGCTTAGGCACCTTTTCTGTTAACAATATTTATATGGTGGACTTAGCTAAACAAATACAACATGTTGCTATGCTCAACTTGAATTGTCTAAAAATGTGACATCAGTACTTTTAGCACCAGGGTCTTCAATTATCACTGATGTCATGTTGACTCGTGGGACTAAAACACCATCTGGTAACCATCTCAACATTAGGCTTGTTCCCGAGCAGAAATATTTGTGTTTACGGAGTTTAGTTACTCGTTTTTTGGAAGGCAGCAGTTAGTCCTTTTTTTGTCTTTTCCAAAATTAACGTTTTTCAGGGCATTGCTGTTTATTTGCCAATGTAACTTCATGCCTTTAGCTTCTTTGTCAGACTGATGACATTATATTGGCTTGGGATTAATCAGCTCAGTAACCCTGCTCTATTGCAGCTGACCCAATCAAAAAGCTGAATTCTGACGTGATGTTGACATGGTAACAATCTCCATGGTTGTTTCAGTACTGAGTACTTAGGCTTGGTACTTTTCCAATGTTTAACATTGGTTACTGATGCCAAAGAGGTATATATAGTATATAGCTATATTAATATATTCAATAAACATAACCATAACCCTGGAGAGTGCAGGGTTTCTTTGTTCTGAACTAGTGGAGCGGTTGTCATATCAGCACGCTGCACTCTACCTCTCTGTGTGGAGAGAGAGGTCACAGGTCAAAGTGTGTGCTTCCTGTGTCAAGAGGAGCATATTATCCCTGGACTGTTATAAAAGGGCAGGAATAAGAGGTTTCCCAAAGGGCCGACAGCGTGGTCGTTTTTATGAACCATGACGTGCGCCTTCCTCTCCTTCCTCTATAGTAACTGAATCCCCCTCTCCATTTCCCCAGTACGGTTCGCCTCATCCCTGAATCACGCACTCCAAACGGTGGTTTGCCTTTGTTTGGCTCGGCCAGGTAGGCGTGGCACCCCGGTCTGATGGCTGTGCAGACCTGGATGTCCGGTGCCTGGATTTGTTTCGATAAGGAGCCCCTTTCCCTTCTGCCTCATATAAGCCCCTGTATTCCACAAACAGTTATGCCGTCTTTCCACAAAAATTGAACCACTCGGTCAAGTCTCACCTTCTCATCCAGCTGCCCTCTCATGTAAACCACCATCTATAAGAAAAATAGAGAAATTAATTATTGATTCCTTTCAAGAAGTCAGTATAATGGGAAGTAATTTCCTTGATATAAAAAAAGGAAATGTGGTCAACTGAGATGCATTGATTTTTATTAAAGAAAGAGAAGCTTCCTGTTACATATCTTCTTGCATCCACGCTTCATAACGAGTGAGAGTAACATCACTTTACATCACTGGTTTACATCACTTCACCAGACCTGCCAGAACATTCCGGAATATTCTAAAACATTCTGCCAGAACACTCTTCTGTGCCCAATACAGATTCCATGGATATAATTTCAGTGTCCCTGCACACCATCTTACCTCATTACTGTCTCCACCTTTTGGTTTGGTCTGTAAAATACATACATATATAGAAACGATTACTCATCTTTCTTTCATCATGAGAGGGGACTTACTATAAAAAAGATGACATACTGTATATAGACATATGAGTTAATGAGACAAAGAGCTTGAGCTTAATTTAAAAGTTTAGAGCTAATGCTTTTAATCTGCACTGTAATCAATAAATTTTTTATGAGCGAGAGGAAGTGCTTTAATGTCACAGTAAGTAGCCGACACATTCAGACTGTTGGCTGCTACGGGGGTACAAATGAACGCAAAGTTCAGCGACAGAGCAGAGGGAATTCTTTGCAAGCCAAAGGAAACTGGAGGACACACCCCTTCCCCATTATACTGTATAGTTGTATATTACTTGTATGTATGTATGCATGTATATGCATCTTGGAGAAGGAAGGAAGGAAGAGAAAGAGTTTTGTGAGTGGCGGTGGACGAGGGGCAGGGGGGACGCCTCTCTCTCACATCTGCTGTCTTTGGGGGCACGTTGGTTCCGTTGCCGGTTGTCACTTCCCCGCTTGGCCCCGGTGCACCCTGGGATACTGCTACAGTTGTGGTTGCAGTAGAGGGGCTCTGGGTTTGTGTGATCTGTGGCATTCCTGCCAGGAGGAAACATATGGCTAACGTTACCGTGATCCCTTAGCAATCGCAGCAGCTGTCCCAACCCAATTAAATGTGACGGCCGAGCCACGATAACCAATAATGCATGGACACTTTGAGTCCACAACTGTAGAGTCAGACTGAAAACATGGCTTTTATATAGTAAGCACAAACTGGCCAATAGGACCCCTTTATGTTGTAAACACAAACTGCCCAATAGGAAATCTTAAGCGGTAAATATAGACTGCCTAACAAGAACCTTCTATGTTTTAAGCTCACCAAGGCATAGGTACATGTTAATCGGTACATGTTAATCTACCTACCATACATAGTTCTTTAATGTGGAACTGGATGCTTGTAAGTTACGTGCATGGAATTGCTAATATCCCACTAATGTGCTAACAGTATTTTCCAAGGTGGCGTCCTACGGAAATTCTGACATCATGCCCATATCTGAGTTTTCCAATCACCTGTCCACTGTTCCACACTAACCCCTAGTGAAACTTTTAAACAGTAGATTTTAACAACAACAAGATGTGGAAAATAAATTAGTCAGGTATTCTTGCCCTGTGCTGTTCCGGATAACGTGGGAATTCTGGGAAATCTGAGCTCTGAAAAAGTTAGTGTTCTTTACCTCTGGGAATCATGGTGATTGGAGGAATGGGAAAGTAGGGCCTTTACCTGTGGGACTATGGGTAGTGTGCATTGCGGGCATAGGAAGGTTTTTACCTGTGTGACTGTGGGTAGTGTACGAGGTGGACATGGAGGCGTCTGTGGAAGGTGTCCCGACCGTAACCGTAGTCGTTTCAGTAGTCGTTTGTATGGGAGGCGTCACGGTGGGACTGGACGAGGTGCTCACAGACAGTGTGGTAGATGACTGGAGGTTAACGCCTGGTTGGGGCTGGATGGTCTGGTTGCTGGTGGTTGCCACGGTGATAGATAAGGTGGTAGTGGTCGTGGGAGAAGGCCCCGTGGTCATCACAGTTGCTGTGGTTGTGGTTCCGGCAGTGGGCATTGTTTCGCCAGCGGCCGTCATGTTGCCAGTGGTCATCACGTTAGCAGTGGCCATTGTTCCGGCAGATGTAACGGCGTTGACAATAGTGGGCACTGCTGGGGTGGTAGTGGAAGCTTGCGTGGTCTGGCCTGCAGTGGAGGCAGCATTAGAGGCAGTCGTGGTGATGACAGAGCTTGTGGTAACGTTGCCCAGAGACACGGCCGGCGTCGCGTTTGGCTGCTTGGCCTTGTCGCCATCAGCAGCGCTGGTGTCACAGAGACCAGGATGATACAAAACACCTGAAAAGAAAAACCAGCAGTGAGTCCCATACAAACCTTCACAACATACCCAGTGAGTCTAGGCTCTACTGTAGTACATACCCAGTGAGTCTAGGCTCTACTGTAGTATATACCCAGTGAGTCTAGGCTCTACTGTAGTGCATACAGTACCCTGGCCTGGATTGAGTCCTACCTCTCGGAGCGCTCCTCCCAGGTTGCCTGGGCTGGTAAAGTATCGGCACCCCGTCCCCTTACCACAGGAGTCCCCCAGGGCTCAGTCCTTGGTCCCCTCCTTTTCTCCACCTACACCAAATCCCTTGGCCCTGTTATCACTGCTCATGGTCTTTCTTACCACTGCTATGCTGACGATACTCAACTCTTTCTCTCCTTCTCACCCTCTGACACTCAGGTGTCAGCCCGCATCTCCGCTTGCCTGAGAGACATCCAGAGCTGGATGGACAACCACTATCTGAAGCTCAATCCAGGCAAGACTGAGCTCATCTACATTCCTGCTCTAACCTCTCCCCCTCTCAATCTCTCCATTTCCCTAGGGGACACTCCACTGACCCCAACGCCCTGTGCCAGGAACCTCGGAGTGGTGATGGACAACAGGCTGTCCCTCTCCAAGAACATCGCAGTGGTAACCCGGGCGTGCAGGTTCTTCCTGTACAACATCAGGAGAATCCGTCCCTTCCTCACCACCCACTCAACCCAGCTCCACCAGATTGAAGACCCATCTCTTCAAGCTGCACCTCTCTCCACCCCTCCCTACCTCCTTGTGACCTCCCTTGATTGTGTTTTTCTGAATCCTTGTTTAAGTGGTTCAAGCTGCTAGTTTAGTACTTAAGGTTACTTATTGGCTTACTGTTGTACACACCAATGATTGATATTGTGTGGCCCCCCCCCCCCCCCCCCCAAATTTTTTTTTTAAAAATACAAAATAAAAATCATACTGACTACGCCTGGTGCTTGAAATCGTATTTACCTTTTAGGGTTGTTTTAACGCACTTGTTCCTAGTTTGAAAATGCACTAATGTACGTCGCTCTGGATAAGAGCGTCTGCCAAATGACTAAAATGTAAATGTAAATGCATAAATGCATATCCAGTGAGACTAGGCTCTACTCTAGTATATACCCAGTGAGTCTAGGCTCTACTGTAGTACATACCCAGTGAGTCTAGGCTCTACTGTAGTACATACCCAGTGAGTCTAGGCTCTACTCTAGTACATACCCAGTGAGTCTAGGCTCTACTGTAGTACATACCCAGTGAGTCTAGGCTCTACTGTCGTATATACCCAGTGAGTCTAGGCTCTATTGTAGTACATACCCAGTGAGTCTAGGCTCTACTGTAGTACATACCCAGTGAGTCTAGGTTCTACTGTAGTATATACCCAGTGACCAGTATAGCCCAGTCTACTTATAATAACTGACTTATTTTTTCCAATTCAAACAGACTGCAGCCCAGCAATAAGATACAGACCCAGAGTGCCCCTATGGAAAAAGAATACTCTGCAGTATATTGTAAATATATCAAAATTATCTTCACAATATATTTAAAATATACTGCAGTATATTTCATTTCCATAAGGGTGATCACAGCTGTTTGTGAGGCTTATCCCTGAGAGTAAGGAAAGTGTGATAATATGGACACTGTTGGGTGCTGGGAGCCGTGATTCCCTCAGTGACATCTGCAAGTAAAGGATTCATCTCTCTAATTATAGCAGACAGGACGCTACACACAATAACCAAGGAAACGACACACCCACTCTGACTTCACCAGCTCTATATGAACAATGCTACCATGCCTCCTACACTGTTAGAGGGGCATTAGGGGCCTTAGGACAATGTCTTACAGTTAGCAGCCGCACCCAAACACACACACACACACACACACACACACACACACACACACACACACACACACACACACACACACACACACACACACACACACACTCACCCATAACACACACACACACACACACACACACACACACACACACACACACACACACACACACACACACACACACAGTCACCCATAAACACACACACACACACACACACACAGTCACCCACCCACACACAATTGTACATACTCACTCACACACACACACACACACACACACACACACACACACAGTCACCCATAAACACACACACACACACACACACACACACAAACACAGTCACCCACCCACACACACAATCACCCATACACACACACAATTGTACATTCTCACTCACTCACACACATACACACACAATCGTACATTCTCACTCACACACACATGCATGCATGCACGCGTGCACACACACACACACACACACACACACACACGCCCTGTACTCACAAAAGGAAAATGTACTGAACTACACAATAGCATGAGAAAATTGACAAACAGTGAGAAAAGGTTTCTGCCCATCTCATGAATGGGTGTGTGGTGGAGTGTGTGTCCCCTGGAGGGGGGTGGGGGCAGGATGCGTGTGTGTTTATAAGATGAGCTGGTTGGCTGGGATAGTGAGTGGCAGGGTCAGAAGAGCGACCAGACTGCGGTGGGGTTGGGTTTATCTCACTGGAGAATCCATCACTGATATTATCTCTGGGGAGGTTACATGCAATAATTATTTTAGTTACTGCTCAAAAACACATTCATCTAAAAGTGTTTGTGCAGCAGTTTTGTTGATCTGAATTTTCTTTATTTAACCAATCACAGGGCCAGATATGTTATTGTGTTACACAAATTAAATTTACAGCGGAAAAGTCTGTACACAAAAAAAAAAAAAGATGGAACTACATCAGCGATGACAGACCTTTCTACTGTAACTATATCACAGACTATAGATTTCACTGCTGTACTGTGTAATAAATTTCACTTCTTTAACGGTTAGAGGTCAGATTTCACTGCTGTAATTATATTAGGGGTGTCAAAAAGTCATTGATTGTTCTGAAGGCCTTAATTGGCTGCTGATTGAAAATAAATACCTGCAGGCACTGCAACCCTCTCGGACTAGAGTTTGACTCCCCTGAATTATATAGTCGATTTCACTGCTGTAACTACATCATAGATTTCTTGCTGTAGCCTACTGTTTAATAAATTTCACTCCCTCTGATTGTCACAGGTCATAGATTTTACTGCTGTTACTACAGCACAGATTTCACTGCTGTAACTGTAGCTCTCCTCACTGATTTCACTGCTGTAACTGTAGCTCTCCTCACTGATTTCACTGCTGTAACTGTAGCTCTCCTCACTGATTTCACTGCTGTGACTGTAGCTCTCTTCACTGATTTCACTGCTATAACTGTAGCTCTCTTCACTGATTTCACTGCTATAACTGTAGCTCTCTTCACTGGTTTCACTGCTGTAACTGTAGCTCTCGTCACTGATTTCACTGCTGTAACTGTAGCTCTCGTCACTGATTTCACTGCTGTAACTGTAGCATTCGTCACTGATTTTATTGCTGTAACTGTAGCTCTCTTCACTGATTTTACTGCTGTAACTGTAGCTCTCGTCACTGATTTCACTGCTGTAACT
Organism: Synaphobranchus kaupii; assembly: GCA_029718625.1. Taxonomy (NCBI): domain Eukaryota; kingdom Metazoa; phylum Chordata; class Actinopteri; order Anguilliformes; family Synaphobranchidae; genus Synaphobranchus; species Synaphobranchus kaupii. The sequence continues at coordinate 15,409,101 of CM056377.1, read as the reverse complement.
GTAGCATTCGTCACTGATTTTATTGCTGTAACTGTAGCTCTCGTAACTGATTTTACTGCTGTAACTGTAGCTCTCTTCACTGATTTCACTGCTGTAACTGTAGCTCTCTTCACTGATTTTACTGCTGTAACTGTAGCTCTCGTCACTGATTTCACTGCTGTAACTGTATCTCTCCTCACTGATTTCACTGCTGTAACTGTAGCTCTCCTCACTGATTTCACTGCCGTAACTGTAGCTCTCCTCACTGATTTCACTGCCGTAACTGTAGCTCTCCTCACTGATTTCATTGCTGTAACTGTAGCTCTCCTCACTGATTTCACTGCTGTAACTGTATCTCTCCTCACTGATTTCACTGCTGTAACTGTAGGTCTCCTCATTTATTTCACTGTTGTAACTGTAGCTCTCGTCACTGATTTCACTGCTGTAACTGTATCTCTCGTCACTGATTTCACTGCTGTAACTGTAGCTCTCCTCACTGATTTCACTGCTGTAACTGTAGCTCTCCTCATGGCTGTCTTTACATGCATGCGGATGGGGCATGGTGGAGCATGATGGGTAATGTCTGTGTTTAAAATGAGAAACAGCACAGGTTTGCATTCCTCCAGGCCCCAGCACAGAAGACCTACTGGAGCTGTTTTCCAACACTGCGGACCGTCGTCATGGCAATTCCCACAGGTGCTCAGGCGACGGGGCTTTCCTTTAGGCAAGGTCTTTACTGATAAGCGGAGAGAAACCCAACAGCAGGAGCCCCAAGGACGCCATTTCCTCTTATTTCCTCTTAAGTGGGCTGGAGTCTCAGTTAGCTCCGGACACGTTGCTCATTAAACCTCACCGCAACGTTCCCCAAATGCTGGGAGACGACATAAAAGTAGCAGAGGGAAGCAGACTGCGTCTGACCGGGTCAAGGACAGGGGTGTCCAATCTTATCCAAAAAGGGCTGGTGTGGGTACAGGTTTTTGTTTTAGCCCAGCACTAAGACACCTGATTCTACCATAGACTGTATAAAAATATGGACAAAGCCACTGTGATGTCACCCATTGCCTTTCCACGGCCTCGTAAAAACTGAATTGAGGCTCCGGATGTCTTTTTCGCCACCCGTTTGTACAAACTGCGTCTGCTCCGTGGAGCCGAAGAGGACTCAACCTGTCCCTCTGATTGGTCCTGAACAAATGTTAATACCCTGTCCAAACAACACAATATTTAAAAAAAGCAGCACATGCAGAGGCATTAGATGAAGGAAAGGCACATATTACAATTACATTTTTTTGTGGGAAAAATTTATTGACTGAGTATTTTGACCACATTGCTGCCATTGACTTACATGGTGAAAGACCTATACTGGAGCTAATCGCAGTGGCACTAGTGAGCAACGGCACAATTGCCGCTCCCAGCCCAACCAGGAAGTGAGCTTCAAAACGAAAGCCCAGTCTTGGCCCCTTGGATTCTACTTATCTTGGTCTAAAACCACAATCAGTTAGTTATTTGAATGAGGTGTCATAGTGCTGGGCGAAAACAAAAACCTGCACCCAAATCAGCCCTTTTCGGATAAGATCTGGTCTAGGGATACCCCTGCACAGGGGTGCAGAACCCTGTTCCTGGAGGGCTGCATCCATTTCTGGCTTTCGTGCAACCTGTTCTACTCACTTATAGTACAGGCCGCAGTAAACACCCGTCCACACTGAGAACGATAGCTATAACGATAGCTACAATGATAACGATGTGAGCATCCACACCGATGAACGATAACGTTCTATAAACAGTGGCACCAACTACACGCTGCGTGCTCCAGCTGTGTTGGCAGTTTGTAAATTCTGATGGATTTTTCATTGGCTGTCAGGGTTTACTATCGTTCATCAAATCGCTCTGAAAGTGATCCCAACGATATCGTTCGTCACTGTCGTTGTCGTTATGGTTGCGGTGTGGACTCCGACATCCACTTGAGTTAGAACGATTTTTAAAACGATATATTTATAGTTATCGCTATAGTTACCGTTCTTGGTGTGGACGGGCCTTAAACGATTTAATATTCAGGACACTAGAACACTCTTCAGCTGTTATTCATGAGCATATCAATAATAAATATGTCAATATATGAACCGAGGCCCTGACTCGCTGTGGTTATTAAACATTCTTTGCATACTTTTTTGAAAAAGCAGGGGTCTTAACCACAATGCCCTGACCAATTCCCACAAAAATGGCTTTCTACATCTTTCCACCTAACCACCCGCTCCCTGAATCTGATTGGCTACACAATTCCAATCATTCCCCACCCACTTTTTTCCCCAGGCCATCACTGCAAAAGAGAACTGAGCTCTTAGTCAACAAACTTGGTTAAATAAACTGGGTCCATGTGCAGGAGAACGACCGATAACGTTTTAAATCATGAGGTCTCCCTGGGAGAGGTACCCCCATCTTTTACATGCCCCTGTTGAACCTTCCAATCTTTCAGTACAGGCCATCGGGTTGCCAGAGGTTATAATCGTCTCAGCTTATCAGCCTATTATTATTTTTATCATCATCATCATCAACAACATTAATAAACATGGATTGCATTTAAATGGCACCTTTCATCTGAGAGCCTCCAAGTACTGTACATTGAAGATGGCTATTTACAACATTAGCCATTAACCACTGTATGGGTATTTATATAAGTGGGCGGAGAGGGATCAGTTTTGTCATCCTCCATGAAATCCACACATTTTTCCCAATCAGAGGGAAAAACCATGTGGTCAGAACCATAGTTCTGATAAGTTTTTTTTTTTTTTTTACCTGCCTACAATATCTATTTCCAGCATCGTCACTTCTGATCCATTTTAAACCCTGCTAACAAGAATATAAAGCCACAACGCAAACACGGTTTGTATCTTAGAGGCGTTTCAGTCCTCTGCTGTAGGAAACCGTCGGATGTGATGTCATACACAGGTGGTTATCGCTGATGAGACACCTGACTTTGGGTTCAGTTCCCGACCGTGGTTTTGGACTGCTGCCGGGCGGCGTTCCGGCTTGGTTGGGAAGCCCTCTATCTGAAGCGGACAGGGCTGTGAGAACTGACCCCTGTTTTCTCCACATCTTCCTGCCTAATGTTGACTCTGTTATGAAATAGGATGTGTGCTTCCCCGAGAGAAAATACCACGCCCGTCTCGATCGTGGCCTAGAGGAGGCCTAGAACTGTGCCGCACGTTATTTGGGAAGGAGGAAACCTGCTAATGGCATTATTTTTAAAGCATTAGACCGCCTAAACAAGTTGTGCATTTTATTGATAACCTCTTTCTCAAGGGAATCGCTCGCCCGCTGTTTTGTAAATCATGACAAGAATGTGAAATGTCTGACATTCAACACATCTATAAATCTTCACACAAAGAAATGATTTGCCTGCAATGCCATTTTGTCTGTTTCCACGCCTTAAAGCCATTTTTAAAGAATTGCTGAAGGGACACCTGCACACTGTGTGATATTTTCAAATAAAACTTCATAGAACTGCAAGCTTTTATCCGTCCCATGTCCCGGTGACCTTAAGTGTGCAAAAGTATTTTCTGTAAAACCATAATAATAAAAAGTATTTTCTATTTTTTGGGATTTGTACTGGTTTTTGACACTTGTCTCTATGACTGACTTGTATTTGTCTCTGAATTGATTATTTTGGTCTAGCACTGTTATTCTATAGCCTTGCCGGGTGCGCTTGAAGTCATTCTAATTGTCAGTCAGTGCGGTTTTGCCATGATACAAGTGCAAAGTCAGGTCGTGAAGGGAATCTCTCCACAGCACTGTTGTTTTTGTCCTCCTATTTACTTCTATGTAAATTAACGTTTGAATGGTACCCCCCCCCCCCCAACCCCCAATGCGTACATCAGTGGCACCCCATATGTCCCTTGTGTCTCCTATTGGTGCAGCGGCATCCAATGGGGGATCAGATTTCAGAATGTAGAATCTCGTATAGACAGTCCCCCGTTATCTCCCATTCTCTTCTGCACTACTCTATTATATTAACAGCTTCCACAAAGCCAGTCTCAAGGTCAGTCATTTCCATGAGTACAGACCGCAGAGAGTCTCAGAAGATGTGTCACCTTGAGACTAGACAATATCTTTCAGGAAGCATTTGTAAAATAATTTTTTAAAGTTTGCGGCCTGAAGTTGCATTTCAGTCTAGGATACCAAGCAATTGTTTTTAAAACAGTTCATGGGCTGTAACAATTTTCCTCAGACTACATCCTTTTGTGGTGTCATTTCACACATGTAATAGTCCGCAGAGACATGCACAGAATCGTGACCTGGACAAAGTCTGCTCAGGACTGTGAACTCAGCGACCTGTTTGCTCCAAGCATGCAGTTATAGAAAAAAAAACACTTGGCGGAGATTGTTGAATTGTCTGCCTTCCTGCTGAGCAAACTGTAAACAGACAGAGAGAAACTGAGAAAGACGAGAAGAGAGAGTGAGCTGAAGAGAGGCCGTTCTCACTGAGGGCCAGACACTGCAGTGATGCGATCGAAGAACGCCATCATTTCTCTCAACATGACTGTGCTACAAACAAGTATGTTATGTACATATAGTACTGTAGATATGCCTCCTGGATATATTAATATGTTCTCTCCCCGTTTGCGCTAGGCTGAAGCTGTGATTTGTTTGCAGTAAGGTTTCGTGAACAGCACGGCGGATGTGTGGCGAGCAGAGAGAAGTCCTGATCAGGTCTCTGTTCTCCGGCCAATCAGATGAGCAGTTTGCTGCCCCATTCTCTGACTAGCCAATGCTTACAAGTTGACAGCAACAGAACTGCTATTACCTACGGTAATGACACAGCATGCTAAGTAAAGGGATATAATACTACATTCTGTATTAATGCTAGAAGTGTGTGTGTGTAGGAGTGTGTGTGTGTGTGTGTGTGTGTGTGTGTGTGTGTGTAGGAGTGTGTGTGTGTGTGTGTGTGTGTGTGTGTGTGTGTGTGTGTGTGTGTGTGTGTGTGTGTGTGCATGTGTGTGTGTGTGTGTGTGTGTGTCCCTCCATGCTCCTCTTGACTGTGTTTGGGCTGAAGGATACAGGGTGGGGGAAGAGTCTGACAGTACCAGCCTCTGGGTGATTCATAGGTGAAAATACCATTGAAAAAGCAGGTCGTGGGAGAGGGAGGGTGCATGTTATTCACCTCTACAATAGATCTGATGAATGTAAAACATTGCAAAACACTTCTTGCAAGAGTCACGAATAAAGCACCCCCCCCACCCCCCGCCCCCAAATTCTCTAAAACTGAGTAACACTTTCCCCTACACCCACCCCCCATCTCTACCCTTCCCACCACTCCCAAACTGTGTGATCCTCTGGGAGAGATAGTACTATAGGGCCCTATGCCCCGGGGGAGAGAGATACAGTACTGCACTAGGGCCCTATGCCACAGGGGAAAGAGATACAGTACTGCACTAGGGCCCTATGCCACAGGGGAAAGAGGGACAGTACTGCACTAGGGCCCTATGCCCCAGGGGAGAGAGACAGTACTCTACTAGGGCTCTATGTCCCAGGGGGAGAGACAGTACTACACTAGGGCTCTATGTCCCAGGGGGAGAGACAGTACTATACTAGGGCCCTATGTCCCAGGGGAGAGAGACAGTACTACACTAGGGCCCTATGTCACAGGGGGAGAGACAGTACTACACTAGGGCTCTATGTCCCAGGGGAGAGAGACAGTACTACACTAGGGCCCTATGTCACAGGGGAGAGAGACAGTACTATACTAGGGCTCTATGTCCCAGGGGGAGAGACAGTACTACACTAGGGCTCTATGTCCCAGGGGGAGAGACAGTACTGCACTAGGGCCCTATGCCCCAGGGGAGAGAGACAGTACTACACTAGGGCCCTATGTCACAGGGGAAAGAGGGACAGTACTACACTAGGGCTCTATGTCCCAGGGGAGAGAGACAGTACTATACTAGGGCCCTATGTCCCAGGGGGAGAGACAGTACTATACTAGGGCCCTATGTCCCAAGGGGAGAGACAGTACTACACTAGGGCCCTATGTCCCAGGGGGAGAGACAGTACTATACTAGGGCCCTATGTCCCAGGGGAGAGAGACAGTACTACACTAGGGCCCTATGTCACAGGGGGAGAGACAGTACTATACTAGGGCCCTATGTCCCAGGGGAGAGAGACAGTACTACACTAGGGCCCTATGTCACAGGGGGAGAGACAGTACTATACTAGGGCCCTATGTCCCAGGGGAGAGAGACAGTACTACACTAGGGCTCTATGTCCCAGGGGGAGAGACAGTACTGCACTAGGGCCCTATGTCCCAGGGGAGAGAGACAGTACTACACTAGGGCCCTATGTCCCAGGGGGAGAGACAGTACTGCACTAGGGCCCTATGCCCCAGGGGAGAGAGACAGTACTACACTAGGGCCCTATGTCACAGGGGAAAGAGGGACAGTACTACACTAGGGCTCTATGTCCCAGGGGAGAGAGACAGTACTACACTAGGGCCCTATGTCCCAGGGGAGAGAGACAGTACTATACTAGGGCCCTATGTCCCAGGGGGAGAGACAGTACTACACTAGGGCTCTATGTCCCAGGGGAGAGAGACAGTACTACACTAGGGCCCTATGTCCCAGGGGAGAGAGACAGTACTATACTAGGGCCCTATGTCCCAGGGGGAGAGACAGTACTATACTAGGGCTCTATGTCCCAGGAGGAGAGACAGTACTACACTAGGGCTCTATGTCCCAGGGGAGAGAGACAGTACTACACTAGGGCTCTATGTCCCAGGGGAGAGAGACAGTACTACACTAGGGCCCTATGTCTCAGGGGGAGAGACAGTACTACACTAGGGCCCTATGTCACAGGGGGAGAGACAGTACTACACTAAGGCTCTATGTCACAGGGGGAGAGACAATACTATACTAGGGCCCTAGCGGGAGAGAGAGACAGTACAGTACTAGCAGCTATGTCCCAGCGGGAGAGAGAGACAGTACAGTACTAGCAGCTATGTCCCAGGGGGGGAGAGAGACAGTACTGTACTAGCAGCTATGTCCCAGGGGGAGAGAGAGACAGTACTGTACTAGCAGCTATGTCCCAGGGGGAGAGAGGGACAGTACTGTACTAGCAGCTATGTCCCGGGGGGGAGAGAGACAGTACTGTACTAGCAGCTATGTCCCCGCGGGGGAGAAAGAGACAGTACTGTACTAGCAGCTATGTCCCAGCGGGGGAGAGAGAGACAGTACTGTACTAGCAGCTATGTCCCAGCGGGGGAGAGAGAGACAGTACTGTTATAGCAGCTATGTCCCAGCGGGGGAGAGAGAGACAGTACTGTACTAGCAGCTATGTCCCAGCGGGGGAGAGAGAGACAGTACTGTTATAGCAGCTATGTCCCAGCGGGGGAGAGAGAGACAGTACTGTACTAGCAGCTATGTCCCAGCGGGGGAGAGAGAGACAGTACTGTACTAGCAGCTATGTCCCAGCGGGGGAGAGAGAGACAGTACTGTTATAGCAGCTATGTCCTCGCTGGCAGGGCACACCCTCCAAGGGAACTGACGAGTTTCTTTCTCACCATTGTTCTCTCTGGAGTTACTGCGCACTGCATTAGACCCCAGATCGTAATGAAGGCCCTTGGCCCTTCCTTTGCACCCCGGGCCCCAAAATAAGGGGTGCAGCACACAGGGCCAGATCTAAGTGTGGGAACCTAGACCCAGAAAGAGTTCAATAAAGGTATGTGCCCCATTTCTATTCAAAAATAGCATCATAGCCAGAAACTCCCACAAATACCCATAATCATGGTTTTGTTCTGGTTTTGGTTTATAGCTATGTATAAGATATAAAGGTTGTTATTAAATATGATAACACTGATTTGGATTAAATTCAAGCTATGAAATTTGTTGTAAATGGTCAAAGATTTTAAGGAATAGCCTAATTAAATTCCGACCAAATTAATTTAGTAAAGTTTGTACAAACATAGTTTTAATTTAAATCATATTCTACTAGCATTTAAACATAACCTTCCGCAATTTTGCCAAAAGAAGCTACTAATGGGACGAGTATAATTTAGACTATCTACAGCAGACACATTTCAAATCTAATCTGGCTGCAAACAAATGTATCACGACCACGTACAATATCGCATGTTGAATAGGGTACTTTACATCTCTAATTTAAGAATAATAATTTTTAAAAAAGAAACTGTAATTCTAACGAATGCACTACACTCTTGGTCCTTGTAATAACATTTCTTCGAAACAGCTGACATGCAAATCATTCCCAGCAAGTTTTCCTTGTGAATGACAGATGCGAAACTCGTCTAATTAAAAAATAACAGTACTCCCTTTGTGTCTGTCAGCAGCACCACTTAATTAGCGGGACGGCTGCAGCAGGCCCACGGCTTGGCTGAAGTTTTTTCGCCGCGTGTCACCAGGCGGACAGATGTTTCATCTCTCCACGTGCACACCCCCTCTCACCACCCAGGCCCGGGTACCTCTCCCTACCTCCTGGTCAGTTCTTTTTTCAAAATAACGGCCCCTTCTTTAAATACTGATAGACACCCACCCCTTACTTATCTTCCGGTCACGACTGCTCTTCTCAAAACAACGACATGTTAAGTAGATACTCATATTTAACGCACACAGTAGGCTGTAGTAACCATCTTGTACATTAGCCTACAATGCACTGCATTGCAATTGGGTAACAACATCGTCAGGAAAGAATCCCAGTGGTTCCTGATAAGAAGCTTTCTTTCATCATTCAACAAAAAAAAAACATGGTCACGCCATCCCTTTCTGCTGTTCGGAAAGCTTTCACTAAGTATAGGCTAATATCGTATATAGTATAGGCTAGTATAGGCTAAGTATAGGCTAAGTATAGGCTAATTTATTAATTGGAATAAAAACCTGCGTGGCACACTCATGTGTACTATGATCACTGACTGCACCTGGCTCTGCAGGGATGAACACAAGTGCTGTCTGAATTCCATGTTCTTATCAGCTTGAAGTCCCACGCTCCTAATAATATTCCATTCCAAATTATTATTAGTTTTTACCATCGCATTTTATTCATTATGATGATGATGATGATTATATTGTTATGATGATATGGCCTTCTGCGACTTGTAAACGATGGCTACACCAGCCAAACTTGAAAATGAAATCAAAGCATTAGTGTCGAACTAATTTCAAGTAGGATAAGGAATTCGTACGTGAACTGGCATTCAAATAAAAAGTTACATTTTAGTCCAAACTAAAAAACAACAGAGCAAGTCAATGGGAAAGGGGATTACTTACCGAGGAAAAGAAAAGTGGCTATACGCATTTTTGTTTTTTCTTTCTTTCTTCGTTTCCACCCGGGAAAAAAGGTTAAAACTAAGTTCAGTGTCGCGCTCAATCCGTGATGGTCAACTCAATTTTTATTTTGTATAAATGAAGCGCTTGGAGATGCGGGGAGGCACGCCGCTATTCAGTTAGTTACGCGTATCTCCTTGGATTCGTATTTGAAGTAAATGATTTTGTCCCAATGTTATTGTTTTTGCTGAAAGCCAGGAATGCTTTTGTTTGAGTGTCTCGCCTCTCTTCTGGGCTCTCCGTCCCGGGGATTTGGGGGAAGGTTTTTTTTTTTTTTTGCAGGTTTCCTTGGCTCCGCTGAATGTAAGCCGCTGTCGCTGGCTCCCGCTCTGCCGCTATTCATGCATTGCTCCGCTGGTGGATGCTGGGGCAGTATTGTACTCGCTTCAGACTGAAAAGCCCGTGACTGGACCAAACCCTCAAATGCTCTTCAAGTATCCAGCTGCTCGCGCGGCTATGGCGTGGCACTGCCCACATGTCCGTAGATTGTTACGAGCGCCTACCACGCCAGATCAGAAGAGCTCCAATCGGAAACTTCGGGTGGACCCTTTCAGTTGCCAAAATAATAACAAAAGAGAATTCCCATAGACAATATGTTCCTGCAGTTTGAATTTCGGAATTGAAGAGGCATGCTGACTTCAATAGTGACAATGGTTTCTACATTAATATAAAATATATAAATATAAATTTAATAAAGATTTCTAGTGAGATTAATTTTAATAATTGCACTGCTAGCTCGATGAAAACATTTTTTACTGACATCAAACAGCGCAAGAATCAACTGTATTTGACAAAATCTTTATCATTGAAAACTTCACGTTCACACGCAAATAGTTGTGGTCATATGGTTTACCACCACGGTGCTTGGGAAAACTCCACATAAAGCCAACTGCTGAAATGTTTGCTTTTTGGATTTTGAGCTAGAAAGGCAAACAGTCGTGAATGATAGCTGTCTGCCCTAGGTTATTGCAAGTTTTGGAAACCACGCTTCCAACAGTTCGTCTATCATCCACCAGAAACAGAGATAGGCTAATCTGAAATAGGCTACAGGTGACACAAGACAATTCACCTATTGTGGTAAAACAGAAATAGACTATTTTTTTAAACAAGACGCCAAAACAAGAATCCTGACATATTATAATTTCATTATTTCACGTTCCAGACTGTAAAGAACTTGGTCCATTTTGTTGGTCACATCCCCACGCGTCTTCTGGAATTTTACAGAAGACATTTGGGGATGTGGCCACGACAACTGCCCCTCGTAAATACGTCAATATTTATATAATGCATCAATGAACTCTGTTTTTAAATACTGTTTTGTACAATGCAAGTACCTAACCTCCAAATCAAGAACATTCAGCGAATGAAGTAGACGATCAAGATGTTTTTGCTTTATTTCTGAGAACCAAACCCGTCAAAATGAAAATAGGTTACATTCAAATAAATAAATGCAAAACACAGGAACAATTCAACAAATCTTTAAAGGCTGCCTCACTAGTGTGAAATCTTTGTGACTCATTATTAAGTCGTTAAATAAATTCTATACAATTAGCGGTTAAATAAGTTCTATACAAGTAGCTAATATTGAAAACACGTTACGTAACTTCTTGTAGTGTACTGGGGATGCATTGACTACGGAGAGTGACGCCTTTCCTTAGTGTGAATTCACTTTTCAGTGCCATTACAAAGTGGTGTTACCGAGAGTACGGATTGCAAAAAACTCCGGAGACTCAAAAATTACCCGACTGAGTGTTTATTTGCTATACTTTTTAAATTAATACATTTGAATCATTCCATATTTCATTGAATTATTTTAATTGAAAATTCCTCAAATAACTTGACGATTACAATGCATTGTTTTTATTTCCCCCTTCTTATTTTCTGAATAAAAACAATTATTCTATTCCTACCCTTAGTTGACAGGACATGAGTCAAAATAAATTTTTATAAGTATTTGATGCATGGCTGAGTGTTTCTTAAATTTCTGAAAATAATAGATCTTGTCATTTAATACTCCAGATATTCAATGTACATTGTGTTTTTGAAAATCAAAAATCATTATTTAAATTGTTCCTTTATTATTTTCTGAATAAAAATAGTTAGGAGGAACATTTGGTCAGGAACATATTTGCTGTCAACCTGTCAACCATCTCACAACTCTGCAAGACTTTTTTTTAAAATTGAGACATCCACTACATGTAAGTTGTATTATATTTAGAAAGTTGTGATAGATACGCTACATGGCCAATAGTATCCGGACACCTGTTGGTCTGGGGCTCTTTTCGTGGTTCAGAATAGGCTCCTTAGCCTCCTTAGTTCCAGTAAAGGAACATCGTAATGCTGCAGCACACAATTACATTCCAGATGCTTCCAACTTTGTGGGAACAGTTTTGGGAAGGCCCTTTCCCATTTCAGGATGACAATGCCCCCATGCACAAAGCGAGGTCCATACAGAAATGGTGTGTCGAGATTGGTGTGGAAGAACTTGACTGGCCTACAGAGTCCTGACTTCAACTCCATGGAACACCTTGGGGATCAATTGGAAAGCTGACTGTGAGCCAGGACTAATGCCTAACATCAGTTCTCCACCTCACTAATGCTCTCCTGGCTGAATGGAAGCACATTCCCACAGCAATGATACAACATCTAGTGGAAAGCCTTCCCAGAAAAGTGTTATAGCAGCGGTTATAGACCAACTCCATATGAATGCCCATGATTTTGCAATGAGATCTTGGGCAAGCAGGTGTTGATATACTTTTGGCCTTTTATACATTAACTTATACATTTCCACAGCTTGCCATGTTTACTTTGATTGTGCTGACCTAGCTAAAATATCGTTACATATAGTTATATATAGTTAGCTTCCTAAAAAAAACAATAGCTTACTAGTTTTTACAAGATGTGAGTAATAGTACTGATGTTGACAATAAAACTAATAATATTTCGAGGTGCATATGAAAAATATTCTTGTGCTCAGTCTTCTTCATCCACAGTGTTGCTATGGCAGATTTACAGTTGCAGAGCCTTTACAGATGCTGTTTGAGTAACAGGATCATGCTGTTAATGATGAGATCTAGGTTTTTATTTTTACACATTCACTACAGTTTCTTATAGTTTTCATATTGATGTTTCATTGTTATCTATGATGTAGCCTATATGTGCTGAAAAGTTACAAATAAAAATATTTCAAACATCAAGGCATTCTTGTGAAGTTCTAATCACCAAAACAATTACTTCGACAAAATTACTAGTATAATATGTACGTATAAAAAAAATCACACTTGCATATAGGTGTCATGTCATTTTTGACCCATGTTGTGCATTTTATGTGGTTGGAATATGTTGTGTATCAAAGGGTAAAGATTATTTCCGTTTGTGTTTGGGAAATCAGAATGGAAACGTAGTCCACATGATCTTGTAAATTAAAAGTAGCCTATTTTGGCAATGCACATGGTTAACCATTTTCAGAATTCTCAATATCTACAATATCACATCAATAAACCTTTAGTATTACTGGGATATGGCATGATTCAAAGAGCTTCCATTTAAATTGTAAGAAGAAAAAAATGCTGGACTGCATGTGTTTTTCATACATGCGTTCCCTCATGCTGGTTAGAAATGAACAGTCTGAGACATTTCTTTAGTACACATGTACCTGGTGCCATACTATATAGCCACGCTCAGACTTCCAGTTAACGCTGCACGTGCTCTTGTTTGCCTGTACTATTGTGCTTGGGGTTTATGCCATTAGCCCTTAAATTCCATGCTGCTATTCCATTATACAGAGCCCAGTTTTGACATTTACTAACGGGACGAATCACGTCGACAATTGTACAGTCTGAGATAGGTCTTTGCTGGTGGCACACGTGTACGGGGCGTGCGTACGACGAGAGAAGCCGTCGCTGTAATCCGAGCAGCTGGTCGCAGGAATGCAGTGTTTTTACAGGAGAGAGGACGAGGATCCTTTCTCAGGACCCCGCCCCCAACTTCTATCGCGGGGTTATTAAATCCAGATTACACCCGTAGTGCTGGTACAGTGATTACCTCATCTCCACGGCAACCGTGTGGAGGAGGGATGCGGAGGAGCCTAAAAACACTGTCCGGTTGGCAGGTCTACTATACGCTGCTGATTTTTGTTTGGAGAAGAACCTGAAAGTAAAAAGTGGAGCAGATTGATCTTAATTCACCTGGTTAAAAATAGACTGACACGATATCATGAGTATATACAGTTATTTATAAAGTGTCAATGATTCTGTATGAAGAACAAACAGACTGCAATAATGATTTTAATATTTTAACATTTACCGAGATGGAGATTGAAACCAAAGCAAAATGGTCCACCGAGCCAGCACCAACTCCATGACCTTTGTCTCATTTATGATCTAAGTTCATTGCCCTCCACAACTGTCACTGTCTCAGTAGGTGAAGGCCATGTCGGCCTTAAACGTTGACAAGACGGGGGTGGAGCACACCTGTCCATCTTGGAACTCATAGGGTCCACAGAAACCAATGTCGCATCACTGGATTTATTACACACTAGAATGAATATCAGTACAGTACTGCACCACAGAATTTCAAACAGCAGAATTAACATTAGCGCAATCTTCTACCAACGAATTTGCAATACACAATACAATGAATCAGATAAATTAATTTGCTCATTTTTCAATTAATCAATCAGTAAATCAACGTGTTATTATGATGCAACTATATAGTAGGCCAACTATACCAGTGCAAATGAAAGCGCCATCCGCAAAATACTGCGCTTCTCTACCGACTCTAAGTCAGAAAGTGTACTGGGGATTTTTTTTTTTGTGATGCAAAGACATGATTGTCTGGGCTTGATGAGCATGCAGGCCGGTAGCAGTGCTATATCACGCCGCACTTTTGGGATTCCTGTCCCGTTAGCTCAGTCACTCCGATGGATTTTCCCCTCCGCCCCCGGAGCTGTACGTCCGTTCTCTTCTCTGGTTCATTTGACGCCGACAATAGCGGGGGCATTTGAGGAATGCCAGGGCGCATTCTCCTACGCCCCCCCCACTTCAGCGCCCAGAAACGCAGTGCCAAACGCTGTGAGGTTAGGGTCAAGTCCTCTTCGTGATAAATGCTATTTTAATAACTTAATTGGTTTATTATACAACCTATTTGATTTGTGTTATGGTATCAGCCAAAAGCCACGAAACTGACTTCAAATAGCCGAATATCTTGATTTTTCTATAAGCTGTAACATTTTAAACCTGGAACCTTTCTCTCACACCTGCATATTGTTGGATGATATCCACGTTTAACTGACCTGTTAGAGGCCGTAGGGCGTTCTGAATGTGATATTTTTGCTAAGCAATTAGACGTCTCGGTTTTCAAAAGAATTAGAATTAGGCTAATGCGCAGCACCCCTTGCGCACAGTGCTGGCCCGGTTTTAAACAACTGACTTGGAGGTCCTTAAGTAGCTACGTACATTCCATCGGTAAGACGTCATTGGAGCAAACACAAAAAGAAAAGCATCCTCCGGCTCTCAGGTTTTGTTTGAAAAAAGTCCTCGAGCAGCTATGCGCGTTAATGTGTGCGTTATGTTAATTTAAGTATATGAAAGAGTAATTAATTGAAACACAGAAAGAAACAAAGGACAAAGGAACTGGTGACAAACGTGGCCTGGAGGACAAAGAAGTAAATCTGACAGAGAGACAGAAGAGCTTCGGTCCCTTGTTTCTCACTATTTCGATTACAGCTGAGTTGTCAGCCTTTGAAGACAGGAGAAGGGCCCAGTCTTCATTTGCACCATTATTTTGTGGAAGCGAGAAGCAAACAGCTAATTGGCGCATTTTGAAAATACTCTGTATTACATTAGACCGATTACACTTTAATTACTACCGGTCGTGCACTGCGGTTCTCTATGTAGGCTACTGTGGTGAACAGCGTCACTCAGACGAAAAGCTTATTAACTCAATAGCTAACTTTCTACTGCCTGCGCGTGCCCTGGCACCACCCCCTGTCTCCTCTACACACACTTACACAGCAGTCACAGCAATTCAAGTTTGTGCCAAAAATTACATGCACCTGGTCATGCGCAGAATTAGGTTACAGTGACTAGCAGCTTGTGCATTATTGTATTTGCTGTGTTTGACTAAAACCGACTAATATAGCTACTGAATTAATGAATTATCATATATTATATACGAATATTCATAATATTCCTTAGATATATCTAATAATCGTACAAGGAGATCTTTAACACAAGAGTGAAGCTATGATTTAGCCTAGGTAGGCTACCACGCATCTTTGGCCTATTTAACTATTTAACAAGGTTCCGGTTCCAACAGGAGTTCTAACAAGAGCGTTTGGGACTCGCATGTAGAATATTCTCAAATTAAGCTGCGAACATTTGTGTGTGATGGGCAAGCGCATGTGTATATAGTGTGTGTGTGTGTGTGTGTGTGTGTGTGTGTGTGTGTGTGTGTGTGTGTGTGTGTGTGTGTGTGTGTGTGTGTGTGTGTGTGTGTGTGTGTGTGTGTGCATGCATAGATTGCGGGTATATAGAGTATGAGTGTGTTCACAAGCGGGTGATATGGCAGTGTTGACAGGCCCTATGTGGGAGATTCTGGACACAGTACACTGCACCTCGTTATCAGCGGCGTAGTACCAAGCAGTGCCTCTCCCCGGGGAATCCCTCTACTGCACGCAGTCTGTAGTACCCACAACCCCCTTCTGCACCAGCCCTAACGGCAGATCATCCCAGGCCGCTAATGTGGTCTATGTCAGGCAAACGATGACTGGTTTACATTCGCAGCATCGAAATAAATAGGAATGTGCTTTTATCTGCCAGGAATGTCGTGTTTAAGTGATGCAAATGGACAGAGAATAAACTAGAGGGCTTAGGACTCCGCTACCGGACACCTGGCCCCTTTCATTTTACGTTGCCACTGTGCAGGGCTGTATCTGCGCTGTTCGGGCTTTCTGATTGGTCAGTGGGTTTGGAGCAGAATCTGAGCCAGGGGGCGCGAGGGATGCTGGGAAATATGTCAGGTGTGGTAGCCAGGTCTGACTTGCCTTTTAGACACCAGCAGGCTGTACCATAACACATGAAAGTGTCTCACGTTTCTCTTGAGATAATATATAGCAGATCTCAATTGTGGTTCAGTATGATCATGATATGAGGGCCCCATAGTCTCTGTCACTAGATTGACCAATATTTCAGACTTTTTTCAATCTGTGAAGAAAAATTTGGGATTCCACTCACTAATGCAATGGTTCCATAATGAATTTATTTGCACACACATGAAAAACTATTCCTGGCAACGACCTGTGTAGATCTAATGTGTGCAAATTAAAGAATCATCTGGAAAATTATATCATTTTTTATTCCTTATTATTTTTGGTCCTGCACCTATATGGTAAAATTTGAATACCTCAACATTATTCAAGATCAAAATAATATAATTGAAATATTAAATATTATTTAAAGTAAATAATATAACACTTCATAGGTTGATGCCTATAATTGACCTATATCCGTTTTTCTGTTTCTAATTTCTCTCATATGCACCTAACTTTTCACGTTTATTTATTTTTTGGATGTATTGCTGTGTGAACTTTAGAAGAATCAAGTCAGATGCGGGAGATAACTGCATTATCCATTAATAATTTAGTCGGTTTTCTCTGGAGAAACACCACTGAGAAACAAATAAAAATTTTTATAAAATAGCAAAATTTTCAGGCCTTTCAAAGTTTAAGTTTTAATTGTGTTTGAATCAAGTTTTGAATTTGAAACAGGATGGTTTGAATCATGTTTTGAGTTTGAATGGAAGCCTGCAAACACTGATGTGGTTGTTGTGATCAGCACAGTTGAATTCCAGGGGTTTATGCTTTACAGGTAGGCTACATCTGTTTCTCTGGGGGATTAGGACATTTTTCTTTGAGCCCTGAGTGGAAACAGAGCTGCATGAAGCCCGTTTGCTCCGTTATCTTCCACAGAGTGGACGTGGACATCCATCTTTCTCAGGAAGGATTTGCTTGTGAGCTTTATGGGAAGGTGGAGCAGCTGCCCCACCCTGGAGAAGGATGGGGTCAGAACAATGGCCCACCCCCCTCCCCCCCCCCCCCCCCTCCTCCTGTGTGTGTATCATGTATATGTGCATTTGGTTTTGTATGTATATGTAAGTGCACAAGTTTGTTGTGTATACAGTGTATATGCATGTTTTTGGTTTTGCATTCATGTGTATGTTCATATGTGCGTGTGTACATGAGTGTGTGTGTGTATGCATGTGTTAGTGTATGTGTGTGACTGTGTGTATGTGCATGTGTGAGTGTGTGTAAGTGTGCGTGTATGTATGTGTGTGTGTGACTGTGCGTGTGTACGTGAGTGTGTGTGTGTATGCATGTGTTAGTGTGTGTGTGTATGACTGTATGTATGTGTGTGTGCGTGTGTGTGTGCATGTGGAGTGCGTGTGTGTGCATGAATGTGTGTGCGTGTGTGTATGTGTGTGTGTGTGTGTGCATGTGTGAGTGTGTGTGTATGGGTGTGTGTGCGTGTCTGTGAGTGTGTGTGTGTGTGCGTGTGTGTGTGTGTGTGTTATTTTTAGCATGTCCTGTGAGCGACGTGGTGGCGGGACAGGGCTGGGACAGGAGGCAGGAAGGAGAAGCGTTGTGTTTATTCACAGAGTGGGAGAGGCACAGGAAGTAGGCAGCCCTGCATCTCTATAGGAGGAAACGGGGTGTGGGGGCGTGTGCGCGCCAGGGTGGACTTCCAGTCTGGGCCCTGATGTAATGCAGAAAGCAGAAACAACCCTTCAAGTGATCCATCCATATCTACTACATATCTGGCAGCAGAGTAATGGCTTGAGGCTCGTTTGATACCTCAGACTCTTGATGACTTACAGAAATTTAGCCAAACAGGTGTTCCATACTGTTCCAGTGTAATTTACAGCTAGATCTAGTCCCATCCCCCAATTCCCATAGAGATCCATTCAAATGCAGAGAGGTTATAGTATCTCTTGTAAGAGTACCTGAAAATACCCGTTTACCTGTGGAATCTTCCAAACAGGAGTTTTTGGAACTTCATTCAACTTTTTTGGAACATGTTGCCGGCATCAAATTTGGAATTAGCGTATATTTACAAAAATCAATAAAGTTGATAAGGTATAACATTAAATATCTTTTCTTTGTACTGTTTTCAATGAAATACACTACTCACAAAAAGTTAGGGATATTTGGCTTTCGGGTGAAATTTATGGAAAATGTAAGTTCACGCTACAGTGATATTATACGTATCATGAAAGTAGGGCATTTAAGTAGAAGCATGCAATGGTGATTTCCTCATCTCAAACAATTTATTGAAACAAAAGCCATCAACAGTGGTGGGTATACCACAACAAAAATGTCAATGTCTCAATAACTTGTCATGTGCCCTTGAGCATCAATTACAGCTTGACAACGACGTCTCATGCTGTTCACAAGTCGACTTATTGTCTGCTGAGGCATGGCATCCCACTCTTCTTGAAGGGTGGCCCTCAGGTCATTGAGGTTCTGGGGTACAGAGTTACGAGCCTCTACACGGTGAGTCAGCTGATCCCATAGGTTTTCTATGGGATTCAGGTCTGGAGAAAGTGCAGGCCACTCCATTTGAGGTACCCCAGTCTCCAGCAGCCTTTCCCTAGTGATGCGACCTCGATGAGCTGGAGCATTGTCGTCCATGAAGATGAAATTAGGCCTGTGTTGTTCATGCAGGGGCACAATGACTGGATTAATGATGTTATTCAGGTAGTATGGGCTTGTCACTGTACCATTCACAAAGTGTAGGGCAGTTCTGTATTGACTAGACACACCTGCCCACACTGTAACACCGCCACCACCAAAGGGTCGTCTGGTGATAACAGTGGCTGATGCATAGCGCTCTCCTTGACGTCTCCAACATCGTTGGCGGCCATCATTTCTGCTCAACGTGAATCGACTTTCATCAGAGAACAGCACTGAGGCCCACTGGTCCCTCGTCCAGCGTAAATGCTCCCTGGCCCATGCAAGACGATGACGCCTGTGCCTGGTGGTGTGGTCAGGTACCCTTGCAGGTCGTCTAGCACGCAGACCACGCTGATGTAAACGGTTTCGAATGGTCTGACGTGACACTTGGGTGCCTCTCACCTCCCTTAAATGTGCCTGGAGTTGAGTGGCATTCATCATCCAGTTCCGCAGGGCACTGTTCACAATGAAGCGGTCATCAGTGTGGGATGTGGCCAAAGGACGTCCACTTCTATGCCTTTCTGTGACTCTTCCAGTCTCTCTGTATCTCTGTTGCAACCTGCTGATGACATTCTGTGACACTCTAAGCTCAGTGGCCACTTCCCTCTGAGAACATCCTGTTTGAAGCCTCGCAATGGCGAGGTACTGTTGATCAATTGTTAGGTGTCGTCTTGGTCTCATGATGTCAAAATGTGAACAGCATGATGAAGAGGACTGTTTAAATACCAATTCTAATTGAACCAGGAAATTTATTGGTCGATTCATGGATCAAACACCTGTTGTGAATTTTGCCGTTCAGCTCCTTGTTAGAGAACAGCAAGTTGTGCAAAAAGTACTGAAACATTGAATAGTTGGACATGTGCATTCAAAAGTTTAGAGAAGGTCAAATTAATTTCACCTGTAAAGGTTATAGTGCATTTTAGGTTCATCCTGAAATTTCACCCGAAAGCCGAATATCCCTAACTTTTTGTGAGTAGTGTATATGTAAAACAGAATTTACAAATCACTGCTTTCTGCTTTTATGTGCATTTTACCTACTGTCCCAACTTTTTTGGCATTGGGGTTTGTATATTACCCACCCACTCCTGCCAAAATTATGCCAAACCAATTAATTGCAGAGGTGCATCAATATTACAAAATATGCAAATGTGTACATGTTATCATATATTTCCAAACCTTTTGCCATGTGTGATGTGATACAAATATGCACGTTTATGTTTTAATGTCAGACATATAATTTAATAAATTAAAATATACATCTCTGCGTAAATAATACATGATTAAGGATACCCTCTGACAGGGTGAATAAGTTGTTGCGTAACTAAGCTGAAACCAGGGTTGTGTCCGAATCACAGCCCTGTCAACTGCATCCTGTGTATTAGCATACTGCGTACTGCTTACTGCATACTGTTTAGTGACGTGTAGTATGCAAAAATATTTTTTAAATATCCTCCGTACTATAATCAGAGAACCCCGGAAATGAGAGTGAACATTTGGCCTACTTAACAACTCTCTCATCCATTGTACTCAACAACCATACTCAATAGTTTGGAAGGGCACTGATTCAGACACAGCCTCTCTCTCTAAACTGTCATGACAAATCAAACATACAATGACAAAATGTAGTCTCAGCTGGATGAAACAAAAAGCAGGCATAAATTGCAATGTCTGGCAAAAGGTGTTCCTGGAGTCACCAAACTTGGCACCTCATATTTCCTAACCCTTTCCCTCAGAAACGGATTAGGGCTGATGTCGGGAGAGATACGGCATGGACAATTCAGCCACTCTTTGTAAAAGTGGACATTGTCCTTGATGACTGTCTGTTGGTTTATTTAAATGGGGGAGGTGAGGAAGGCTTGATAGCAGGAGGTGTGCAGGACAGGTTGTTTTTGTACTTTGATGGGGTGGAGTGGGGCGGGTAGGAGCCTGAGGAGTCGGCCTTAATCTCGCTCTCCTTGTGGAATGTGTCTGTGGAATGTCTGTTATCTGAGCAGAGCTCCGTCCCCCTACATTTCATTCTGTTTATGTACCTGCGGTATCCCAGAGTGCCGTGCCCTGCTGCTCAACATGTCAGAGTGATCTCTCTGAAGTCACGCACACACACACACACACACACACACACACACACACACGTATGCAGCATGCACCCACATACTCAAATACACAGAGCACACACAAATCCACACAGACACATGCACACAAACACGGGTTAATCTCATACAGCCTCTCATACAGAGCACACATATACACACACGTAACTTGGGTACCTACTTTGCACGCTCGCTCTCCTCTGCCCCAAGGAGCTAAGAGCACAATCTCTCTCCTGAAGAGGGATTCAGGGACAAGGCCAGAGGTGCACAGCTGCTCTGGACAGAGGCTCCAGACCCTTGGGAATGATCACTTCATCTCTGCAGAAGAGGCTTAAAATGGCTCCGGCTATCTGCCGAAATTCACGTGGTCCCCTGACTAAAAACATCCCATAGCACGGCACACTCCACTGTGAGAGCACAAACAGTTAGCCTGTGTGCATTTGTTTTACATTAAATTGAATCTAACAAAAGCATTAAATAGATATTTAACAGAGTATTTCAAAGCCTAAGTATTTGGCCTATTTATTTTGCCTAAACTATTAGAGTGCACAACGGGTCAGAGCAAGAGAACCGAAGACCCACGGAATGTCATGGGGTGATTGGGTGCACCTGACAGCTGAACTGGAGGAGTGTACCAGGGATCCCTGACAGTTTTAGGGAGTGAGAAACTCACGAGTCTCTTCTGATACCACTGCGTCTGACAAGGTTTAACTTCAGAGTGATCGTACACCCCCCAGGATTACAGGGGAGTATACTGTACCTCAAACAGCCCCCCCCCCCCCCCCCCTCACTTTTACAGCATTGCACAGGCTTGCTCCATCCTATCGGTCTTACTTTCTTCAGCTCCACGTGCCCACCCGTACACTACAATCCCATGATGCAGCACGTCTACTCGACACTAGGACCTTAGAAAGACAGCAGGCAGCAGGTCGTTCTCAAACAGGACCACAGAATAATCTGCTAGCCCAAGACAGGGAGTCAGCTACAGTATAAAATTTCAAATAAAGACTGAAAATATACTTTTTTAAAAATGTGTCTTTTACAGAACACATTACAGAAAACAGTTTTTATTTCAATTATTGCCTTACGATATTTTCATGCTTTTAAATATGACTTTCTCGCTAGATTTTATTTCATGCTTTTTTTTTTTTTTTTTAAAGTGCGTTGCAACCATATGTAAATACGTCGAATACATTCTAAACTGAACGTCTGGTTCAACTGGGTTCGCACATTTTAGCTCGGATATGGAAAGTAGTACGCACTGAACAGCGCAGCGTCAGAACCATTGACGGACGCTGCGTACCTGGAGTTTGGCTCCCTCTGCTGGACAGTGCCTCTACAGCTGAGCAGTATGCTACAGGCAGCACGCCAGACTTTAATGAGATAATTATAGCATAGAAAACAACAATCGCTTCAATCGTGAGTGGCGTTTGGCATGCGAGAACTGTGACGAAGAGCGTAACTTATTTTCTCTGAAAATATATTCTAGCCCAGACGGATAATTTTAAAAAAATGTATCGCAGTAAATATAAAAAATACTTTCGGACTTTAAAAAACATGCTTCTAGCAAATACGCAAACACTCATACAACCACTTTCATTTATTAGAGAAATAATATTCCCTTCGGATGTAAAAAAAAAAAAAAAAACAGATTCACATTACATGTACAAATTACATGTACAGGGTACATGCTGTGATCGAGTCTGATTTTGTTATACAAGCTTTATTACACAATTCAAATATAAAATAAAAAAAACTACCGGTTAGATTTTAGCATAGGCTATATAGCCCACTTATAGCCTAGCCTATATCATTTTGGTAACATAAATATTACAATTAACCGGGACCTGATGTGCACAGATCTACGTTATGCAGACAGTTGTAATAATCAAGCAACTAAATTAATCACTGGTCATTTCAAATTGTATATTTGTTTTAAACATTGTACATACAAATTCCGGAAAACAGGAAACATACTGGACAACTCGGTAAAACATCAGCAGCGTGGATTAGCGTAGTTCAGAAACTTAATTTGTGATTATCTGTGAAATTTAAGTACGCCTATAACGACAGGACAAAATTAATTGTATTAAATTACGCAATTACTTCAATCACTTTCGTCTTCCGATCCGTGCCATCAAACGCGCGTTATCTTCAGCCTTCGCCTGCAGGTTCTTAGTCTTAGCAATGTTGAAGAGAATGTTCATCAGGTTGGTGGGAACGTCAAGTGAGAGGGTGAACTTGCCCCACCGGTCACTCTTCGCGCTGTTCTGGTACACCTTACCTCTCTGCTGCGTCTGGATGTGGTACTTGTTCCTGAAAAACATCCTTTTCTGTCGGGACTCCACCAAGGATAGAATGTCTCCGGGCAGGAAGATGAAGGCCCGGTTGTTCGGCAACGAGTCGCTCGGTAGGTCGCTCTTTTGGGTGTCCGAGAGAACGGCATTTTTGACCAAGGTCGATTCGCTGGTATAAAGTCTAGAGCAGGAGATTTGTGCACACAGGACGGCGGACAAGACAAGTCTTCTCAAACATGACGTCATACTGTTCTGCGATGGCTATAAAGAGAAAGAACAATGAACAATTATTTGACACCTTAATGAGAACGCAATCTTTTTTCACTCTATAAACAATGCAGATTGCCTCAATAAACTAAATCCAGATTACAGTAAATTAATATAAAAGTCTAAATGTATTTTTAAGAAGGCTTGATTCGGAGAATTGTCCGGCCTCAGATGGTAATTTGGTGCCTTGATCTGGACAATAATCGTAATGAATAAATGCGTTCAACTCCAGGGCACTGTTGTTTCTATAACTTTTTAGTGAGATATGGATCGTTTGTAACGCAAAAGGCATACAAAACAAACATATTCTACTTGTTCTTCGCCGATGGAGTTTAGACAACAATTTCAGACAAAAATTTAAAACTCTATTACAAGCTATACTATATTTACTGAATCATGACATAGGCTAAGTGCAGAAACGACGGCAAAGTGCTTTCGGAACAATGTTAACTAAAACACCCGTTTATATCCAGGCGCTCACGAGAAGGGGACTCTGGTTATCTGATCTATGTTGCTTGCCTAGATCAATGGTAAACACGCAGCAAATGAAACTGAAAAAAGCGTCCTCAACATTTAACACTATGCACAAAACTTATGTTCAAACCCTGCCGTAGCCTATTACCTGGAACATGGACTGCAGTAAATCGGTTTAAACATTTTGATGGTTTTTCAAGTTACTCGTTGAATTATTCTTATGTCAAGAGCGAAACATGCAGTGCAATTAACTAACGAAGTACCATGCACACAACTAAAACAATATGTTGATCAGTTCAAAGAGAAAAGTAATGGTAATGGCTGTTCATGATAGAAGTAATGAATGTTAAGTTTGCTTTCAGGTTGATACCAGATAAATCGCGATCTATAGGCTACAATTTCGTACACTTGATAAAATTATACGAAATATAAACAACCTCGGCTGCATGCGCTCATGTTTTACCAAAGATTTTAAACATCATACGTGTGATGAAATGCATCCATTGTGAGATTTTTCTCATAATACCGAGAATCGAGATAAAACGAATGCTTACTGAAGTGCGAAGATTTTGCCGATGTAAATATTCAACTGGAAAAATATAAAATGTAAAAATGAAAACTTACCCACTTCGAAAGTTAGTTTTGGTGATTATAAAAATAAACGACAGTTTTACTTTCGTCCCTTAGCCGGGAGAAGTTCGTCTATAATGTGTTCTTATGAATTCCTCGTCTATATAACCCCTCTCACCACGATAATAGCTATTCGACTGAAAATAAATCAATTTGGGCTGATCCCACGAAACTGCGTTAGTCACCGTCCAGTTACGTCACATTTTGACATTTTTGTTTTTGTGATGAGAGCGAGACCAAAATTGGTTGGCCAAATACCATTTGCGACAGTTTGTCAGACGTAGTTCTTTACGTGTTCTGTCAGATAACTGCTAAAGAAGCGAGTTGTCCGCGGGAATTAAGTACCACGGACAGCTCCCGCCGTGTTGCGCGACGCATCCGGCGCCAAAAGAAAAAAAACTCGTATGCTTCTCAAACTCCTCATTGGACCAGCAACATTAGGTCTGTTCAACCTAAATTAGTAATTAGTTGTAACAGCAAGCCACACTGCGACCAGCGCACCAGCGCACCAGATTACAGTCTGGAGTCAAAGGTCAGAGGTTAGATGTCAGGTCAACTGAAAGTGAGCCTTACCAGAGAATACAGAGTGCATCAGAAACATACAAATCCTCACAACAAGTATTCAACCCACACACCATCCAACAGTTGACCCTACTTGTCGTTCCTGCTTCAGAGTCTACAGGGACCAAATACAGACCGACTCAGACTGCATTAGCAGTATTAACTAAAGGTTAATAGTGCAGGTGAAACAGATTGGCTGCATGATTCTGAGGTTGCTGGTGTGTTGAGCGCTCTGGCCATATTAGGGTGGGGCTGAGTGACAGCATTTGGATGAGGCCAGCTGACAGCGTTAGGGCGGGGCCAGGTGGTAGCATTACCTATTGACAGAATTACCTATTACCAGGTGACAGTGATAAGGTGGGGATGGATGAGAGCGGGGATGTCAGATCACACTGGATGACAGTGATAAGGCGAGGCCAGTTGATAGTATTAGGGTGGGGCTTGGTGACAGCAATAGGGCAGGGCTGGGTGCCAGTGATAAGGCGGGGTCAGGTGAGAGCATTAGGGTGGGGCTGGGTGAAAGCATTAAGGCGGGGCTGGGTGACAGCAATAGGGCGGGGCCAGGTGATAGCATTAGAGCGGGGCCAAGTGATAGCATTAGTGTGGGCTGCATATTAAGACGCAGACAAACTCTGCCTGAGGTACAGGTCTGACATTGTGTTTCTCTGATCCACAGCCTTATGTGTGTAAACGCATTAAAAACAGAGCCATGGCAACCGCAGAGGTGAAAACAACTCATTTTGACAAAATGACTGTTCAATTGTCAACATGGCCACCTCTACAGAAATAAAGCATTTTGTTACTCCAAACACTGGTCCGAAAAATGACATTGATTACTTTGAACGCATTTCATTTACACCCAGACAAAAAAAAGCCACAGCAGAAGCCAGATGACTGTACCGAAAAGAAAGCAGTTTTTATCACGTCTCTTGTTCTCCCTCCATGCGAATTAAATTGCTGTGTTATGACATCAGCCAGCTATTACCAAAACATGAGTTGGGTTATGTAAAGCTGTGTCCTGTTGTCACATTCGGAAAATGCCCCTCTAAGTCCAATGCCCGCCAGCGAGGACACTGCAAAGCAAGCCTTTGAATTGTGTCCATCGATGGAGAATTAACTCAAATCACCCATCATGCCATTGATCACAGTTGTCTGCAGTCGACCCACTGTTTAGGATAATGCTTTATTTTCAGAACAGACAGACAGATACACACACCCCCAGACACACACACACACACACCCCTCCAGACACACACACACACACACACACACACACACACCCACACTTCCTTTTTCCCAATTTCCTTCATTTCTGCTGTTGTGAATAATTCAGAACGACAGCTGTGGAATTAAAAAGCATACTGCACCGTTAATTCAATCACATCTCTTACATTTTTTTATTCCCTTCCACATTTTTTTGTACCAACCGTTATCTTTTGTAACAGAATATCAGTCGAATACACGTATCACCAACTTAGTTAAGTTGGGGTAGAAAAGAAAAAGGTCCAAATAAAGTACAGGCAGACTAACTGATGTTTTATGGTCATCAGCAGTATTCATATCTGGGCACTTTGATTCAAGAGTGCCAAAGGGCTTTGGTGGCTAACGAGCTGTGCTAATGACAGATGATAATGCAATGCGCTTTGTTTCAGATGTGCTGATGACTTCCGGTTTGATTATAGACATGCAGACACAGATAATGTCCATTCAAGTCTTTGCCCAACTTCGACTAACAGAGGTACTGGGGGACAGAGGTCAGATTTTGGGATTGTACTTGGGTAGTTGTTTCTGACTTGCTACTGTGAACTGAAACAAGGTACATAGGCTGAGAGAACATTGGCTGTCAACCCACAGTGACAGAAGACTGGATATCACCCACAATGATGGAACATTGGATATCGCCCACAATGATGGAACACAGGATATCAGCCACACCAATGGAACACAAGATATCACCCACACCAATGGAACACAAGATATCACCCACACCAATGGAATACTGGATATCACCCACACCAATGGAACACTTGATATCACCCACACCAATGGAATACTGGATATCACCCACACCAATGGAACACAGGATATCACCCACACCAATGGAACACAGGATATCGCCCACACCAATGGAACACAGGATATCACCCACACCAATGGAACACAAGATACCGCCCACACCAATGGAACACAAGATATCGCCCACACAAATGGAACACAGGATATCGCCCACACCAATGGGACACTGGGATATCATCCACACTGACAAGTTGAGTTGTGATTTTAACTATAGTACACACACGCAGCACACGCACACGGACATGGACACGGACACCTATTTTATTGAAAACAGAGTGAATAAGATTTCTTTGATAATTTACAATAGTGTAACTTTATTTGGGTCCTATGCTGACTAAAACCAGGGACACATTAAACATAACTTGAGCCAAAACAAGCTAAAGGAAGGACAATATGTTAACTCAACTGCCACATTGGCCTATAGCGTCTGTCATTCATTCGAAACCTGTAGAAACGGATAAAAACAACATCCATAACAAAGCAATCCTGACAGATAACAAGTCTCGCCATGTTTTACAAGTAGACAGACTAAAACAACAAAAATCCTGATTCCCACAAACGAGCCACACGTTTTTGTAAAAAAATTAAAATTTTGGTTAGTAAAGGGCTAATTCTGCCATTCTTCATTTCTACTCCTAATTGCAACCTTGTGCTAATTACCCAACATGCAGTGCGCTCAGCTGGAATTAAGCTCAGCAGAGCTTCAGCAGTCCTGTTGACTTGTATTAGATGTGAAATGTTCATGTGTTTAGAAGATTTAGTGGAAGTGCTGCCCACTCAGTTTCCATAAACAGCCAGACTCTGAGGTTATTCTGTTCCATTTGCCAGTTCCATTATTATTTATGAACATGAGTACTTCCACATGAGTTCTTGCTAAATTATTTGAATGTTTATATCCAAGCCAGACCTCTTATTCTGGCAGAAGCCTAAAAACAGCGGCTACACTATTATTTTTGTAACAAATGTTGATACTGGCTTTTAATTGAACAACTGAAGACCAAGATTAGTAATTGATTATAGTTTGATTCAAATTCATTATACCTTATGAGTATAATCCCCACTATAATTTGATAGTCATAAGAATAAATATACACACATTTTTACCTGTGCATCCACTCCATATACAAATCAAAATGTGCATTGATATTACTAAACAAGCTGTTGAAACAAGTGGTGGATCAGCTGCACTTCTGGTAATGTAGTGTTTAGAAAAATTAGAAGATGATTGGGAGAAAAGGTAACATTTATTCCTTGTTCATACAGACAGTACATTTTATAAGGGGGGAGGAAACACTGTATAGATCAGGAGTGGGTAACTCCAGTCCTGGGGGGCCGATGTGTATGCAGGTTTTTGCTTCCACCAGATACCAATTATTTAATTAGCCCAATCATTTACATGATCTGATATTTTAGCTACATTCCGCAATATGAACAGAAGCTGATGAATGTTCCTGTGCCTGTATGCATGTATTGTTGCGTTTTATGGTGGTCTAATTTACGAGTAAATCGATGTTGGTGCATGTCACTAATTAGCTTATTGAGCCAGGGTAAATGGTGGCAGCAAAAACCTGCATACATACCGGCCCCCCAGGACAGGAGTGCCCACCCCTGGTATAGATGGTCAGGGATATACACCTGTGGTCAACAGCCAATCACACTTAAGTATTTTAATTGTATTACAAGGCATAGGGTACTTTGTGTTTATCAAAATGAGTAAATAACATTCAATGTTACGTTCATTTATAAAGAATCCAATCAACATGCAACATTACCGCCAGTCCCCAGGTCAGCTCTTCAACCATCTGGGTCTGTGACGGGACTGATATCGACTGGGCATCCTTGCATTAAACACAAGTACAGTTGAAGTCAGACGTTTAAATACACTTAGGTTGAAGTCATTAAAACTCATTTTTAACCACTCCACAGATTTCATGTTAGCAAACTATAGTGTTGGCAATGTGCATGACACAAGTAATTACTTTGTGCATGACACAAGTAATTTTTCCAACAATTGTTTACAGACAGATTATTTCACTATATCACAATTCCAGTGGGTCAGAGGTTTATATACACTAAGTTGACTGTGCCTTTAAATCTTTAATATTTGGTCACATATCCTTTGCATGCCATGACTTCCTGATGACTGTGACCCAACAACATCAAAAGACTCTTGATTTCTTATTTTCTGGTACTCTTACAAGCGATACTATAACGTCTCTGCATTTTAATGGTTCTCTATGGGAATTGGGGGGTGGGACTAGATTTAGCTGTAAATTACACTGGAACAGTATGGAAACACATGGTTGGCTAAATGGCTCTAAGTCATCAAGGGTCTGACGTATCAAACAAACTTTAAATAATCACTCTGCTGCAAGAAATACAGTAGATATGGATGAAAAACTTGAAGGGTTTCTTTTCCTGCCTTTTTTTATTGAGTTCAATAGGAAAATTTGTCAGGAGAAACAACCCTTAAAGTGATCCATCCTTATCTACTGCATATCTGGCAGCAGAGTGATGGTTTGAGGCTTGTTTGATACTTCAGACCCTTGATGACTTACAGCCATTTTACCAATCATGTATTTCATACTGTTCCAGCATAATTTACAGCTAAATCTAGTCCCACCCCCCAATTCCCATAGAGATCCATTCAAATGCAGAGATGTTATAGTATCGCTTGTAAGAGTACCAGAAAATAAGATATGAAGAGTCTTTTGATGTTGTTGGGTCACAGACATCAGGAAGTCATGGCATGCAAAGGATATGCGACCAAATATAAAAAAATGATAGCAACATCCAAAAGCTAATTTTAATCTGCCAAATTGGAAAGTAATTAATGCATTATTCATTTTCGCTGAAAGGTTTTTCATTAGAACAACTAGCTAGCATCTGATTGCAAGGTTAGCTTTGCTTGTTAGCTAGCTAGCAGTCGTTTTTCTTGCAAGATTAAAGTCGTGGTTTTGATTTTGAACAAATTAAACAGAACATAGCCAAAGTTCATTTTAACCTGTCAAGCTGGCTAGAAATAAATGCATTATATTTAGATGCTGATTCTGAAACGTTTTTCATTAAAACATGCTCGTTTTTTCCTAGCCAACCTGAGTAGGATTGTAAGCATCATTTAACCTTCTTGATTATAAGGCTAGCTTTGCTTGTTAGCTACCTATCAATGTTTTCTCCCAACATTAAAGTCATGTTTTGATTTTGAACGAATAAAACTGAACATGGCCGCAACTAATTTTAACCTGGCAAACTGGCTAGAAAGTAATGAATGCAGGTATTCGTAAAGGCTAGCTTTGCTTGTTAGCAAGCTACCAATATTGTCTTGCATCATTAAATGTGTGTTCTGATTTATTATTTAATACATAACATATGAAATTGCCCCAAATAGTTTCAGGCTTACCATTTGCTTTCTATCTATATTAAATTGTATTTGGTTAATTGGATAATTTGTATATTTGCATTTTTTTGTGTGGTTAATAAATAGGCCTAGTAGATACATATAAAGTAGTTATGTAATGTAAACTCCTCCAGAAACAAGTTAGTTTCAGGTGTCCACAATTTCAGAATTAGGGCCCCACTAATGTCTTTCTAAAGGAATCAATTTACACTTAGCAAATTATAGAAAAGGAAAGCATTAGTACTGAGCGCATTATAAAAATCCCGGGATGTGAAAATAGGGCACAGATTCTTCATGGCCTTAGGGTAAGAAAAATCCCTCAAAACATATTTAAGAAGAATTACCTGCTCCTTACAATTCAATTATGGTTGGAACAAAATCATCTGAAAGGGGCCCTGAACAGAGTTAGAGAATTCCTGCAATAACGTTGAATATAAACGGAAACTTCCAATTTCCCGCAATCTCCGTTGGCTGTCCAATTTCAGCGAAAATTACAACAACCTTTATTTTGATTAAAATGAGTTAGTTTTTCATGGTTGTACAATTTTGTGTTCATTCCACTGAGTGCCACATTTCCCTCAAGCCTTTATGACGTTAAAAACGGTTACTCCGATTATACACTTGAAAAACACAATTTCTTCACTGGAATGAATGCATTAGAAAAAAACATGTTGCATAGTTGGCCAGTCATCGATATATCGAAAAACTACACTCTTTCTTGTTTATTAATTGAGGTAATCCGATGTGCATGTTTTATCCCATTCCCTTCTAAACAATGTTTTTTTCTTGCTACTGCTACCACATCCCAAAGTAAAATCACATTTTATTCACATAGGTAGCGGAGTAGCTTGTGAACGTCGCGCAACTTAGGTACTTTTGACTTTCAGGTTCTAGATAGCACCTTCAGCGTGCGAGCAATTCGAAAACAAAATGAATCGGCATGTAATTGCGGCGAAGGAAACAAAGGGAAATGGATCCAAGGATAAGCCCTCCTCTATCAACCCAGCCCTCATTGCGCAGAAAAGTTTTAGTTAGGATACGGATATTACAGACATTCTAGAATTCCAAACGCTTTCCAAGGGATGCCGAAGAGCCCTCGTGAAAGTGTAATTTGCGTTCATTTGGATATCACAACATATATTTATCAATAATATCTCATCCATATGACGAACAGCATTTTTTTGAGAAGACAATTCTATTGATGTAGCATTTTTTTTAGTGCAAGTTTCAAAACCTTTAAAAAAAAAAAAAAAAAATATTCAGTTGATTTTTTTGAGTATGTAATTTTTAATAGCTTCCCATCCACATGACATACATATATTAAAAAAATGCATTATAAGGCGCCTTCTAAGATGAAGCTGAGGGAATTATTTTTTGGAAAAAATGTTTTGTTGATTTTTTTATATTAACACATTTTGAAGTTTCGCATCCATATGCCATGCAGGTCAAAACAAAGTGTGTTAAAAAGCGTATGTCTTCTAGATCATGCTAGGCAAGTTGTTTATATATTACTAAAGTTTCGTAGATTTTTTTGAACAGCTTCACATCCATATCACATACAGACCTAAAATCAATTGCATTTTAATGTGCACGCCTTCTAGATCATATTACACCAAGTTTTTTTTTTTGGTAAAAATGTTACTTTTTAGAGTAACTGTTTTTAATAGCTTCCCATCCATATGCTTTACAGATTCAAATCAAATACATCATTAAGTGCAGATCATGATATGGGAATTAGAAAAATAAATGTTTTGTTGATTTTACAGTAGTGCATTTGTAGCTTCCCATCCATATGACACACGTGCATTACTCATGCCTACTACATAATGCTCCATTAGGTAATTGTTCTTTTAGTTGATTTTTGATATTTTATAGAATCTAATTTGATTAAGTTTCTATTTATGTGATATGCAGATCTAAAACCAAATGGATTGTAAAGCTCACACCTGGATCATGCGACATTAATTTATTTTTGGAAATCCTATTATGTTATACAATTTTTACAATAACTAATTTGCAATAGCCTCCTATCCATATGATATCCAAGTGCATAACAAATGCAAGTCATGTTAAAAATGTACTTACCGTCACCTCATTATTGTATTTTTCCCTGTATTATGGCCCAGGCGAGGGTACCCAATTAAAGAATACAAAGTTGTTTTAAAAAAAAAAAGTATAATTTCATTCCAATTTTACAGTCTCAATTGTTTGTTTTCCAGTGTCTCAGAACAACAAAAATAAATACATAATATGTTACAAAATGATTCCAGTGTCTATGATCATATAAAAAAGCAACATATCAAGAGAACATGAAAAGAACAAGAAAATGAGGCATTGTGGGAAATCACACGCAGGCACACAACAGACTACATTCATGTTCACCCCCCTGTATCTGAAGAGAACGAGGAGTACAGTTACCCTTTAGCCTCACAATTGCTGTAGACTTACAAAGGACTGCTGGACCACACTACCCATTCTAACTAACTTCATATAAAAAAGGTCTGTTCATTTAAACCCACCTCTGGAGACACTGATAAGAGTGCTATGGAATAACCCAAATAACTAAGACAGAGGAGAGCTTATTTCATATTCTAGTGCAGTTGCCACCAATAAAGAATACTTGGTGAGATGTTGTCTTAAGGCCCCCATGTTCTTGAATATTTGTCCAAATAACGTGTTTAAGAACTCACATTGAAGAAGACACTGCGGTCTCTTATTGGCCAGTGCGACCCGCTCCTGTTTCACAGACCACAGTAACAACAGCTCAGCTGTTGCCACAGTAACACGATGATTGACATTCGGCTTGAGAACAATGTGTAGCTGGGATGACGCTGACGTTTTCCCAAAGACAGGATCAAACAGACATTCAGAGACTTTCACATTCAGGGTGGCAAGAAAGAGAAGGGGGGGGGGGGGGGTCCGGGGTCCTGTGACATCACACCACGTTGCACAGCAGGTTTTTGTGGTTTCTCACAGAACGAACGCCATTTTTAGACTGGAGAGCTGATGCTGAGAAACAAATGTGCAAACTAAACATCTAAGCACAGCATCCTATTACCCTTAGAGAGGAACCTCCATTATATGGCATATAATGTAACCTTTCAAATACTTACTGCAATATACAAATTAATATTTCTCTCCATCCTATGAAACAGAATACAAAAATATACCGTCATAAAATTATCTACACATTTTTACACAGAGGGGGTCCACTGTTGGGTTTGGAACAGATTTGGATTCTGTGAGCTGTGGGGACTGTTTCTCAGGGAAGCAGCCCCTGGCACAGCTTCCTCTGCAGAAATCTGGCAGTTCCCGTTCGGCTGTTAATTGCGGCCCGTCCCAGTGCTCCTGCGGGGCCATGCCCCATCCACGCGTCGCCATGACGTCTAGCTCTGCCCGTCACACTTGGCACCAAACTGGGGTGAGCAAAAGCAAACAGCGCCACCTGTGTTGTGAGCTGACTCTTGGCCCCAGTCAGAGATGATAAAAGGACACTACTGTTGTGACCTTTCACATATAAACAAAAGAAGAACTCTTCCAATCAAAGAGTCTACTGGTAATAAGAAAGACATAGCCAGTGGTTGCAGACAAATATTATCTGGTTAAACGTCCGGGGTCCCTTATGATATATAGGAAGTATAATCAGAAGCTATTGGCCAATTACAGTTGCTGTTGTTATATTTATTGTTACCAATATACTCCATGATTGGTGGAGCTCCTCTCAGGTTTCTGTGCAAAAGGTAATGAGACCAGCGTTCTATCTCGATTTTATCTTCCCTGGCCTCAGTCTGACGATCACAGCTGCATGCTAGGACATGGGTAGTTTCCACCTCCCCCCCACGGTTTGGCACAGGTCTTTCACATTCCCTTATAATCTGGCAGACACAAGTCTGCCATAATACTGGTCTCCATAGGAGCTGAGGGGGTGTGGCCTGCAGGGTCTACGGGGGGCAGGGCACCCCACATGCAGGGTCTCTCTGGAACTCCCGTCCTGCATGGTCAGATTGAAGTCTCATTACTGCCACTGTGTGGGGGAGAGGGAGAGAGAGAGAGAGAGAGAGAGAGAGAGAGAGAGGGAGAGAGGGAGGGAGGGAGAGAGAGAAAGCGAGAGAGGGAGAGAGAGATGTGCATCAGCATTCATGCACTCTGCTACTTGTCATTATCTTTGCATTTTAAAAATCAATCATATGTACATATAAGCTCCCATAGTTTATTGCAATGCCAAAGTCTATGATGTCAATGGGATTTTGTTTGAAGCACTGGGAATTGCATTATCTTAAAGTGAAAGACCGGTTTTGCAAAGCATGAATGAATTGTAAAAATGTTCAATTTAAAGATTATGAAAATGAACCAAACTATATTTTTATTATATTCATACTACATGGGAAAAATCAACTGCCAGATTGGCTGTTTTTAATAAAATAAGTTTGTATTTTCCTACGAGCAAGTGTCATGCTTTACTTTTAGTAACAACATGTGAATTTTTTTGAAAGTAGGTGAATTTTTCATTTAGCACAAACAAATGCTTAGCATGGACACGTTTTGTGTGTGTGAGGTCATATGACCACTCACTCTGAATCAGAGGCATGGCCTCCGTTGATGGCCCCTGCCTGTGGTGTCATGGCGACCCCATTTGGCTGATCTCGCGGGGACTTGATCAGGATGCCATTGATGCCGTTGCTGGGGAGGACGCCCTCGTTGGACCCGACCGACAGCGTCCTGGACGTGATGGTGGGCGGGTTGTAGTCCGACAGCTTCTCCCGGAGGCGATTCTTCATGTTCTTGTCCGAGAGAGGGGGAGGATAGGCGATCCTGTTTTTCAGAATTCCTGAGACGACACGAAAAGCGAAACAAAACCAACCGATATGAATGGCGACCCGGAAACTCTCAAAATCCATTTGCAAAGTGTTCGACCACCTCAACCACCAGACTGATTAAAACTGTGGCTTTTAATACACATTTAATTTCTGCACACTATATGCCCTGTGTGTATCACAGTATATTAGCCAGAGTGTAATGGGATTGAACACAGATATTATAGACTAGCCAGATGGCCAGCTGCTACGTAACTACGTACCTACGTCAACAACAAAGAGTTTCCGGTGCTTCCGAACATCTACTGAAATGTGTACTGCGATTGTTTTGGCAAAGGAGACAGAATTTTCCATGGTAAGAATGCAGAGTTGGCCATCTGGTTTTTCTATAATAATATCTGTATTAAGTCGCCTACAAGTTTTTACAAGGTGTATTTCTACTAGAAATGCAATGTAGTCTACGTGTATGGATTGTCACGAAGCTACAAACACAAAATTGCATATTTATTATCTGAAAGGGTAGTCGTTGGGTGTCCTGTCAAAATGTCTGCTTTGCAACAAACGGATGCTATCTTTGGCATAAAGCCAAAGCCACAACACGTGGAGGTATTTGTTTCCCCCCTCTCTCACCCTTCCTGTGCTCCGGCTTGTGTTTGCTGTTGGACTGGCCAGGGGGCGCCACCTGCTGGTCGGGAGGTTCCTTGTCCGGTGGAGGCGGGTCTCCATTGTGGTTCAGCTTGTTCTCCGGGTGAAGCTCCACTTTCACTTTGGTCTCCACCCTCAGCTCGTCTGCCCCACCCAGCTCCTCGCTGTCACTGCATGTGGTAGTGCCCATCGGCCAGTAAGGCTTCACGTGATTGGGCACGGCGTCAACTGGGATCACGTGGAAGGGAAATAACAGCCAATCAGTGCCTTAATGTAGGATATCTGCCATAGGGATCATTACTGTTGGTATTATTACTATGACTAAGATTATTGCTATTATTCATTTGACAAATTCCTCTTCATACTGCTGCCTGTATCTAATCCATATTTGTCTTGAAACTTTGACTTACAATTAAATGCAAGCTTTTTATTTAGTTAGTTTTAGTGATGGCTGAACTCACCAAACTGTGCTTGTGAAGGAAAAACATTTTGGGGTGTTTTGGGGTGTGATTTTTGGGGTACCTCTGGGGGTGCTGTGCAGGGGCTGCCGCTCGTTGTTCCACTTGGGTTTGGGGTCCGCCCCGTCATCCTCGGCTTCGGAGGAACGCGAGGAGGCGTAGGAGCTGCTCAGCTCCTCCCCCGACAGCTCGCTGTCCGAATCAGAGCCTGAGATGGAGGAGAGAGACACTCTGACCTTTGACCCCGTGTTCTCATCTCAGCTTCAACATTCAGCATAGTCACTGGTAAGTACCACAGTGGTACTGGGACTGTGGCCTCTATTTAGTATAAGGACCGGCTCACCCCACCAGTCCTGTGGGGCAGCGTGTGATTGGCTGTAGTTTATTAGACCTTATCCTCTGTTTAATGAGACCTTATCCTCTGTTTAACGTACCGACTGCCTGTGCTAACTGCACAGCGGACCTCAGAATGAAGAGAAGCAGCGGCTGTGTGCGCTTTAAGAGAACGCTTGCGCTCGTCCACGCACTCCTACTGCGGGATTGGGCCTTTTACTGATGACTGGACATTCCAAATATGCTCATAAAAAAATAAATTATGAATAACAAATTGTTGAAAAGAAGCAAGACCTCAAACTCAAGTGATGAAAGCCTAAAGCCATACAGGGCTGTGCTTCAGGTGTGGGGGGGAAGGGGTGTTAGGGAGTGTCGTAGGGGCCACGCCCTCTTACCCCGTCCTTTGGTGCGGCGGCGGCGGAAGGCGGGCTCTCCCTCCCCTCGGGCTGCTTTGGCCGCGCTGGCCGACCCGCTGAGCTTCTGTCTGGAGCCGTCCCTGTTCAGAGAGCACACAGCAGGGAGAGAACCTGTGAGTGTGTGTGTGTACAGGTGCAGTCACAGAGGCATGCTCTACCAAGTGATCTCCTAAAGAATAGAGACTGAAAGACAGTACTGAGAGGCACAGTGAGACTTCAGCAGAGAGAGAGAGAGAGAGAGAGAGAGAGAGAGAGAGAGAGAAGGAGGGAAAGATAGACTGATAGATATAGAAGTGAGTGTGAGGAGTACTGCATTATAATTAATTACTATTTTAGGTTGCCTGGTTACCTGAGGGTGTAGATTCGGTAGCTGCTGCTGCGGCTCTCTCCAGATCTGATGGTGCTCTCCATGGACACAGTGGACTCCCCAATGGGCGTGCAGTACAGCGCCCCCTCCTCTGTGTGAGTGTTACTGCAGTTCAGCGAGCGCTGTGGAGATGAAGAGCACCCTTAATATCCCCCGCCATCCTCTTCCTCATTATACCCCTCTCCTGCCCTGCATCCTCCTTCCGCATCCTCCTCTCCCTCCTCTGCCCTGTCCTGACTGTTCTTTCCCTCTCACTCTACAACCTCCTCCTTCCTCCTCCTCCTCCTCCTCCTCCTCAATCTCTCCTTCCCTCACATCATCCTCCCTTCTCTCACCTCTTACTCCTTCATTGAGAAAAAAATCCACAAAATGTTTTAATGTTCATTGAATTTAGGAAAATATTAAATACACCACATGAATCATACCCCTAGACAGACCTGTCATTTTGATGTGTCGTTTTTGATCGCCCCAGAACCACAAATGTAAAAACTCATCCATAGTGTGGAGGGAACTGCATGTTGTTTTGGTCTCAAGGTCCCGGGTTTAGCCTGTTTGGCAGGCAGAATCATGACGGGCGACCATGCCTTACCGTTAGGAGAGAGGCACGGGTTGTGGTGGACTCTTCCGGAACGGTCTTCTTCCCCATGACGGCAGTCTTCAGGTTTTTCCGGACGTCTCTATTCAGCACGCAGTAGAAGAGGAACGCCAACACTCCCTGAAAAAGAGGGCAGGAATTCCTTCCTTTGTTTCCCGCTCAGAACCGTTTGTCTAAAATTCACTCCAGCAAGTCCACCGTTACTCACCAACAGCCCAGCTCCATGGAAAAAGCACTGAATCTTAATTGAAACTAAAGCACTTGAGGTTTGGAAACCCAGCTTTCTCCAAACAGCAGGACTGCTGCCGACTGATGAGTCACTACTCCATTAAACTACCCTTTGACAGCAGCTCTTAGAGACTCAGCACTTTTATCTTTCATTTTGCACATATCTTAAAATTTCTAGTGTTAAATATTTCACAAGGTAAAGATGTATACTGATTTTCCAAATTCATAAACAGGAAAACAATGACATTTCCTTTCAATGTAAACTACAACATTTATAAACACGAGAAGTGCGGGAGGGTGTGGCTCTGTACCTGCAGACAGCTGAAGATGGCGAACAGGTAGTGGAAGGTTAAGACGTCGCTGTTGACCGCCAACAGGCCCATCAGCCAGGTGGCGCTAATGAGCACCAGGAGCAGGAAGGCAGTGCGCAGGGCTGAGCTGGAGAGAAGGAGAAAACACAAACAGGAAACGTATCAGATATAGACAGCCTTTCTTCTGCCCAGCACACCAGACGAAAACTGCCTGAGCCTCAGTGAACGAATACATAATCTTTGAACCACCCCCTTATTTAACATGTTCCCATAGTTAAATGTTAAGACATATTTCAACTCGCCAAGAATGGGAACCTCTCATACACACAAGCTGAAAGAGAGATCTCTGCTCCAATTGGACGTTTCTCAATACTCACATGACTCCAGACTTCTCAAACACCCGGTGTCTTCGACTGCATGCGGCCTTCCCGGCCAGCACAAATATGACAATGTTGACCTGTGACGGGGTGGAGGAGGGGAAATGGCATCTGATTGGCCAGAGAGACTGACATTAAACCTGCGTGTATGTCCTGATGAGTGGGAGAAGGTGAGTGTGCAAGTGACAGAATGAGTGTGAATGGCTGAGTGAATGACAGGGTGAATGTATGAGTGACAGGATGAGAGTGACAGGGTGAATGTGAGAGTGATAGTATGAGAGTGACAGGGTTAATATGAGAGTGACAGGGTGAATGTGAGAGTGACAGGGTTAATATGAGAGTGACAGGGTGAATGTGAGAGTGACAGGATGAATGTGTGAGTGACAGGGTTAATATGAGAGTGACAGGGTTAATATGAGAGTGACAGGGTGAATGTGAGAGTGACAGGGTTAATGTGAGAGTGACAGGGTTAATATGAGAGTGACAGGGTGAATGTGAGAGTGACAGGGTAAATATGAGAGTGACAGGGTGAATGTGAGAGTGACAGGGTGAATGTGAGAGTGACAGGGTTAATATGAGAGTGACAGGGTTAATATGAGAGTGACAGGGTGAATATGAGAGTGACAGGGTGAATGTGAGAGTGACAGGGTTAATATGAGAGTGACAGGGTTAATATGAGAGTGACAGGGTTAATGTGAGAGTGACAGGGTGAATGTGAGAGTGACAGGGTTAATATGAGAGTGACAGGGTTAATATGAGAGTGACAGGGTGAATGTGAGAGTGACAGGGTTAATATGAGAGTGACAGGGTTAATATGAGAGTGACAGGGTGAATGTGAGAGTGACAGGGTAAATATGAGAGTGACAGGGTGAATGTGAGAGTGACAGGGTTAATATGAGAGTGACAGGGTTAATATGAGAGTGACAGGGTGAATGTGAGAGTGACAGGGTGAATGTGAGAGTGACAGGGTTAATATGAGAGTGATAGGGTTAATATGAGAGTGACAGGGTGAATGTGAGAGTGACAGGGTGAATGTGAGAGTGATGGAATGAGAGTGACGGGGTGAGTGCAGTTCTGAGGATGTGGGAGAGTCACACGTCTCCAGAACATTCTGCGCACGCTCACCAGAACCACCACAGAGACAGGTCCCAGGAAGCTCCAGATGAGGGTGTCGTGGACGGACAGCCAGCAGAAGTCTGGGTTCCCATAGCCCTGGGGGTCCAGCCCCATAGCCAGACCTGAGAGGAGGAGCAGACATGAGAGAGAGGAGAGAAAGAAAAATAGAGAGAAGTGAAGTTTCAGCGGAAGTTTGTCTGTACAGTTGTTTGCTGTCTATGTCACAATTGATAACACAGTCGAACATTACACCAATAAAGCAAAGTCAAATTGAAAGCGATATTGAGCAACGTGCTGAGAGAGACGCAGAGATACACAAGAAACGAAGCGGGAAAGAGGAGCCAAAATGGCAGCCCAGGACGCTCACCGGTGATGATGGCGGGGAAGCCCCAGCCGACGACGTAGTAGAAGCGCATGCGGCCGTGGTCGATGTTGCGCACCTCGGTCAGCATGCGGTGGATGTGCAGGGCCTCCACAAACACCCAGGCGAAGGCACACATGGGGAAGTAGTGCAGCAGCATGGCCACCACCGAGCACAACAACTGCAGGAGCCGGGGGGTCAGAGGTCAGGGGTCAGAAAATAACATGAGTGAACCGCAACTGCAGTATCTTCAGTGTAAAGTAGAGGTTATCCATTTCTGGTCGTTGATATTAAATACATGTATTTTTTAATGAGCTCTTCTCTGAAAATAGAATTAATCAGCACGTGTTAAATTATTCTCTGCAGTGCTGTAGGAAATGTTTGATGATAAATTCTTAAATGTAGCATAGTACGAGGATTAAACTGATAATGTGAGTGGTGTTTTGGCTGGAAGTTCCACCATGGACTGATTCCCTTGGTGCTCTCAACCCAAGCACTGTCTGAGCCCCAATTTCACCGTTCACACGCAAGTATTTTCTGTTAGAACATGCCCTTCTAACAGTCTGGGGCTTCCATCAAATAAAAAACTTCAGTAATTTGTTTTCCAGTTCAATTTCCTCCCACCACAGCATAACGTACATTAGAGTACTGGCATTTAGCAGACACTCTTGTCAAGAGCGACATACACAACTATTAGCATTTTTATATAGTATCCATTTATACAGCTGGATATATACTGAAGCAATTTGGCTTAAGTACATTCAAGGGTACAACGGCAGTGTCCTACCTGGGAATCGAACCTGCAACCTTTGGGTTACAAGTTCCCCACCCATTTTACTACACTGTTGCCCGGTAACGTCTTCAAAACGTTGCCGTGACCATCTTACGGCAGTGGTACGACGGTGCTTTATACATTTTGAGAATGTTTCGCCCCCCCATATCCTCACCGGTGTTTCGGTCTGGTTGATCCCGATGACGAAGGTGAGCAGGGAGAGGAAGAGCGCCGCCAGCAGGTTCTTGTGGATGCTGTGCAGGTTGGAGCGCAGCGCGCGGAGGGCGGTGAGCAGGGCCAGCGTCAGGAGCAGGGCGGCCAGGGAGGCAGACACACAGGAGTAGGTCACCGCCTTCAGGGGCAGGACGTTCCCGTGCTGCGGGGGGAGAGGGGGCGGAGATGGGGGCTTTAACCGAAAAACCGCTGGAAGGAACGCAAGGCTTTCTTTTTTTCATTTAAAAGGATAGCGGACAGTCCGCCCTCCTTTCTTGCTTTATTCCAAATAGAGAGGGCAACATGCAGAGAAGGGGTCATAGGTCAGAAGGCAACATGGCAGGGGATCAAACCCCCACCCATATATGGCCTATTAGCCCTATGGACTACGCCGCACCTCTCGCCAAAAAGCGACACTTTTGTGTTTGAATTGGAAAGGTTCAGCGCTATGTACGTCCGGCTTAGCCCGCTACGCTAACGAGCGTGTTGCACTGTCGTCTAAGCCAGGCTCTCTTCGGCTCTGCAGAATCCTACCTCCCGTTTCGACACGTCCATGAGCACGGCGAAGCTGGTCATGTGGTTGCACCGGCACCAGATGTGGGTGTCGTTTCGGGACGCCAGCTCACACCCCCTCGAGGACCAGCCCCCTGTACCCCCGACCCTAATCCCAAATCACAGGAGAGAGGCAGTCAGTTACGGGTGTGATGAGAGCCCTGTATGTGAGAATGCAACGTGCGTGAACGTTGTAAAAATGTTGTGTGTAGGTGGTGGTTATGGTGTATGGCTCCTCTATGTGAGATGTACATGAATATTGTGTATGGAAAAACAGGCTCCTGCACCTGACGCTCATAAACGCTGTGGACTAAAAAACACATACAAAACAAGCAGGGACTGATGAACGCTGTAAGAATGTTGCACAAGCATTGTGTGAAGGTTGCTATGGCATGCCTGCACGTATGTTGTGGGAGCGTTGTGCGAATAAGGTGAGAGCATTGCCCGTATTGTGTGAGTGTTGTGTGTATGTTGTGAAAGTGTTGTGTGAATGCTGTGAGAGCGTTGCCCGTATGCTGTGAGAGTGTTGTGTGAATGCTGTGAGAGCGTCGCCCATATGCTGTGAGAGCGTTGCGAGAACGTTGCGCTCACGGGATGGAGTGGTTCCAGAAGACGCAGACGGGCTTGCTCCGCTCCTCCGTCTCCAGGAGCCGGTACTCCAGGGTGACGGGGCGCTTCAGGCGGGTGGGCAGGGGGCCTCCCTCACTGTACACGACGACGCTCACAACCGCCGTGTTGATGTCGGGCCGGGTGGGCAGTCTGGAGGGGGCGGGGCACAAGATACTTAGACCACAGTGCCCTCGTTGCCTGGCAACCGGACAATCAGGGAATTGACAAGATGGATGAAGAGAATTAGAGTAGCTGCAGACCAACTGAAGCAGTAGAAGTGGAGGTCGAGAGAGAGGGAGAGAGATAGAGGTAGAGAGACACACGTAGAGAGAGAGGTAGAGGGACGGAGGTACAGAGCGGGAGAGAGACGGAGGTAGAGAGAGGTACAGAAACAGAGGTAGAGAGATGGAGGTAGAGAGATGGAGGTAGAGAGACACACGTAGAGAGAGAGGTAGAGAGACGAAGGTACGGAGAGAGGTAGAGAGAGATTGAGAAAGGTCAACCACCGAGAGCCGAACCTCAGGCTGCGGCGGTCCGGGTCGTAGCGCTCGGGCAGGAGCCGGGCCAGGGACTTGTAGACGATCACCACGGCGACCGGGAATGGGCCGGTGCTCTCCGCGTGGCGCCTTTTCTTGGCGGGCGCCGCATGACCTCCGGGAGTCGTGGTGGCGTTCGCGTCAGCTGGCGGCTCATCTGCGGGGTTCGCTTCTGGAGACGGCGAAGAGTTAATGGCAGACCATACCCAAGAGCAGCTACAGACAACTACATTGCATTAGACATTCATTTTAACAGCAAACTACACTCTGGACAATCACCTCATCAGTGTAATATATCACACAACTAAAAACCATAGCTTTGACTACTTTGAGCCCACATATGCAGCTTTACTCTCTACACAGGATAAAATGCTTTTAATTGAAAGTGTTTTTAATTAAAAACTAAAGATATGGCTTTTATCAGTCTGAATATGTACCATTAATATGAATAATAACTACACCTAAAACTAATATTAGCTCAAGCCGAGTTTTGTTTATGATAATTACAGTCGGATATAGCTCAGTTTAGTTTGTGTGTGGAGATTAACACTGGCTTTTGGGTTTATATAGGTTGCTGAGGGGACGTACCCCAGTATAACGAAAAGACAGGATGGTGCATGTCCGTCAGTTGAATGTATACCTTTGCTGTCTGCTGTGTTTTCCGTGAACTCTGGGAACTGCACGGAGGACTCCATGTCTTTGGGATAAACCTCCTGGATCTCGTGGAAGCGAGGCATCTTCGCACGGTCCGGATCGGAGGAGTCCAGGTAATCCACGGCAACAACTGACAAGGAAGAACGCAAACAATCCTCCAATGGCCTGTCTTTCAAGCAGTGTCTTTGGTTGAAACCAACAGTTTCCCATTACCATGCTATTAGCATTTTTCACTTAACACACAGCTCTATAGAGTTACAGTGTGGGGCTAGGGGATATCTAACACACAGCTCTATAGAGTTACAGTGTGGGGCTTGGGGATATCTAACACTCAGCTCTATAGAGTTACAGTGTGGGGCTTGGGGATATCTAACACACAGCTCTATAGAGTTACAGTGTGGGGATAGTGGATATCTAACACTCAGCTCTATAG
The DNA here is from genome assembly GCA_029718625.1 of Synaphobranchus kaupii. Lineage (NCBI taxonomy): Eukaryota > Metazoa > Chordata > Actinopteri > Anguilliformes > Synaphobranchidae > Synaphobranchus > Synaphobranchus kaupii. The sequence continues at coordinate 15,364,490 of CM056377.1, read as the reverse complement.
AGTTACAGTGTGGGGCTAGGGGATTTCTAACACACAGCTCTATAGAGTTACAGTGTCGGGCTAGGGGATATCTAACACACAGCTCTATAGAGTTACAGTGTGGGGCTAGGGGATATCTAACACACAGCTCTACAGAGTTACAGTGTGGGGCTAGGGGATATCTAACACACAGCTCCATAGAGTTACAGTGTGGGGCTAGGGGATATCTAACACACAGCTCAACAGAGTTACAGTGTGGGGCTAGGGGATATCTAACACACAGCTCTATAGAGTTACAGTGTGGGGCTAGGGGATATCTAACACACAGCTCTACAGAGTTACAGTGTGGGGCTAGGGGATATCTAACACACAGCTCTATAGAGTTACAGTGTGGGGCTAGGGGATATCTAACACACAGCTCTACAGAGTTACAGTGTGGGGCTAGGGGATATCTAACACTCAGCTCTATAGAGTTACAGTGTGGGGCTAGGGGATATCTAACACTCAGCTCTATAGAGTTACAGTGTGGGGCTAGGGGATATCTAACACACAGCTCTATAGAGTTACAGTGTGGGGCTAGGGGATATCTAACACTCAGCTCTATAGAGTTACAGTGTGGGGCTAGGGGATATCTAACACACAGCTCTATAGAGTTACAGTGTGGGGCTAGGGGATATCTAACACACAGCTCTATAGAGTTACAGTGTGGGGCTAGGGGATATCTAACACACAGCTCTACAGAGTTACAGTGTGGGGCTAGGGGATATCTAACACACAGCTCTATAGAGTTACAGTGTGGGGCTAGGGGATATCTAACACACAGCTCTACAGAGTTACAGTGTGGGGCTAGGGGCTATCTAACACTCAGCTCTATAGAGTTACAGTGTGGGGCTAGGGGATATCTAACACTCAGCTCTATAGAGTTACAGTGTGGGGCTAGGGGATATCTAACACACAGCTCTATAGAGTTACAGTGTGGGGCTAGGGGATATCTAACACTCAGCTCTATAGAGTTACAGTGTGGGGCTAGGGGATATCTAACACACAGCTCTATAGAGTTACAGTGTGGGGCTAGGGGATATCTAACACACAGCTCTATAGAGTTACAGTGTGGGGCTAGGGGATATCTAACACTCAGCTCTATAGAGTTACAGTGTGGGGCTAGGGGATATCTAACACTCAGCTCTATAGAGTTACAGTGTGGGGCTAGGCGATATCTAACACACAGCTCTACAGAGTTACAGTGTGGGGCTAGGGGATATCTAACACACAGCTCTATAGAGTTACAATGTGGGGCTAGGGGATATTTAACACTCAGCTCTATAGAGTTACAGTGTGGGGCTAGGGGATATCTAACACACAGCTCTATAGAGTTACAGTGTGGGGCTAGGGGATATCTAACACACAGCTCTATAGAGTTACAGTGTGGGGCTAGGGGATATCTAACACACAGCTCTATAGAGTTACAGTGTGGGGCTAGGGGATATCTAACACACAGCTCTATAGAGTTACAGTGTGGGGCTAGGGGATATCTAACACTCAGCTCTATAGAGTTACAGTGTGGGGCTAGGGGATATCTAACACACAGCTCTATAGAGTTACAGTGTGGGGCTAGGGGATATCTAACACACAGCTCTATAGAGTTACAGTGTGGGGCTAGGGGATATCTAACACACAGCTCTACAGAGTTACAGTGTGGGGCTTATAGCGGGGATAGCGAACTCACTCATGTTGTCGGTCACAATGGTGAAGGGCTTCAGGTAGGTCTTCCTCATGTTCTGCGCCACTGTGCTGGCGTACTCTTCAAAGTTACGCAACAGGTGGGCGGTGCCTCCCTCCGACCGCTGGATCAGGTCCCAGTGCTCCTTGTTGCTAGGGTCTAAGATGGCACTTCCCACCATGATGATATTCTGTAATGTAAACAAATCAGCACTTCCATGTTTGGGGTTTTCAAAGAGGGAATACATACAAGAGGCAAAAAATATGTGGAGAACCTATGCATAGGTTTGGGGGGAGACAGTGAGACATGTCACCCCCAATATTTTCATATGAATTAGCTAAAGTGCTTGTGTGACCTGACGTTTGACTACGCGAGGCTAGGTGGTCCAGCAGAGTGTCTTCCCCTAATAAAAGTTGTGTTTTTGGTGCATTTTCTAATAGAAAAAGAGCCAGCAACAGATGCCACAGCCTTCATCCAAATGCCAAGAAGTTAATTTCCCAAAGCAAACAAGACCCTATAAGAACAGAACTTAAGTTGGTCTGTAGCTTTAAGTTTGTAAACTCGCCCTCGGGAATGTATCTGCTTTTGGGAATGGGAGGGTTTACTGTACTGCGCAGTTGGCTCCAACAGCTTTCCGGAATTCTCTCTAAAATCCAGGCCTGGGATCATACAAACGGCTGTGTTATGACCACACATTCTTTAGGCCCTGTGTGCTGGGTTACTGATACATAGTCCCCTCAACTCACCTGTGTTAGCTGCACAGGACATCCCCACCAGCCAAACAGCTCTCCAGAGAGCCTGTGCTAACTGGGGGTGGGGGGGGGGGGGGGGGTATTTGATATCTATCCTAACTCAGATAGGGCTCACTATAGGAAGTTTAGCCATGCTTTGTTTCAATTCTCAAAGTACAGACCACCAATGACGGTTCCAGTAAAACTGTATCAGATATTTCCTAGTGCCGAGACGGATGTGGTGCACTGAACCTTGACTGTGTGCTGACTGTGGCTGGATTAACCCACGCAGTGCATCCTGTGGGGGTGGATTCGGTCTGTTATGACTGCAGCCTGTAGACCGCCTGCACCAGCCGAATAAGCTGTGCTGTCCAGTGTAATGACTGTGCAGTCAAGCTGGTGGATTCTGCGTTCGCAAAAGGCGGTAAAAGGCTGTGTGTGTTTGGGAGGGAATGCGTGCTTGCAATAAGACTAACACTTAAGAACTGGGCTTGTAACCGAAAGGTTGCAGGTTCGATTCCCAGGTAGGGCACTGCCGTTGTACCCTTGAGCAAGGTACTTAACCTGCATTGCTTCAGTATATATCCAGCTGTAGAAATGGATACCATGTAAATCCTGTCTAAGTCGCTCTGGATAAGAGCGTCTGCTAAATGCCTGTAATGTAATGTAATGTAATAAGACGGGCATATATTTATGACTGGGCAGTCCAGCTTTGAGGAGTGTTCGTAAAAAGCCTGTGGTGAAAACATCTTTCATAAGCAAAATCAATGCCCTGGGTTCCATCAACTCTTAATCTTTTATTCACAATTAAACACAAGTGTTTTTGCAATCACAAATACAGCTTGGCGGGATGAGCGATCACCAAAATAAACCCTCCAAACCATAGGTGCAAGAATATAAATGTTTGTATTAATTTGTCACACATGTTATTTGTTAGACGTCAAAGTTTAATCAAAGAAGAACTATTAATTGTATCTGGGGGATATCTAAAGATGTATCTAAAGATGTGCCCATGGCTAAAACGCTCCACAGTGCGCTCCTAACTTAATGGGAACTGTACAGAATGAATGTTAGACATGGCCAGGCAGCAGGGGGCAGTGTTGCCTAAAGCTGGCAGTTACAGGCCCTGTGAAATGCATAAAGGGAGGCTGGCCCGCGCGCGTACCTGGTTGAACTGTGCGTCCCGTGTGGCGGCCAGGAGGAAGTCCTGCTGCCGGCTCTCGTACCGCAATACCCGAGAGATCAGGTGATTCGCCGTCTTCAGGTCGTTGCTGTAGAAGGCGCGGGTGTGGTCGGTGGCGTTCCGAAGCAGGCGGGCGATGTTCTCCGACCTCTGCCCGTCCATCACGGTCTTGTTGCTATGGAACTCATCGCTCTGGTGACACCCCCAGAGTAAGTGATAAGTGATACAATAAAAAGACATAAAATAAAGACTTAAAAACAAACAAGACAAGTTCACTGATAAGACAGTAATATAATATAACAGATATTATAACAGATGCACATATCTATAGATCTCTATGAGTCTTTCACAACGTGGAATGTTTGCCTCAGGACACGCTGCCTCAGAAGGCTCCCCATTGGACAGAAATCTCACAAAGTATCGAATGAAACGCGAGTAGGCGCCCACCATCTTTGCCAGCTGGGAGAAGGTGAGGGAGGTGCAGTTGAAGAGCTCTGGGGGCAGCCAGCCCTGCTCCTCGCTGCAGTGCCGAACCGCAGTTCCTGGATTAAAGCAGAGAAAGACACGGCAGAGATGAAGAGCCGGCTTAACACTGAGGATTCCCCGGCTTTCCGAGGGCACCACCCCACATTTATTCGTACCTGCCCCTTATAAACAAGTAGCCTGAAATATGTTGAACTAAGTATTTTTTTAGAAAACATGCCAAAACGACTGCAGAATGTACACAGCCAATGGAAACTTTTCACTGTCATGCACAACCAATGGCCACATAGAGATAACACAGTGGCTCCAAAAACAAAAACGCTCGCCCCATCCAAGCACAAGAGAGCAATTCAGCCGCGTGACTCACCAACAGACCCTTGGGGACAGTGCACTGCTGCCGGACGTCCAAATTTGGTTTTAGGCCACCAGATTCCCGCTTCAAATGCCTTCGGGCAGCCCTCGTAAACAACTGTGGACAAGAGAAACGATCGGTGGTTAACGGTCCGATACGTGTCATTAACTGCCACTAACTAGCCGAAAGAACAGAGCCGTTAATGGTAAACCCTGAATAGAGTCACTAAGCAGCTATCCTCTCCATTACACTGGAGCCAAAGCCATAACATAAGTATATGGCTTACGACAGTGGTCCCCAATCCTGTTCCTGGAGATACACTGTCCTGTAGGTTTTCACTCCAACCCTAATAAAACACACCTCATTCAACAGCTATAGACCAGTGGTTTACGAAACAGACTAGTGAGAGAGAATGTCTGTCTGGTTGGGCTTTAATGTTGCGCCGTGTTATTAATAGTGGATTATTCTTTAATCCAGCACCATTTACAATTTAGTAATTTGGCAGACGCCTTTAGCCAAGGTGACTTACGCAAGCACATTTTATATGGTAAGCAAACACCACGGGAGCAAGTCACTTAAGCAAGACCATCGAGATGCATGCCTCAAGACATGCGAGATAAAGGGACCATAAGTTAGCTCATTAATAAAAATATATTTTTTATCAATATTTCAAGACTTCATCATATATTGGCAAATATACAAATTATTTGCATTTTAGGATGCAGTAATATATTACACTGCAGTGAAATATACTTATCTTTATATTTTCCAAAAGGTCAATATATTTACAATATATTGCAGTACGTTCCATTTCTGTACGGGCGTGCTGCCATTCAAAGGAACTCAGAGCTGTGCTCTGTAAAATCAAAACAATATAATATGCATATAATAATATAATACTGTATATAAGATATAATCTCAGCAACAAACACATCATATGCGCCTCATAAGCTCCTGCTGCTGGCCAACCAGTCACCCTGGGAGGCCCTGACCCTACAGCGGGAACGGGGTGATGGGATGAGGGTGGGTTTTGAGAGGACGGGAAAGGACGGACGGACGGACGGACGGACGTACCCTGGCACCCGCCGGCCGTTACCTCGGCGAAGGGGCTGTCGCACTGGTTGCACTGGCGGCCGATCACGCCCACCTTGCAGGGGCACAGCCCCGAGCGCGGGTCACACTTGCGCCCCAGGGCCCCCAGCGGGTAACACTCGCACGGGTAGCATGTGTCCCCACCCTCCGGCCTGTAATAGTTATCCTGCAGAGCGAGGTGAGTGTTACACAGCGCCTCCTACTGGATTCACATGTAATTACAGAGGAAATGCTTTGTAGACATTTTGTCTCACATCATAAAGTAAGGTTAAAAAAGTATTAAGACTAAAAGTATCAAGCAGCTGCATTTGATTCATACCATAAAGTCTGTGCATATTCCACCCCATACCTATGACATGAAGTCTGTGCATATTCTACCCAATATCTATGTGAGATTTCTTGAATATTTAATTAATTTATTTTACTTTATGTAAGACATTTTTTTAAGAAAGTCCCGGATAATCAGACACATACAATTATCAAGTAAGTGTTAAACACCCTTTAGACTTTATATGATGTCATAAGGACCCATGTTAAACACACTTCAGGCCTAATGTGATGTCATAAGGACCCATGTTAAACACACTTCAGGCCTCATGTGATGTCATAAGGACCAATGTTAGACAGGCTACAGGCTCACCTTGCAGCGGCACTCTCCACTGGTCTTGTTGCAGTCTGGGTTGAAGCCCTTCTTGACATCACAGCCACAGGGGCCACACACAGGGTTCCCCCACCAGCCCCTGGGGCAGGGCTGGTTCACCCTGCACAGGCAGAGCACCACAACATTATATTAATCCTCTCTGCAACCAGGCCACTGCTACTGGACTCATCCATTGACCTCTTCTCACAACAGACCTGTATTTGCAATTTTTCCAATTTCAATTTCAAATTGTTGGAACATTAAAAAATGTGAAATAGTTGAAAAATGTGTAAATAATTTTCAACAAAAGCATTAAAATAATTGTTTCAATAATTGACAAATGTTATTTCAAATTTATACAAACAAATCTCATAGAACAAATAATATTTCAAAGTATCTAACTATGAAAAAGCTGAAATTTTAAAATATATTTTTGATAACCTAAATACATTCAGTGATCCCCAGGTAATGCATAGAATAATAACATGATGTATCAAGTGGTATTTAGAATTAAATGGAGGGAACTGAAGGTAACTCAGAGAATTACATAACCAACCCCCCAAGGGGAAAGCAGTGAGATGAGATTTACATCTGCTGTACTTTTGCATTTTATAATGAGGTTATAATTAGGCGTTGACATATTTTTACTAAGAGACTTTGCTAACACCTAAAGCACACACAAGTATCTGCTTGATTTGTGGTCTTTCAGCTCACCAGAATCTGTCAATAAACACCAGTGCTAGAATCAGTCTGGTGAAAAGCAAGCAGTGAACACCAATATCTAAATGAGCTCTTTACCAGAAGATTCACTTTAAACCTGCTTGTGTTTAAGGCAACATAAGTCTGTTATGTTACCAGTATCAAGGGCAACATGTAAATTAATGACAAAGTACATATTTTTGTTGAGGAGTAGGACACACTCTGTGCTGGTGTTAATTATGGCAAGATTACATTCACATCAGACATGTCCGGAAACATAGTGGGTTGATTTTAAACATTAGTTCTGCTCTCTGGAAAACAGGCTTGCAGTGAAGCCCCACAAGGTGATAGAACAGCTCGTCTGCTATAGCCAGAGAGTGTGCACACTATCAGCATGGACATTGTTCAACTGCAACGAAACACTCAAACACACAAGCATACATGTACATGTACCCACATACACACTAGTGCACACACACACACACACACACACCACAAACACTCATACAAACACATATTCACGCACACACACACACACACACACACACACACACACTCACACACAGTCACACACACTCACACGCACACACACGCTTTAATGAATCTCCGGGCAGAGCGGGTGGTGAAATGGGCGTGTTGGAGCAGGTACAGGTGTAGCGGGCGTGGCCGTACTTCTTCTCGCAGTACCGCCCGTAGTAGTTGCCTCCGCACTGGCAGGTGTAGCCGTGGGCGGAGCTCGACTTGTGGACGCAGCTGGACACGTGCTCACAGGGGTTGAGGTGACAGGCGTCGACGCAGTCCCTCCCAAAGTACCCTGGAAAGAGCGCCACAGAGCATGCTCAGAAACAGCATCTGTAGTAGTAAATTCAGTACACCCATACAATGGACACAATAGGAAACTATCTGTGAGTGTGTTTTAGTGTCCTATAAATATGCCTGTGTGAAGTAAAAAAAAATGTAATAAAAATAAAAAATGTAATAAAATAAAAAATTCTGATTGAATTGCATGAATATACTGTAAACTGAATTATCATGATATACACTTTCACTGCATTGTAAAATGAAACCAGAAAGAAGTATGCGGAAAGCGTCCAAAACAACAGGATTAGAAACTGAAGTGTACGAGGGTCAGCCTCGTAAAATGCCTGAATTCCAAAAGGCTTTATTTTTATTTATTCTTTATTTAACCAGGAAGATCCCATTGAGATTTGCTTTTGCAAGGGCGACCTGACATGCATACAATTATAATGACAACATCAAAATGACAAGACACATACAAAGGTGACAGAATGACAGCTCAGTAATGTAGCTTTATACAATGGGTAAATCAGATTAAAAGCAGGGACACTCCTCAGTTATAATATTATTAACTAAAACTTAATGATCTTCGACTTTTATAACACAACCAGACTAAGTTTGCTTAAGTACTTAAAAGCTGCTTTCCCAAGTTATGTACTAGGTTGGGGGGTTAGTCAGCAAAGAACTGTACTGGGATCAGTCTTGTAAAGTGTCTGAATTCAAAGAGAATAGAAGAGCCTAATTAGTCAGCAGAGAACTGTACTGGGATCAGCCTTGTAAAGTGTCTGAATTCAAAGGGACTAGGGGTTAGTCAGCAGAGAACTGTTCTGGGATCAGCCTTGTAAAGTGTCTGAATTCAACGGGACTAGGGGTTAGTCAGCAGAAAACTGTTCTGGGATCAGCCTTGTAAAGTGTCTGAATTCAACGGGACTAGGGGTTAGTCAGCAGAGAACTGTACTGGTATCAGCCTTGTAAAGTGTCTGAATTCAAAGGGACTAGGGGTTAGTCAGCAGAGAACTGTTCTGGGATCAGCCTTGTAAAGTGTCTGAATTCAACGGGACTAGGGGTTAGTCAGCAGAGAACTGTACTGGGGCAGCCTTGTAAAGTGTCTGAATTCAAATGGACTAGGGGTTAGTCAGCAGAGAACTGTTCTGGGATCAGCCTTGTAAAGTGTCTGAATTCAAAGGGACTAGGGGTTAGTCAGCAGAGAATTGTTCTGGGGTCAGTGCGGGGGGTTACCTGGCTCACAGACGCAGGTGTGCGCGTTCCAGGCGTCTCTGCAGCGGCTGTGCTGGGGGCAGGAGGTAGAGGCGCACGGGTCGGCCGCGGTGCAGCCCTCCTCCACCCCCACCCTGTGGCCCTGCTGCATGTTCACGTTGGCTGTGTTGGTGGCCGTCTCCCCCATCCGCACCCCCTGTACATTCACAAGCAGACATTTAGCAGACGCTCGTATCCAGAAGCATATACAGTCAGGTAAAGAGCAGAGCCCAGTCACTGCATCACAAACAGTGATAGTGGCTGAGCAGATAAAGTGACAATGTGAAGTTGAGTTTCATAGTCGGTCAGTGGTGCACAACAAAGGGCGATCTGTTTCAGGATTTTGTGCCAAGTTCTGCTCTTAATTATTTCATTAGCTCTGCCATATCTTCTGACATTTGGACAAGCACCAGCTACAGCCACAGACTGCAAGCGTATCCTAAATATTTTACTGTGCTCAAGTACAGGAGTGAACCAGTGTAGTTTATAGAGCTGTCAGAAAACTAAAACTAAGGTAATTGATTGGAACAAAAACCAGCACACAGACCGGCCCTCCAGGGCACCACTGGACTTGTGCACCACTGTTGTAGATGCATGATGAAGATTGAGGATGTATAAGTCCACTGTACCGTAGTTTACTGTTGAGCTCATTTCTATGTTCAGTCCCTGTTGCAGGCTGAAAGCACTGTAAGAGAGGGGTCAGGTGGGGAGAGAGTCTCACCTGCATGCAGCCCTGGAAACCACGCAGGACCGAGCCATCCGTCCCCCACACCCCGCCCACGAACAGACTCTTCAACCGCTGGCCCGGCAGCTCGTTCCCGATCTGCACCGTCCTCTGTGGAGCACAGCCGCTGTTTACTGACCTAACCACACTACACACAATACCGCTACATAATGCGCCATTACCTGGAACATGTACATACACACTACACACATTACCACTACACTATACGCCATTACCTGGAACATGCCGTTACAGACCACCACACACATTACCAGTACACCATGCGCCATTACCTGGAACATGCAGTTACACACCACACACATTACCACTACATTACGCGCCATTACCTGGAACATGCAGTTACACACCACACACATTACCACTACATTACGCGCCATTACCTGGAACATGCAGTTACTCACCACACACATTACCACTACATTACGCGCCATTACCTGGAACATGCAGTTACACACTACACACATTACTGCCACACCATGCGCCATTACCTGGAACATGCCATAGTCCAGAGACACCAGCGCCATATACTTGGTATCTTTTCCGTCTTTGGCGCTCTTGAGCTCCACCAGGATGTGATGCCACTGCCCGTCGTTTACCTGCGCCTGGGGGAACTCCAGGACCGCCAGCACTTTCTCCCCAAGGGCCACCTCGAAACACACAAGACTGTCCCTGATCTGAGAAAGAAAACAAAGAGGAAGGGGAGGAAGAAAGAGAGAACAGGAGAGGGAGTGAGAGAGAGACAGAGTGAGAGAAAGATAGGGGGAGAGAGAGTGAGAGAAAGAGAGAAAGAGAGGGGGGGGAGTGAGAGAGGGAGAAAGTGGGGGAGAGACAGAGTGAGAGAGAGATAGAGTCAGAGAGAGAGGGTGGGGAGAGAGAGAGAGAGAGATAGGGGGAGAGAGAGTGAGAGAGAGAAACAGACAGAGCGAGACAGAGAGAGAGAGAGAGAGATATATTCAGGCTAGGAAACACTGGAGATATAAGTGAAGCTTTATTCCACCTGTACTCTGGAGGACAGCTCTCTCACCAGCAGATTGATCTGTGAGGCGTCTCCAGCGTTGACCTGCATCAGTGTCCCATGGCCCTGCCTCGTGCGGAACATGAGGCCCAGGTACCAGGGCACCCCGATGGTAATGTCCGGGTCGCTCCAGGACACCAGGGCGTGGCCGTCAAAGAGCTGGGGGGATGGCATGGCTGGGGAGGGAGGGGTCAACACAGAAAACCAATCTGTATTGTTTCAGTGCATCATGGGAGTTGTAGTTACCTAGCTGGCCTCAGGCAAGGCGAGAGCTCCTGTAAAACCCAGCTGCGGACTCGTGCTCTTAGTCAGCCCATTGCCGGGGCTCTGACCTGTGACTGCAGGACCCAGGTGAGCTACTCAGCCATTACATCAGGATTGAGCCACTCAGCCATTACATCACCTTCCTGCACGGCTGGTAGAAAGCAGATAATTACTATGCGAACAGCACGCAACCTCAAAGAAGAGGCTAATCCATAAATCAGGCAACAGCTGCAATTACCCTCATCCTACAGGGCCGTGCACAAAAGGGCTATGTCTTTAAATAAGCAGGTTGTCACAATGGAAGCCGTATCGCGTAAAGCTCAGGTGAATGTAGTGCATAAAGACCACCAGACGCGCAGGGAGGTATGCCTCTCGCCGTTTCCGTGGAAACAAGTCAAGCGTCCACACTCGGAACACTGCTGCAAGGAGCACCTCCCTCCCGGTGAGCACAGACGGCAATTATCTGTGCAAACTAACAGCAGAGCCGGCCGGCACCCTCTGCACCACCGCAAATACACACATACACACACTTCTGTCTCTCTCTCTCTCTCTCACTTCCTTTCTCTCTCACACACACACACACACACAATCACTCTCATAAACACACACTGAGTCACACACACACACACACACAATCTCTCTCATAAACACACACACACACACACACACACACACACATTCTCTCCCTCATAAGCACCCCCCCCCCCCCCCCCCCCCCCCCCACACACACACACACCCACGCGCACACACACCCTCACCTTGTTCACAGTTCTTCCCTCCGTAGTTCAGAGGGCAGTTGCAGGAGTACGTGTTCCACTGGTTAACGCAGAACCCGCCGTTCTGACACGGGTTCTCCGCACAGAAGTTCTTCTTCGCCGCACAGCCTGCACAGGACGTTTCATGAGGAGCACACAGAAAGAGATCAGAGGTGTGGATAAAACACAACAACCCTCACAAATCGGTCCGCATCACCCCCGTGCCTGGGTAGCATATAACTCAAAAGGGGTCTCCTAAGGAAGTTCTCCCTCGGGCTTCCAGTAGTTTAGTGCCAGCATTAACTGGGCAACTAATCGCTCTTAAAATTCCTCTCCGTGTCACCCGTTGTGAAAAAAGTGTAAATGTAAATCATTCTGTATAGCTAATGTATGAACAAAAATGGGTGATCACCTGGGCCTTAAAACAATGCAGAGAAACACCTTTGTATCCGTTTGATGTGAGGTCAGATCAATGGCGATTGGCTGGAAGGCGACCCCGATCTCACAGGTGTGGGTGTGGGGTGAGGGAGCGCTGTGGGGGAGGGGTGTACCTGCTGTGGTCCCGTTGTTGGCGATAAATCCGGCCATGTCCATGGGCCTGCTGTCGATGGTCAGGTTCCTCATGCAACCCACGAAGTCGCGGTTCCGGACCGGGAAGTCTTCGGGGAGGTCGGGGACCCCGCCCAGCAGGAGCGGCCCGGTGAGGTCCAGGGACCTGCGGGGTCACGTTAGGGTCATCCTCACATCGTCACACTTCACTTTTAAAGGACTGACGGGGGAAAAGACTGACAGTGCATGGTACGCGTTTCAGAAAACAATCAAATCTGTATAAAATAATGGCCATTATTGTGCGTCCCTCTATCTGGCTAATAGCGCAAATACCAGTGCTCAACGCATGCTCGCAGTGGAACTGGGGTCTACTGCCTCAAAATTACAAGAAATAAACAAATACATACGTAAATATAAAATGTTTTTTTTAAATTATTATACTGGTTGGGTGCACAAATTGAGCTTGTGCATAAAACAAGAATAAAACACAACTTTTAACGTCTCATTCTGTTGAAGAGGCTGTCTGGCTTTTGGGTCGTGTTGCTTGTTACGTGTGTCTTTATTTGCAACTCAGTGTCTCTGTGCATTTTTATGTTGCGGTCATTCAGGGAGTGGCCGTAACATTGCCGTTCTTATTGACTCCAGCACAATGAGACAGGTAGTTGCTGCTGTACATTTTTTCTCCCTCTTACCCGGGGCCAAGGATATGGGGCTTAAGTGAAGAGCTCAAACCGGTCTTCAAACCGGCCCGACTTATCGCACTGGACAGCGTCCAGGTCTGTCAAAGGCTCCTTTCATGCTTTTGGATGCGTGCCTCAATGTTCAGGGCTCCTGCCTTCAGACACAGTAGCGGGGTAAAAGGAGAGGAGCTCTTTGAAGAGATAAGATTTGAGAGTAAGAGCCTTTTCAATCTTGCTGAAGCTCGTCTGACAACGCGCTGCCTGTAGGTCCGGGAACGCCGCTGGGGGAGCCGAGGCAGAGAGGGGCAGAGAAAGGCCCGGTTTTCCGGAAAGATCGATAATCTACCAGAGCGTTCCCGTTAGAGCGGGCTGCTCCTCCAGCCTCTCGACAAGCTGTCAGCATTCCTTCATAAACTACCACAGAGGAAGAGTGAGGCAAGCTAGAGGGGGATAAGGATCGCATGTGGGCCGAGAGGGAGGGTCAGAGTGCGGTTGGGTAAGAGACTGACAGGAACCAGAACCAATCAGAAACAGAACCGACAGAAACACTTACTTTTTCTGGCCGGTCTGCATTCCCTGGGCGGCGCAGGAGTAGTTCCCGATCTGACTGCCGAAGCGCACCGCCATGGCGATGTCGCAGTCGTCCACGGCAACCACCGCCACCTTCTCCCCCGAGGGTCCCTGAGGAATGCCCAAGCGTCCGATGTTGGGCTGGAACGCAACGATAAATCATGTGACCACAACAGGAAGTAACCGGGCCACATGCAAGACACATCACAAGGACACACCAACACACCAATTACTAATTAAACCAGGGGAAATACTGATGGGAAAGAAACATGCACATTCATAAACAGTTCAACTACAGTTCAAAGAAACTTCATATTAAATTTCCTATGGCTATTTACATTAAATTATCATTACATTATCATTGCGTCATCATTTAATCAATACACCATAAAACAATCTTTAAAAAAATCTTAAGATTATTTCCAACTTCTGTGAGAAGTTCTATGCATTCAATTATTAAACTGAGGGATTATTTGACAAGCCGCACCAGGATTAAGTATTACCCTTACAAGACTCACTGATTAATACTTGACATGACCAATGGGGTTAATATTTAATAACTAACAATCTTCTGTGTCTTTGAGGGTTAACTTTTCATGAAGGAAAGTGATTTATCCGCGTTGCTTTTCTCCTGACCTGTAACATTTCACAATATCATTCATGGTAATCTGACCTGGAAAATATTTTTTCTGTTTAAATCCAGAGCTGTTGTTTATGTACACTGACCTGTTAAAAAAAAAGACCAGATTACATTGTTGTGGTTAGATCAAGGCAGATCCTTTTACGCAAGGTCTCTGCTCCAGTTAAACAGTCAGACACTAATAAACCCTTGTAATGATTGGCCAAGGTGCAACAGACCATTTTGTTGCTTTCTGTGTTGTTACCGAAAGCCTGCCTGTAAAATTCTGTCTGAGCCATTCTTCTAGCCGAAGACAGGGCACTCTATCGCTGAGGGCAGTTTGAATCGGGGAATTAATTGTCTTACACTACTCACAAAAAGTTAGGGATATTTGGCTTTCGGGTGAAATTTATGGAAAATGTAAGTTCACGCTACAGTGATATTATACGTATCATGAAAGTAGGGCATTTAAGTAGAAGCATGCAATGGTGATTTCCTCATCTCAAACAATTTATTGAAACAAAAGCCAACAACAGTGTTAATAACTTGTCATGTGCCCTTGAGCATCAATTACAGCTTGACAACGATGTCTCATGCTGTTCACAAGTCGACTTATTGTCTGCTGAGGCATGGCATCCCACTCTTCTTGAAGGGCGGCCCTCAGGTCATTGAGGTTCTGGGGTACAGAGTTACGAGCCTCTACACGGTGAGTCAGCTGATCCCATAGGTTTTCTATGGGATTCAGGTCTGGAGAAAGTGCAGGCCACTCCATTTGAGGTACCCCAGTCTCCAGCAGCCTTTCCCTAATGATGCGACCTCGATGAGCTGGAGCATTGTCGTCCATGAAGATGAAATTAGGCCTGTGTTGTTCATGCAGGGGCACAATGACTGGATTAATGATGTTATTCAGGTAGTATGGGCTTGTCACTGTACCATTCACAAAGTGTAGGGCAGTTCTGTATTGACTAGACACACCTGCCCACACTGTAACACCGCCACCACCAAAGGGTCGTCTGGTGACAACAGAGGCTGATGCATAGCGCTCTCCTTGACGTCTCCAACATCATTGGCGGCCATCATTTCTGCTCAACGTGAATCGACTTTCATCAGAGAACAGCACTGAGGCCCACTGGTCCCTCGTCCAGCGTAAATGCTCCCTGGCCCATGCAAGACGATGACGCCTGTGCCTGGTGGTGTGGTCAGGTACCCTTGCAGGTCGTCTAGCACGCAGACCACGCTGATGTAAACGGTTTCGAATGGTCTGACGTGACACTTGGGTGCCTCTCACCTCCCTTAAATGTGCCTGGAGTTGAGTGGCATTCATCATCCGGTTCCGCAGGGCACTGTTCACAATGAAGCGGTCATCAGTGTGGGATGTGGCCAAAGGACGTCCACTTCTATGCCTTTCTGTGACTCTTCCAGTCTCTCTGTATCTCTGTTGCAACCTTCTGATGACACTCTGTGACACTCTAAGCTCAGTGGCCACTTCCCTCTGAGAACATCCTGTTTGAAGCCTCGCAATGGCGAGGTACTGTTGATCAATTGTTAGGTGTCGTCTTGGTCTCATGATGTCAAAATGTGAACAGCATGATGAAGAGGACTGTTTAAATACCAATTCTAATTGAACCAGGACATTTATTGGTCGATTCATGGATCAAACACCAGTTGTGAATTTTGCCGTTCAGCTCCTTGTTAGAGAACAGCAAGTTGTGCAAAAAGTACTGAAACATTGAATAGTTGGACATGTGCATTCAAAAGTTTAGAGAAGGTCAAATTAATTTCACCTGTAAAGGTTATAGTGCATTTTAGGTTCATCCTGAAATTTCACCCGAAAGCCGAATATCCCTAACTTTTTGTGAGTAGTGTAATTTTCTGCTGTCCCAAATACAGTACGTTTGTATAAGTGGCTGCGTACTGTACTCTACGCTTGTTACAGTAATGAATGTTAAATATGTTTCATGGGCTGCCAAGCGCCTCAGACATAACAAGAGACATTGATGGAGAAGCACTGAGCACTGAGAATGAGAGTGTATGTGTGTGTGTGTGTGTGTGTGTGTGTGAGAGAGAGAGAGAGAGAGGGATGGATGGTTTCTCCTGGGATAGCACAGTTTCCATCATTTGGCAGTAACCGGGCGTATGTTCCCTCCAAATCTGGCCTTGCTTTTTCCCCACCCATTACAGTAAAAATATCCCAATTTTCCACAGCCATTGCTAAACAAACACCGTGTTTCTGACTGTATTTTTCACCGCACACAGGACCTGCCTGGCACCCCCCACTTTTGAATTTCTTTCCTGTCAGAGGCGTGGCCATGAAACGGAGGACGTTCACTGGAGGGACCATATAACAGTGCACTATGGGATATTTTAAAATGGCCAGTTTGAAGAACTGCATATTCCCTGGGTTTGTCAAAAAAAAAAAAAAAAAAATGTATTGGCTGTGGCCATAATTAATGACCCAGCAGATCGTAAACACTGCTGGGTTACAGAGATGAGTTATGAGATGAGTCACTGCCAGATAGTATTTATCAGATTAATATCTGTTTTTGGACAAATCAAGAAACTAGCTCTGAATGCCCATTTAGAAAAAAACAACAACAATGAAGCCTTCAGCTCTCCTAACTCTTTCACTGACAAATCTAGAACAAATCTAGTGTCCACGATTAATAAACAATCAATTTTCCATTAATTTATTAACTGTAAACATTTTCTGTAAACATAACAACTCCTCATATAGAACAGCAATAGCCTATGTGTACAGCTTAAAGCAATGCAACGAGGGTTGCGTCATCTCAATAACTTTGAGAAGCAGCTTCCTTCAGATGTAGACCAAACTAACAACCTTTATTTATAGAGGACCTTGGGATCTTGGGCCTTCCCATAAGCCTCCCTGACAGCCTGCTCTACATGAAAGGGAAATGGCAGCCCTGGAATCTCATTAAAAACTCCTGGAGCGCGGCCAACCAACACATGAGGGGGGAAAAGAAAGCCACACACAGGCCGGCGCTCGGCCTCTGAACCAACCCTGCCGGCTGCCGCCCGCCTCTCGCCTCCCCTCCCCTCCCGACTCCCTCCTTTCTGCGGCCAGCGCCGTTAACACCTGCCGTTCGAGGCCTGAGGGAACACCCGCGCTGACGGCTGGACACGGGCTCTGGCTGGTGCTCAAGGGGAAATCGGTTCGGAGAGACACGCTCAAAATCTCTGAAAGGAGTCTTATAACAGGAGAACTCTGAACAAACTATACAACATAGGGCCTGATTAACTAAGACCTATAGCATGTGTGAATCATTTTAGCGCATGCTAAACCAAAAACATGACCAGTGATCCAATCATTGGTCGTGTTATTAGTTCTGTGTGTGCTAAAAGGTTTTGTACATGCTAAAGGTTTTAATAAATGAGGCCCATAGAACGCGAATAGATCATGCTATGCTTCCCCAGAACGCTAACACGTCGAGAGGCAGTACCTCAGAAGACTGAGAGATCTAAACTCATTACCATTGTACTTTTAGTTGTAAAACTAAAAGTAACACTACCGAGTAACACTGGGAAGGCGAACACTGATGGAGTAGCCAACCAGCCAGGCTGTACCAGTTTTTCTCATAAAGACTAAAGTACGACACACTGAACCAGCACTAGCCTTGGGGAGCTTAACCTGAACACGTCACACCACAGGTGTTCAGAATCCAGAGCAGATGTGGGCTCTGTGTTCAGGCCAGACAGCTGGGTGCAGACGAGGCTCGCAGATGTCGGCCCAGACGTGGCACATCTGTAGGTCCGGGAACGCCTGCTCTGTTTGTCTCTGTTTGTCCCAGCTGCGCAGGCTGCGGCTGCCTAAGAATGGCAGCATCTCTCTGGAACATGAGCTGTGGAGAATGAGATACTAATAAATTTGCCCAGCTGTCCGACCACAAGTGTTTCACCGGGCCACAACACTGCTCCCATACCAGTCGTAAACAGCCAGGAGCTGTCAATTATCAGTTACAGTAGGGGCGGAGCTTTCGTGGCCCCTCCTCCAGCACAGCTGAACACATTCAGCAGTGGAAAACCTCATCCTCCATTTCAAAAAGGTTCCATGGCATGTCCCTTCTGCATGGATATTCACTTCAAGCTCATTTCTGATTGGCTGCCCACAAAACGGTTACGCCGCTGATTGGTTAAAATGTCATGTTAATTTCCCAAGAATCACAGTCTCTGGATTTCCAATACCAAATGCACCTATAGTAGGCAGCGTAAGAACATTGTTGCTTTAGGGATATAAAATCTCAACCGAATAAAATACCACAGCTCAATATCACAGTATTAGTTTTCTTTGAATTTTAATGTATAATATGTATAACTCTTTTAAACTGATGATTTTGATTGGGCTTTTAAATGTTTCACTGTTCAGATGTTCAACAGGCAGACAGAGTGAATGCTGTGTGTGCGTTCTGTTCCCTTAGAGACGGTGAACTCGGCTCACAGACGCAGCCCGTCAGAACCTCCATTTTAGTCTCTGTTGGCGTCCCCCACTTCATCTCCACGCCCGTGGCCCAGGGGGACAGTAGCCTTGCTGGAGCCATGGCAACGCAGCCGAGCCAGCTCCTCACAAAGTGGTGTGGGCGCGGGCGTGGGCCAGCTGTCGCAGGGAACTTCCCGACTTGGGCCGAACGGGACGAGGGCCACATCCCAAAATCCCTTCCCTTCCCTCGCCACTCCGATGTACGTACCGCCGCCCGCCTCAACCCCTGCCTGCTCCTTCTGCGCTGCAGGTTTTTACAGGTAAAAAACCACTCAGGTTGTAACCCACTGAGGTCAGGTTACAGACAGGCAGAGTGATTTGACAGTCAGCGCGCAGATGTAATTGTCACAGGAAGCCACGTATGGTTTGGCAAACAAAATAATTCCTAAATAATGTCCTTCGGGCTTTTCACTCGACGCCACAAAAACTTTATGACTGGTGCAAAACGTCTACGGGAGATCGCGT
The DNA here is from genome assembly GCA_029718625.1 of Synaphobranchus kaupii. Classification (NCBI taxonomy): domain Eukaryota; kingdom Metazoa; phylum Chordata; class Actinopteri; order Anguilliformes; family Synaphobranchidae; genus Synaphobranchus; species Synaphobranchus kaupii. Next base: position 15,345,399 of record CM056377.1, on the reverse strand, counting down.
TGCACTCGAGTCTCCCGCAGATCGTGTCTATCGGACGGACTACATTTCCCAGGGAGCGAGAGGCCGACATGTTGTTGTCCTGGTAGCCTTCTCATGTCGCCAGGCCAAAGGACGTAGCCTGGGTGGGTCAGCGAGTAAAGAGTGAAAGACCCGCCCCCTGCCCGCTAAAAGCTAGAACGTTCAAGGGCTTCATCATTTGTCAAAGTGCAGAATCATTTGGGAAACAAAAAACATTTAAAAAAATAAAGTGAAATACTTCAGACTTGGCTCGGGCTGTTTTGCAGGTAAAAGGTGCAGTGGGTTCTGTGGTTACATCAGTCCAGAGAATGAACTTAATAATTTAGACACAAGAGAGACACAAATGGTACAGGAAGCCGAGTACAAATGTGAAACATAGCAGTGCTGCTGAGAGAGAGAGAGAGAGACACAGAGGGGGGAAGGGGTTAGAGTAAGAGGAGGATGGAGAAAGAAAGTGAGGAAGTGTGTGAGAGAGAGGAGGTGTGAGAGAGATGGAGTGGAAAGAAAGTGTGACAGAGAGAGAGAGCGAGAGAGAGAAAGAAGGAGAGATGGGGCGGACAGCTACAGAGAGGCAAAGCTCTAGTGTGTCAGATGTGCCAGGTGTTCACAGCAGACATAAATCCTGTCAGAGGAGCCAGACTCATTTGATGCTGATGTTTAGTCATGCTACATAAACCGTGTGGAATCTCTTCCTTGGTACATGGGGGCGGGTGGAAGAAGCAGAGAAAAGTATTTATTTGGGAAAAGGTGGCAATTCAAAGACCCGGGGAAGGGGTAAGTGGGGTAAGGGGTAACTTCTGAAGGGGGTGGGGGGGGGGGGGAGGGGCAAGATTGGAGAGGGGCTGTGCATGGTGCACGAATTGTGCACGGTGGACGACGGGCCGCCTCCCTCGTGTGCTGTACAGACCCACACCTGTGTGTACCACGCCTACTCCCCCCAGCCCGCACATAAACGTTTCCACTCAGCTTCTCTCTCTGAAACATAATTCTGTCTGTCGCACCTGAATCCATTACGCCCGTCGAAGCCCTCTCGCCCGAGGAGCAGAAGAGTTATGGGCAACAAACAGCGGCCCAAGAGCCCGTTAGTCACCGGCGCTTTTTGGCTAGGACGCGGCTAGAGCAGCGCATTCCGCGCCAGCGCTCCAATTAGGCCGGATCCGCACAGCGCCGCCGGCCTTGACATTAATCCGGCCGGATCGAGAACAATTAGCGCTCCCGTCGCCGGGGAAGAATTAATGAGGCGGACCCGGAGAATATGAGCTGTCTATCAGCCTTGCGTCTTTAATCCGTGGGGCCCGCCCCCTCCTGAGACAGGGGGGTAGGGCGAACCTTTTGGCACCTTTAGCGTGGAGGCCGCGCTCAGCCGACGGGCATCGCTCACGCACGCTACCGCCCATGAAGGAGGGACGGGTGTACAGGAAACCGGGAGATGAATCGTTTGCTGAGTGATTTACGCGCCCGTTCCGCGCCCCTTTGGTCTCGCAAATAAGCTTTGCTCTCTAAAAAGGCCCTTTCCTGCGTCAAGACTGAGGGCTTCAGAAATAACTGTAGCTATGCCGTGCCCTCAGAAACTGACCCTGGAACAGTCTGAATGTGACACTTTCTCCATAGATATACTGAGTCAGAACGGAGCAGGAAATCTGAGACTACTTTCAGGTCTGGATTTTTCTCTTCGACCAGCCTGGTTTTACTGAGGCTCTTCTTCTTGCTTCTTATTTGGTACCATGCAGGTACCAAGCAATCCCAATGAATGGGTGGAGCTAGCATTATATATACACCATGTCTGGTTCAATTTAACTCTTACTGCAACCATTGTTTTTCTCCTCCTCTACTTGGGATTTCTCCTCCTCTAATTTCCCTTCCTGAACACGTGGGAGGACATTTAGTAACTAATTTTGGGACTGAAAAAATGTTATGTTATGTTTAAAAAAAGTTTGTGGTTCCAGTTTGTCTGGATCTGCGATGCCGGTGGAGATGTTGGATAAATGAACAGTGTTTGGACTGGAGGGTGGGGAAGGCTTCTCCTCAATCCGCTGACAAGACAGGAAGTGGAGCAGAGATACAGGTAAGGAGGTCAGAGAGAGCAGGGGTGACAGCGGGGAGTGTGTGTGTGTGTGTGTGAGTGTGTGCGTATGTCTGTGTGTGCGTGTGTGTGTGTGTGTGTGTGTGCGATTGTGTGCATGTGTGTGTGTGTGTGTGTGTGTGTGTGTGAGTGTGTGCGTATGTCTGTGTGTGTGTGTGTGTGCATGTCTGTGTGTGTGCGTGTGTGTGTGCGATTGTGTGTGTGTGTGCGTGTGTGTGTGTGTGTGTGTGTGTGTGTGCGATTGTGTGCATGTCTGTGTGTGTGAGTGTGCGTGTGTGTGCGTGTGTGCGTGTGTGTGAGTGTGCGTGTGTGTGTGTGAGTGTGCGTGCGATTGTGTGCATGTGTGTGTGTGTGTGTGTGTGTGTGTGTGTGTGTGCGTGTGCGATTGTGTGCATGTCTGTGTGTGTGAGTGTGCGTGTGTGTGTGTGTGTGTGTGTGTGTGTGTGTGTGTGTGCGGGGTTTTAGCATGCGGTCACTGGGTGTCTGTGCCCTGGGGGTCAGGGGAAAACTTTGCACCCTCAAAACGATGAAGTGAGATATCAGCGCCTGCTTCCAGACCGGCGCCCCCTCTCCCGCCCGCCATCCGCCATCTGCCCCCGACGCGCGTGATAAACCCCTGTCCCAGCCTGCCACATACATACAGCCCTGAGTCCAGCCAATCCAAACCTGTCCCAGCCTGCCACATACATACAGCCCTGAGTCCAGCCAATCCAAACCTGTCCCAGCCTGCCACATACATACAGCCCTGAGTCCAGCCAATCCAAACCTGTCCCAGCCTGCCACATACATACAGCCCTGAGTCCAGCCAATCCAAACCTGTCCCAGCCTGCCACATACATACAGCCCTGAGTCCAGCCAATCCAAACCTGTCCCAGCCTGCCACATACATACAGCCCTGAGTCCAGCCAATCCAAACCTGTCCCAGCCTGCCACATACATACAGCCCTGAGTCCAGCCAATCCAAACCTGTCCCAGCCTGCCACATACATACAGCCCTGAGTCCAGCCAATCCAAACCTGTCACAGCCTGCCACATACATACAGCCCTGAGTCCAGCCAATCCAAACCTGCCCCAGCCTGCCACATACATACAGCCCTCAGTCCAGCCAATCCAAACCTGTCACAGCCTGCCACATACATACAGCCCTGAGTCCAGCCAATCCAAACCTGTCACAGAACTGCACAGTCACTCATCCACACCCATGGCCTTCACATCACATCCATGATACACAGGACACATGAAACGCCATGTTGGATCCCCGTTTGCATGCTGTAATGCCCACGCTCAACGCTTGTTCTTTGCACGTTAATGTGTTACCTCTTGGCCAGATCTCCTTTGCAAAATAGCTCATTTGCATTTAATAACTCGTTAAGTGTTCCCTACTGTAAAAAGTTGGCGATAAGAGGGAGTGGCGGTATTCAGAGGGAAAATGTTTATACATCTATACTGTTCAGGAGTCGGTTGTCAGCAGGAGTATGGGAGGTCAACTCCACCCTACAACACACACTGAACCCGCCCTGACTTCATCCAAGACCACATCCTGTCCCACACAAGACCACACCCCAAGGCCACCCTAAATTAGTTAATTTACCTGGAAAATCACCCGTTTTCACAGGAGGGAAGGGAGTCAGGCAGAGGACTCGGACTCCTTTTGGAACCTTAGTACCCTCCCCTGAGTTCTGGGGCAGGGGATGGGGGGAGGGGTATTAGGGCGGGGCTTTGTGGGTTGGGGCGGGGCTTTGAGGGCAGGGCAGGTCACAGTACCTCCTTATGTGTCAGCTCCAGCCATGCTGTGTAAAGAGGGATACGCAGCACCCCGCTGGAGTCCAGGAGGTGCAGGCTATCCTGGGTAGACCATGGGAGAGAAGGCATGGGTTAGACCCCACTTTCACGAATCCCTCGCCACACCCCCGACTGCCCCTACGGCTCCTTATCTTAAATTAAAATAAGCTGCTTAAATTTATTAAAAACAACTGAAGCACTGAGGTTCAGCCAGTGCTGAATTAACTAATTTGGATAGTTAGGTGTGGTTGTGAAACACACCTATTGTTATTCACCATACTTATTATTCCGCCACTTTTTGAGAACCTATCTCCTCCTACACCATTCCCACTATCAACACCATTCATACCTCATATTATACCTCTATACACCCTCAAGGTTGCTATTACTTTTTACCTTTATACCATATACTGTACACGTTTTCAGATAATTGACCTTTTAATAGAATGTGGATGCTGTAACATATTACACTGCTTATGCCTTCCTCTACAACACTGTTATGACCTAACAATACTATCCCAGATGATTTGACATTACTTTTTTGTGCTTTCATCATAATTCTTTGTAACACTTCCAGGTTCTTTAGACTACCTACCACAAAATACATCACCATATTTCACTTTCACCTTCTTTAGATCCCTTTATACTGCATTACCACTTACTTACCTACTATTTCCATCTTTTATTTACCACTTCACACTATACCATAGCCTATTACCCTCATTCTATACCATTTCCAGCAACTGATACCACTGCGACGCAACCACACCTACAATGTCTTCAGGAATGGTTAATCCAGTTTTACTGTGTTGCTCTGTACTGCTCTACTGATAACCTTACTCTCCGAGGTCAGGAAAGGCCTGGTTTGAGATTTACTGAAGGATGACAGGCCTGTTTCCATTCAGTTAATCTTGACAGCAAAACTAGGAGCATATTTAACTTCCTTAAGTTCAACGCATCTGGACAGTCCAAAAGGAGAGGGAGGATTTAAAGAGACTTGAGACTTAAGAATGTGCCATATAGACGGATAAATACATGCAACACACAGAGACACACAAACACACATACACACGCTCAAACACACACACACACACACACACACACACACACACACACACACACACACACACACACACACACACACACACACACACACACACACACACACACACACACACACACACACACACGCACACACATATACACATACATGTACACAGATACACAGACTTGGACCAAGTACATCGTGGAGAGAAGTGTTTCAACAAAAGCTCATTTCCACTCACAGGTTTACACTATTTCATCATCTGACAATTAAAAAAAAAAAAGTGTAATTTAGATTCTCAATAAAGAAGAGGTGGTAAAGACTGAAGGGGCACAGTACTCTGTTAACGCTGTTAATGATGCCCTTTCCTGCAGCTAAATTAAAAAGTGGCCTGAAAAGGCATTTTAACAAGCTGCAAGTCAGCAGTGGAACAGAAGTTCGGCACCGTGCAGTAAACCGCAACCAAGCGTTACACGGCCATTAAGGCTTCCAGGTTGTTCCGTACATTTAAGCTACTAAAAAATTTAGGCGCCCATATTGGCTTCCATTCAGTCTCTGTCTGTTTTGAAGAACAAAAAGCAGGAAGCCATTGGGCTTACATCTGAACTCCAGCTTCCAGTCACGCAAATAGCAAAATACGTGGAAAATGATATTTAATTTGATCATTTTAAGAACAATTATTTCCCTATGCCAAAGAACCCTCGGCATGGCCATTGCCATACATAAATGCCATGATTTCACATCCTAAAAACCCTTCCCGGTGTTACACAGCGCGGCGTTCGAAATGACCTCCACTCATGCGTGCTGTAAAAAGGCCAGAGCTTCAGTTGGCAGGAGCTCAGAGTGGTTAATGAGAGGAGGCTGGTGGACACTGACAGACAGAGGCCAGCCCATTATCCTCACACAACAGCCCACCAGGGGGGCATTGTTCCCCCGTCACTACAGAGCTAAATATGAACTGTTTTACATCACAATGAGGCTGCAGAGAGAGGCATCGTGGGACGGTATTGTGAGGTCACCCGCTTAAATTTTCCTTCTAAATCGTTAACCAATCATGTTTCTGCCTTCTGGCTGTTTTTTTATATAACCAGCTTGAAAATATTAACACTAGGGTACAACTTAAGTGAAGAGGAAATTTAAATATGTGACTCTTTTCATCCCAAGTCTTTTCAAGACTTTGCAGAAAAAAAATTCCGAACTGACCCAGAAAATCCCAACATTCCAACAAAAAATTCAGGGCATTGTGGAAACCCGTAACCCCACCCATTTTATCAAGCCCCTCCTCCCACATAGACGGCCTGAGTATGACAGCTGTGGGCGTGGGGGGGCGGGATACACATACGAATCTCCGTAAGACCCAGACTGGTTACGATTTCCTAATTAAACACCTAAAAAACATTGAACATTTTTCAAGTATTTTCAGAATGAACAAACAGTAATAATTATCAGCTGAAAATGGTAAATATAGAAGTAAATAAACATGCCTAGTAAACCACAGAAAAGAAAAAGCAGAAAAGAGTGAAGAGAGCAAGTGCCATTTTTTCCTTTCCCTGCCTGTTAACACAGGGCCCATATTCATAAAGAGTCTCTGAGTACTGATCTAGGATCAGTTTTCCCCTGTCCATATCCTAACCTCATTCATTATGAGATAATGGCTAAACTGATTCTGGATCAGCAGTCCTACACTGAGATGCTATCAGCAGAGGCCCAGCTAATTCCATGGGTCTCCTGTCTGGTTCACCCTATATAGCACGCTATCCTTCAGTCACGAGGAGAGCCAAGACCATCTCAAACAAATCAGGAATTTCAAGAATCCTTTTCTCCATGTCTGACAGGGTGTCAATAGGAAAAGCCCCTCAAGGAGAACTTGTCTTTGTTCCCATGATGACCACCAGGCTCTCTCCTGCAGAGCCCCCGCAGAGACCCATGGGTTGCGTCTGGTGACCCCGGTTTTGTTGACCTCTGACCCTGTACAAACTCAGTATTGGGGGCCTCGGAGCTGGTCGAGTACCCTCGTATTGATTTATGAGCCCCTAATATTAGTGCTGCTTCGAGAGGCCAAGGTGACTCAATCGGATTCCTTGAGAAATCCACATGGCAACCATTTTGGGCTTAGAGACGGGGCTTAGAGACGGGGCAAACGACAAGCCCTACAAACAGCGGCTGAATGCTGAGGAATTCACAGGTCACAGGCAGGTCTCAACCACACCCCCCCTCCCCCAAAAAACTGCATTTAAACAGCCACCTGGGCAAGATGATACAAATTCAAGAAAAGTGCGTGGTTGGACACACCAGTCATACAGAGATCAGTCTACTTGCACAGGGTCCATGGAATGTTCTCAGTGCATTTAAACAAACCACAGCCCTTGCGTTCATATGTTTATTTGCTTGTCTCAAGAACATTTGTTAACCCCCTACACAGGAGTGATGACAATCAAAGCAAACCTAAGCTCATTTTCAGCAAATAGCCCAGGGTCCTTTTTTTATAAAGCCAGTTTCCATCTCCTGTTCTCAGTACGGCCATATTTAAAAGAAAGCCAGCCTAGCCAGACATACATTGTGAGACCCCCGTGGTTCGGCTGTGGTCCCACACAAGAACGACTAAGAATGACACCTTAAAGAGAGAAAAAAAAAAAGAAATAAAAAAGAAGCTTGACAATCGCAATGGGGATATTAATCTTGCCCGTTCCCAGGGGAGCCTATCCTAACTGGCACGAGAGGCAAAGGAAGAGCCAGCTTCTGTGCTCCATCAGTTGAGGCGGGAAGAAACATTGCCTAGGCCTTTCTGAAACGAGTCGTCAGGGCCTCGCGCTAACTCGCGGAGCGGAGAGGGAGACGACTCCATTGTTTGCGTTCCCAGGAAGTGCTCGGGCCAGGAGACAAGAGGACGAGACATTCAATGAGCTCTGAAACATGACCCGGGTCACTTTAAACAAACGAGGAGCTGAAGAAACCACCCCGGCGCACTCAGCGTCCAACTTGTCGCGGCTACAACTGGAAGATCCCAAAACGACTTGCAGAAAAGCAGACGGCGTATTTGACGGCGGAATACAGGCTACCCTAAACATAAGGCCTGTGTCTTCAAGAAACATGTAGTTTTTTCCTCAGTTGTTACATGAATCTCCATTAAGTCTATGGGTCGCAGGCTTCCGTTGTATCCGCAGGCCCCAAGGGGATGAGCAGACGCACACAAAGTGGAAAATGGAGAATGACAACACAGAGATAAAAATACTCACAGTTTTCATTGCTTGTGTACGTTATACATCTTCTCATAGTTTTTTCTGTTCCATGTGAGACAGATAATGCACCTATTGAATTTCTTCCTGTTTGACTACGTTGCAACAACATGAGTGTGCTGCGCAGTCAGTCAGGGCTGTATAACACAGAATTTCTCCAACCTTTAGATGCAGGTTTCTGTGGTGACATTACATGAGTGACATATAGGCTCCTCCCACCAGAGTCACTTACCTTGTTGTAATAGTGTAGCTGGACTGAGTGCCACTGGCCATCGCTGACCCCACTGGGGACGCTGGGTGACACTGTAGTTTTGGTCTCTCCTGGGGGGAGGAAACAGGAAATGGGGAATATAATACAGGAAGCAGAAAACATCAGGACGCGCACGCACGCACACACACATCTGTCCACCAGCCTGCAGTAGAACCAGAAGCATGGTCACTGCAGTCAGACCACACACTAAAATGATTTCACCCCACTCCTCAAAACACTTATACATATTACCAAAATGGGGTTTACCAGTATTTACCTTTGGAGAATTCCAACCAGTAAAACCAATGCTGCTTCAAAGCAGAAAGGCTGCTTTGATATAATCTGTAAAAATCCAGCTGACTCACCGTTGATTTGTGTCAAATATTAATACTGAACAAGCATCAGCAAACACAGACTAAAACCTTTCAAACACCGTGTCACCTGTCACATGGTAATACGAGTGGTTTCTTCTACTGTGCCTCACCTGTATCACGGTAACAGTAGGGGTTGACACTACTGCTGTTACCATGGGAATACACGCTTTTGCTGCTCTCACAGCCTCTCACCTGCGGAGAAGGTGAGCTGGATCTGCTCCTCTATGATCTCCAGGGCGATGAAGTCGTGCTTCTCGTTGAATCTCCCGTTATACAACAGCAGTGCGTTCCGCTCCCGAGTGGCAAACCTGAAAACGCATTGGGAAATGGTCACTGTGACTGTATCACACAGAGACACTGTAACTGTATCACACAGGGTCACTGTAACTGTATCACACAGGGGTCACTATTACTGTATCACACAGGGTCACTATTACTGTATCACACAGAGGCACTGTGACTGTATCACACCGAGACACTGTAACTGTATCACACAATGTCACTATTACTGTATCACACAGGGGTCACTATTACTGTATCACACAGGGGTCACTATTACTGTATCACACAGAGGCACTGTGACTGTATCACACAGGGTCACTATTACTGTATCACACAGAGGCACTGTGACTGTATCACACAGGGTCACTATTACTGTATCACACAGAGGCACTGTGACTGTATCACACAGGGTCACTATTACTGTATCACACAGGGGTCACTATTACTGTATCACACAGGGTCACTATTACTGTATCACACAGAGGCACTGTGACTGTATCACACCGAGACACTGTAACTGTATCACACAATGTCACTATTACTGTATCACACAGGGGTCACTATTACTGTATCACACAGGGGTCACTATTACTGTATCACACAGAGGCACTGTGACTGTATCACAGAGAAACACTGTGACTGTATCACACAGAGGCATTGTGACTGTATCTCAGAGAAACACTGTGACTATATCACACAGAGGCACTGTGACTCTATCACAGAAAAACACACTGTGACTATATCACACAGAGGCACTGTGACTCTATCACAGAGAAACACTGTGACTATATCACACAGGGTCACTGTGACTGTATCACAGAGAAACACTGTGACTATATCACACAGAGGCACTGTGACTCTATCACAGAGAAACACTGTGACTATATCACACAGGGTCACTATGACTGTATCACAGAGAAACACTGTGACTATATCACACAGAGGCACTGTGACTGCATCTCAGAGAAACACTGCGACTATGACACAGGGTCATGCAACAGACCGTGTGCACAGCACTGAGCTACAAGGTCAGGCTGTACTGACTCACATCGTAAGTCTGTACCGATTGACTTGTGCCCCCTTCATTAATCAGTCTCTAACACTGCTGGGTGGACAGAAGAGGAAGAGAGAGGAATGAAATGACCAAGCTGAAAGAGAGAAAAGAGAGGAGCAGGAGGTGAAGGGAACACGGTACAGGGCGAGACAGAAGCCAGGACACACCCCCAGGATGGGAGCACCGGGCCCAGGGGGTCCTCAGGTTGCCACGGCAGAGGAGTCAGAGACCAGCTGCCACAGGTCCGACCGACAGGAAGCGCTGATCAATAAAGCAAAACACTGATAACGGCCCCTCGCGGTATAGCACTTCCTGTTTTCAGCGCTGCTGGGAGTCAGTGTACCAGGCCCAGAACCAGGGCATATTTTCCTCAGCATTCATAGCTCATTTATTATCCATCAGCTACGTTTCAAAGTGATGCAGTGAAGGAGAAACTCAAAACATCTGATTCAAATCATATAAACTCATGCGCTTCACTGCCATTTCATGTACGGGCTTAACTCCTTTCAAGAGCCATTTCAATGGAGGAATAATCATGATTAAATAAATAAATCTATTTTTTTTTAAAAGTTTACATAAAAATATGCATGTATGGTTAAATAATAAATACACAAATAATACAATATATGTAATTATTATGTAATTATTAAATTATTTATTTCTATCTATTTATTTGGTTATTTCTTTACTCACAATTATTGTTACGTTTATTTCTGCATGTAATTTAAAAATAAATATTTCCTGGTGATTGCAGGTCATATGACTGAAGAGCCTTCTCTGAGATGAGCCTCATGGCGTGCAGTTTCCAGACAAAGCTCAGTGTACACTGCTTATGAGTGAAACCACATATTCCACAGAACGTAGCTCTTTATAGGCAGGGCTCCATATTAACATGACCTATTCCAGGGTACAGAGAGAATGGGGAAGAGGAATATAGAGTGAGAGGGGTACAGAAATATATATATAAAGAGAGGTGTACAGGAGAACAGAAAGAGAGGGAGTAAAGAAAAAGCAGTACATTGCAATGGATAGTGGGGTACAGGATAAAGAAACAGAGTGAGGTGCCACAATACAGAGGCAGTAGTACTGGGGTACACAGAGATATTTGGGGTACTGGGGGACAGAGAAATTTGGGGTACTGGAGGACAAAGAGTTTTGGGGTGCTGGGGTACAGATAGAGATTTGGGGTGCTGGGTTACAGAAAAAGATTTGGGGTGCTGGAGTACACAGAGAGATTTGGGGTACTGGAGTACACAGAGAGATTTGGGGTTCTGGGGGACAGAGAGAGATTTGGGCTGCTGGGGGACAGAAAGAGATTTGGGGTGATTGTGTACACAGAAGTTTGGGGTGCTGGGGTACACACAGAGAGATTTGGGGTGCTGGAGTACACAGAGGTTTGGGGTGCTGGGGTACACACAGAGAGATTTGGGGTGCTGGGGTACACAGAGAGAGATTTGGGGTGCTGGAGTACACAGAGGTTTGGGGTGCTGGAGTACACAAAAGTTTGGGGTGCTGGGGTACACACAGAGAGATTTGGGGTGCTGGGGTACACACAGAGAGATTTGGGGTGCTGGGGTACACACAGAGAGATTTGGGGTGCTGGGGTACACACAGAGAGGTTTGGGGTGCTGGAGTACGAGGTACTCACATGAAAGACACGGTGAAGTGGAACCTCTGTTTGAGGCCTCTGAAGGTGATGAAGGACTGTCCGGGGAAGCTGCGCGTGGTCATCTGGCAGTAGGGCTTCTCGTACTCCCCCGCAGGACACTGGCACATGAACCCCCCAACCAGCAGGTCCACGCACCTCCCCCCGTTCTTGCACACCCCCGGGATGCAGCGCCCCGAGCGGGCGTTCACCTCGCAGTGCTCGCCTGTGGAGGGAGAGATCACGGAATCACATCCCCGAGATAACGGAATTCCGGACTACACTGGCAGGTATGCATCTGAAGGCCATTCAACAAGGCAAACGTGGGCTAATGTTAGCTTTTCGACTTAAACAATGAACGAAAATTGCTACTAACAGGGAAGACAACGGGAGGTTGGTAATCATTTGGCTGGCATTTTGGCTTCCTAACTTTGCAAAGAACAAGAATCTGTGGTTAATCCACAGTGAAAACTGTTCTTTGTTTCTTCTATCTTAATTAAATCAGCATTGCTGGGGAACAAAATATAAGCTTCTATTTGAAATTGCTCAACAGTAGCAATTACTGAGGGGAGCACACTTGTTGTCTGGTGACATCAGTAATGCTAAGGGTGAGGATTATTAGACTTGAAAAATAGTGTTTAGACAATGTTCTGCATTTGTTGAATACTCAACATTGTTAGTAGGTAAATGGTGAGCTAACAAAGGCTGAATGGCTTGTCCTCATTATATATTCCTATGCTATTCATGCACTTTATTTATTTTTTTTGTTTTTGAGTAAAAGGTGCTCTAAAGATTTTTTAAAAATAAGAACTAGTGTCATATTATTGTATGCATGTAATAGTAGTTCACAGACAAACAGGGGCTTACTTCACTACCATGAGATATGAACCCAAAATTCACTTTGATTACACCCTTAAAACTCTGCTGCAATACTTTATTAGATCTTAATAATCTTTAAGAAGATATTGTACATTTTTAAGTGTCGCTTAAAATGTTGAAATCTTTCTTTGTATTCCTTGTCACATCCAGGAATTAAAAGATTGTCAGCGGGTCTTATTATTAAGAGTCAGATTCATGTGGATATTATTATGGTCACTGGTGCCACCAAATTATCATGTAGCCTACATGCCCTTTTCTGATTCAATGTGACAGACTCTTCTTCAGACTCTTATGTCCTCTCCAAGTATGTCAAAACAACCCATCTTGTCACTACTGCAGCCGTGACCCCAGCTGACCCCTGTCCCCCGGAGAAAGCAAACGGCTCAGAGCACAACGGCAGCAGGACAATAGCCCGTCTCTCCACCTCGAGCAGTGCCAACATGGCGGCCAATGAACACCTGGCAGTAGGCCGTTACCCTGGTAACCTCTGCTTCCCTCTATTGGACAGAGCCATCACCGCTCCCTACTAGCAACTACACTGAGTTTTAGGCTGTTTCAGCCATGTCCAGTTAAAGAGTGTGGCCATGACTGAAGTCTAGGATATTTCCCAAAATTTACATTCACTGCATGCATAAATATTTTGTTTGTGATCAAGTGTTTTCATTCAGATTAGAGATTAGCGCAGAAAGAAATTGGGTGCCTCCGTGGCGTAGCCTGTGAGAGCGCTGTCCGCATGCTCATTGCGAGCTGCGACGTCGGCGGTCCGAGTCCAGCCGCGCAACCTTTGTCGCATGCGTCTCTCCCTTTCTCTCGCTCCCATTCTTCCTGGCTCTCTACACCGTGCCGTCCAATAAAGCTGAACAGCTCCAAAAAAAAAAAACTTTAAACAAAAAAAAGACATGACATTGACAGCTGCTGAGTGCCAAGCACCTAATTTCCTACGACTACCTCCATTACTCCATGCATATTAATGACACGCATTAGGGATCAATTCCCAGACTCCTGTGCCTTCACTTATGAAGAAGGGCCTAATCAGCAGGGCAGAACTGCAGTGTAAAGGAGGAACCGTGGCCGAGTGCCACGAAGAATTCAGACCGCTTCCATGGCAACCGGAGCAGCGGAACAGAATATCCCGTCTCTAGGGAACGCGTGCATCGTCGGATGCCTGAGGTTGTCCGGGCAGCAGGCCGACTGACGGTTCTGACTCGCGGACGAACGCAAAAACACTTGTACCAGAGAAAGCTCTCTGCAAGCGTACCTAGTCTTATTTTCACCGTGTCCTGTTATTTATTCATTTTTTTCATTAATTTAATTTACGGCCACAGCACTGTGGCAAATACTTACAGCCTCCTTTTCGAGGCTGAGCTCCTTTTCGAGGCTGACGGTATCGGTCAGACTGGTTCTGGTTCAAGCAAAAGCGAAACGGACTGTCCGCTGACTGGCCGGCAGATTGTGGAACGGCTTTGCACATCGGCCGTTACCATGACAAGATCTGGGCAGCAAGCGAGTTTGCAGAGCAGGACACTGGAAGCTGACCCTTATTACCCTCCAATAATAACCCCCCCCCACCCCCTCTCCTCTCTCTTCCTCCCCCTTTCTGAAAAAATTACAGGGATCCGGTTTCTGCTCGCATGAAAAACCAAAGGAGAATACAGTCAAAGGCGCTGTCATCACCCCTCATAATAACCACAAACCAGCAGCAGTGCTTGAACTGTGACCTTCAAAGGCAAGAGGCTGCAATGGGATGAGGTAATTAGCAGGTAATTGGTCCTGTGAAGGAAAGTTTTGGGGTGGCAGGGGTCTGTGGGCAGGGCTCTCACAGAGGATTTTGAGGCGCTTGTGAGATCAGAGGCATTGCTATAACAGATAACAGGTTTTGATTAGGGGGGGGGGGGGGTGCTATATCGAGGAGAGAGGAACTTGAAACTGAGAAACTGGCCTTCTTAGACTCCCCACACAATCCCATGATACACTGGGAGAGAAAGGGACAGAATTCACGGAAAAGCTCAAGCCTTTTAGCAGGGTCTACTTTACACAAACACCATTTTTCCCACAGCACCTTGGGGTTGTCTCGACATTTTAATTAATGAAAGCTGTATGCACAAACATTGTCCAAAAAATATACCGGGCCAAATAAATGTTTAATTTGGTGCAGACTCAAAGCGGAACATTCCATTAAATCACAGTCTATTAAAATACAGCTCTGGCACACTATAAAGAAGCCAGACTTTTTGTGTACAATATGCATTTTAGAAATAAACCTCAAGAGAGAGAGTTGATAACAACCTGTGTGGCCCACACAGGAGGAAAGAGAGAGAGATAGAGAGAGGGAGAGGAAGAGAGAAAGACAGAAGAGAGTGAGAGGAGTACTGCATTATAATGAATGATAATTGTTTTTCCCTGCTGAAGTTTGTCTGGAGAATCGTTTGTTGTCTTTGTCACACTTGGCAGCGCAGTCTAACATTACACCAAAAAAAGCAAACGCCAAATTGAAAGCGATATTGACAGCCGCGGAGAATGAGCGCATTGAAAAGACAAAAAAGAGGAGAGGACAAATAAAAGAACAGAGAGAAAGAAGAAAGGGAGGGAAAGAACAAGGTGGGGATCGGGAAAGAGAGATAGATGAAGTGAGAGCGCTCAAGAGAGAGATTCAGAGAGAGAGAAAGAGAGAGAGAGCGAGAGAGACAGATAGAGAGATTCAGAGAGAGAGAGAGAGAGAGAGAGAGAAAGAGAGAGAGAGAGACAGATAGAGAGATTCAGAGAGAGAGATTCAGAGAGAGAGAGAGAGACAGATAGAGAGAGAGAAAGAGAGAGAGAGAGAGAGAGACAGATAGAGAGATTCAGAGAGAGAGAGAGACAGATAGAGAGAGAGAAAGAGAGAGAGAGAGAGAGAGACAGATAGAGAGATTCAGAGAGAGAGAGAGACAGATAGAGAGAGAGAAAGAGAGAGAGAGAGAGAGAGACAGATAGAGAGATTCAGAGAGAGAGAGAGAGAGAGAGAGACAGATAGAGAGATTCAGAGAGAGAGAGAGAGAAGCTCACCGGTGAAGTCCTCCAGGCACTCGCAGGTGTATCCGCCCTCGCGGCTGTGGCAGCGGCCGTTGTTGAGGCAGGGCGCGGAGTAGCACAGGTCCACCTCCGTCTCGCAGTAGTCGCCGGCGAAGCCGGGCGGGCAGCGGCAGCGCAGGCCGTTGATGGGGTGTATGGGCCGGAAGAGGACGGTGTCGGAGGCGATGAAGGGCGCCGAGCTGTCGAAGCGCAGCACCGACACGCACTTCATGTAGTTCTCGCAGGGCTCGCGCAGGCAGATGTTGTCGTCGAAGGGCAGCACGCGCTGGGCCGAGACCCGCGTCAGGAGCGTCCGGTTCAGGTAGATGTGCTCCTGGAGCTCCTCGGACGGGACGAAGCGGCCGGGCGGGGCGCCGGGGGCCAGGGCCGAGAACGTGACGTTGAGGATGCCGACGCGGACGTCGGCGTCGTTCTGGATGTTGAAGACGAAGACGCGGTCGGGGCTGGTGGAGAGCACGGCGGCCACGCCGTCGGAGAACAGCGAGAGGAGCGGCGACAGGAAGCGCTCCTGGGACATGTTCTCCAGGCGCACCGTGATGCTGTTGGTCAGCATGTCGTCCGTGATGATGGTGACGCGCAGCGTGCAGAGCGCAGTGACGACGTGGAGCCCGTCTGTAACCCACGACAACACAACACGTCATCCACAGATACTACCACAACACGTTATACACAGATACTACCACAAAACGTTATACACAGATACTACCACAACACGTTATACACAGATACTACCACAACATGTTATACACAGATACTACCACAACATGTTATACACAGATACTACCACAACACGTTATACACAGATACTACCACAACACGTTATACACAGACACTACCACAACACGTTATACACATATACTACCACAACACGTTATACACAGACACTACCACAACACGTTATACACAGACACTACCACAACACGTTATACACATATACTACCACAGCAATTCATCCACAGATACTACCACAACACGTCATCCACAGATACTACCACAACACGTTATACACAGATACTACCACAACACGTCATCCACAGATACTACCACAACATGTTATACACAGATACTACCACAACATGTTATACACAGATACTACCACAACACGTTATACACAGATACTACCACAACACGTTATACACAGACACTACCACAACACGTTATACACATATACTACCACAACACGTTATACACAGACACTACCACAACACGTTATACACAGACACTACCACAACACGTTATACACATATACTACCACAGCAATTCATCCACAGATACTACCACAACACGTCATCCACAGATACTACCACAACACGTTATACACAGATACTACCACAACACGTCATCCACAGATACTACCACAACACGTTATACACATATACTACCACAACACGTTATACACAGACACAACCACAACACGTTATACACATATACTACCACAACACGTTATACACAGATACTACCACAACACGTTATACACAGATACTACCACAACACGTTATACACAGATACTACCACAACACGTTATACACAGATACTACCACAACACGTTATACACATATACTACCACAACACGTTATACACAGACACTACCACAACACGTTATACACATATACTACCACAATATGTTATACACAGATACTACCACAACACTTTATACACATATATTACCACAACACGTTATACACAGACACTACCACAACACGTTATACACAGACACTACCACAGACACTATATCCACATACACTACCACAACACTTCATCTACAGACACGACCACAACACTTCATCCACAGACACTACCACAACACAGCATCCACATACAATACCACAACACTCCATCCACAGACACGACCACAACACTTCATCCACAGACACGACCACAACACGTTATACACATATACTACCACAACACGTCATCTACAGATACTACCACAATACGTTATACACAGACACTACCACAACACGTTATACACATATACTACCACAACACGTCATCCACAGATACTACCACAATACGTTATACACAGACACTACCACAACACGTTATACACATATACTACCACAACACGTTATACACAGACACTACCACAACACGTTATACACAGACACTACCACAACACGTTATACACATATACTACCACAACACGTTATACACAGATACTACCACAACACGTTATACACAGACACTACCACAACACGTTATACACATATACTACCACAACACGTTATACACAGACACTACCACAACACGTTATACACATATACTACCACAACACGTCATCCACAGATACTACCACAACACGTTATACACATATACTACCACAATACGTTATACACAGATACTACCACAACACGTTATACACAGACACTACCACAACACGTTATACACAGACACTACCACAGACACTATATCCAAATACACTACCACAACAATTAATCTACAGACACGACCACAACACTTCATCCACAAACACTACCACAGACACTATATCCACATACACTACCACAACACTTCATCTACAGACACGACCACAACACCTCATCCACATACAGTATCACAATACTGCATCTACAGACACTACTGGACTGGCTGTACTGAGGCTTACAGGCTCAACCAAAACAACAAGCAGACACAACTGGAGCTCTGATACTATACTGTAACATACTGTGGCAGGAAACAAAACACCATTCACAGTCATGCAAACATGGGCAGCAAGAGCTGTCATATTTACTCTGTGAAGCTGCTTCAACACCTTAAACCCACTGAAAGCAGATAGGCCATGTTCTACATACAAAGTCTGCCAACATGAGGGCAAAGGGCAATCACACACAATCAGATAAGCTGCATTCACAAACACACACAGACGGCATTGTATCAGAGACCAGCCGACATAATGCACTGAGCTTTAGTCACCACAAAGACAGGAAACATGACATCTCCAGGTCAGCAGCGTCGAGAGATACGTTAGACACAATACGTTAGAACATCACCACCTAAACCTGTGAATCCAGAACAATATTCTGCGGTCACCAGAAACCTGAGTTCAGTCAGTAAAATCTAAACAATTCAAGTATGAATGTAGTGGTGTTGACTTATAGCTTCTCGTGAAAGACAAGACACGCTCTTCGTTTTAGCGTGGAAATTGATTTGTGTTACACGGAGGCAGAGCGCAGATGTTTTCAAATTCCCTTCACCTCGACGCTGAATAAACAGTGACAGGAACGCTCCACTCACTACATTGCTGCAGTGTTTAAGGCTAACCCATTTTTCATTGATAATCAGATGTGCTGGAAGGCCTTTTTCTTGCCAAACCTGAGCAGCTGCACCTTTTCTAGCACATAGAGCCAGATTCCTAGCGGCTAAATTCTTTTAAAGTGCACGGAGAGGCCTGACTTTCCACATTCTCTTCATAAAACAAAGTATTAATACAACGGACTGTACATGATGTGTGTAAACAGAACAGATGCCTGCTTAAAATATGCACGGCTATTGCTTATTAATTTGTCACTAATTTGTGACGTGCGGTTGCAGACCTGGAATTAAGCACAATTTTTGAGGCACCTAAATATCTTTTTATTTCGCCATGAGGGATCTATGGCATCCATCTATGGCAGGCTGTATTTGGCCCCCAGGGCTGCATTTTGGCCCCTGGCTAGCAGTGGAATAGTCTCTCAGCCTTAAAATATAAGGGTGATTTGAGATTTTTGGCTTCCACGTTACCTGTGCGCGAAGGCTAAAAATCACTCAACATGCAGTTGGGTGAGAAATCGAAGGCCCAGCTCAAATCCAACAGTCGGAGAGGCTGCCCTTCACGCCGGCTCACTCCCACATTCCCTAATCCCATTAATCAGAGGTTTGATTGAACGGAATTTCCTTGATCTTGCTCTTGGAAAACTGGGATTGTGATAAGTCTTCCAAACACGGCTGCGCACCAGAAGGACCGGTGTCAGGTCAAATGGGACACGGTTCAAACCAAATTATCACGGTTACTTTTCAGCGGCTATTTTAATCCTCAACATCTTCACACTCACCGGGACATTCTAGACTCCTTGCTGTAAACAAGTTGTACTCCAGAATTTGTTACATGGCACATTTAACTCTATCAGAGGTGAATAGTAACTATGGCAATGGTGATGTGAATTTCAGTTTTCCTGCTCTTTATGTGTTCAGCTCTTCTTCTGAAGCGGAGTCACCTGAACAGACACAGGGGACGTGTCTCCCAGGTCAACTGCTTCAGAGTCTGTCCAGCTATTGGTTCAGGACTTGTTCAGATAGTACATTGCAGAGTACCTATTTTACACTAGATTTCTTTATGCAGTGGGAATTAAAGGATAAAGCCGCCTAATTTCCTTAAATTCATATGTTGTTACAATTATTGAAGTTGCAATGTAGTCTGACTCATTTTCATCAGATTTACATTTTTACAAATTCACACGCTCATTGCTCCCTTGGCATTTTAGAGGGTCTAGGTACGGAGGTTCTCCCCCATTGGCACTGCCCACCCCACACCCCCCACCCCACCCTCGAGTGACAGGCCACACTCTTACTTGAACGCAGCACAAAACAATTACAGGACAAAGAAGCCTGGTTTCCACTCTGTTACACAAGCCGCACGGTGGGACAGCGAGCTTCAGGCACCACGCGGGCCACCGGCGGCTGCACCAAGACCTCAAACGTGCCTCAAACCGACAGCTGTCTAAAACTCGGCAACCATTTTCATTTCAAAGTCTGCATTTTAAAAAAAAAGCTATCACAACCATTGTAACTCTGTTGCTGGACACTGCCCATGTGATCACTCTGAGGTCATTGTTTATCTCCACTGACATGCTGCAATGCATGAATTTAACAGAGTTCAGTAAGCTGATGCTTTCTGGTCTTTTGTTCAAAATTAATCACTCATTTCAATAACCGGACGCCTTGTGAGGGATTAACTGACGTCAGACCACTGGCTGTAGGAGGGGTGTTCACTCACACATGTAGCCCTCCTACTTTTTACATTAATGCGCATACACACACTCACACACCAGCATGCCTCTCCACGACCTGATCCTCCCCAGCCAATCAAATGACTGACTGCCACAAGAAACCAGGTCACTAAGTGCTTTGTCCAATAAAATCACAACTGTCACAAGCGCCCACTTCGCTGAGCACTTAGACAAAACTGACCTGCTTGCACCCTGCTTAAGAAACGGAGTCATCATTAACCATTTCGGGGCCGAGGGCATTAATCAGGCTTGGGAAAAGCTGACAGATTTGGGAGACACATCACCACTCACAGAGTACTAATGGGGCTGACTTCCTACTTCCCACCCCCGTCAGCAGTTTGACAAATGGTCCATTTTTATAAACCCAGCAAGCATCCCGTCCATCAACTTTAATTATTGCCCGTCGAGAGTGAGGTTAACATCCTCACAGCTCGCTGTGGTTAACATCCTCCTTGCAGCACAACAGTCCAACACCTGTGTAATCTTAAAGAACACAAGACTGAGCGTTGTGAGAGAGAGTCTGGCTTTCACTGACACCTCAAAGTAAAGCTATCTTCATTCTGGATAAGAGAACAAAGAGCAAAATTAAGTCATGTAAATAAAATTAAATATGGCAGGTTGCAGAAGGTTCGTCCTTTAAGGTTTCTCTCATAGCACAACGGCCTAAAGAAGAAACGGGAAACACACAGATAACAGTGAACCACAGCTGTGCTGCATGCACCCTGCTGGCACAGAAAATCAGTATGATGTTGGACTCGAATGCTGGTAACGTTGGCTAGACTTTGGATTTTGGTTGGAAATAAAAATTGGATAGACGTCAAAAATAATGTTGACCCGACGTCATAACCTGACGTGTAGACGTCAGCCGGAGCTCAGAATTGGCCATGTCTTAATTACACCCAAAATCCAACGTCAAAATGATATCAGCATTAGATGTTGGTATTTTGATGCCGGGTAGACGTTGGTTCAGCCTCAGTCGTGCTGCATGCAGGTTCAGCCTAAGCTGTGCTTCCTGTAGGTGAAGCCTAAGCTGTGTTGCCTGTAGGTGAAGCCTAAGCTGTGCTGCCTGTAGGTGAAGCCTAAGTTGTGCTGCCTGTAGGTGTAGCCTAAGTTGTGCTGCCTGTAGGTGTAGCCTAAGCTGTGCTGCATGTGGGTGAAGCCTAAGTTGTGCTGCCTGTAGGTGTAGCCTAAGCTGTGCTGCCTGTAGGTGAAGCCTAAGTTGTGCTGCCTGTAGGTGAAGCCTAAGTTGTGCTGCCTGTAGGTGAAGCCTAAGTTGTGCTGCCTGTAGGTGAAGCCTAAGTTGTGCTGCCTGTAGGTGAAGCCTAAGTTGTGCTGCCTGTAGGTGAAGCCTAAGCTGTGCTGCATGTGGGTGAAGCCTAAGTTGTGCTGCCTGTAGGTGTAGCCTAAGCTTGCTGCCTGTAGGTGTAGCCTAAGTTGTGCTGCATGTGGGTGAAGCCTAAGTTGTGCTGCCTGTAGGTGAAGCCTAAGCTGTGCTGCCTGTAGGTGTAGCCTAAGTTGTGCTGCATGTGGGTGAAGCCTAAGTTGTGCTGCCTGTGGGTGAAGCCTAAGCTGTGCTGCCTGTAGGTGAAGCCTAAGTTGTCCTGCCTGTAGGTGAAGCCTAAGTTGTGCTGCCTGTAGGTGAAATCTAAGCTGTGCTGCCTGTAGGTGTAGCCTAAGTTGTGCTGCATGTGGGTGAAGCATAAGCTGTGCTGCATGTGGGTGAAGCCTAAGTTGTGCTGCCTGTGGGTGAAGCCTAAGCTGTGCTGCATGTGGGTGAAGCCTAAGTTGTCCTGCCTGTAGGTGAAGCCTAAGTTGTGCTGCCTGTAGGTGAAATCTAAGCTGTGCTGCCTGTAGGTGTAGCCTAAGTTGTGCTGCATGTGGGTGAAGCATAAGCTGTGCTGCATGTGGGTGAAGCCTAAGTTGTGCTGCCTGTGGGTGAAGCCTAAGTTGTGCTGCCTGTAGGTGTAGCCTAAGCTGTGCTGCATGTGGGTGAAGCCTAAGCTGTGCTGCATGTGGGTGAAGCCTAAGTTGTGCTGCCTGTAGGTGAAGCCTAAGTTGTGCTGCCTGTAGGTGAAATCTAAACTGTGCTGCCTGTAGGTGTAGCCTAAGTTGTGCTGCCTGTAGGTGAAGCCTAAGTTGTGCTGCATGTGGGTGAAGCCTAAGTTGTGCTGCCTGTGGGTGAAGCCTAAGCTGTGCTGCATGTGGGTGAAGCCTAAGCTGTGCTGCATGTGGGTGAAGCCTAAGTTGTGCTCGCTGTAGGACAGAAAGAAGCTCTGACAGGGGCAGAACCGCTCCACAGACCCCTCCTGCAGTCACCGCCGCCTTCCTGTGACACGGCACCCCATGCATTCTGATGCTATACTTAGCAGCACAGAGGGTATTCGGCATTTGAAGTCATGGCACCGCGAGTACGCCGGTAAGACAGACAGGGTGCCATCAGTCATCAATGAAAACATAGTAATGAGACTGCACTGTAAACTAACTGACTTGCTGCAGATCCAGGCTGGAGAATCTGCTCACAATGTTGGGTGGTAATCGACTGAAAATATGAACTCTTCAGACAAATTCAGCACTAGGAAATCTGTGGGCTATGGAGTAAACAGCAAGACCTAATATTTATAAATGCCAAACCATGCAAGGTTGTAGTAGAAAATGGCAAGAGACATTAAGGAAAGTGAAATATCTGTTGATTATTAAGTGTGTATCACATGCACAGACAGCCAGCTTAACAGTGGTGGTATATTACTAATTAACAAGGACTGTAAAAGCACAAGTACTGTGTGCCATAGGTCTGAAGAAGGCTGCTATATCTGCAAGTCACTGGTATGCAGCCAATAAACACTAAAGATGTTTCTAAAGATGTAAAAAAAGATTTTGTGATAGATCCCCTGCACTTGACAAAAGCACTATTACCCCAACGAGTCAGATTTCTATTAAACTGTCAATTGCTGTTCATTTTCAATCATAGGACTCACACCCAGATCATATTTAATTAACTTTAGAAATGCCCAAGTAGGTCACTAACCATGGCAGTGGGGCTTATGTCATCCTTAAGCGCTAAAATCTCACAAAGTCCTGATATTTAGGAGTAGTGCATTACCGTACGCAAGTACTGCTAGCCACAAAATATTTACCTCTTTATTATTTAATAAGATACCCTCTGTTGGTGATCAGTGACTGTTGGTGACCTTTGACACCTCCCACTAACAAAAAATTACGATGGGATGGTCTCGGTCTTACAAGAAAAAATAGTTTCTAGTTGTTCAAAACAAAAGGTCCAGCTCCTCCATTATTGACACAACGAACCAAAAGGTTAAAAGGATTATTTTACATTTTGCTAGAGAAATAGAAATGGTAAAGGGAGTAGGCTAGCCCAACCTCCTCAACACACACAGGCACACACATGCATGAACACGCACACACACAGGCGCACGCACGCACGCATGCACGCACACACGCACGCACGCACACACACACACTGCAGTCAC
This sequence comes from Synaphobranchus kaupii, assembly GCA_029718625.1. NCBI lineage: Eukaryota > Metazoa > Chordata > Actinopteri > Anguilliformes > Synaphobranchidae > Synaphobranchus > Synaphobranchus kaupii. Next base: position 15,321,209 of record CM056377.1, on the reverse strand, counting down.
TTTATCTCCAGCTCCAGTACAAGACAATTAATCCACAGATTCAGAAAAAAGGGAAAAGAATTTTTTTTTATTTTGTTTGTACATGCCTCTCAAATAACTCATCTCCTTATTAACTCGGACAACATAAAATAAAACCAACAAATTACCATTGTCTGTGTCAGACTTTCCTGTTATTTATATAGCTATTCAAGTTTATATTTAAGCCAAAAAAAGTGTTTAAAAAATATAGCTGAGGCAGTAATCCTTGCTGTGAGTAATGCTGTTGGGGAACAATGAGCCAGCTGATCCCTAGCTTTCAACTGACAATTCAAATTTTTGAATGACAACAAAGCCAACCAATAAGAGAAGCATAAGACCCCCCCCCTCCCATTTTCTGTGGAAATGTACCTGAACATTCAGTTCATGCTCTCTGACTCCAGAAAACCTCAAACATTAGGTCAAACTGACACCACAGTCTTATGTGTCAACAAAACTTTGTCTTAAGTGCTGCAAAATGGATTGTTTTTGGAAGACAATCTGTAAAGTGTGTAATCTAGCACTTCCACCACTAACTGCCACCTCTGCTTACATTTTGTCATGTTTCAAACCTAAAACTCAAATGTAATTTACACTGTTCCCATAAAACTTCTTAAGAGTCCATTAGCGGGAATGTGTTTTGTACCAAAGTACTACAAATCCAGATGCATTTTTCTACCAAAAAGCTCCCGAAAAATTCCACTTAAGAAATATCACCCTGGTCCCACAGCTGTAATGGAGGCGTTGGGGAGGGTGGGCAGCACTCTCGGTTCACGCGTTTTACATAAACCATGAATTAATATAACGTTCCAGTCATAACATCTACATTCGGTATGATCACGGGGCGTCTCTCACTGTGTATTGATGACTGACAGATGACTGCCATCCTGTGTGATTTGGCAGGGTGAAAGGTTTCATAATCTCAGCAATGAGACCCCCATCCTATCCTGTTAAGGCACTGTCCTTGTGTGTGGATGGGCCCCCTGGTCTAGTATCTATTAAAAGGATAGGCCACTTTCTGTGTTGTTTTAAAATACAATTTCAGTTTTACTTCATGTTTTCCGTTGACAGAGACAGATGTTTACATGCAATTAAGGATACTTTTGAGATTTAGAGAGGTTTCTGATGATCTTCCAGCTTTACAATGGCTGGTATTGGGGAATTTGTGGTCTAAACTCTAAAGCAAGAAAATACACTTCAAATAACTCCTAAGCCACTTGTACATTGGCATTGCATTTTCAGAGACAGGACACATGAATGCATTAATTTTATAGCATTTAGTCACAATTATGTTACAAAAAAGTTTTTTTAACGTCATACTGGTTGGCCCAAATAAATCCCACAGTAAACACAACAACATTCTGCCCAAGTGCTTCCTTGAGCAGAAGGAAAATTATACTAAACATACTTGTTTAAGGAATAATTGGATTATATAAATACATACAATCTTCAGAGGCATAATGTGAGAGAGAGAGAAAGAGAAATAGAGAGAGAGAGAGAGAGAGAGAAGATCCAGCTGGCTGCACTTGTTTGAGGAAATTATGTAACATGGTTGTAGTTACAACGATGTAAATGAGGAAATGAGGTTGTCAGAGTTGATCACAGCAAACGTGTCTCATTGACTGGATAAGACAATGACAAATCTTCTTTTACACAAGCGGCTTTCATACACACCGCAAAAAGACACTACAACCCACAGTAACCACTTGGAGAACTCTATGGTAACAACTACTACCACAGAATCTTTAGTCACCAGATACTCAGCTCTTTAACACTGAATATTCCATCTTCCTTCAGTTGACAGCAACACATTGAATGAGAACATTTAACAACTTTAAAATAACACCAGAAACTCCATTATCTCATCGCCTGACATTAAGAATACAACACTTATTGATTGTAAATGGGCCTTCTGCGCCTTCTTGGTGATATCACACTTTTGTATTCCCGAGAGTAACAGATTAGAATTCTAGAAGTGTCCGAGTAGGCTTCTGCCAATCAAAATCACTTGGAGAGCTGGACTGCCCTAAGAGAATTCACTCAGGGATGTAAAAGCACACACAGTATAATTTTAACCTACTGCAGCATTTACCAGGGACCTGCAAAACCATAAACGGCCATTAAGCAGTAATGCACTGCTCTTCAGCTCCAAGTGAAACCTTTCAAAGAGCTTTTATAAGGTGGCTAGCTGCCCTAATACAATACAGTAAACAGCCCTTACAGCTTTACAGCTGACTCAAAGACAATGTACTCCACACACACATACAGTTGAAGTCAGAAGTTTACATACACTTAGGTTGAAGTCATTAAAACTAATTTTATGTTAGCAAACTATAGTGTTGACAAGTCAGTTAGGACATCTACTTTGTGACACAAGTAATTTTTCCAACAATTGTTTACAGATTATTTCATTTTTAATTCACTATATCACAATTCCAGTGGGTCAGAAGTTTACATACACTAAGTTGACTGTGCCTTTAAACAGCTTGGAAAATTCCAGAAAATGATGTCATGGCTTTAGAAACGTCTGTGTAATTGACATTATTTGAGTCAATTGGAGGTGTACCTGTGGATGTATTTTAAGGCCTACCTTCAAACTCAGTGCCTCTTTGCTTGACATCATTGGAAAATCAAAAGAAATCAGCCAAGAAAATTGTGGACCTCCACAAGTCTGGTTCATCCTTGGGAGCAATTTCCAAACACCTGAAGGTACCACGTTCGTCTGTACTACTGTACAAACAATAGTACGCAAGTATAAACACCATGGGACGCAGCGTCATACCACTCAGGAAGGCGGCTACCTCCTAGAGATGAACGTGATTTGGTGCGAAAAGTGCAAATCAATCCCAGAACAACAGCAAAGGAGCTTGTGAAGATGCTGGAGGGAACAGGTACAAAAGTATTTATATCCACAGTAAAATGAGTCCTATATCAACATAACCTGAAAGGCTGCTCAGCAAGGAAGAAGCCACTACTCCATAAAAAAGCCAGACTAGCCAGTTTGCAACTGCACATGGGGACAAAGATCTTACTTTTTGGAGAAATGTCCGCTGGTCTGATGAAACAAAAATTGAACTGTTTGGCCATAATGACCATCGTTATGTTTGGAGGAAAAAGGGTGAGGCTTGCAAGCTGAAGAACATCATCTCAACCGTGAAGCATGGGGGTGGCAGCATCAGGTTGTGGGGGTCTGCTTTGCTGCAGGAGGGACTGGTGCACTTCATAAAATAGATGGCATCATGAGGAAGGAAAATGATGTGGGCAGAACTGAAAAAGGGTGTGCGAGCAAGGAGGCCTACAAACCTGACTCAGTTACACCAGTTCTGTCAGGAGGAATGGGCCAAAATTCCAGCAACTTATTGTGAGAAGCTTGTGGAAGGCTACCCGAAATGTTTGACCCATGTTAAACAATTTAAAGGCAATGCTATCAAATACTAACAGAGTGTATGTAAACTTCTGACCCACTGGGAATGTGATGAAAGAAATAAAAGCTGAAATAAATCATTCTCTCTACTATGATTCTGACATTTCACATTCTTAAAATAAAGTTGTGATCCTAACTGACCTAAGACAGGGAATGTTTACTAGGATTAAATCAGGAATTGTGAAAAACTGAGTTTAAATGGATTTGCCTAAGGTGTATGTAAACTTTCAACTTCAACTGTATGCATATATATAAACACACACACACACACACACACACACACACAAGGACATGGATTCTTCAGATGTAATGGAGCGAAACTGTGAGAAAATGTACTGAGGAAGGTAGAAGAAAGGTAAGCTCAGGAGAAGAAGAGTTGGATAGGGTGGGAGATGAGGAGAACAGACATTGGATTGGAATTTGGAAATTGGTGGCATGTAATAGTCCAGTGGCTTTAGTCATCATTGCTGGCCATCGATACTCCACCCACACTGTGGTCTGGTGCAACACCCCTGTGGTTGGATGCCATGGTATTACACGGCAGAAGTTCATGCTAGTGCCAACACCCACACCCTGACCTTGGACCTTTAGCCACCTTTTAGCCACCTTGGCCGCACTTAAAACATTCCTTTCTAAAGAGGCATTCAAGGAATTGCCATGAATTCTTTCATGTTTCTTTTTACCTTACAAATACTATCTTTATTTTATGAGTTTAGCCTTGATTTTACAGTGTTCATCTTCCTGTTTGTGATGGCTGCATAACTTTTGATTCATTTGACAAAGCCCTTGATTCATAAATAACAGCGCATTATAATAATAATCCTGCTACTTGATCCATAAATAACAGTGCATTATAATAATAATCCTGCTACTTGATTCACAGAGTCTCTCAGACTTCTGGCCCTTACTTGGACTCGAGCATTTTGGGTAAAGACGCATCTCCCTGCTTTTCAGCCCTCCTTCCCACCTGAAGAAGCGGTTCTCCCTGTTAGCGAGCCGGAGGAATTTTCATAAAGCAAAGCATCTCTCCCGCCGAGCACCTTCTCGGGGCAGCGGGGCCGCCGTAACCGACGGTAACCAGGTGTCGAGGTCAGCCGGCAGGGGCTTTGATCTCGGGCGACTACGTGAGCGCGCGGAGCTCAGCACCCTCGGGGGGGGGGAGTCACCTGATCGCCCGTGTGGATATTACTCCGCTCCCTTCCCTTGGGCCTACCTGCTCTTACACACCGTGCCGCCCTTAGAAACCCTCTGTCGACAAGTCACAACTCTTTCACACGCGTCCAACGCACAGGTATTCATACACTTCGGATATAATGGCGTGAACAGAACAAACAACAGTCACATGATAAAAAGGACCGTATTGGTTCTGCTATTGGTGGATAATTTCCTAATGCGCCGTAAACCGTCACTTAGAGAAACAGGGAGCCAAATTACTCTTTGTGAGCCTCAGGGGTTAGAAAACAAGATCTCCTCACATCAAGCACATAGGAACTGGAACACGTTAAAAGCGGCGCATTGGCTACTGACCCAATCAATCATCATAGATGAGTCTAATGAGCAACAAGAAGCAGGTTTCACACAGATAATACACAGTAACTAAGTAAGTATTTATTACAATGGGTGACGCTAGGTTCACGCCATGAAGTCACGGTCAGGATTTTGGACCAGGGGGCACCCAAGGACTTCCACGGGGGAGGGCCCTGTCTGGCATCAACTTTACGGCGGGCGGCGCGGACGGCAGGCAGCACGACCATGGCGGACCCGTCCCCTCGGGGTCCCTCTGTTGAGCAGAGGTCAGCATTCCCTCACAGGTATTTATTTAACCCTGTTTAACCCTGTTTAACCCTCGGGGGGGGTGCCCGTCACCACAGGTACGAGGCAAATACGGCTGCACATGCACTTGGCCAGCTGTACATACAATTGGCCCCGCCCACCAAGTGGAAAAAGGAGGCGGAGTTTAGTCACATGATTCCAAGTTGTCACCACATCATCTCTCAGAGATTGCATCAGTATTATTACTACGGCACGCTTTGGGGAATTAGGGAAGGTGCAATATATAATCCTGATCTTCCGATTCTCTATCACACCACAGGCTACTCAGCCACCTGCTGCCTTGACTGTGAACACACTTACTTATTTAATTCATCTTTTGCAGTGAAAATTAAATTCAGCAGCTCTTTAGCTCTGAAAGCAGGAAGCTCATTACATTAAGCAATAGCAAAAAGCCTTTGAGTCCAACTCCGGCTCTTCGGTTTACACACGTTAAACAAAGCCCATTTATCTGGACTTTATTTACCTGGTATTCAGAGTGATTTCTGTTATCCCACCGGGTTCAGTTTACAGCTGCAAGCCTGCAGATCGTCTAGCACTACACACTCCACGCCTGTTAGACACACTTGGAACTCACAAGACAGGTGAGATGCCTCATTTTAAACGCCTTGTGATATCTGAGCGAGTCAGATCGGCACTCCTGGTTGGAATTTCCCCCTCTGAAGCTGCAGTGTATCTCTCCTGCTGGTCCGTATTGGGTTCCTCAATGAGAACGTCCTCCTTTGGTCTCTTAATTAATTTACACAGTCTGGGTCGGCTTTGGGACTTTTACGGTTCAGCTAAGAACAATGTTCATTTTCACAAGTGCCAGACTTCACAGCTGTTTGAGAGCTGTTTAAGAGGCTGATACTGGGCAGTGGGGTTTGTGTGTAGCTACTGTACTGTACTGAAGTAAAATACATAATTATAATTAAAAAGAAGAATAGTTTTGGAGATTTAAAAGAATAACATGCATAGTTGTCTGAAGGCATGAGGGTTTAAGGTGACACAGGTACGTATTAAAGGGAAATACAAAATCTTAAGAAGTTGTTTCACTGTCGAAGAACACTGAGTTACGTGACGAGAGAAAAAAAAGCTTTAAAAGCAACATGGGTAAATTTGTGTTTGAGATGACAGCATGTCGGCAGGCGAGACGTCACCTCAGGGCTATTTCTGCTGGCCAGTTGTTTTTACGGAGCCATATAGCAACTCGCCTAGCCTTGATGTGTTTTTTTATTCCACATTCGTGCATTTTGCACAGAAACATTAACGGATATCGTCATATATCTCGGGAAGAACGCTGCAGGCAGTAAGTTGTGATTTGATAAATGGTACTTCATTAACACATAGCTTGTCTAATAATTGAGCCTGCATGTTCGCCTGAACTAGTTGCCTGTTCAGGGTATTTAGTACATAGCCTTCGGTTTGTGAGTTAATACTCCTGCTCAACTTCTGCTTACATAAACTTAATGTTCTCATATACAGTCCTGATCACACAAAGACAATTCCGCAGCATCAAATAGAAGGACTCTAAAAAACAGAGAACCTCCTTATTTTCAGTCACACTGGCCATCTGGCTGTGCATGTGAAACCACTGTATGGAAAAAAAAAATTCCTCCACACACTCGTGTTACGACTGCCTGTTTTCTTCTTTAAATATAAACAGGTTGTTTTGTTCCCCTGGCAACCTTTTTTGTCATTCGGAATGAGCCAATCGTTGGAGTGCTGGCCACTAAGCTGTCAGTTTATCAGTAACCAAGGGGAACAATGGTTGGAACCCAACACCGTCTCAGCTCAACACCATGGAGGGAGGGAGGGAGGGTACGAGAGAGAGAGAGAGAAAGTGAGAGAGCAAAGAAGAAGGTACAAAACACACATAGTGATATAGTTTGGTGGGTTAGACCGGGGCTATGAGCATTCTAAGCCACAGCTAAACTTAACAACAACCTGAAACAGTAGGAACCTGAGCACCACAGTACAACACCCATTAGCATGTGCGTCAACATCACCTGTCCTCCTCCAATCACCAAACCCAGTTCTGATGATTACATCATGAATTTTGTTTCTAAACTTCCGGTATGTCTGCAGTAGTGTCTGAGATACGACATGTCAAATCGGTACCATTAAGATATCACCTGGGGGAGGATGACTGAGATATCACTGGCTGGACATGCAGGAAAGGGGCGGGACTCATCCAGGGTAAACGAAACAGGGTAAAACTCACACAGACTATACCAATATTAATTTAATCATTTTTACCATCATAAACATTGTTTTCAAAATTACAGCTATAAACGTGTTTTCTTCGGAATTTACTTCATAGGCAACGTGTTACAGCAGTGGTTCTGGAGATCTACTGTCCTGCAGGTTTTCACTCCAACTCTAACAAAGCGCACCTCATTCAACAGCTAGAGATCTTCTTGAACTGCTAAATAGTGGAGTCAGGTGTGCCAAATTAAAACCTACAGGATGGTAGATCTCCATAGTTGGTGAGCACTGTGTTACAGAGTGATGCCATTTTTAACTGGCGTTGCCAGTTCTTACAAAGGAAATTCGTGGGATGTTTCCATCATGTGCACATCATTACTGTACATGATGTTAACACGTTGCTAATTACAGAGATAATTTCACTGGCGGTGAGCCTGAGGCATTTTAACATGACCAAGGGGAACAGAAATGCCTTACGAGCTCAAACTTAACGTCGATGCCGCCGGCCTCCTGACGTTTCCTCACCCTCTGCGCAAAAGAACGGCCTTAACGTTTCGCTTTATTAACATTCTTTGCCCCGCCGAGCCGCCACTGATCGTGTGTAATCTCACACTTTTCTGCCCCCGATACTCAGACAAAGGCCTTTTGTGCGTGCGAGAGAGAGGACGGAGAGGGTTTTCTGTGTGTCGCGTTACATGCCAACAGGTTCCCCCCCAATTCAATCCCCGTGAGTCACCCCCTCGATACCATGACTTGCAATGAGTCTCTACCCCTCAAACAGGTTGGAGGGGAAATTTCTCCCCCCCTCTGGGAGAGAAGCCGTCCCGCCAATGTGGAACGTCTCGGGTCTCATCCGTAAAAAAAAAGATGGTACGTTGACATGTTCTCTCAAACCGAGCGACTAGACTTGCGTCTTTGCAACAATATATTACGCTGACATGAGTATCAGCGCTAACGGCGGGAGTCCATCATTTTGTATATGACAGGTGGGTAGGGACACAGCTCTGCAATCTGTATACTCATATGTGTGTGTGTGTGTATGTGTGTGTGTGTGTGGGGGGGGGGGGGGGGTCAACTGTCAGGGAAGAATGCGTTTAAAAAGTCCCACTTTCTCCACAAACGTCTAATCTCAGGCCTGGAGCGAACGCAGACCCGAATTCAAGCAAACAGCTCTCTCTAATCCTGTACAAACTATCATGGACATGCCCTGGGCTGGAAGCAGGCCTCGGGACCCAAACAAAGAAGATATCACCTTTCATTTAACACCCTTTTACATACAAACGACTACATCCCTCAGAGGATGGATTTTCCCGAACAACAGGAAGCTGTGGATCTGAAAGCATAGTCCTGCTGAAAGGGAACACTTTCTGTGGCCTCAATAAAATAATTATTTAGCAGATTATAGATTACAACACAAACAACACTATTTAAATTAATTTAAAAGCACAAACTCAGCTCAAATTCACATCTCATGGCATCCTCCAAATCCACAGAGTTCATTCCAATATTACATGAGACTATTCACTAGCTTATCACAGTTCCTTATGCAAGGTTGCCTTACACACCGTATATATCCACGTATCCATTTGTAGGCACAGAAATCTACTGAAGAACTTTTGGCAAAGCGTTTTACTTGGGGGGCTATAGCACCCCAAGAAGCTCAAATCAATACTGATACATGTATCCAGCTACTCTAAAAACGTAGCTAATATTATATGAAGTGGGAAAGGCAGAGAAGGTGAAGACCTGCAGGCTCCAGTCTTGGGTAGACACTGAGCTTATATCCATCAATAAGGTCCTCAAGAACATCCTGAAGAACATCAGGGATAATAAAATACAAATGATGTGATGTCACTTTACTTAAAAAATACAGGAGCTCCACCAATCACATTTGTATGTTGGTAACAACCAATAGAACCACGTCAAAGGTTTGGTTGGTGGATGTTTTCTGTTTACTATCTGGCAAATCCCACTTGGATCCTGGAACTATAGCCTGCAAGTACCCACCAATCAACTTCAGCATTGTTGTTTTAGTGGTTACCAAAACAACAATTTTCTACAAGTAAAATGACATCCTGGATGCCTTATCCCTATTCTATTTTCATTGAAGCACGTTTGTGTGGCCACATGCTGGTCATCTCTTTAACTCAACTGGAATTTTAATTTTATTTCAATAACTGCAAAGGAAGAAATTCCAAAGGAAGATCCATCTCTGCCCAGCAGTGAAGGCTCAGAGTTGAACACGCAGAGTCCTCCACATCCCTCTGCCTCTGGCACTATGACCAAGACCAACAGCCCTTCTCCATTTCAAATATCTCTGCAAGATCAAACACGAGTAAGATTCCTTTCCTAATCATTTAAGACACAACGAGAAGAGAGCAAGCGTGTGTGTATCTGTTTATGTCTGTGTGTGTGTGTGTGTGTGTGTGTGTGTGTGCACGTGCGCGAGTGCATGTGTGTATGCATGCATGCATGTGTGGGTGTGTGTGTGTGTGTGTGTGCGTGCGCACCTGGGTCTATGGCTGTTATTTTATTTGATTTACAGTTGTATTTCTACGTGTGTAACGATGAGCCCTCGACGCAGCACTGTTTTAAGAGAAGGATGACCCACAGGGGCTCATGCAGAAAGCTTCCTATTTTTGATCTTCACTTCACAAAACCCAGCTTTTCTGGCACGGACTTTACGATTGTCTGAGTGGAAACTACAAAAAATACTACAGTGCTTTCTTTCTCTGAGGCCACCGGTTGAATGAATTTCTCACTTAAAAAACACCGTAATACTATAAGCCAGCAGTTTCACTTTTAGGGTTTACACTGTAAGAAAAAAATCACATAACTTGAGCTTGACACTTCCTGGAAGGCTAGCTTCAACAGAGAGACATCAGTAGAGAGTGGAGCTGGAGCACTGCTGTCCTGGCTTAGTTTTGGGCATGTGACCCAGACAGGCAGTGTAACGCAATAGCCGTGTCTATAGACTGCGGCCGGATATAGCAGAAGTCGTAGCAGGAGCGGAGAGATGAGGTTCTCACGCCGCTCACATGGACTTTCAGTGATGGAGACGGGGAGGAGAGAGAGAGAGAGATGGGGAGAAGAGAGAGAGAGAGAGAAATGGAGAAGAGAGGGAGGGAAGCAGTGCAGTGATCACGGCCCTGTAAGGGCTATGGGATCTTACCTTCCTGGAGGAATGGATAATTACAACTTCTACCCAAATCCACATGAGTCATTTGATGAACTCATGTCATTTTACTGGGCCCCAGAGTGAGGGTGTGCAAAAACACATGGGGGGGGGGGGGGGTAAAAGCAAAGGACAGTGGTGCAGGATGTGTGTGTGTGGAGGGGAGGGGGGGGGGATGAGGGGGGGGGGGGGGGGGTCCTATTACCAAATGGGGGAAACCACAGCTTTATTTAGTTGTTTACGAAATGTCTTTTTTTATTTTTTATTTTGTATTATTTCTAAAACAAAAATCAAGTTCAAAAGCTCTCTCGTTCTGAGGAAGCCCTGAGTGGCTAATCTCTTCCTGGCACACACCTGGATCAGTAATCCAGTGCAGGCAGAGACACATGGGAGTGTGCTTCTGCTTTTGTGATGCCAGAGGTCAGAGGTCATGTGGATCAACAGCAGATCCTTTGTTTTTCCATCGGGATCAAAAAGGCTTTTCCTAGTGTCACTCAAGGTTACAGTCACACTAACACAGTCAGATCATTTGCTTGCTGTCAACCAGCACCACACACACACTTACCAATTCAAACACAAATTATTCTTGTGTTTCAGAACCACGCTCATAATGTACAATGCCTGTATGTCCCTAATATTCTAATATGCACACCAAAACACACACACACAAACACAGAGTAGTGTCGCAGAGGAATATCTCACAATAATATTATTCCACATCATATGCAAAAAAAGATGAATCTATCTGGCATGGATGCACAGCCATAAATAGCCATACATATAAATAAATAGGCCTAACTGACATGGATATGAAGGCAATCGTAAGCGCTGTGTATTCCCAGTGAGGAAACAATCCCGTCAATATAAAGCATACTCTAAAACGTCAACCTGACTAAATCCATTTGTAACTATACGACTAAGAGAGGAAGCCAAAACTCAAAGATTTTGCTAACCTCTCACCTTCGCTCTCTCTCCTCCTCTTTCCCCAACCCTCCCTCCCTCACTGTAACCCCTGTCTAGATAGTTTCTGCATGTTATATTTGAATGTAACACCCACAGTTAAATCCAAGTAAAAAAAAAAAAAGATGACTAAAGTCACCTGCCAAACACACGCTTTTAATAGTGGTTATTAGTCAAATGGCAGAACAAGGTTTGCATTTTGCCAATAGAGACAGTGTATACGGGGGATTAATGCGTCTTATGTATTTTTGTACAATGAAACGGTGCCACTACACTGCACTGTTTAAATGTGTGCATACACACACTCTCTCAATGTAATACTTACAAATGAGTCATCTTAGTGGAAAGTCTAATCCAGAGTTGTCTACAGTAAGAGATCTCAGCTAAGGTGAGCGAGATAGCAGCATGCAATAAAAATAAAAACAGTTGCTAGTAGCAACATCAGTACTAGTAGGATTGAGACATACTAAAGACTCTGGTATCTTTATGAAAGTTATTTATTCTTTTTATTTTAGAGTTGGAGGAGACGACCCCTGCTCTTATTGACCCTGTGTTTTCCCCTCACATTTAATGTGTTCATTAAGCCACAGGGTAAAGATATTTGGAAGATAGATGTATACGTACATTTTCAAAAATGAATTAAGAGGAAAATAGTAAAACTTCCCTTTATGTAAATCGCGTCATTTCTAAACACGGGACCTGGTGGTCTGACATGGCGTGTATGTCCTGTATGGACGTTCACGTCAAGTTCACTTCAAATTGGAGCCCGCCAAACGGTCTCACTGCTGATTGGTTAAAATATAAACACCATGTTAATTACACGGTAAACGTGGTCTCGAGACCAATAGCTCATATTCCTGTAGTGTGCAGTATGAGAACTTCAATGACTTCATTGATGATAAAAAAATTAAAAAATAATAATAATTTAATATCTCAAAACAGGCTTAATATCATTGCATTTGTTTTCCTTGATTAATGTATAATGTAACTATTAAAAGATGATGATTTTGATTGCACAGTGTCTTTTCATGGGGTTCATGGGTTATCACAGAAAACGAGCGCAGAAGACCAAGGGCATGACTCCGTGTGCTTAGGAGTGCAATGCCAGAGCAAATGCGAAACGCTTAAAAATATCCCACGCCGTTCAGGGCCTAAACTTGGCTCGAGATGAGACGCAGACAAAACTGCTGCAGGGAGGGAGGGAGAGATGGAGGGAGGGAGAGGGAGGAGAAGAGGGAGGGAGAAAGGGCCATGCGCGCATGTAGCAGCATGCTCTGGGCTCTGACTGGTAAGAGCGCAAAGCTAACTGGAAGTGATCGTTTCGCAGGGACCTTTTCTAATGACACACTCATTATCTCATCAGTAATGAATAGGGCAGCGCTGAAGGAAAACTTTGTGTAAGGAATACTAAACGGTGTGTACGGGTATTGTGCAAGTTCAGGCCGCAAGTCCCATGCCTTTGGAAAACTCTGAGCTTACCACAGCTATTGATCCATGGCAACAGAATTTGGGGGGGAAAAAAATAACTAAAAAAAATAAAAAGTTGAAACTCTATGTCTGAGGTAAAATATCACATTTTAAATGCCTAAATAACACAGATTATGTTTTTACAGAAATAGACTCCGCAGGTAAACAGTGTTCTTCTTTTAGTGGAATGTTGACCTGTTTTATCCAAGGGAATTTTAGAGAGGGTGTAACACTATGTAAGGCTAATTGTAGCTCGTTCAACGGGGAAAACCACTTACTCAATCGCCTGACAAACACAAATGTAGACCTGTTCCAATCCTCTTGGGTCCGAACCCCACACAAACTATAAGAGAGCTAAAGAATATTCTGGACTTTAAACCTATAAAACTATATGTGTGTGTGTGTGCGCACAAGTTTGTGTCTGAAAGACCAGACAACTGACTCAAATATGGCCGACTGCTTCACAAATTTACCCTGCATTATGCTATAGATGGGGGAGGGTGCGCTAGTTTGAGGGAGGGCGAGCTTCCTGTTGGACCAAAGGGGTCCTTGTTGCCATGGTGTCGCTATTGTCATGCCTGAGTCAGACTGGGCAGCCCATTAATACCAGTCAGAGACGCCCCTCCGGGGGCATTTACTGGCTCTGAATGCGGCCATTGAGGGGCTCAGTCAGGTCTTCATTTCAAAGGAGAGGCCAGGCAGATTTATGGCGGTCATATCAGTGTGAGACGCTTGGAGAGGTCAGACCCTAAATGCATGATTCTGAGCACAACTAGACGAGAATGCTACCCAGTCTAGAAGAGTGTTTTTAAGTGTTGCCAGCAGTTACAGAAACGCAATACACTACAATATATGCAAACAAAATATATTACATTATATACTATCAAGACAACATATTTTTCATATAAAAGGTACTGCAAGAACTGACAATATATGGGAAAACATACCAAATGACTGCGACTCTCAAATATAGCTATAAAGTATATATACTTTTTAAATGTATGCGCTATGAAAGGTATTGAATATTATAGTTTCAAAATCTCCACATCTTTGAGAATATATTGCAGTATATTGCAGCTCTGCACAGAGGACATAGTAGAGAGACATAAATGGTAGCGCTCTCCAAACTGCATGGCTGGGGATGGCGGTTGACTCGTGCCGCTAAAACAATGATTACACAGATGGTGCTCAAGGGCCTCTCTAGTGTCCTGCAGGGTTTTGGGCAATTATCATCACCCTTTCTCTTCGCTCAAGAGCGCCTCCACTGGTCTATTGGGCACTTGCAGCCTGGCCAACAATGGCTGCGCAGCCTGGCCGGCGGACCACTCAGCGACGACCGGCTGAACCTTTTGTGCGTGGAGAGCGCCCACTCGTCTGCGCTCTCCCAGATTGACAGAGGACGAAACGGTGATCACGAGACGTGCCTACATAAATCAGTGGGCATGTGATAAAAATGTATTGCAAAATTGTTTTGTTTCTTTTATAATGGCTCTCATTTCAAGGCGTCTTGAAGCTCAAGTAAACTCTGAATTCAAAGCAACCCATGACGAGTACGACTGACTGATTTATCGGTGTGGCGATGAAAGCATTTTCCAGCTGACTGAATAAAAAAAGCAAACATATGATTAAAAAGCTGCAGCAGTCTCTGCTGTAGACCAGCAGCAGCGTGCAATATCACACAAACAGGGGAAAAAAGCAGCCCAACCAGATCTTGCCACAGCCTGGAGCACAAACAAAACACACACAGACTAAATCACTCAGGAGCACACACACCCTCATTCACGGGCGCACGTGTGCACACACAAACACACAATCACTCACAAGCACACACCCTCACACACGAATGCACATGCATGCACACACAAACACACAAGCTCAAGCTTCCTTTCAAAATGCCAGTGACATGACAACTCCGGAGAAGGTTAAAAGGCTACATTTCTGCACAATCGTGCTGTATAAAACAACTACAACAGGAGCTAGAATGCACCTGATCATAACGACAACACACTGCATCCACCTAATGGACAGTAGGCATAAAGTGGGTGTGGCTTACCTGTGACAGACACCTTCATGGTGGCTTCCAGGGCTCGGTTGTTGTCCAGGTCCTTGCTGAGCCGCAGGTCTCCAGTCTCCGGGTTTAGGATCAGGAGACTGAGCTCGTTCCCCTCCACGAAACTGTAGCGGAGCTTATCCGAAACATCCGGGTCGCGGGCCGGAATTTTCCCTATTATTCCTGTGGGGAAGCTGTTGGACTTGTTGGTGACGTAGTTGTTGAAGATGATCTCGAAATCCTGCAGCGCGGGCTCGTTGTCGTTGATGTCCACAAGGCGGATTCGGACGGTGGCCCGGCTGACCAGCGGGGCCGAGGTGGCCTGGACGACGATCACGTACTCCGTCTTCGACTCGTAATCCAAGTCCGCGAGGGGGGTCAGGTCTCCGTTGAAAATGTCCAGCTGGAAGACCTCAGGAACGTTACCCTCCACGATCTGGTACATGATCTGGGCGTTGGTCCCCTCGTCTGGGTCCGAGGCCGTGATCTGGGCCACGACGGAACCAACGGCGCTGTTCTCCTGCACGAAAATGTCCAGCCGGTCCCTCTCGAACACGGGTGCGTTGTCGTTGATGTCTTGCACGGAGACCTGGACGTCCACTGCAGCTCTGAGAGGGGGGACGCCCCTGTCCACCGCATAGGCCCTGAGCTTGTATGCCGGAACGTTCTCTCTGTCCAGCTTCCTGGCCGTCCTGATGATTCCGGAGTAGGGCTCGATGAAAAAGTCGCCGTCTCCGTCGTCCCCGCCCTGGAAGGTGTAACTCAGCCTCCCGTTGGAGCCCGAGTCCCTGTCCGAGGCAGAGATCTGCACGACGCTGGTGTAGACCTCCACGTCCTCCAGCACGCTGCCCTGGTACACGCCCTGGAGGAACTGCGGCGCGTTGTCATTGGCATCCAAGACGACGATCTCCACGTAAGTGGTGTCCGACTTCTGGGGGATGCCGTTGTCGCGGGCGATGACGGCCAGCGTGTAGGAGGCCTGGTCCTCGTAGTCGATTTCTGTCCGAGTGGTGATGGTTCCCGAGTCCGGGTCGATCTCAAACTGCGGGACGTTGTCTTCCATGACGTAGGTGATGCGGGCATTCTCGCCCGCGTCTTCGTCCGTGGCACTGATCACCACAACCGTGGAGCCCACGGGCTTGTCCTCGCTGATCAGCGCCTGGTAGTTGGCGTTCTGGAAGACGGGCCTGTGGGTGTTGGCGTCGGTGACGTTCACGTAGACCTGGGCGCTGTCGTAGCGCAAGCCGTCCGATGCGGTGATCGTCAGCACGTACTGCCGCTCCTGCTTGTAGTCGAGCGGCAGCGCCAGGGTGATGAGGCCACCGGCGCTCTGGCTGGTGATGGCGAAGCGGTTGCGTGTGTTCCCGCTGGAGATCTGGTACGTCACCACGCTGTTTGCGTCCCTGTCGATAGCAGTAACCGCCAGCACGCTGCTCCCCACCGCCACATCCTCGTTGACCTTCAGCTGGTATACCTTCTGGGTGAATGTGGGGACGTTGTCATTCACATCCAGGACCGTGATGCTGACGCTGGCGGAGGACGTCATGGTGGGAACCCCGTGGTCCCTCGCTTCCACGCCGAAGGTGTAGAGCTCGGTCATCTCCCTGTCGAGCCCCGCGGCGACAGCAATCCACCCGGAGCTGTTGTTGATAGTGAACGGAAAGCCAGGCGTCGTGTGCACGAGCCTGTAGGCCAAGCGGGCGTTGTCCCCTGAGTCAGAGTCAACGGCCTGGATGTGGAGCACCGAGTGTCCGACAGTCACGCTTTCCAGCACGCTCGCTTGGAAGGGGGTGCTGACAAACATGGGGGCGTTGTCATTGACGTCTACCACCTGGACGACGACCACCCCCGTCCCATTTATAAGGGGCGGTCGGCCTCCGTCCTGCGCCTTAATGCGTAGGTTGTACTCCCGAATGTCCTCGTAATTCAGGGGGTTGATGACGTCGATGACGCCCGTGGGGGAGTGGATATAGAACTGGCCCCTCAGGTTGCCGCTGATGATGCTGTAGTGGACTCTGGCATTGTTGCCCTCGTCTCGGTCAGTAGCTTCCACCTGGGTGACCTTGCTGTTGAGCGCCACATTCTCCGGGACCTGGACCACATAGCGCTTCTTGCTGAACTGGGGGTAGTTATCATTTTCGTCCTCCACGGTCACGTGCACAGTTGCCGTAGCGCTGCGGGGCCCGGGCTCATTGCCTTGGTCATTGGCCTCCACTATCAGCTGGTACTGGGACAGAGTCTCTCTGTCTGGACGAACCCTGATCTTTACCAGCCCATTCCGGGGATCAATTTCAAAACCCGAGTTCACGCCTTCGCCGTTCACAATCTTGTAAATCATATTGGCGTTGGAGGGCGCGTCTGCGTCCGTTGCTCTGATGGTGAGCACTTCGAATCCAACCTCCACGTTCTCCCGAATGCTGACGCGGGTACTGCGTCTGCTCGAACACGGGCCCATGGTCATTCTTGTCACTGACGGTGACTGTGAGGTAAGCCGTGGCTGACCTTGGAGGTGTGCCACTGTCGGTTGCAGTAACTTTGAAGACGTGTGTGTCCTTGATTTCCCTGTCCAAAGGCTGCAGTGTTGTGATGCCACCTGTCTGTGGGTCGATTTGTAAATAATCATTTGATCTGCTATCGAACAGAGCCTCCATGACATATTTAAGTCTGCCAAACTCCCCATCGTCCGAATCAATAGCTTTGAGCGTAATGACTCGGGTTCCCGCTGGCTCGTTCTCCGGGACAGACACCTGATAGTTGGGCAACTGAAATTGAGGAGCCGTGTTCACGTTTCGTTTCCTTCGAATCCTCCAAGCATTTGGTTCCCCAGAGTCTGTAAGCAATCCCCGTCTTGGTGTAGTGAAGAGCCGCAATTTCACACGCAAGGAGACGCGGTCAGTAAACGAGCTGTGCAGAGTGCAAAGAAAATCCACCTCGCTCAGCTCGGACTTCAGGCAAAGGTCCTTTCTCAGTGTTAAACTTCCATTAATGAAAAGTACTTTCAAGTCTTTTTTTGCACAAGACCCCGTGGAAAAGGGTACATTCCAACTGAAGACAGGTAAATGTTCCTTTACATTCACGAGCGCATGACCTGCATAAAAGCAGGAAGTTGTCTCCGTACTGAGAAAGTAATTAATAAAGACATCGGGCTTACCTGTGGAGTTCTTCCTCTTATATTTAATAAAGCAGTCCTGACCGTGAACATAAACGTTAAAATGCGTTGAAATAAAATCCACAGAAGTCGAAGATCTGACAATGATATAAAGTGGCACTGGGTTCCTGGATAAGCGCGCACAAACCACTTTTCTGGAAAGCACCAGGAGTCCGTCTTGGTTGTCTATTTGGACAAAGTCCTGAATTAATTGTGGAGTTAGAGTCCTGTCGATACTATAAATCCAACCGGGTCCTTGTGATAAATTCGCCACAACGGCCCCTGGGTGTGATGTTTCCGAAAGGTGTAAATCGAAACATCCCATCAAGGGAACATGGACCAGAAAACCAACCCATATCCAGTTAATTTGTAATTCCATAGTTTAAAACTCCATGTACCCACACAGCTCCGCGTGGGCTATACACCACGAAAGATAATTTAACCCACCTTGTCCCCATTCAGCGTTTTACTTTTATATTCCATTGGACGGTTTAAATGTTGAAAAAAACACCATAGCGTTTTATCAGTGGAGCGGTGTCTCATTATTTCCACGTTAAGTTTAAAATGACTTCAAAATGGCTCCGCCGCTGCCCTCCCCTGAAAGCGATTAGCATAAACCTGTGGCGTTTGTCCCACGGCGAACTTTCGCAGTGGGCTTTCTCATGGAAATCGGCAAAGCTATTCGATATTAGAATTAAGATACGCTTCAGCAGATTGTAGTGGCAGTTCGTTATCATGCATTGTGTTTTATATGCATTCTGTCATTCCAGTGGGTTTCTTAAAGCTTCCCCTGTTTTATGACTGCCAAATCGCGTACACATTTCTCGAGATATGTGAAATCTTAAAATAAAGTTGATACATAATTGGACAAAATAAATCTTCGAATAGCAATAACGTTGGCTTCTAATTGGGGTATCAGTAGGTAAACTCAATAGCCTATTTCGAAATCTGCATTTAATATATACTTTGCATTTATATTACCTATATTATTAGTGATAATTATTGACTTGTACAAATATTTTTGACAGCGTCAGGAGATTCTGGAACTTTCTATAGCAAAATATGTGGATGTTTAACTTGCAGTGTTATTTGAATGTAGCATAATACTGGTTGAAATAAAACCGTCCGATCCTTCTTGTTTCATATCCTACTGTCAATCAATTCTGTGGTTTGAATTTTTAAACCTACACATTATAGCCTACTATCGGAGTTTTAATGGGGGCAGTTACGCGTTTAGTGTTAAAATCTTCCCAACTAATTTGTTTAAATGTATACTATACTATACTATAAATACCCATTTAAAAAAATAAAATAAAATAACAGGCCTAGTACCTACGGTATTTCAAACTTCTTGCCAGGTCGATATTCACATTTAACACTATATTTGTTTATTTCTGCGGCGTTTGCGCAGTGCATAGAATATTCTCTTGAAGCATGGTAAATTATTTCCATAAGCAAATTTCCATTCATCAGACTAATGCCTACAGGATTTAATACAATTCGATTAGACGTGTAAATGAGTGTGCTTCAGTATTACCTTATGCACATTATGCATCGCCCATTGTTGGATGCGCACTGGATTTAATCTCTAAAATCAGCATCTCGGTGTGCAAGATCGCTCATTCAAAGGAAATAAATATTGTCAGGAATCTCTTTAGCTCGTACACTCAGCTATTTTGTATGAAATCAGTTTTAAATAATATTATTTATCCTAGTTATACGGCCACCTTTGGTCAGTTTTTATAGGCTACAAAAATGTGCTCTTGTGTTCATCATCTGACCTAGATTACTGTGTCCATAAATGCATATACTCTCAGTATCTTTGTCGAACAAGTACCTTCCAAATGAATAATGAATTTGTCTAGGTGTCAATCCAATATTCCACCACGATTGTCACAATCATTTGAAACCTGTCGCTTTGCGCCCTCTTGTGGACACAACTGAAAAATACACATGAATGAAGAACTGTCACGGCAAGAAGTCAAACTAATTAAAATTGTCGAGAAGACAGTTCATTGCAACCGTAAAGCCTTTCAATGCAAACCAAAATATCAATATAAGCACAGGCATATAGACAATCAGAAAAAGACGACTCATTTCCCACTAAGACACATCCCGACTTGACATCTTCGGACTGTAGCCTATAGCCTACTGCAACGAACCAATGAAATAGGCGTCTTATGCATTTCTTAAGTAGGCTATAAGAAAAATCAATTGGCCAATCTCTTTTGAAAGCGTCTTTTGCTAGTCGTAACTAAGTTCCTCCCCTACAGGTGACGATGGAACAATGATAATATAATGATATTTCAGTTATTTTAACTGTCGCAGCGTATTTGTGACAGTTCTCTGTAAAAGGCACTATAGACTTTACAAATACAAACTGAATTGAATTGAAAAAAATTGAGATATGCACATCAAAAATAAAATCATGCACATTTTACAACCACCGCATGGTTGAATTTTTTTACGCATATACACGCTCTGGAACTATAGACAGATATTGAAATCAGATTACGAAAAATACCAAATAAACGGTATAAAAATGCAAAATAGGAAGAACGAAAAAAAAACACAAAGCCAGTTTTGATTCTGATCAGACAGGATTTAGTTGGTCAGAGCTTCACCCCGAACTTTGCAGTGTAGATTTTTCACAGTACATGTTAGACATGATGACGTATACCTTCGTCATAGATCCATATTTAAGAAAACCGAGTAACTTCGCACTCATTTATGTTTAAGCTAAGAGTAAAGGTGTAGCCTATAATGTCTGCTTAGTTTCACTGGATATAAAAGTAATTGAACCAATTCAAAAACTCGTTAAAAATGTGAGTTCCTCGTGGTCAAACCATTCATTGTAAATTGTATAATACCAATGCGTTTTCGGTACAGTTAACGGTAACGTTACAATGGCAAATAAATTACTTCCATTTCGCTCTTTTCCATCTCGTAATTGGTATCTTGGATACCAACAGGACACTGACAGTTACTCAGTGGATGCATAAAAACTAAAATTTGGTAGAAATAAATTTTGAACACATGGAAAATGTCAAATATGCTGCAATATACGACCTCATGTCACTGTCAAAATAAATGACAAAAGTAATTCACATCATAGAAATTAAAACCCGTGAATGTGTTTGTTTATCCAACGGCAATGACATACAGTATATTACTGAGGAGAGATCGTCCAGCGTCAGCGTATTGCTGTCTGTCAGCTGACCCGTTTTGACGATTCGGTCGCCTTCGCAGCCGAGCCAAAAAGGAGGCGATAGCGAGTCCTTCATGTAGTAGGCTCTGGGGTACAGTTGGGGTCGGAGGGAGTCCCTCTCAGACGGTCTCGGCCCAGCTGTAAGGTGTATTCTGTGGGACCCAGACGGACTATCTTCCCGCTGCCGAGACACTCATCACCCTTATACAGCACAGCGAACTGCAACACAGAGATTCAATAATCATCTTTAAATATCAGCCATGCAGGGACGTAGGCTACTAACAGTAATTATGTAAATTAGCACCTGTTCATTTGAATAGCAGCACCACTTAATTTTAATAGGCTAACATTTTTGGCGTGTGCTGAAACC
Organism: Synaphobranchus kaupii; assembly: GCA_029718625.1. NCBI lineage: Eukaryota > Metazoa > Chordata > Actinopteri > Anguilliformes > Synaphobranchidae > Synaphobranchus > Synaphobranchus kaupii. The sequence goes on along the minus strand of CM056377.1, from coordinate 15,299,375 downwards.
AAAATCTAAAAAAGAGCGTTAACGACAACTGGAGTTATCCGAATAATTGGGGGTCTTTGTAGAGGAGACCAACCATCTTACAGAATTACAACAACTAAGTTTCATTCCTGCTGAAAGAAGAAGAAAAAATAAATACCGGTTTCAATGGCTAACAAAGTCAACGCTGGTATTAGCAATATCATTCAGCACCAAATCCGAGCCAATATGCTTCACGTTTCTGTCGGGATGTTCATCAATCGATGCGGGTTAACATCGCAACACATCTACAGTTCATTGCACCCATAGGATTCAGAAACAATGGGGGGGGGGGGGGGGGGGGGGGGGGATCTCAAATTCAGCACCACGGTCAGCACCCTGTAAGGGCTTTGTGGGCTTGATTTACTCGGCCTTTAGCGTGTGCAAAACATTTTAGAACACGCAAAACCAATATGACGACCAATGATTGGTCATGGTATTTATTTTGCACCAATCATTGGTTTTGTTATTAGTTTTGCATGTGCCAAGAGGTTTTGCACATGCTAAAGGTTGTAGTAAATCAGGCCCTGAATGCGGAAATGAACCGGAAGCCACCAACTTTAACATGGCAAGCAGTTTAGCAGCCGTAGGGATTGCATGGCTCTGTTCACTGTCTGGCTCCAAGTTATCCACGAGCTCATTTAATAATATGATGATCACATGGCCCGGGAGCTGACATTTTCTTCTTGTAATATCTGCTGTAAGACGCACCTGTCCCGGTGTCAAGGCTCTGATTGGCTGAGCCATCGTGAGCCAAACAGACCCATCTGCATTCAGAGTCACGGTGCAGGGAGCTGTAACACAAACGACTGTAGTTATACTACACATGGATTAAACAAATAACCCAGTGAAAATACGCATGGGCAGACACATATACCGCTATCAGTAGAGGTGTATTTGTACCAACAGTACTAATAGCGCAGAAGATGAAGATTGTAATATTTGTTTGCTGGTTAAATACACAGCTAATACAATAACATGATAAAAAAACAAAAAAAACATTTTGTATACTCTACATCTTATAATCTTCAAGCGAGCAGAATATGACAAAACATATTTTGTACAAATAAAACATATTGGGGATCAAAAATAAGTTAGTACTTAAGTAAGTAAATAAGTCAAAGAAAATGAGAAAGGATAGGCAATGCTTTTTTTCTCCAGGAAAGACTAAGCAAGATTAGCCTTATGGCACCATGGTCATGACCAGGTTAATTCACATCTCACCGTTCATGAATAACCAGAAGCATAGAACCAATTCGATAATATTATTATCATATTATCCATTGAATCCAGGCCATAGTTAATGTTGAAAAAAAAAAAAAAAAAGGTATCTGTTGGTGATGTCACACTGGCCGGTCACATGACTCACAGAGAGGCATCTGGTGCTGGAAGCGGAAGTGGCACTCCATCATACTGCTGCGGACGAGCTCCGCTGGCGGCTCCTCCGCGATCCAGTGGAACCGGTCCGTCCGCAGGGTGTCCCTGTACAGCGCCGGGTGGTTGGTGGTCGGGGCCTGGGAAACAAGTGTGGAGCTGTCAACCACTGGGCGGCAGTGTAGTATAACGGTTAAGGAACTGGACTTGTAACCGCAAGGTTGCAGGTTCAATTCCCAGGTAGGACACTGCTGTTGTACCCTTGAGCAAGGTACTTAACCTGAATCGCTTCAGTATATATCCAGCTGTATAAATGGATAAATGTAATAAGAAGTTGTGTAAGTCGCTCTGGATAAGAGCGTCTGCTAAATGCCTATAATGTAACATCGTCTTAGCTAAAAATGCAGAGTGTGGATCTTTCCTGAAAGTAGCTCAAATGACGACCACAACTGCCAACTATCATCAATCACTGCAGGCTTACAGCAACTAGAGGGAGATTATCTTTACTAGCAAGAGGGTTCATTTGGGAATGGGGGGCAGAGTTCAAAGGTGAATGGAATGAGAGCCCCTCTTTACATAGAAGACGCTTTCAGTGGGGCACAGAAAAAAATGGACTGGGGCAGGACGTGGCCCAGCAAACGTGGTCTGGCAACGCGCCTGCACCGAACAAACATCAACCGAGGAGCCAGAACAGACAGCAGCCACGCCCGTCCCTTACCACAAACACCTCCCCGGTGCTCACGTCCTTGTCCACCACGAACCAGGGGTCCCTCTGTCCCCCGATCCGAGCCCTTTGTCCCAGCGTGAAGGTGAACCAGCCTGGGGACACAGTCGGCCAATGTAAGCCTCCTGGCATTGTCCAATCAAACGTTCACTGGGTTTAACGTTCTTACTGAAACTTATTGAAATTTATTTCTAAGTGGAAAATCCTGCACTTCACACTGTTATTCCAAAAGATTCCAGTGTGACCCCATTAAATATCAGTATAAGAGCAGTGTGACCCCATTAAATATCAGTATAAGAATATTTACCTTTGTGATTTCCCATGATCCTCCCGTCTTCAACAGAGACCAAATTTCCAGGCCGTGGTTCTAAATACTGATTAAAACATCAAGCAAACAAACAAAGAATCAGTACCTTTCAGTAAATGAGCTTATTAACTAAATACACGTTAATGGTTTTGACCTGTACTTTCTGTAATACTTTTTTAAATAAAAAAAATTAGCAACCAATAGTAATTAGGCTTAAATGGTGAAGATACTGATTTCATAAATATGTCTTAGCCTTTTATTTTATTTATTTATCCTTTATTTTACCAGGAAAATCCCATTGAGATGAAATCTCTTTTACAAGGGTGTCCTGGCTAAGCGGCAGCAAGCAATATAATAAGTAGAACAATACAAGACGACATGCAAACAATTCAGTAATTGAGAAAAATAATAATAAATAACTACATAAAGATAATGGCACTTAGAGTTAGAAGCATGTACATTTCTCAGTTACAGTGTTATGAATCAAGTCTTTGAATAACAGGGCTAATCATCTTTAGTTTATTTGTAGCATGTTCCATGACCAAGGTGCATTATAAGCAAATGCCAGTTTTCCGAATTCAGAGAAGGGGCGAGGTACAGCCTTAAACATATCACCCAATTAGAAATTAAAATTACTGTAGATGAATATGCCATAAAATGCTCTCAAAGAAATTAAGATCTATTTGCTCATATAGTGATTGTACTATAACACATAAACACGCTGTTGTGTAGTTCCATATCTACACAACAGGTCTGCTTCTGAAGAACCTATATGTACATCTTGTGCGCTCTTTAATGAAAAAACATGAAATAACATTTCTTTAAGAAATCTCTACAAAAAATCACCTATTATTAGGCAATACAATTCAGATAAGGCTGGTGGAAATAGCCAATGAAATCAGCCAAACCTTAACACTGACCCTGCGGCATGAATTAATTTTGACATAAATCCCATGGTGTGAAAGGACAGTTGCTCAGGCCAATATAGCGCCTTTAATTTCCCTTGAACTGCACTGCACTGTAACCGTACCTCCAGTATGAAGTCCTCAAAGTTCCTCTCTCCAATGAAACAGATCCCCATACTCTGAGAAACAGGAAAACAGTCATTAAACAGAGGACCTCATTCAAACGATCCATCAAACTTTATTAATGCGTGGCTTTGACCTTTACTTGTGCATGCAATTGGATCTTAAAATGACACAAAACGGCTACGCTTGTTGGCATGGACCCTAGTGTTAACAGAAAGACCTGTTCAACAGACGCTCGGTATTGTACATAGGGACAACACGCCCTGGGGGACTGCAGTCTCGTATAGGACCAGACCTGGTGTCTTAAAACAGTCCCACTTCTACAACATAGACAAATAAAGCGGACGGCACACTTCATCAGACATGGTAGACAAAAGACGTCCACGGACACCTCGAACGATTTACTTGAAAAGACGAACCGGTTTGAACTGTGATATTTAGACCGCTTGCGGATGGGGGCGGGTCAATGAACACAAACTTTGCCCGAGAAAGTTCTCCTCGGCAACCTGCGCAGAAGACGTTGTACGAAGGCAAAACAAAAATGCCTTTCTGTTCTATTCAATGTCAGCAGACGTCTAAATAACAGTGTCTGATGACGTATGCCGTTCGCTTTATGCAGCACAACTCTTAAAATGTCACAGATGAGAGCTTCAGTTGGATAGTGAATCAAATGGAGCTCTTTGCAGACAAAAACAGAACGATGTTTTTCAGGTTGCAGAAAGAACAATGTGATTAATCAAGTGACACAGGGCCCATATTCATAAAGTGTCTCAGAGTAGGAGCGCTGACCTGGGATCAGTTTAACCTTTTAGCTCATAACGGATGAGGTTACGATATGGAGAGGAGAACCTGATCCTAGATCAGAGGCCCTTCTCCAGACCTCGCATTTGTACCTCCTTCTTCTTCAGGACGTGTTGGAAGCCCGCTTCGGCAGCCATCTTCTTAACAAAGCCCTTGGTCAGGGCCCGCTAGCGGGAAGATCGTCCGCCTCAGTGCATTTTGGGAGATCTGACTGAGGAAAAACGTCTGGTCCTTAAAGCGGTCGGCTCCCTGATGCAGTCTGGCCGCTTCAAACAGAAGCAACAAACGGTTAAAACTAAGCAACAGTCCACATAAAAGACACATAAAAGTGTGATTATAAAATACTAATGAGTCTGATCTGATTCTCTATTAGAAACAACAAAATGGTCAGGCTGGGTTGAGATATTTCTACTGTATTTTATGGATTTTTGAAATAATAAACCAGGCGAATGCTTCAGAAAACAGAGGCCAAGGACACCATGTCTCAATCTGAAGTGGCTGTACTCTCTTGCATATCCAGTAATCAGAATGCATTGAAAAACAATTAGCTGGTTGACAGGAAATGCGAAAACATGGGATGATATAGAAAGGATTTGAGGGATTTTTGCTTACGGTTCCTGATCTCAAACCGATCCCGGAAGAGCGTTTTTGGTGACGGAACGTGCCTCTGTTGAAACACCTCCTCGTCCTCCTGGGACGTCCTGGCGTAATGTCCGGTCGCCACAGCATCGGCGCCTGGCCACGAACAAGCCAAAGAAAAGCACTCATCTAGGTTAGCCAATCACAACAGACCCTGCCCCTGACCGAGACAATACAGATAACGGACAGGGAGTAACAATGAATGCTTCTTAAATCAAGTTATTTTTGTATTTTTCTGTGCGTAATATATTTGCATGCAACACCGTAAATACAGGGTTGTCACACTCAGCTCCTCCTTGTCAACTCAGCAGCACTAATCTCTGCTCTTAATTAGTTAAATCACAAAACATTTAGCAGATCCACTCATCCAGAGTGACTTAGGCCTACACCAATAACTATATGTCGTTTTGCATAAAATCCATTCATACAACTGGATATTTTTACTGAAGAAATTACCTTGCTCAAGGGTACAATGGCAGAGCACCAGCTGGGAATCGAACAACGTTTGAGTTAAAAGCCGTGTTCCCCAGCCAATACAGCCACGATCCATTACGCTACACTTACGTTAATGCTATTACCTTTGAGACATCTTTTTACATTTCCACCACACAAATGATACAGAGCCGAACAGTCCCTTATGTTCAGGAAATATGTATTTTACACTGCATTCTGGGATACGAGCAGACATACGTGCATGCGGCTAGCATGGGGGTGCACTCTCAATAAGCACTCTGTACTTAATGCTGAAAAGCAACCGACACAGGCACTAGGCCACACACTAACACCTACCCAGTGTGTTCATGGCATACTGAAAGAAGTGTTTGAATTTGATATGCTTGTTGCACATGATGTCAGGATTGGGTGTCCTCCCCTTCTGATATTCCTTCAACAGATTACTGCAAAAAGGAAAGATTATGACAGAGTGTTACATCAGTTATCTAGCTGCCTGGATAGGTAAAGTATCTGATATAAAATAGAATATGTTGACAACTGTCCGGTGTGGCATGATATAAAATGCAATATCTAAATGCATGCCTGGATTTCATTTTAGGAGTAACACTTTCTACCGATGAACATTCTAACAATAAAACGGTGCAAAAATGGTAGAGCAGAACTCTTCACAGAAAGTCATGGTCAGGATATTTTATGTACTGCAAAGGCGAAGGTATTAAGTTAAATCCTTTTTACCCTTGTTATGACGCGGTCCAGCTAGCTCGGAGAGGTAATTTACCTGAAGACTTCGTGCCAGTATTCTTTGACGTAGGACACCTGGCGAAAGGGCACGTCCAACATCCGACACACTCTGTACGCATCTTCACAATCCCGCTCCCCGTCACACACGCCTTGCTCTTCCAGTGAGTCCCAGTTCCTCATGAACACGCCTGTCACATGATAACCTTCAAAACATACATGGATGTTTGACTTCCATATGTAATTTTTGTCATCTAACCATCCTGTCAGCTAGTATGCCAACTATCCATTACAACTAAGAACTTCAGACAAATATTGTCCATCTAGCTAGTCTACTGTAGAGAAAGCACGGCTTTAACGCATTCCATTGTGGCGGCTGGCCGGCCACGCCCCTTCCTATGAGTGCACGCTGTTTTTTGTTACAGCCAGTCTCAAAATCAGTTATAAATAGGACTGTTGAAAACACTAATTTTTTTCACCGAACGACTTTAAGTACAACACCGACTTTGAGAAGCCCAGGTGTAAGCAATCTTAACTTGTGCTGCAGGAGGCTTATATAGCTAGTTACGTAACCTAATATAATTAGTTATGAAAAGGCACATTCCATTGTTAGCTAACCTAGCTAAAATAAAATAACAAAAAACATATGAAACCATGTAAAATAATCGTTCCTATATTTGTTAAATTAGTTAGCCAGCTACGTGAGGTGGGCGTTACCAGACTGGTATACGGCACCACCCCACTTGCAGGACAAATGATTACCTCGCCGTTTGAGCAGAAGAGCAGCGACAGAGCTATCAACCCCGCCTGACACCGCACATACAACGTGTCTTACGACGCCCATGACGATTCATTCAATTCTCAAAACCAAGAAAGAAATATAGCAAACATTAATCATGTAAAAAGTAACAAAGCTTCACGTTTCTCAAGGAGCGCGCCATGTTTGATGGTCCGTCGGCAAAAATGTTCCGCTAAGTGCATGGTGTTCTTCTTTAGCGTTCCGGCAGACTTGACGCTTACGAGCGTATTGCCAGAGTGTAAAGGTATTTTTGCCATCCACCGTTCAATTATAGGCCTGTTTCGTGTAGGTATTTTACCACCAATTTAGCTATTATTTCTTGTGCAGTGTTTCTTGCTGTACCCATTCAATTTTAATATGCTAACAAGTCTTTGCTTTTTAGCTTAGTTTGCTGCATTTTAATCGTTTGGACTTTAACTATATAGAATGAAACATGCTGAAATTACAAACTAAATGCAAAACACAAAATCCTGTTTAAAAGTATATAGTTTTCTGAATTTACTGCCTTGAGTCAAGCACTATAACCCTACCTGATTTTTTATGCACATGGCAGAATGTGTGTTCCTGACGTGAAGATAAGGTTGAAATATGTCCATTGCATAGTGATTTGTATTTGTGTTAAAGTTTAGAATTTTTTTTCTTATTTGGAGCTCTGCAGCACTGCCATGTGCTTTGATTTAATCAATGGTTTTGAGCTGGATTAATGCTGAGTAGCAGCTCTCAATGTACAGTAAAGTTTTTTTTTTTTTTTTGCTTAGCATCTTTTTTATATACCCTTTACAGGTGAGTGCAATTAGGAAGTTGCATGTCTTTATCCAAAATGGTCTTATATATGCCGTTTTTAATTTCTGGAGTCCTGCATGGCCACTGTGACAAGACACACACTAGCCATGATTAAATATGGCATCACTTATAGCTCTACACATCAGGCTGAGTTATCGCTCAAACCCTTTCAGTATTTATCTGCTGTTACAGTTTAGCAAATGCAGCTAATAAGCACTGCCCCTGCAGCTGAATGTGTGCATGGGTGTAAAATAGTCACCAGCTGATTAGCACACACTGCTGCCTCAGAGGAGTGCACAACCCCTGGCAAAAATGATGGAATCACCACACTTAGAGGATGTTCACCCAGCTTTTGTACTTCGTAGCAAATAAACAAATCACAGATATGACACAAAACAATTTTTGTTTAATAGCTGAACATTCTGGCTTTGTGAAACATACCTCAAACAAATTTCATTAAATAATTTTAATTAATGGCATATTTTTTTCCAGATCAAGTAGAGGAAAAAATTATGGAATCACTCAATGTTGAGGAACAAATTATGGAATCACCTTGTAATTTGCATTTCTAAAACAAATACCGGCACAAGTCTAAAAATGCTAATTAGTCTTCAGTTAAAAGAGAGTGCTTACAGACCTTAACGAGCTGTTGGACTTGGCAAATTGAAAGGAAACGTGGCCCCAACAAGAGAGTTGTCAATTGAAACAATGGAAAGGATTATAAAACTCCTTCAAGAAGGAAATCCAACACGGAGTGTGGCAAAAGATGTTGGTTGTTCCCAGTCAGCTGTGTCTAAATTTGGTGCAAGTACAAACAAAATATGAAGGTTACAAAAGGAAAACATACGGGTAGACCAAGGAAGATGTCAAAGCGTCAGGATAGAAAACTCAAAGTAATATGCCTTGAAAATAGAAAATGCACAACAAAACAAATTAAAAACAAATTGGCGGAAACAGGAGTCAATGTTTGTGACAGAATTAAGAAATCAGCTGAATGAAATGGGATTTACATATATAAAAGCCAAACAAAAACCAGCACTAACACCTAAACAGAAGAAAAAAAAGGTTACAGTGGGCTAAAGAGAAGCAATCATGGAGTGTGGATGATTGGATGAAAGTGATATTCAGTGATGAATCACGAATCTGCATTGGCCAAGGAGATGATGCTGGAACTTTTGTCTGGTGCTGTTCTAATGAAACATATAAAGATGACTGCCTGAAGAAAACAATCACATTTCCCCAGTCATTTATGATATGGGGTTGCATGTCAGGTAAAGGACCAGGGGAGATGGCAATCATTACCTCAACAGTCAATGCACAGGTGTACATTGGAATTTTGGACACTTTTCTCATTCCATCGATAGAAAATAGGTTTGGTGATGATTAAGTCATTTTTCAGGATAATAATGCATCTTGCCACAGAGCAAAGAGTGTTAAAGCTTTTCTTCAGGAAAGGCATATCAACTCAATGACATGGCCAGCAAACAGTCCGGATCTCAATCTGGTTGAAAATGTATGGTGGAAATTTTAAAAATCGGTCCATGACAAGGCTCCATCCTGCAAAGCTGATCTGTCAACCGCTATTCGAGAAAGTTGGAATCAGCTTGATGGAGAATATTGTTTTTTTATTAGTGAAGTCCATGCCTCAAAGAATTCAGGCCATCATAAAAGCCAGAAGAGGAGCAACAAAGTACTAATTGTGATTTTTTTTGTTGATGATTCCATAATTTTTTCCTCAACATTGAGTGATTCCATTTGTTCTCTGCTTGATCTGGGAAAAAATATGCCATTAATTAAAATAATTTTATTTTATTTGTTTGAGGTATGTTTCACGAAGCCAGAATGTTCAGCTATTAAACAAAAACTGATTTGTCATATCTGTGATTTGTTTATTTGCTACGAAGTAAAAAAGCTGGGTGAACATCCTCGAAGTGTGGTGATTCCATAATTTTTGTCAGGGGTTGTATATGGCTGGACTGCAAAACACAGAGATACCAAATTGGGATAAACAAAGAAACTTTGACAATGGTACATAAGAAATAACTGCAAATATTTGAAACAATTTTACTTAAATTAAAAAATTGTACATCACATTTTTTCAATAGACATCATCCTCTTTAAAAACTTTGGTGATTTCTTTTTATTTTTTTACAACCTTTTATAAATTCCTTTCGCATTGTTCATCTTCAGATGCCATTGGTGTAGATTACAAATAAGTATTCACAACTTTTCCAGTGGCCTCAGTTATTGTTCCTGTAGTTACATACTGATTGAGAATACAATGAAAACATTTAGCAGACATTAGCAGACAATCGGAACTAATATTTTGTTAACATCAATTACTACACAATTATACAGAAACACTCAATGTGCATCTCTGATTGGCCACAACAAACTTTACTTCTCAAAAACCAGTCTTGTGTGTTTACATGATTGGCTGACACTCTTTTCCAAGGCGGTATAGAGCTAGCTTACACTTTACATGTTTTCCATTTGTATAGCCGCGTATTCATTGAAACAGTTCACGTTAAGTACCTCTCAAGGGCACCACAGTGCCTAAACAATGATCTGAAACAACCTCCTGGTTACAAGTCCAGTAGTAAGAACCACGTTCTGCTGTGTAATAAATTTGAAAAATATTAATTTTAATCGGAAATCCCAATCAGATTACGGACTGGAACATCAGCTGGTTTCCATGGACACAAGAGGTCGGAGGGCAGTATGGCTTCCCGTTTTCCCAGCAGACAGGCAGACGTACGATGGAATGCGGTGTTGTATAAAACAGACGTCGGGGTTCCCCCCCCCCCCCCCCCGACCATGAGCGCAAACCTGAATTAGGGTCAAATAGGATTCAAGCCTCATCACGGACAACCGTGTTCACGTGTCACTTGCACTCCATCACAGTTCTTCTGGAGAAAGGCTAGCTATTTTATACCAAACAAAAGCAGTTGCATCATCCAATCAAAACTGGCTGGGAAAAAAATCAGGAAGAGAGCTGACATTGAAATTCAAGCTCAAGCTTGTGCTCATGTATGAAAGGTAAAATATCAAACTGCTTTGGCTAAGAAAACCCAAGGTATGCTCCGCTGACCTGCAAATCAGAGACGGGTGCTTAAAGCACATTTCATCTTGTCAGCCTTGGTCGGAAAGAGGTGGGCAGAGATTTGTTTTAATTTTTTATTTCTCCTTTACTTCACCAGATGAGTCCCATTGAGATATCCATCTCTTTTTCAAGGGAGCCCTGAAATACATGACCTCTCTGGACCGGCAACTCACCGATGTCAGTGCTTACAAAAACACACCAATCCAGTCGCTGTTTCCCCTTGCTCTGTTACAGAGTTCTGACTGGCCTTCTTTTGACGTTGACATCCAAGCCAACCTCTTGCAGACACAGGCTCAGCCAGAATAGGACTGGTTTGTAAAAGACAAAACTGTTTTTGAAAAACAAGGACTTCTCACACAATACATTCTGTGCTTCTGTAGGCTGGTCAACAGACCATTATTGTGACTAACCCAGGCTCTGTTTCAAAATCTGAGCTTAAAACCAACAAACAAAAAAAACAAAACAACAACTACAATAAAAGCTTCAAGTAAAAACATCCATTTTAAGACCGGTAGTCCCATTTGCTTGGTTACACCAAACAAACATGTTTGAGGAATATGTTTTGTTTTTTTAAATGAAAACTTTCAGGTGAAAACAAAAAATAAAAAGCAGTGCTTGTGTAAGGTTTTGAGAGAAAACAAAAGGTGATACAAGGTGTTTGGCTTCACAGTGTGATTAGGTCCTTACTAACTGGCTAATCAGGAACTGGCTTTAACACAGACATTTGCAATATATTGGTCAAGGACATCAGACGATAAAGACAACTGTCTCATGACAAGGGACATGATCCTGGGCATTTTTGGGCTTAGCATGCCTGTGATGGGGGTTTGTGTGAAGCGATATCTGTGCATTGGACTTGGAGTCTGCTGCTCCAGCTCACACCTATATACACGCCGACAAAACTAACCTGAGTGAAACATAACCACTTTGCCATGTGACCCTGCAACAGCCAATCGCATATCACCCCCATACAGTGATTAGATCCGACAGAATAATGAGATACTGTACATCTGAGATGAATTTAACCAATCCCAACCTGTCCTATCCCAATATGGCACCCTGAATGTATAGACACAAAAATGAGTGTTGAGAAACTATACCACAATACATGCATTCCCAATCAACTGAAAATAGCTTCTACTTTTGTTCAATTTGAGCATGACTTCACATATCAATGCTTGAAGTGAGGGATATCCAATCTTATAATTCTATAGTATATGGGTGCTTAGTGTCTGTGCAAGATAAATGATAACAGGAGACAAACACAGGGATAATGTCTAGAGTTTTGTTTACATGTACCCTGACCAATCAAATCATAATCGGAGCAAGGGCGTTTGTGGTTTGCACTTGTCATTTAAAATAGCCAACTTTCCTGAAAGAAAATGATTTACTACTATTCAGAAAAAAGGTTCAGCCTTCAGTCAGAATGGTGATTCACTGTGTGGATTTACACACTTAAAGAAGCCCAGAATAAAGGCCATTTGATTAGCATTCATCAAACAAATACTATAATACACATGGCAATTTTTAAGGAACACAATCTTATTCCCCCTTGTCAACAAGCGGGAATTTTTAGAAAACCGCCTAACTTATAAGAGCAGCCCAGACCGTAGGTCAAATCATAAGTAACTCGGAAAGAAAATCTCAGAGATAATAAACAATAAACACATTGGTGTCAGAGCTGGGATGAGGGGACAGCTACGGGGTGCGGACCACTCTGGCCAAAAGGTCACCCCTTACTCAAATGTTATATGCTGAGAATGTATCGGAGTAAAATATATTATCAAGACACTGCAACACTTATATATGGGTAAATATCCATTTTTAGATACTGCAATATATGAAATATACCGCTGTGAAATATATTTATTGTTATATTTTCAAAACGTCCACGTGTACAATATATGGCAGTATATTTCATTTTTGTAAGGGAAACCTGTGCACAATGTTAAGTATGGCAGGTAAAGATTTCTACTCTTCCCTATGCAATACTACCAGTGTTATTTTAGGTGTCTGTCAGAAGCATTTATATTATATTTAGGTTGTTAATATGTCCCTTTTAAATGAGTTCCACACTGTCACCAGCACATTGAGCTGATTTTGGCCCGACTCTGTCGACAACCATTATGAAAATAACCGCTCCTTAATATAACTTTAAAAACTGCCATTGGGAAGTACTAGTGCCAGCCCCACACTTGTAAATTAAAAGTTCCACTTTTCTCAAACACAGCGAAAGTTCAGCTCTCGCGACAATGGCGTTAGGCTTTAAATCAAGGAAAGGCTTCGTTTAGTTTGGCTTCCGGCCTCCGGACCAGCTGGCATGCTGCCACACAACGAGGCTGCCTGACTGAGGCTTACCATGATAATTCCAAAAAAAAACAAAACAATCAAAATAGCAAAATCCTAACAGGTCGTTTTCGACAGACGAATATGAGTTTGCCACTTCCCCATCAACGGAAGAACGGCTCTGCCAGGTAGGTAAGGAGTTCCAGCCCCCTCCCCACCCCCACCCCACCATGAGCTAGTATATAAGAGCGCCCTCTTTGCCCTCTCCACTCCCGCAGCAGAAACACTGTGTCAATTCAGTCCTCCAGCTACAGCTAATGAATGACGTATGCCCTCATTCGCTGAAGGCGTATGCCCCCCATAAACACACACATGCACACACACGTGCACTCAGGCGCGAGGAAGCAGCCCCCCCTCCCACCCCCTTATGGCCAGTGGTGTACGTTCTGGGGGGGCTGGGGAGAGCGCCCCCTGTTGGTCTCTAGGTCTCCGGGTTGGTCGCTGTGGGCACGATCTTTGAGTACTGCGTGTAGATGGCTTCAAAGGCCTCGTCTCTGTGGATCATAGCGCCGAACACCAGAGGCTGGTGAGAGGGGTGAGGGAGGGGGAGAGAAGGAGAGGGGGAGAGAGAGAGAGAGAGAAGACGTAGAGAGTGTCACCTAAAGGCTGTCCTGCAGTAATATCCGGGTGAGATCATAAAACCTGATATCGCTCATCACACCATTATGAACAGAACTTTTACCATAAATACCGCTGGCCTCGGTTTAATAATTAATAAAGCCACCTTTGCAGACATTGAGCCAAGACACACAGACACGTCCCTGTTCTCTTGGTTTGCTTACCTTCTGGGTGGAGGGTGTGGCTATGGAGATTCCCATTCCAGATCCTGGCAACACAGACAGGACCTTGTACTGAGAAAAACAAACAAACACGACACAGCCAACCATTACGGAACCCAGCGGGGTGGGAAGGCATTATGCTGTTTGGAAGCTTGAGGGAAATGGACTAAAGACAAACCTTCTGAATGTCTGTAATGTCCTCCAGTTTGATGACTTTGTTTTTTTTGTAGGAGCTCGATCTAGAGCTGGAGCTCTCGAAGCAGAGGTAACTGGAGGGGAAGAGGGGGGGGGGGGTGGGGGGGGGGGGTGGAGGGAGCAGTGAGTCTCTGCAACACTATGGCTGCGTGTGCCCCTACTGACAATACACTGGCCCAAAGGTAGCAGGGCAACACTAGGGCAGCATGTGCCCTTACTAACAATACACTGGCCCAAATGTAGCAGGGCAACACTAGGGCAGCATGTGCCCTTACTAACAATACACTGGCCCAAAGGTAGCAGGGCAACACTAGGGCAGCGTGTGCCCTTACTAACAATACACTGGCCCAAATGTAGCAGTGCAACACTAGGGCAGCGTGTGCCCTTACTAACAATACACTGGCCCAAAGGTAGCAGGGCAACACTAGGGCAGCGTGTGCCCTTACTAACAATACACTGGCCCAAATGTAGCAGGGCAACACTAGGGCAGCATGTGCCCTTACTAACAATACGCTGGCCCAAAGGTAGCAGGGCAACACTAGGGCAGCGTGTGCCCTTACTAACAATACACTGGCCCAAATGTAGCAGGGCAACACTAGGGCAGCATGTGCCCTTACTAACAATACACTGGCCCAAAGGTAGCAGGGCAACACTAGGGCAGCGTGTGCCCTTACTAACAATACACTGGCCCAAAGGTAGCAGGGCAACACTAGGGCAGCACGTGCCTCTATTGACAATACACTGGCCCAAAGGTAGCAGGGCAACATTAGGGCTGCATGTGCCCCTATTGATAATACACTGGCCATAAGGTAGCAGGGCAACACTAGGGCTGTGTGTGCCCCTATTGACAATACACTGGCCCAGAGGTAGCAGGGAAACACTAGGGCAGCTTGTGCCCCTATTGACAATACACTGGCCCAGAGGTAGCAGGGCAACACTAGGGCTGTATAAATTCAAAAGACACATTGCACAAACACAATGACAGCATCTGCACAATAGAAAGGATTTGGAAAGATGATGATTGTGAAACTGTTCGGCTGGATTATCCCAAGGTTATAAGTAGAGGTGACGGAGTTCAGCACCGTGGCGGACTTACTTTTCTGTGACGTAGAGCACGCCATTCCGAATGTAGTCAGTGGGCATCTTCCTGTCTCTGTTTATCAAGCAGCATCGCCACCCGTTCTCACACACTGAGAGCACAAAACACACACAGCAGCTTTACATGTGGAACAACCAATCGTTTTGTTTGGATGTGGAGAGCAAACCATACTGATTGGCTCAAGACAGTGATTGAAACCTTAGCTCTGCCCATTTTGGGGTTCATGAAACCTCACTCTCCTATCACTGGTGGATAAAAACATAATTCCCACTAACAGCAAGAAGAAAAAAAATATATATAAAAAAGGAAACTTTTGTGCACTTCCTCCACACACCTGGTAGGGGGCGCTCACTCTCTGACAGGTTGAATACTTCGTGGAAGGCACCCTTCTTGGTGCTGTGAAATCGGCCGCTCTCCTCCTCGCGGCTGAGGCCGTAGGGAACGTTGGCCGCCAGGCTGCTCCGGGTCACCACTGGCTGCAGCTGAAACCCAAAAAGGGAGCAAAAAGCCGATTGGTCCCGACTGTGACAGGGAGGAGCCGGAGGAGATCAAACAGCTGCGATGTGCTTTAGCCAAAGCCACCATCTGTCCCTGTGGTGAGTTGTGTCATATCACAAACATTAAAAAAAGAAGACGAAAGTGGTGTGCAATCTGTAATAAACAAAGGGGATTCAGACAGAGGATTCAGACAGAGGCGATTCATTCAGATCGAGAGATAAAGACAGAGTCCACTGCGGTATAGTGAGAGTGAACTGTGCTGTACTAGGAGGGCATTGTGCTGTACGTCCAATGCCTATTTGCAGTAATTGACATGACCATATATGAATGCCTAAAGTGTTTATGAATGACCATTCATAAAGGTTTCATAGAGTATTCTTATTCTTATGTATACAATAAGCCCAGTCCATGCACAAACACACACATACACACACGCACACACACGCCCAGTCCATGCACAAACACACACACACACACACACACACACACAGTCCATGCACAAACACTTGTATTTATGCACACACACACACACACACACACACAAATGCCTATTATTTTGTCCTTGGATTGATTTTTTCAATATATCAGTTAAAAATCAGCTCTGCCCTTTCTAGGAGGAGATTGAGAAGATATTAAAATAAAAGCACTACCATAATAAGAGAGGCCCTGGAGGCATTTCTGAAAGACTTATCGCCAGGCAACCATGTGAGGGTTACAGAAAGACTTGGTGGAAATTTACAGGCAACGTCCGTTTGTACTTTGGACTCAAATTAACTGCTGCAATATTTTTATAATGTGCCTTTGGGTGGAAAATACAATTGTGCGTCCACCAGAAAGATGCAGGCAGGGAAGGCTGGTGATATCCTGTGCTTGGTACGACAAGATAGCATGACCTGGGCTGGGCGCATTCCAAACCTCTGTCCTCATGTTCCCAGTATTTACCATATAGGGAGGACGGAAGCAACGCTACCTCAATTTGAGTTACAAATGAAGACATAATCGCCATCTTAGAATTATGAATTAGGTAGTATTGTCAAATAGAGTTCTTTCAAAGAGGCGTATATACCCTACATATTCTGTTCGGCGGTTCTCTGAAGTTTAGTGCAGTGGTGATCATCCCAGTGGGAGTGTGCTGTACTCTTCCTGCAGGAATTAACCTATGCAGTGCATCTCACAGTGTGTAGCTGGTCCTTGAATAAGGGAAATACTTCTCTGCCTAACAAATTCAACCTGTGTTTGTAGCCTAGCAGCCATGCTAGCACATCTGGAGCAGGGGTGTGGGTGTGGGGTGGGTGTGTGGAGGGGGGTCTGTGGACTGGGCCCGCTGTCCTGGGGGTGCGGGGTGGAGGAATCTCACCCGTCTGGACATCAGGGTGTTGGACCGCTCTTTCAGCTGCGGGTCGGTAGGCAGGGTGGCCCACACGATGTAGGGCGTGTCGTACTTTTCCCGGAGCTTGGGGCAACTCTTGAACATGAAGTCGATGATAAAGAACTTGATGCCGGCGTAGATCCCTGTGGGCGGGACACGATCAGGACGTGGGTCAGAGAGTGGCGCGTTCGGCCGCTCGCCCGTTGCCCCTGACAACAGTGGGGGGATCTGTCGATCTCTTTTCTGCCCTTTGCAATGCAATCACTGCTCTATGTGTATTTCAGCAAAAAAGGAAATTAGAGGTTCTCTGGAACTTACTGGAAGACCCCAGAGGACATTCATAAACAGCTCTAACTAAGCTGATTTATGAACGACTTGGCTGCTCTGATTGACTATAAATGGCTTTGAGGCAGACCAAAAGAGTGAAGGAGAGTGCCCCCAATGACAGCACATCGTCAAAGAGGGATATTCCCAACGGTGCGTTTCTATGGATGGAGTTTGGACAGCCCTGTGATATGTGCTGCGTGATATGCGCTGTGGGATATTTGCTGTGGGATACACGCTGTGGGATACATGCTGTGGGATATGGGCTGTGTGATATTCGCTGTGGGATATTTGCTGTGGGATACGTGCTGTGGGATACATGCTGTGTGATACATGCTGTGGGATACGGGCTGTGTGATATGCGCTGTGGGATATTTGCTGTGGGATACTTGCTGTGGGATACGTGCTGTGGGATACGTGCTGTGGGATACGTGCTGTGTGATACATGCTGTGGGATACGGGCTGTGTGATATGCGCTGTGGGATACGCGCTGTGGGATACGCGCTGTGGGATACGCGCTGTGGGATACGCGCTGTGGGATACGTGCTGTGGGATACGGGCTGTGTGATATGCGCTGTGGGATATTTGCTGTGGGATACGTGCTGTGGGATACGTGCTGTGGGATACGTGCTATGGGATCTTCTCTCTCACCAATCATAAAGCCCATGAGCTTGTAGGGCAGAAAACAGGAGATGATGAAGGCCACCCACAGAGCGACGTACAGCTTCTGAGTGATCTCAGGGTGTACCCACATGAAGAGGCTGAAACACACACACACACACACACACACACACACACACACACACACACACACACACACACACACACACACACACACACACACACACACACACACACACACACACACACACACACACACACAAAGCATATACACAAATATGTACAAAGACAAATACAAACGGTTAGAGATCTCAATCTATACCCACACGTAAAAAGGTTCAAACATACATGTACACACAGACACACACAGCTGCGCCCAAGACAGACTAAATAAGCTCTTCATCATCCTCAGGAGGAGAATCGCGCTCAGAACCATCTGAAACAGATCTCACTCACTTCTTTATCTTTTCCAGCACGTCCGCCATCTTGCCAAAAAGGTTCTGTGAAGGAGAAGCGCGAGACATGTCAGGACAGCAAGATAAATAACACTGAAGCAAATATGACTTCTGCAGTCAGCATGTAGGCCTTCTACAGCAGTGTCATAACCTACTTTAGGTGACAAACTGCTAAATGTAAACCATAATAATGCTGCAAACATGCAAACATAATGATGCAAACATGACCAGCATCAGTGTTAAATAGTGGGTCGTCCAGGAGTCTGATACAGGCCTTTCAGCGTTGTGAAAATGCTCAAAGCCTTACTGAAACAGCTTAGATACTGACTGTGCACAGGTGTATATGGATCTTATTGTGAAATAACCATCTTCAGATCCTCAATCATGAAGAAAATGGTGGAGTTGAGTTACCTGTGCTTTCTGTGCAACATCAAGGACTAACTGGAACTTCTCTGACACCGTTAGGTCTTCTTTTGGTGGTTCCTAAACAAGGTAAAAACAGAATCAATAAATTAAAACTGTACGTGTTGAGGTCACTTCCTGTCCAGACTGGCATGCATAGAAGGTCACATCATACAGGCAGGAAGTCACGTGACACAGGGCAGCTCTTACCACAGGCTCTGAGACTTCAGGCACAATACTCCACTGGATCCTCCAGCCTCTGAGAAGAGAGCAGTCACAAGATGGAGTCACGTGAAAAGCACACACACACGCAAATGAACAACAGCAACGTTTACGATTTTCATATGCAGTGGTTGGGGTTGCTGGTGATGGTTTTTGCAAGATGTTTTCGCAAATTATACAGACGCTTTTGTTTAAACCTTTCAAATTTTCAGTGTTTTGCCTTCCCTTTCAAAAATGAGCCCAAAAAACTTTTTTAAAATTTAAAAAAAAAATACTGGCCAATCAGAGTGCACAGACTGCAGGCACATGACTGACCAGAAAAATCGGGATTGGTCTGACGCAAACCCCTCCTTCCTGGGTCACACTGCCCTGGGCTGTGAATGTGCAGGAATGTGCCGGGCTAGAAGCCTTACCTTGCGATGAGGTAATTTAAGGACAACCTCAGGATGGCAAGGAACAGGAATAAAGGGATGGCCCAGCCATGCCATGCAGCGTTCATGTACATCTGAGAGAGAGAGAGATACAGGGCTCTAATTACTGTAGGTCTGTAATAGGGAGAGACATAGGGCTCTAATTACTGTAGGTCTGTAATCGGGAGAGACATAGGGCTCTAATTACTGTAGGTCTGAAATAGGGAAAGATATAGCAGTTTAGCACTAATTATTGTAGATCTGAGATAGGGAGGGATACAGCTCTGATTAGTGTAGATCTGAGATAGGGTGGGATATAGCACTGATTAGTATAGATCTGAGATAGGGAGGGATACAGCACTGATTAGTATAGATCTGAGATAGGGAGGGATACAGCACTAATTATTGTAGATCTGAGATAGGGAGGGATACAGCACTGATTAGTGTAGATCTGAGATAGGGTGGGATACAGCACTGATTAGTGTAGATCTGAGATAGGGAGGGATACAGCACTGATTAGTATAGATCTGAGATAGGGAGGGATACAGCACTAATTATTGTAGATCTGAGATAGGGAGGGATACAGCACTGATTAGTGTAGATCTGAGATAGGGTGGGATATAGCACTGATTAGTATAGATCTGAGATAGGGAGGGATACAGCACTGATTAGTATAGATCTGAGATAGGGAGGGATACAGCACTAATTATTGTAGATCTGAGATAGGGAGGGATACAGCACTGATTAGTGTAGATCTGAGATAGGGCGGGATATAGCACTGATTAGTATAGATCTGAGATAGGGAGGGATACAGCACTGATTAGTATAGATCTGAGATAGGGAGGGATACAGCACTGATTAGTGTAGATCTGAGATAGGGAGGGATACAGCACTGATTAGTGTATATCTGAGATAGGGAGGGATACAGCACTGATTAGTATAGATCTGAGATAGGGAGGGATACAGCACTGATTAGTGTATATCTGAGATAGGGAGGGATGCAGCACTGATTAGTATAGATCTGAGATAGGGAGGGATACAGCACTGATTAGTGTATATCTGAGATAGGGAGGGATACAGCACTGATTAGTATAGATCTGAGATAGGGAGGGATACAGCACTGATTAGTGTAGATCTGAGATAGGGAGGGATACAGCACTGATTAGTATAGATCTGAGATAGGGAGGGATACAGCACTGATTAGTATAGATCTGAGATAGGGTGGGATACAGCACTGATTAGTGTATATCTGAGATAGGGAGGGATACAGCACTGATTAGTGTAGATCTGAGATAGGGAGGGATACAGCACTGATTAGTGTAGATCTGAGATAGGGAGGGATACAACACTGATTAGTGTAGATCTGAGATAGGGAGGGATACAGCACTGATTAGTGTAGATCTGAGATAGGGAGGGATACAGCACTGATTAGTGTAGATCTGAGATAGGGAGGGATACAGCACTGATTAGTGTAGATCTGAGATAGGGAGGGATACAGCACTGATTAGTATAGATCTGAGATAGGGAGGGATACAGCACTGATTAGTGTATATCTGAGATAGGGAGGGATACAGCACTGATTAGTGTAGATCTGAGATAGGGAGGGATACAGCACTGATTAGTATAGATCTGAGATAGGGAGAAACACAACACTCTAATTAGTATAGACCACAGCAATTATAAACATCATTGCAACACAGAAACACAACACTCATAAAAATAAACACAAACACAATATAACATGTTAGGAGAATGGTTAGGCAGTGTCCACACCCTTTTTCAAATGAACAAAGTAATCTAAGATAGGGCTGTGTGGGCATATGTGTGTGTGTGTGTGTGTGTGTGTGTGTGTGCAGCACACTCACTATGAAGGCGATTGCTGACGTGTACACAGAGTGCCAGCTTGATAAGGCAGAGAGGTTCCTTAAGAAGTTTGTGACAGGCTTGGCGCCCCTCTCTGAAAGCAGACACAGGCGGTGAAGTATGCGCCAAACCCACATTCCCTTTCACACTTACATCTCACAAAGCAATTTAAGCATGCATGACTGCATTAATGTTTACTGTGGAAACATTAAGTGTGCACCAGTCTCTGAATAGTATTCGCTCCAATGAGGATCAACCACGCCCAATGACCTCATGCGCCAACTGTGATGTCACAAAAGCATTGTTACCGATGAGGGAAATTGAGACGATTCAGTGTCATCACTACATGAGAGTGCAGTTTCCCTTCGAATGCTAAGTGCACAGTTGGATGGTACTTACTGAGTCGTCTCATGTTTTCTGTTAGCCTGAAAGGAAAAGCAGAGGGCAGCGTTATTCAGGGAAGCTCTTGCGCCGTGCAAACGAACACGAGCCGGCCACGGTGCCAGAGAGAGCTCAGAGATATCCCCCGTTCCCCCATAGGCAGAGGGACACCTTGAGTCTCACTGAGAGCGTGGCGAGCCATTCGGCGCTAAAACAAGTGTAGCCTACCCATCTCTCCCTCTCAATAGCATTAGCCACGCTAATGCCTGACAAGCCTGTGTTTGCTGGGGTGCATTATATTTCCACAGCCACTTTTGGGTTTTGGCAGCACTTCAATTGAGCTTCCTCAGCGCCTCGACCCTACATGTTTGGGCTACCTTTGATCCTCATTGGGCCAGTTAGGGTAAAGGGGCGGGGTTATCACTGGTAGCCTGGTGTCAGAATACTGACAGCAGCAGCAGCTATCTTTCAATGGAAGTGTGCAGTTAGCAGCAAAGAGCAGGATGCAAATAGCCAAGGCCTGACGGTGGGGGAAGCTAAAATAAAATGAGCCAGGCAGTCCTTGGCATGAGGGTTTATAGGCTGTCCTGTGGACACTAAGTCTTTTTATAATCCCTGAGTGCCCGAGTGGCTTTTCAAAACTCATTACCCATCATGCTAAGCTGTGACACTGTGAGGTCAGACCCTGTGTGGAAATGCACTTTTGTAAGTTGCTTGGCTGAAGCATCTACCAAGTGACTAAATTGTAAATTGAAAAATGCAGCACACAGGGCCGGCCTCAGATCCAGCTGCTGTGTGGGCAAACTGCCACCAGGGGGCAGACTCGTCCTCAGCGTGAGAAATGTATCGTCTTGAGTGGCGGTTGACGTCAATGTCTGTCGGTCTCTGCACAAACGGGCCAATAGGACGTTGCCCTAGATGCTTCTGTGAACAGAGCCGGTGTGTTATGACTTTTACGGCCAAATAATTAAATTCCCATCTAACCGTAGGGGAAGACCAGAAGAGGGGGATGATTAGCTCATTTTTAGTCAGCCGTAAAATGTTTTACGGTTTAAATAAACAGGTCATTGCTCTCTCTGTTCCAGGATGAAGTCATTACGGCGCAACACGGCAAACGGGTGAGCGCTTTGAGAGCTTTGACCAGACAGAGCACATGCACTAAAATAGTTTTGCATTGATTTGTACGTCACCGTCTTTCTGTAACATAATTTTGAATACCTTCAGGTTTATTCTTGTCTATCTGCTCTAGTATGCTGTTCTTTTGGCCAGGCCCCATTTTGAAAAGAAAGGTCAATTTTAATGGGACGTTCATCATGGATAAATAAGGATACATAGAAATAAAAGCAAAAAACAGAAGATTTTAGGCATGTCAGGTGTAGCAGACCCAGATCCACTCATTTATATAACGGGAAATTACTTCAGAATAATGGTAGACAGGTTTCTCTAAACCAGTGGTTCTCAAACCTGGTATCCTGGTTTTTGGTCCAATTGCAATCGCAGAATTTTAACCAAGACAAAGCAAATGATAACCAGCTCAACCTGCATTGTGCTGATAGGTTTAAGCAACAAATTATTAAAGAACTTAAACACATACACTACTCACAAAAAGTTAGGGATATTTGGCTTTCGGGTGAAATTTATGGAAAATGTAAGTTCACGCTACAGTGATATTATACATCATGAAAGTAGGGCATTTAAGTAGAAGCATGCAATGGTGATTTCCTCATCTCAAACAATTTATTGAAACAAAAGCCAACAACAGTGGTGGGTATACCACAACAAAAATGTCAATGTCTCAATAACTTGTCATGTGCCCTTGAGCATCAATTACAGCTTGACAACGACGTCTCATGCTGTTCACAAGTCGACTTATTGTCTGCTGAGGCATGGCATCCCACTCTTCTTGAAGGGCGGCCCTCAGGTCATTGAGGTTCTGGGGTACAGAGTTACGAGCCTCTACACGGTGAGTCAGCTGATCCCATAGGTTTTCTATGGGATTCAGGTCTGGAGAAAGTGCAGGCCACTCCATTTGAGGTAACCCAGTCTCCAGCAGCCTTTCCCTAATGATGCGACCTCGATGAGCTGGAGCATTGTCGTCCATGAAGATGAAATTAGGCCTGTGTTGTTCATGCAGGGGCACAATGACTGGATTAATGATGTTATTCAGGTAGTATGGGCTTGTCACTGTACCATTCACAAAGTGTAGGGCAGTTCTGTATTGACTAGACACACCTGCCCACACTGTAACACCGCCACCACCAAAGGGTTGTCTGGTGACAACAGTGGTTGATGCATAGCGCTCTCCTTGACGTCTCCAACATCGTTGGCGGCCATCATTTCTGCTCAACGTGAATCGACTTTCATCAGAGAACAGCACTGAGGCCCACTGGTCCCTCGTCCAGCGTAAATGCTCCCTGGCCCATGCAAGACGATGACGCCTGTGCCTGGTGGTGTGGTCAGGTACCCTTGCAGGTCGTCTAGCACGCAGACCACGCTGATGTAAACGGTTTCGAATGGTCTGACGTGACACTTGGGTGCCTCTCACCTCCCTTAAATGTGCCTGGAGTTGAGTGGCATTCATCATCCGGTTCCGCAGGGCACTGTTCACAATGAAGCGGTCATCAGTGTGGGATGTGGCCAAAGGACGTCCACTTCTATGCCTTTCTGTGACTCTTCCAGTCTCTCTGTATCTCTGTTGCAACCTGCTGATGACACTCTGTGACACTCTAAGCTCAGTGGCCACTTCCCTCTGAGAACATCCTGTTTGAAGCCTCGCAATGGCGAGGTACTGTTGATCAATTGTTAGGTGTCGTCTTGGTCTCATGATGTGAAAATGTGAACAGCATGATGAAGAGGACTGTTTAAATACCACTTCTAATTGAACCAGGAAATTTATTGGTCGATTCATGGATCAAACACCTGTTGTGAATTTTGCCGTTCAGCTCCTTGTTAGAGAACAGCAAGTTGTGCAAAAAGTACTGAAACATTGAATAGTTGGACATGTGCATTCAAAAGTTTAGAGAAGGTCAAATTAATTTCACCTGTAAAGGTTATAGTGCATTTTAGGTTCATCCTGAAATTTCACCCGAAAGCCGAATATCCCTAACTTTTTGTGAGTAGTGTATGTTCAACAACCTTAATTGAGCATGTGTAGAAAAAACCAGCATACACATGGGTCCTCCAGGACACAGTTTGAGAACCACTACTGTAAACAATGAAACAAGGATCCATCAGCCTCAAGCTCTATCCATTTACCATAATGTTCCTCTTCTCGAGAAGGCAGATAATTAGCAATGACAGTGGCAGGGGAGGATTGTTCAGAATTGTTTTGAAATCTATTTTCTATTTCTATTTTCTAGCTATTGTCTCCTTGCATTTCATATTTAGGTTGAATTATTTTAAAAGGAAGGCAGAATCACACTCCTTTTTGTATAATTCTGTTACCTATGTAAACATTACAAACTGTAGATAATGAAAGAAAAATTGAATTAATGAAATGGAATGAAATCTCCAAATTTCCCCCAAAACCCCCCCATCTGCATTTGGATTCTGTCCAAACTCTCCCTCACGTTGAACTTTTCTAGAAAAACCCCTCTGGTAAGTTGTACTTTTTAATTACATTCCTATATTGCTTCTGTGGCATTTCAGGGAATTTGCTAGAACCTTTTTCACAATATTAGTACCACAAAACAACGTGGATTTTGATTTGAATGGAAGCATTACTTAGCAGAAAAATTATACCATGCTGAGCTCCCTTACCTTTTAGCACTTAGCGGTTCATCTGGCTCCACGGCACTCTCCTCCGGTTGAAGACGGAAGTCCTCTATATAGACGGCAAACTTGTCGTACAGCCATTTCTGTATGCGCGTGTAGAACGTGTCGCGCTGCGTGTCTGCTGTTAACACACACGGTTCACAGGGCTCCAGAACACGCCAGGATAACGGCCTTCACTTAAGCCCATTACCAACCCACCACAATGACCTCAACCCCGAGACACACATCTGAGTGAGGTGCACTTCCTTAGGGGTCACACAACATCTTGTGCCGATGGCTGAAATGCACGATACACAAGAAAAGCAAAAGGAAAAAAAACACAAAGAAAACTCACAGGTAAAATGTGTAACTTGTAAGCCTCAGTAATTATACACACATACTTTTGTGCGTGTGTATATATATATATATACATATATATATATATACATACAGTATATATACACACACACACACACACACACACACACGTCCATATATGATTCTGAAACTAACTAAAAAGTCAAACACTTCAACTTCAATGAAGCTTCTCAGAACAAGGAAAGGTGCCCCCATATATTCCCGTGGCGACGGTGTTTCCCTCGTTACCTGTCCCGTTGGCAGCTGGTGATTGTGCTTTAGGAGGAGGCTGGGGAGGTGAATCTTCAGGTCTAAGAGGAACAGAGATCGGACATGATGGAAAATTAAGTGAATTCCTTCCAATTCCCCCTCCTTGGGCTGCCTGTCTGACCAAAAGGCGAAAGGAGTCTTTCACAGACTCATTTCTGAAGCAGACCCCCACTTTCAGCGTTGCCATGGAAATGCCAAGCAGTGAGAGCTGGTTGGCTTTTTCCCTTAGAGTAATGTGGAAACTTCATCCAATAAGAAATCTTTACCTATTCAGTTCATCAGTCCCGTGATTCACAACGGTACTGACAGACCCAACAAACATGCACTTGACATGCACACACGCACGCACACACACGTACACACAAACACGGACACTCACATGCACGCACGCACACACAAAAACACCCACACTCACGTACACGCAGGCGGAATCATACTTCTATTTGCCTCGCTCTTCTTTCTCTTTCATCCCTCTCTCTCTCCATCTCTCTCTTTCTCTCTCTATCTCTACAGAAGGCAGATATGGGATCACCTTACTCTTTACAGACAAAAAAAACAAGCTGACACCATCTAGTTTCTACAGCTCACTAGGTTCTGTACAAATCGATCACCATATTTCCGGGCCAAAGGACGCCCGTCACGTCACAAATCACTGAAAAAGTGCAAAAGTCTTGAGTGTTAAACAGGATCACAGGCAGTCTGTCACCCTGTGGAGTTCTCACACACCTCCCCACATCACATCGGCTCACTTCACTCACTTGGCACCTGCTGTGAATTTCCCGCTTACCGCCAACGAGCCGGGAAACACTTCTATTTATAGCCCAATTAGGCACCGCCCACTCCCCATCACATTGAGAGCCATGGCGGCCAGGGACAGCAGTTCGTTCATTATCTTCGGCCCGAGAAACGATAGCGCTTTCACGCTGTTAATGCTCCAAAAGCTAACGTTTTATCGCAACGACATATCCATCTGTGTGGGCTTTCGACGATCTGCTGCTTGGATCGAAACGTTGCCTTGATAAAAATTTACTTTTGGCAGCATTGGTAGTGTACAATCAGTCTTCTTGCTGATGTCACACTACTCTTGCTTCAGCATCTCACTGTAATGATTTTACTAAGAGTGATGTACACATAGGGGCTGCTGGGCTACTCTTCCAGTGTGTGGATGGGCCCCATGGTCTGGTATCTGTTAAGGCACTGTTCCAGTGTGTGGATGGGCCCCATGGTCTGGTATCTGTTAAGGCACTGTTCTAGTGTGTGGATGGGCCCCATGGTCTGGTATCTGTTAAGGCACTGTTCTAGTGTGTGGATGGGCCCCATGGTCTGGTATCTGTTAAGGCACTGTTCCAGTGTGTGGATGGGCCCCATGGTCTGGTATCTGTTAATGCACTGTTCCAGTGTGTGGATGAACCCCAGGGTCTGGTATCTGTTCCTGTCACTGTTCAGTTGAATTTGGGGTGGAAGTGGTGACAGAAACAGCCTCTCACCTCGGTTTCAGCACCTCGTTCATTTTCTGCTCCAGGTCAAGTCTCTTTCCACGCTCCTTCTCCAGGTCCTGTTTCAGGCTCTCAATGTTTGTTTCTTCTTTAAGTTTTCTCAACTCCTCCTCTGAAACGCAATGTGAAAAGCAACACACGCACACATTAGACAACCCGTAAGAAACGGCACACATTCCAAAAGACTTTACAAAATGAGACGTTACGCTCTTACCGTTTCTTGGTTTCTTGTATAAACACAGCAATACCCTGGTTTGTAAAATATGGATTGAACACAGGAATGCAGTAAGTCCATCTTATGTAATTGCACCCCAGCCCATGTTTAGCTTGTCCCATTCTGACAGTAAGCATTTCTGATTGGCTTTATTTCACAACACTGTTGCTCGTGTGGGAGTTAAAAATGAATGGACTCAATACTCCGCAATACGGAAGAATTACTCTGACATTCCCATTCTGTATTCGCCATGCATCAATTTTGATTGGCTAATGCATATTTTCAATTATATATTTGCATATGAAGTGTATTTAAAATATAGATTTATTATTAGTTTGTATATAGTTATAGGACTGAAGCACAAAGTTAACATGGAAAGAGGCATTAAAACATCTTGCAGATTAATAAGGGAAACTGAAACCTGAACAATAGCTATTTTCTGCTAAATACAAGGCAACAAACACAAAATCAGTCCAAAATTTGTTCTACATTTAGTTATTTCTCCATGTCCACAGTGCAAAAGAGGCCAAGCAATTATAATTATCATTCTCAGACCCTTGCCAGCAAACTCTTGGGAGTGAAGCCAAAGTTTGTTTGTCATGTTTAGACATCATTTAGACTCCTGTCTCAAGTGAGGACTGCAGAGCAGAAAAATGAGGGATCATTTCACCTCCAATGCCTTTCATCTTTAGCTGATGAATCACTATGCATGTGACCTAAAGACAATAGCATGACTGATCATTGTCATCTTTTGATTCTTCACAACTAATTGATATTTAAGGAGGTTTGCTTCTGAAGACTTTTTACCATGATTGGTGGTAGCCTCAGCTCATAAACACAAAAGACATCAATTTAGGCTCTGGTTAATTTAACACACAATGTACGGCATGGTTTAAAAATGTCGGCCTGTTGCTCGCACCAGTTTGAGACTTTTTCCTCTGGGAAAAAAAAATGTTGCTTTAGTGATAAAGTTTGACTTTTTACCAGAGGGTTTGTTTGTTGTTGGACATTTATGCTGTGAATGTTCCTCCTTGTGTGGTCAAGAGCTGGTTAATGGCCTGAGAATGACTACATATCCCATGAACCCATGAGCCTCTCAATAAACCTTTGAGTAAAAACCACAAAAACTGCAATCTTCGTGTCGTAGGAGACTCAGACTGTCAGCATGGCCTAGGACAAACACGATGACATCATCGTCCTTTGGGACTGTTTAACTGAGCGGAGCCCGTTTCCACACCGCCTATCACCATGGGAACAGCCGACAGGG
This sequence comes from Synaphobranchus kaupii, assembly GCA_029718625.1. Lineage (NCBI taxonomy): Eukaryota > Metazoa > Chordata > Actinopteri > Anguilliformes > Synaphobranchidae > Synaphobranchus > Synaphobranchus kaupii. The sequence goes on along the minus strand of CM056377.1, from coordinate 15,270,290 downwards.
GTGTTGTAGCGTGGCGGTCATGTGAGTTTGAGAAACGAGAGGAACGTCTGACAAGAGCCACATAAGTGAGCCTGAAACTCCCACTGCAGACAGCAAACAATGGACAGAAGTTACCACAATCATGTAAACTTTTTTTCTAATAGCTATATGTTTATTCTGCACACCTAGATCACTGTATAAGATTGTCTGCTAAATGTCTAAATGTGAATGTAAATCATGTATGAAATTTGGGCATATATGCAAAACATTCCTAATAAGGGGCAAATGTTATTTGTATTTCGCTGTGGATCTCCTGTGACGGGAGTATTAGAGCCGAGAAGGTTGTACGGTCTAACCCAGGGATACTCAAATCTGGCCCTTAGGGACCAGAAGCAAATTTAGCGCTAGGCTTCTCTAGCCCCCTTGCAATCCATGCCAAAGAATGCAGGTAAACTTATTAAAAACAGTGAATGCTGAATATAGCAGTCTGACAATCATGGGGAAAACCGCTGTATAAGCACAGAAGCTAACTGCATTTAAAAACTGAGGCAACCGCTGCTTTTAAAATGAATCCATTCCGACAAGTCCGCGCACCTGCTTGCATAATGCATATCAACTGTGGATTGGTGAATTAAGACCCTGATTTCTGAGTCAACAGAAAAGAGCAACGAGTCCTACGCTGCTCTGAGCGGCTAATGCTGCAGGACAAAAAAATCCAGGTTCTGTTCAATAAGGCTTTCTGTACTTCATCTTTGAGCCACATTTTCAACCTGTTCAGCTTGACTACAAGAGACCTGAAAACATGACCCACTATAACGAAGGACTAAGAATAAGAGTTAGAATTAGGCAAAAACTAATACCCTAAAAAAAAAACATAACTTATTCGGAGTTCAAGAGAGATGAGAGATATTAAATTTATACTATGGGGCCGTGGGACTTACTGAGGTTCAGGCTGCCCTTGAAACGCTTGATCCTTCTGGCAGCTCTGAGGTAGAGGACCTCGAGGTCCAATCCGCCGCCCCATTTACCCCCATGTGCCACCGCTGGGCTCGCTGGCGTGCCACGCCGCGCCGCGAGGACCCGCCCTCATGAGCGCTATGACTCGCCGCAGAGGCGGTTTCAGGGTTACGCAGTTACAGCGTCGGACACAAGCAGAGCCCCTCGGAAGCGGCGGAGGGGTGACCGTCACAGAGACGGGGAAAGCACAGGAAATCAAATCCTTTAAGAAGCGAGAGGAAAAGTACCGTGGGGGCCAGCCTCCAAACGTAGGAGAATAAAGCCTCCATTCAAAAGCTGCTCCATGACAGTATCCCGTCAATTCCCTACCACTCTGGAAAACAGTGAAAGTTTGCTGACGTCTTTATGTTCAGCAGAAAGTAGCACTGTATGTTGCAAACTTTTAATGACTAACAAAGGTTTCTCTTGTTTTTTAGTGGACCTCTGAGCTGGTACAGGACACCTTGTCAAGTTTAAAGGCTCCGTCAGGACCACTCAGCCTGCACTATCGCATGTATAGCCTGCTTCTATTTATTTTGTTCTTTATTTTACATAAAGTGGTACTTTATTGTAGTTGGTCGTATCATCGGTAAGGCCCCCATGCACACAATAAATTTTGCAACCAATGTGGTAACCCTGACAAAGGCGCATAGAACCAAAATGTTGGCTGCATTTCATAAAATAAACTGAGGGGAACAGAGAGTGTGCCATCTTCATTCTCTTATGTAGAAGGAGATGTAACAGACGCAAGCATAATATTGTAATCGGAATGCCAGAATTGTGTTTATACTGTCCATTCACAAACATAAAAAGGGGAACGTGGTGAAAACGTTGATTGATCTGAAAACCTGATGGATGGCATGGCCAGGCATATGCAGCACAGATTGATTCATCGTTAAACCATATGGATCTGCTGGCACGGTTCGCTTTGGGCTTTGCGAGCGGAGTGAAACCCCGACGTTGGGGTACAAGGCCTGCAAATGAGAGAGCAGAAGGTCAAGAGCGTGCCGAGCACTGCGCTGGATCTCCGCAGGGTTGCAGTCTGTGGTGTTCTGGTGCTTGTAGCTTTCCGGGTTGTTTGTGCTTGGGGGTTGTTTTCCATGGTGGCCAAAGGGAAGTTGCGTTGGGCAGTAGGGTCAACCGTATGAATGCGTGCAGATGTAGAGGTACGAAGCTGACCGGATGACTCGACGACACCACAGCGTTTCCTGTCAGACTTCAAAGACAGGGACGCACCCAGGCACTGACGCCATTTTTATCCTTGTCTCCTGTGGAGTAGACATGATGTCATCATCGCCCGGGAGTGAAGTCGACACCCCTCGCCTGGGTCAGGACAGGAGAGGTATTACATCAGCTGCCAAGGTGAGAGACTCTTACTGGCAGCAGTGTGTGTGTTTGTGGGTGGGGGGGGTGCAAGGCCGCTGTAAAACTGAGATAAGTCAGTGGCAGCTGCTCAGCAGGTCTGCTTTTGGCTCTTCACCCTCACTTCCTTATTGATCACTCAAGGTCATAATTCAGACAGGAAGTGACCTCACCTTGGGTTCCAGGTATGACTGTCGATGGCTGAACAGTAATACTGAAAGGATACTAAACCTGCAGGATTATACGACCTAGAGACTGGAGCTGCCTAATCCTCAGATAAAGAGCCGAAAAACTTGAAATACTTCCACAATAGACATGGAAAGACGCCTTGGCTTCTCAGGTCTCGAAATACCCACGTTTAATGATCCAGAAAATGTAGTTCAGTAGGTTTCTAATCTTGCGTTTCTGGCAGACAGGGCTCACAGGTATTTGTGGCTCCATCTGACACTTCAGTCTCTCATAGTCTCTGTTTTGGCATTCAAGTGGAACACAAACAGGGTGCCAAGACACAGCCTCAGGCCTGCATGGGAGTAAAATATTTACAGAAAGAACTGTTAATCCTCTGCTTCTACTGGAGACAGCCACGGTCACAGAGCTGCCATAATTCTTCAACTAGAGGGGGCCAGGGTCACAGAGCTACCATAACGCTAGAGTGGGCCAGGGTCACAGAGCTACCATAACGCTAGAGGGGGCCAGGGTCACAGAGCTACCATAACGCTAGAGTGGGCCAGGGTCACAGAGCTACCATAATGATTCTGATAGAGTGGGCCATGATCACAGAGCTACCATAACGCTAGAGTGGGCCATGATGACAGAGCTACCATAATCCTTCTAATAGACCCAAGATAAAACTGAGCAGTAGTATAACAGGGTTCTGGAACTGGGACCTAACACAGCCATTTTAATTTTTATAATTAATTTTCCTCTCTGTTAAAATGAATGACCTCTTTACCTGTTAAAGCATCAAAGATTTTTTAAAATTGTCAGTTAACTCTGTGTGAGGAAAGAGTGCTGCCCCCTGTTGGAGACTGCACTGCACACCCTCAATACCACCATAAACCGCACTACAAACGAGCTATCCGCCAGGCAGTGGCTTCGCAATCATCACATTTGCGCTGTGTGTCTGTTGTGGGACGGGGAAGCGGGCTGGAGATTTTTCAGGGCACTCCTGCTGCTTGTTTTTATAGTATTAACAAATTTTCTAGTTGGGATAATTTGTGGTCATCACCATGGAGACGCATTCGCAACATATGCTCGGGAATGTCCGTTGGATCTGCAGCAACACAAAGTTTACCATCGCTCTTCACCGGAGTTGAAGATGTCGGGACTGATCTAGGACTGCAGGCAATCTTCAAAAGGCCACCAGGGAAGGAGAAGATAATGCGGGGGAGGAGTGAGGCGACGAGTGGGAAGGCTGACGTAGTTCGGTGCTCCATTTCGACTGTACAGAGTGCGTGTATGGACGGAAAGCCGTGGAGTCGGAGTTTGTGTGTTGGACTGCTTAATGACACTTGATGACATTTTTTAATCATGGCTCTATTCCACTTTAATTCACTTAATTAGTTTGATTAATGCAATGATTCTATTGAATGTCTTTATTTGATATGCTTGTTTGTGTGTTGTGGGTCTGCCCCACTGTCTATGTCTTTTTTGTTGTTGCTGGTGGCTACAACTGAAGTTCCCTAACAGGAAAATAAAAGTTATTCTATTCTATTATAATTCTGGGATTGCAATTGTGGTTGGAACAGAGAGCAGCATGCACAGGGGTCCCCCAGGACCGAGTTTCAGAGCCACTGTCCTAGAAAAACGGGCGCACGTCGCAGATCGACGACAGTGAGTGGGATCTCTTTCGAGGGGCGAGGGAATTGGCGCGAGGCTCTTGATGCGGATGCTGGCACAGGCCCAGCGACTTAGAGAGGCCAGGAATACATCTTGGCACCAGACAGGACTGCTACTTCGACCCAATCAGAGGCCTTGGATAGCTCAGGCTGCGACTTTTACCCAATCAAGGGCCTTGAATGGCTCTGGCTGCTTACTAACTATAGATTGTAGCAGATGCAGGCTGTTGTGGGGTCACACAACTGGCTCCAGAGTTTATTTAATCAACGATATGGCTGCTATCTCCTGTGTGTGAGAGCCACAGCCTGTGCTCCAAGCCAAGATATTTATAACTCCACTGATTCTGAATGAGAGGGCAAAGTGCTGGGTGGAGTGGGGGCGGGTGGGGGTGATGTAAGGAGGATTTTTTTTATGCAGCTATAAAACCACCCTGCACAAGACACAGGTGTGTGTTTCTGTTATCCTGCAAAAGCGAGGTTTTGGTGATAACATTTGTATTACCTTGACAATATTTGTTTCATTGTGTAGGCGACATTTTTCATTTACAAAGAAAGCGCTGAAAAAGACCTGCCAGCACCAAAAGACCTGCCAGCAATTTTCACTAATGAGGCCCAAAATATAAATTGGCTGGCACAGAATCACTGATATCGCGCCGGCGCCCCCTTGGAGAATCTTCCAGTCTGCAGGCACACACCAACTGGAGCACTCTAAATGAGAAGAAATTTTTTTTTATACTCACGTAAAAAGTGTTTCTCCAGTAAGGCAATTTCCAGATGACCTTTGACCTCGTTCAGCTGGTCCGATTCGGTCCTCTGGAAGTCCTGGATGGCCGCGGCCATGGCGAGAGACGCTTGACTAGCCTAGACACACACGCACACAAAGGTGGACACAGAGCAGAAAGGAATTAGCCACACACATACTGGGACACAGAGGCATACGTAGAGTCCTGACTCATGAGAGACAGCCTCTTACACAAGCAGTGATATGATTCCCCCAGTAAGGGGAAAGGGAGAGGGAGAGAGAAAGAGAGAGAAGGAGAGAAGGTGAGAGAGCTAGAAAGGGAGATAGAGAAGGAGAGAAAAAGAGAGAAAGGGAGAGAGCGAAGGAGAGAGGGAGAAAGACAGTATGTGTGTGTGTGTGTGTGTGTGCGCGCGCGATGTGCGTGTGTGAATGAATTAAAAAACCGATATTAGTCCACCTTTCCATTCACAGAATAGAATTGACTTGATAGGAAAAAGTCTAGTTTGGTAGAAAGCAAAGGAACAGTCTGAAGGTCATGTGATCTGGCACCAAACGAGCTCACGGTAAAACAAGAATCCTGGGACACAGACGGAGATAGAAACTGGGATACAGTGTCAAAGGCAGTCTGGGAAGGAGAGGTGAACAGCACAGGAAATTTTACAGACAAAGAGAGAAAAGCGGGTGGGAGAAAAAGCAGAAAAAGCCTCAAAGCTGATAAACTCCACCCTGCAGAAAAGGATTAAGGTTCACAATCTAGCAAAGAAAAATATTAATTTTTTTGCTCCCCAAACAGACTATCATTCCTCGAAAATGTGGTATGTGTTAAAACCTGAGATGGTGTCAGCTGCAGAATGCGTATTCGTTCGTACGTGAAGGTGAATTGGTGCAGTGTACGGCTGTTTAGAACGACATCGGGGAACAGGGAAAATCGACCCACAGAACATGAATAAGCACAAAGCAAGCAGCGGAATATTTTTTAACAAAATCGGGTTTCATACAAGAAACCAAACTCTCAGACACAATCCCAGGGGAAGGATCCGGTTTGATGAATCAATAATGTATGAATCATTTTTAATAAAAAAATAGTAAAACAAAAAAAATGTTAAGGGCCATTGATATGAGTGCTTGTCATGTGAAACTAAACATCTTCCCTGCGGTTTCCAATGCCTGATTCCAATTACCTTGATTTTCTAAGAAACCTGAAATCAATCAGTATAAATCAATCAATAAAAATTTGAAACACTAATGTAAATGGACAACTGTTACAATTCTAGATTTATAAGCTCTGCATTTGAAATAAATCTATTTGAAAAAAAAACATTTGAAAGTACCACTGTGTGTATTTGTCCAAGGTCTGCACTGGTTACACCCTATTTGGAAAAGGTTACACTCACGATACATTCCAGAGGCCTAACTCACCTTAGGAGATTAACCAGTTTGGTCAGTGACAGACTACGACAATGAGTTTCTTCCACTTTGTCTAAAGCAGGGGTGGAGAATCTTATCTGAAAAGGGCCGGTGTGGGTGCAGGTTTTTGATTTAGCCCAGCACTATGACACCTGATTCAACTAATCAACTAATCATGGTCAATCAAGACCTTGGATAAGTAGAATCAGGTGTCTTAGTGCCGTGCTAAAACAAAAACCTGCACCCACACCGGCCCTTTTCGGCTAAGATTCCCCACCCCTGGTCTAAAGGTTATAGGGATAGGGCTTTCAGTCCTAAAGGTCTCATGGGGTGCGTCCCAACCACCACGTCTACTCCGTGCCCCGGAAATGGATCTTTGTGTCCTAATCTAATGTTGCTGATTACATCTTAATTACGTATTAATGGTTACATATTAATTATTGTCTCAACGCAAACCGCAATGTCAGGTACATTATATACTGTACATGCAAATACTTGTACTCGAAACGTTCAGACAGTTTTGAATATTTCCGGGTAGGAGAGGAGTGGTAGTGGGGGAGTGGAAGAAGGGAGGTTGGGAGTGAAGAATATTGGGATGCACCCCTATTCATATGGGGGCTGGCACATGGCCATTCTACCCATTCTAGAAAACCTAATTCTGATTGGCTTTGATTAATATCCAGCTGTAAAAAAATTATATATACAAAATACAAAAATATCGGAAGCATCCCTGAAAAATGGCTTGAACTAAACCACAATTACAAAAGCATCTCCACAGGTGATTCCTATTCATTTGAATGCTAATTAGCAGCATGTGTCTGCTTAAAAGAGGTCTAACCAGCAGCACTTTGTGAGGTAAGTCTCCAAAGCAAGATGAGGATACTAACAGAGTTCCAATCCATATCTGAACCCGTTTCAACAAAAACAGTACGTCGTGAGCTCACAAAGCTGGTATTTATGGCAGAGCTGCCATTCGGAAACTATTTGTATCCAAGGCTAATGCACAAAAACGCATAACATGGTGTAAGAAACACAAAACCTGGACCCCTGAGAAATGGAGAAAAGTGATATGGTCTGATGTCATCTTTTACTCTTCAATACATCTGGATGGGTTTATGTTTGGAGAAAGCCTAAGGAGGCATTCAATCCACAATGATGCCAACTGTTAAGTATGGTGGTGGTTCTGTAATAGTATGGGCAGCCATTTCATGGGACTCATTGCGTCCAATGATTCCTCTCCATGGACGTGTAATGGACAAACAATATAAAACCATTTTACAAGACCCGGTGCAAACACTATTCCAACATAACACCCCCATACACACTGCTAAAAACATTAAAGAATGGTTCCAAGAACACAGGAATGATGTCAAATGCCTTCCATGGCCCGCACAATCATCAGATCTAAACATAATTGAACCTTTATGGGAAGTTCTGGAGTGCAGAGTGCGAACTAGATTTCCTCCTCCTTCATCCCTCAAAGAACTTGAGACTTTCCTTCTTGAACAATGGGCCAATATCCCACAACACACAGTTCAGAAATTGTATGACAGCATTCCTAGAAGGACTGAAACTGTTTTAAAGACAAAGGGTGGGCCTACTCGTTGTTAGTTACTATATATTCAGTTTTTGTAGGTGTTTCACATATTTTGTATATACTGTATCTATATTCAGGGCACTTTTTGAAAGGATGCAAAGACAGTTGGAAAATCGAAGCATACCTGAAAAACTGATTTTATTTGCATTTTTAATTGGGCGTGAACTGGGCACGGAAAGCCTCCAATGAGTGGAAAGGGTGGAAAAGGTGCGGCCATGCACTTGCCAATCAGAATGCTTGTTTTTCTGCGAAATATAATGTAATGTCTCAGGTGTGCTTCTGAATTCAGTAAAGTGTTTTAGCATGCCGCCTGACCTATCAAAACACCTTAGATATGCAAAATATCTGCATATAACGCAGTGCGGCACTAATGGCTGACATTCTAAAACTTCCTGTCTTGGGGTTGTGGGTAACCCAGAGCTAACTGTCGTCCTGGGCGAGCTTCCAACATGTTTCACACTTTCTTTAGCCTGTGGCTAACATTCTCTCAACCGCCTTGGGAGTTTTCAAGAATAAGTCAATGCTAAACCCTGCTCTGGAGCACAGCTAAGCTAACCTAGGACTGGCAGGATGGTGCTATCCTAAATCTGAGGGTGCAGGCTTAAAATTAAGCTTAGCGTAGGGCTAAAGGCTCATTCAGTCTGGGGCTATGGTCGGTCAAGAGTGCTCGTGGCCTAAAGCTGAGCGGAGTGTGGAAAAACTCAAAAACAAAAAGTGTGAGGTTCTGCCATATGTATATACACTACTCACAAAAAGTTAGGGATATTTGGCTTTCGGGTGAAATTTATGGAAAATGTAAGTTCACGCTACAGTGATATTATACGTATCATGAAAGTAGGGCATTTAAGTAGAAGCATGCAATGGTGATTTCCTCATCTCAAACAATTTATTGAAACAAAAGCCAACAACAGTGGTGGGTATACCACAACAAAAATGTCAATGTCTCAATAACTTGTCATGTGCCCTTGAGCATCAATTACAGCTTGACAACGACGTCTCATGCTGTTCACAAGTCGACTTATTGTCTGCTGAGGCATGGCATCCCACTCTTCTTGAAGGGCGGCCCTCAGGTCATTGAGGTTCTGGGGTACAGAGTTACGAGCCTCTACACGGTGAGTCAGCTGATCCCATAGGTTTTCTATGGGATTCAGGTCTGGAGAAAGTGCAGGCCACTCCATTTGAGGTACCCCAGTCTCCAGCAGCCTTTCCCTAATGATGCGACCTCGATGAGCTGGAGCATTGTCGTCCATGAAGATGAAATTAGGCCTGTGTTGTTCATGCAGGGGCACAATGACTGGATTAATGATGTTATTCAGGTAGTATGGGCTTGTCACTGTACCATTCACAAAGTGTAGGGCAGTTCTGTATTGACTAGACACACCTGCCCACACTGTAACACCGCCACCACCAAAGGGTCGTCTGGTGACAACAGTGGCTGATGCATAGCGCTCTCCTTGACGTCTCCAGCATCGTTGGCGGCCATCATTTCTGCTCAACGTGAATCGACTTTCATCAGAGAACAGCACTGAGGCCCACTGGTCCCTCGTCCAGCGTAAATGCTCCCTGGCCCATGCAAGACGATGACGCCTGTGCCTGGTGGTGTGGTCAGGTACCCTTGCAGGTCGTCTAGCACGCAGACCACGCTGATGTAAACGGTTTCGAATGGTCTGACATGACACTTGGGTGCCTCTCACCTCCCTTAAATGTGCCTGGAGTTGAGTGGCATTCATCATCCGGTTCCGCAGGGCACTGTTCACAATGAAGCGGTCATCAGTGTGGGATGTGGCCAAAGGACGTCCACTTCTATGCCTTTCTGTGACTCTTCCAGTCTCTCTGTATCTCTGTTGCAACCTGCTGATGACACTCTGTGACACTCTAAGCTCAGTGGCCACTTCCCTCTGAGAACATCCTGTTTGAAGCCTCGCAATGGCGAGGTACTGTTGATCAATTGTTAGGTGTCGTTTTGGTCTCATGATGTCAAAATGTGAACAGCATGATGAAGAGGACTGTTTAAATACCAATTCTAATTGAACCAGGAAATTTATTGGTTGATTCATGGATCAAACACCTGTTGTGAATTTTGCCGTTCAGCTCCTTGTTAGAGAACAGCAAGTTGTGCAAAAAGTACTGAAACATTGAATAGTTGGACATGTGCATTCAAAAGTTTAGAGAAGGTCAAATTAATTTAACCTGTAAAGGTTATAGTGCATTTTAGGTTCATCCTGAAATTTCACCCGAAAGCCGAATATCCCTAACTTTTTGTGAGTAGTGTATAAATAACCTTTTCTGCTCATTGAGAATCACAAATTATCCCTCTGGAGTCACAGCTGTGCCACACAAATTGATAAATGAGCACTGTAGCCTGAGAGCATTTGTCTTAAGAAGCGCTCATATGTGAGCCAATGTTTACACGTGAATGAGCGACCGATTGCAGAGGAAGGCCGGCGACACAAAGGCCACTTAATTATCGATTAACATGCGGCGTGCTCTGCATAAATCTTATGCTAATCAAAATAAATACAATGTTAAACACAAAATAATCTGCTGTGCACGTTGCCAACAACTACATTTTGGGGATTTTGGTGATGTGCAATCAGGGCATGTGGATCATGATTCTAACACACATATAAAATCCTAAAAAGTAGTATTATTTTCCAATTTAATGTAGTTAAAACACAGTCACTTGTTTTAAACCCATTCCATTCTCTACATTTGCTGTCCTTTTCCTGTTGTTTTGCCCCTGCTAACACAGCGTCTGTTAGAATAAATTGTGCTTGATTAAACAGGGAATTACAATTCATCACTAACAACTGTGCCACTTCTTCTGATACTGTTCCCAAAAGGTTGTTACTGAGCATCGTGGGGAACAAGCATGTGTGGCTTTGGGCCTATTAGCATAGCGTGCAGCATCACGCATTGGCAGGCACTGGCAGCCTTCATTATAACTGCAGTAAAATGAGGTAGTACAGGACATTTGATGGCGGATTGACCGGATCATTGTGCAAATCTGTGCAAATCCACACCCCCAAATGACCATTCCAGCTCCTAAATGCATACGCTAACTAAAACCAGGGGAAAAACAGCAACATTGGGCAACAGGCATTTTTAAAATACAATACAATACAATATCTGGTCTATTAAAATAGGGCCCTTGATGTACAACTCCCTGGATAATGGCTCCTAAAAACAAATAAATAACAACTAAATATGTGCAAACGGACAAGTACAAAGAACAGCAGGCTTTTAAATGAGTTGAAAATGGCCTGGTCTGAATCCCAACAGTGAGTAAATGAATGGAAACATCTGCCTGTTTTCTGCGTGCGTGCGATCACTGCGATGACAAAATGAGAGGAATCGATCCGTTGAATTCACACCCATTTTGTGTGATAAAACGGAGGCAGAACTGACCTCCGTCAGGCAAGAGATCAATGGAGAAGACCCTCCAGCTCTGTCCTCCCGCTGGAGTTCAGGTAGGGTCAGAAACTGCTCACAGCACTGTTCCCGCCTCCATGCTGTTTCCATGGAAACCGACCCAAATGTTTAATGAGTATGAAAGTGGAAGTGGACGGGGGGGCTCTGTCACAGAGCAGGGCATGCTGGGAAATTAATCGAAGACCTACCCATCCAAGCCCTCAGCTGACCTGAGGCTTTCAAAGAACATTGGCACAGAACTGTCCAAATATTATTACATATCATATTTGATATACTGTATGTGATATGTATTATATTATATTTTTGCACTTTGGGTTACAAAAAAGGGTGTTGTTTTGTAGCCCAATGTAGTCTGTTTGTAGTCTGTAATAATAAAGATTATTTTTATACTTGTCCATTGCTTGGCCCAGTGGGCAGTGGGTGGTGCCATGGTCAGGATTCAATATCAGACTAAGAGGTGTGTCTGTATGGAGACAAGGTTCATCAGAAATGGTCGGCTGACATCCTTTACCTTCATATTACAGAATAACCTTGCATGAAGGGTGCAGAGCAAAGTTCTCTTCAGCAAACGCATGTTCTCATACTCAACCAATCACATGCACACATCCCTAACGGAGCATCCCTTTTTAAAGTGAGAGTCAGATCTCTCCCATACTGCTTTTGCCTGTGCTGCTCTTCTTCGCTTCGCTGCTGCATGTCCTTGGATCTGCTTCTATGTACTGGGGGGTTTGGTATACATCCTGTTTAGTAGGAGAGATGTATCGTGCTCCCTGTGCGTGCACTGGAAGTACATAGAGCAGATCCATTCAACGCCAAACTGAAATAATAACATATTCATTCACACGTTCAATACGTGCATTGTCCTGAGAGAACTGAATATTTAAAAAATGTATATCATGAACAGTGCTTTTGTTCTACGTACTTTCAGAAACAAGTTCCTGTTTCTGCCTCTTAAGTTCTCATCATAACTGACCGCCTTCAGAGGGTTAAATATTAATTTCTTATCTGTTATAAAAATGATTTGTTATTATAAATAATGGTGCGCTTGGTAAGCGTGTTCGATGGGATTCCACACACCAGTTTTAAACCGTTTGTCCCCCAGTGTCTCTGCACACTCCACACAATGAGAGCCCTCTCTGACTCACAGTGCCACACCAGCTGCTAACATATTATGCCCCCAGAAACCGCGTACCATCTCTGTCAGCCACTGGCCAAGAGCACAGCCAATCAGAGAGCAGTAATGTGCAAGGTGAGGACTTCCGCAGTAAGGTACAAGCATCGCTATTGACACTGTCCAAAATTGACCCAAAACAAATGCAAGCCGACCTAAATATCCTCCCATGAAAATTTTCACGGTTGAAAATTACGAGCGTGCTTTCCAAAGACGACCAGATGGTGAGGTTTCCTGGTATTTTATCTATTAGACCAGGTTTAAAATTACACCACGAAATGGACAAGGTTTTCAAACGATCCCATTAAACAAATTTAATCTAAATGCAAAATAGCACCAGCGTGACATCAGCCGCTGTGTGGCGTGAGTGATGGACTGTGGATCCGCTCTTAGAGTAGAGAGTAACGGCATTTGTGTTTCCCTCTTCATCTGGCTGTTCCCGAGAGGATTTGCCAAGGCCCAGCAAAGCTGCAAATGTACTGTCACTAAATCGGCTGGACGATAGGCTCTGCCTCTAAACTTTTACCTCATTTTGCCACAAATTGCTGGTTTTTTGAAGGTCCATAAATTTCCTATATTCCTATTTTCCTATTTTCCTGTAACTTGCCTTAGTGACAGTGCCTCTGTAAAAGCAGTCATGCCCTCCTGCTGGTCCGAGGCCAGTGAATTGGTGTCCACAGGCTTAAGGGCTTTCTCAGGCTTAAGGCAGCCCCCGGATTTGATATCGCCATTCCAATAGCACGGTGGGGGGTAGGTGGGGAGGGGGGGGGGGGGGGTCACTTAACTTCCTGAGAACATTTTAGAAGCGGAGAAAACACAGGCCCAGGGGCTCCGTTGCCGTGGTTTCACTTGTTTCCCGGGCGACAGTGTGGTACAGGGACGGGGGCTCATGGCTTGTAAACAGAGCATCTTGGCCTGTACCCTTGAAAAAGGTAACTAATCTGAATAACTTTAGATCTGCATTTAGAAGATGCTCTTATCCAAAGCAACTTACACTGCTTCCATTTTTCTTATGCAGCTGTATATGTACAGAAGCAATTCAGGATATGTTGCTCAAGTGTTGAATGGCTGTGTCCCACCAGGGAAGGGAACTTGCAACCTCTGATTCCCTAACATCCAGCTGTATCAGTCAGAAGCAAACCACAGTACCACAGACCAATGTGTTACATTGAGCACAGCCAAATTCATAAACGCTGTCACATTAAACGCTGCTGGCTATCTGGAACACTGAACACAGTTAAAGAAAACACTCGACTGATGTCCAAGACAAGATCAACAGGAAGAGGCTAAATAAACAGGAACTTCACAGATCAGAGAGGAATTTCGGCCAAAGTTCCTCTCAGGGCATCACGCAAAGAGAATCTTCTGAGTCAACAATGACAGCCAAAGCATTAAACAGAGGAGCTGTGGACCATAATAAGAAGTAAGAGGATAAAGAAACTGCCTGACAATCCATGGTAGACACTTGAAAGAATGAAGAACAGACAGAGTATTCTAAACTAAACAATGCAGACTAAAGACTAAAGCTATGAAATTCCATCTCAAAATGAAGGGCTTTCGGCACATCCCAGCAAGTTGCAAGTTCAATTTGATTAATTTGTTAATTGAATTTGGGTCCGACAATCAGATACTCAAGTAATCTAGTTTTACGTCTTCCTTACGTTAAGAATCGTCACCAAGGTGCAGGTAACACCAGGGTTTCACTGTCTCACTGTCAGCCATATTGAAGAGAAGGAATAAAATTCTGGATTTTGACATCATTTTTCCTGATTTGTGTGACTGACTGGTGATCTCACGATTTAATGTTTTTGCGTTGGAATCATTGGTCTTATCTCGACACCTGATGGATGACATCACAGAGAGGAGAACACTAACAGACAGGAAGTCTACGATGATTGCATCACAGAGAGGTGAACACTAACAGACAGGAAGTCTATGCTGATGACATCACAGAGAGGGACAGGAAGTCTATGCTGATGACATCACAGAGAGGGACAGGAAGTCTATGCTGATGACATCACAGGTGGTGGTACTCACAGGGTCTCGGAGGTCCTCCGCGTCTCGGAGGGAGGAACGAGGTTTTACCGGGATTTCATCGCTACATTCATTGTCCGACGCGTTGGGAGACTCTGTTAGATCCAGGAATTCATCTCGCTTCTGACCTCTGAAACGGATTTTGTCCAAGCGCTTTAGCATGTTCAACAGTGTCCCTCTGCTTTAGCTTAGCATGGTGAACGGCAACCCTGGAGGGACAAAAACAATGAGAATCACAAAACTGTTCACCGGAGTGAAAAGAAGCAGCTGACAACATCATGAGCTTCGGAGGAGAGTGTGTGCTTGTGTACACTGCAGAGACTGCAGCAAGAGCAAGGATGTATACCACACACGCACACACACACGCACACAAACGTACATGCACACACACACACACACACAGAAGGCCAATTCCAAAACATTTGAGTATGTGCTTGTCTACACTCTTCAGCAACAGCTGTAGAGACTGCAGCATATGCAAGGATGTGTACCACATGCACATGCACACACACACACACACACACACACACCGCACACACCGCACACACACACAGGCAGAAGGCCAATCCCAAAACATTTCGGCTTGTATTTACTGGTGCAGGCAGTGAAATAAAACTGAAAACGTGAGTGTAAAGTTCCTTAACAGGGTGTTGGCCCACCACCTGTGGCCAGTATAGCTTGTATGAGTAGCGGTACAGATCCTAGAATTATGCATGAGGAACACCACAACCAGGAGAAAGCCAATCAGCTCACACTTAGTTTATGGAAGTGGAAAATTGTTCATCGCTGCAGCAAAGAAATGCATTAACACAGAGTGCAGATGTTTGCTCAGTACTGATAAACCCTTGCCTTCTATGGATGATACCCACACAGTGGCCAGACGAATGCGCCCTGCATCAATACAGAACCACCAGGACCCTCCGCTGTCAGAACCCTGCTGTTTCCTTTTTGCGCCCACTGCTTCTACTCACATAAAAAGAGTGAACTCAATAGAAGGAGTACCGGCCAGTTTTTTGTTAGTTCCCCAGCGATGAAACGTGTCCACGGTAACACAGCCTCAGTAACGGCCTGATAAGACGACTACACAATCAACTGCTCACAAACACACAGAGACAGCTGTGAGACTCCAGAGGGAAGAATGACAGCCAACAAAGTTAACACTATAATGGCGGTGATTATTTTTATTAGCAGTAGTAGTAGCACTGTTGATATCATCAGTATCGTCCTCATCATCGTCAGCGTTATTATTTGAGGTGGTCTTTCAGACTGGAGGCACTGAACCGGAGGTTCTTGTGAGCAGTAATGGAGAGTCAGTGCTCTAATGAATAGCTGCAGTCGTTCTGTCAGGCAGAGAGCTTGAGCCCGGTTTAGAAATGTTTCCACCGCTCACAGCGCTTCCCCCAGGCCCGGCCTGATAAATAATTCCATCAAATAAAGGGCTCCAGCCTCGCTCCCTCTCGCACAAGCGGCCGGGCGGTCCGGGCGATGCCCGGCCTTCGTGAGCGGGCCTGTGCAGAGGGGTGAACGGCCGGTGGCCCAAGGCGAGACCAGCCATGGCGATCGGGTCACAAGCAGGGCTGTGGACCCGGGTTGAATTATGCGGGTTGACACCAACGGCAAACCCGGGTCGTTGCTTTGGTGTGAAAGGGGTATAAGGGTGAAAGGGGGTGATTTTAGGCTTTTCGGTTTTTTTGTTGGCGCTCGACTCACATCTGACAGGGTTCACGGAAGACAGCAACAGAAACAAAATGACCTTCCAGTACATTACACTCTTCACCAGCTCAGCAGATGCACTTATTCTGATTTACACTTTTGGTTTAGCACGTTGCTTATTCAACAGATGCTCTTCTCCACAGGGAAAATAACATTCATCCAAGTGCAATTTTCTGTTTTTTTTTTTTTAACGTCCTTAAAATATACATGTATACATCCCAGTGAAAAGAAGTTCCGTCTCTATTCTCTATTCAGACTGTACGGAAGCGTG
This sequence comes from Synaphobranchus kaupii, assembly GCA_029718625.1. Classification (NCBI taxonomy): domain Eukaryota; kingdom Metazoa; phylum Chordata; class Actinopteri; order Anguilliformes; family Synaphobranchidae; genus Synaphobranchus; species Synaphobranchus kaupii. Next base: position 15,253,748 of record CM056377.1, on the reverse strand, counting down.
AGCTCTCAGCCAGTCATTCTCACCTCCTCTGGCACAGGAAGAGACAGCAGGTGGTCTCTGGAAGGTAATGAAAGGTCCCGCTGCAGCAACTGGGCTGCAGGCTCACGAGATCCAATCAAAAGCTGAAGACTCGAAAGCCCCGCCTCTCAAGTGCAGAGATGCAGGACCCTGCAAAATTTCACACTATGCGGACTGCTGTAGGACACAAGTAATTCTGGATTCTGCTCCCGCACACACGCACACACACACACACACACGCACGCACATGAGCACACACACCCCTGGGTGCTTTAATCAATTAATTCATAAATATTAATGGGGCAGCGTGGCCTGGCCATGCCTTTATGGACAGATGAACAGCACAAGCCCCAAGAGTGATGCTGCCAGCTGTTTGACTGAGCAGAGTGTCCCTCACTGCCCCCCGCCCCCCACCCCAAAACCCCCCTTCCTGAAACCATGCAGCCAGTGTCCAATGGCTATTTGCTGAGGGGCAAGAAGGCGTGTCCACCTCCCAGCACAGCAGCGCCAGTGATGCAGCATCCTCAACAAACAAGTCAGCAAAACCCAAAGGGAAACAGGCAAGGATAAAGCCACGCACATATGCGCATGTACACATACACACATAGTCACACAAACATTTTCTGATTATAGATTGGTTAAATTATTACATGCCGACTATTATATGACACCACATTGATGACTGATGTGCGATAGCTGGACAGGATCGCTCAAGCTTTTTTAGGTGTGAATGTGGTAATCTGACAGTAACAAACTGTAACCACTTCATGTCAATCAGGCACAGGGTCTCTCGGCCCAACGTGCAGGGGAGGGAGGAGGGGCAAAGGTGAAAAGGCCAGTAGTTTCACTGTCCCTTTATTATGTCACTCATGCCTTACAGGAAAACGAAGGTCACTTACACATTCCGGAAAAAAATCCAATAAATATTTGAAAATGAATCAATGGCTCAGTGGCTCTTAGAGGGCAATTGCAGATGCTTGGTTGGTCTGATCAATTTCTTTCCCTGTTTCCAGAAAAATCTCTTTGTAGATTTCATTCTGAATTAATTTTAATCTTTACTTACCCCTTAGCTGAAGGCTAAGTTAAGTGTTAAATTCCCCTGTCTACCTGCTGTGTATGTGTCCAATTCAAATACCACCTGCAACTGTAGTTAAACCCTAAACTTCTCCAAACATTAAGTAATGTTAAACAAACATACAGACGTAACTACAGCGCTGTGCCTCACTGTACATCAAAGGGCATATGTTAGCTGGGTAGAAAAGTCAAAAGGGGAAACAAAACGTCACACCAGCGTGAATGGTCATCTATTTCAAAAATTCAGTTTTCCACTCGCTATTAAGTTAAATAACCTTTTAGATTGATTTATGGATTCATTTTGGACAAAGATATATTTTGGACTATTGATGCCAGGATAGAGATATGCAAGAGTGTTCTCACATGCATAAATGAAAGCTGTTGGGTTTTCAAAGAATTTGTTTTTTTCCAGAGCAGCAGCAGGTGTCCGACCACCCTGTAGGTACTATAACCTCTGACCTCCAACCTGTCACCACTGCCTGTCTGAGTGCTTCCTTCAGTCACTGTGATTTCCTAATAAACTTCCACGGGTAACAACTAGAGCCAACAGGAAATCAGTGACATTGTATCATTTACTAAGCTTCTTGTGTCTGGAAATTAGAAAAGAGGAAAATGAAACTTTCCTTTGCTGTCAGAATTCCCAAGACTTCAACAGAGAAGAAAGTTTCAGGAAGTCACAGAAACCAAGACATGACAAGATCAGATGACCGTCGTGCTGCGTAGAGTAACCCGTGTCGCCCCTTTCACGCCGATGCCGAGCCGTGTTCAACCCGCGTATATCCCAGGTCACGAGCAGGGCTGCAGACCCGGGTTGGATTATGCGGGTTTACACCAACGGCAAACACTGGTTTTACCCCGGTCATTGCTTTGGTGTGAAAGGGGTATAAGGGTATAGGGTAAAGGACTTTTCAGAAGAAAATATGCACCGCTTGTGTAAATGTGTCCTGCAAACATAGCATTTTTAGGCTTTTTTTTTTTTTTTGGTTTGTTTATAAATTACTAACAAATGCTTAATAGCAACTCCTCCACAATGTCAGTCACTTAGCCATTCTACATTTATACATGTGGGGACAAAAAATGTAGTTTATTGAGACAAAATGAGGCAGTTTATCACATCAGTCTTTGTCATAAATATTTTATATACTGTATAGAGACATGGTGCAGAAAGACGGAACATCCAAAGAAAAAGACCAGTGTATGAGACTGCACACTGTACTGACTTTCTTATGCCTATGACTCAACAGTAAACTGCAAGTCAAATGTAATACAATATCTTTGTGAATTAATCCGTCTTGCTGTCTAAGCATTTTACCTTGCTTTAAGACCTCCGATCAGAGGTTATTAGATATGCCCTGTAAGAGATAACACCCATGCACAGCTATTTAGACTTACTTGGAACCACATCCGTTATTAAACTTAATCTGTTAAAAAAGGGAAGGGGGTGGCTCGCTATCTGTGGTCCTTCACTGCCCTACAGTTGGTCCCTATCTAAAAAGTCAAATTATTGAATTTTTCATTTACAACGAGGTCACTGTTGGGCGAAAGGTGACCATGTTTACATACACTAATGTAGACTCAGAAAGCATTTATTTAAAAACTAAAAGCAAAGCACCTGTCTGCTGTCTGCTTCACTTCTAACAATGTCGTAATTAAAGGACACCTCAGGGTGGCCAGATCGGCGTTAACTATCAGAAACTACATTACAATATATCTCTATATGGCCTTGGCCCTGAATTCTCACTTTCGCTCCACGCAACAGGAATGAGTAGCCTATGCATTACCTTGGGGACAGCAAGGAGAAACATGTGACAAAACAACGCATTTATAGTCTGTTCCCATTCATTTCGCTCTGAATTATGAGAAACAGTAAAAAACTAGGCCTACGCATTAAAATGCGCTTATTGTTATTGATACTAGCTGCAGTTCATCTGTCTCATACAGTAGCCTAGATGGGCGGCTCATTCACGATGCTGGTGCAACAGTATTGTGTGTTGGCACTGACACAATGTAACCAAATGAGTGCGCAGTCAACAGCCAAACAGCGCTTCACATAATATGAAAAAAGACCAGCCAACGATTAAGGTAGATGCAAAATAAACACCGAGTGTAGGATTGCAATATTCCATATTTTCTCACCGGCGTGGCATCGGGAGTAGGTAGGGTGTGTTGTAGCATACGCCGTGCACGTTTCAATCGACCAGCAAACGTATTTGGAATCGACAAACAACAAAAGCTGGTGTTACACTGACGATCGTTTACCGGCTACTTATAACACGGGAAAATGTTTTTGTTTTTTTTTCAAAAAAGAAAATACAAGTTTCGTACCTTGCACATAAATGGTAGGGAAGTTTCATTAACAACGATGTTTCGCATTTGATTCCGAGGTTCGCCTTGGCAACCATACAGCAGGCTAAGCGCACTAAGAAATCACGCAAACATTCCTTACTCCTCACGCCCAGAGCTGGACGGTTGTCTCCGTAAAAGACCTCGTCCTCCCTTCCGTTTTCCGAAACGATGGTCAGTTGCCCAGAGCTTTCGTTGGTTTGGGTCAAACGCAAGTCCACCTTCTGCGAGAAACCCGTGTGTGGTTTTCAGGGAGGTACACAAAGCTTCAGAACCAGGAAATTTCGTCAATGTCAGCGACCACATCCTTAAAGGGCCCGCTGATAACAGCGAGCAACAGGGAACATTCCCACTCACGGAGCTATTGCTGAACAAAGATTCGCATTGTGTACTGAACATTCTGACACGCTTATACTATATTTACAGTAGTCCACAATTAACATTGTAAGGTTGATGCAGCAGAACGCATCTCTCAATTTAAGGGTGTTTTGTTCGACCCTATGGTTCTACCACTCGACCACAGTAGTTTGCTGCCCATGTGTAAATACATTGTTCCCTCACATTGGATAATGCATATTAAAGTCGGAATTCAATTTAGTTGGTCAACATAGCCTATACTTTGTTTATTTGCCATCCAACCCGGGGTTGTATATATCCAATTCCAATATCCAATATATACCCCAATCTGAAATGTCCAATTGTCTGCATCCGCAGTCGCGTTCCATGCGCATACAGCCGGCTATACCTTATTGCATTTAATTATTCCAAATACACATTTAGCATGTCTGCATAATACCTTTGAGCACAATGCACCATAATGGTAGCAAACAAACTTCCTAAAACCAATTTAGAAGATCAGTTTGTACGTTTTACATGATGAACGTTTTACATAAGCGTGAAAGCTACATATTGCCTTTATTGTCCTTTGCATTTAAGATGCTATAATCCTATAGTTAACTGTGGGATTTGCGTCTTTAAATCAAGCATATTCTTGAAATATATTTTTATTAAATTAAACGTAGTACAATAATTTACATTCTCTAATTTTATTAGAAGAAATAGGCTTATAATAGAAGAAAAAGGCAGAAAAATGACATGTCCATATATTATTTAAATAACTGACACGCTGATATATCAAGCAAAATAGGTTAAAAAGAACAGATTGCGGTCATGATTGGCTTCGCTCTACTATTTCAAACTCATGAGCGGTCACATACGTCCATCCATGCACACACTTTGCCGAAGTACTGTATTATTCATCAAAACTTTAACGTTCAGCATTTCTATGTAGTTACTATCCCCTCTAGTGTTGCAATTGAGTATGACTGGTGAGTCTGTTGAACACTTGTATTAAGGCAGGGGCCTTCAATCTTATCTAGTAAGGGCTGTGTGGGTGCAGGCTTTTGTTCCACCCAAGCAATAACACAACTGATATTACGATAAGGTCCTTGGTAAAGACTAGTACTAGTACTAGATTCGTGGAATTTGGTGTGTTGCTGCTTGGTTGGAACAAAAGCCTGCACCCACACCGGCCCTTTCTGGATAAGATTGTGTACCCCTTTATTAAGGGCTTGTACTACAAATAATGGCATGATCTGATTAAATATCAAAATTGAATTCAAAATCGTATGTCTCAGTGAATTGTGATGACTTTATTTTTTTAAATGTTTTTTGATTATTTAAATTTATGTTCTGATTTATATTCAATCGTGCTGCCATTTGAATGGTTTTCAGCAGTCTCTGATTCCTCCACAATGGGGAATAAAATCAGTATCCTATCCATGTAAAATTCATGGAACAGGATCACTCTTATTCAAATGCCATTTAAACAATCCGCGTGTAATAATAAAACAACGTAACGTAATAATAAAACAGCGTAACGTAACGTGATTTTCAGTACGTCGCCTGAAATTCAAGAGAACATGACTCTAGAGAATGATCAAAAGAATGATCTAGACCAATAAACTATGCAGAGTTCTAAGACTGACTCACCAAGTAGCAATGATTCTAACACCACAGAGCTAACGCAGAGCTCTATGAATAGCTTGGTCACAGTTCAAAACAAATACCTTAGACAAACGAGTCTTACCTCGAGTCTCCTCTCACTTGGTCTTTATCTGTTTAAATCTCGGTGTAAAGAACCCAGGGGACATGAACCCCAACAATACAACTACTTTAGGGTACGTCTAAATATAAAACAAATTAGTGCAATAAAAAGAAAAACAAGGGAAGTAGTAGAAGGATAAATAATAGCCAATAAAATAGATAAAAACTGAGTTAGGATGGTGATTAAGTAAAAGCAATGTTAAAAAGGTATGTTTTAAGTTTTCGTTTTGAAACTTGCAACAGATTCTGCTTGTCTTGGGTGAAACAATATGGGTGAAACAATTCACAGGCAAGTTGTGGCAACAGTAACGTTGGTGTGTGATGTGTAACTTTGTTCGCTGATGTTAAAACATGCCTGTAATTATGATACGTATTCTTATTTCTTAACACAAATCCGCTAGTGATTTGAATAAATAGGCAGAATATTCTGCTGAATAAAATATTCCCAAGCAAGCAGGTTGCACTATACTGTACTTCGCCACTAAGTGCCAGTATTTGCCTAAACTTTGCACTCACGGTGTAGTGGTGATTCAGAGCAGCAGTGCTCTACATTTGAACAAATTGAAGGTTATTGTAGTGGGAGATGTTCAACTATAAAGAGCCATATTTTTAAAAGCCTGAAGAAAAATTCTGTATGCATTTTAAACGAAAAGGAAAGAAACATAAATAGCCATCAAAACAAGAAAATAAACCAGAAACAAGGACAATATCCATAGTACACACACACACACACATACACACACACACACACACACACACACACACACACACACACACACACACACACACACACACACACACACACACACACACACACACACAACATACCTACACCAGAGCCTACAAATTCTGATGAAGACGCTGATCTAACATGGATGGGACATTGTGCAGATGTTACTGTAGAATCCAGGTAGTAGCTGTGCTGTGAAGAGACTTGCTTGAGATACAGTTTCTGAATGGGGCCTGAAGCACACTGATCCTTACTCAGCCTGAATGCTGCTCTAGACTCCATGCAGACCAGCACACTCGGCCACAGAGATGTGTGGGTGTGCGTGCATATCTGTGTGTCTATTGGGGCATACGTGCGTGTGTGTGTGTGTGTGTGTGTGTGTGTGTATCCCTTATGGAAAAATAATATACTGCAGTATATTTATTGTAAATATATCAAAATTATCACAATATATTTTAAATATACTGCAGTATATTACATTTCTACAAGGGGTGTGCATGTGTGTCCATGAGGAAATGAGTGTATGCGTGGATATGTGTATGCGTGTGTGACCGTGGGTGTGTGTGTATATGCATTCTTGCTCTGTTCTTGTCTCAAATCCCAACGTGGAATAGCTGGGCAGAATTGTCTGAATTATTTTTCTTTTCACCAAAGAGGGCCAGAGAAGTGACCAGGAGACGGACACATTAATATGATAATAGCCCTAACCTGCATGAGATTAATGACTTATGCTAATTAGTATGTAGATGGCTCTCTGTTTAACTTATTGTTGCTAGCTTGTTATGCATGAAATATGTCACTTTCAGCCATGATTAAAACCGTTGTCGGGACAACTCATAATAACTACAGTGTAGTATAATGGTTAAGGAACTGGCCTTGTAACCGAAAGGTTGCAAATTCAATTCCCAGGTAGGACACTGCCGTTGTACCCTTGAGCAAGGTACTTAACCTGAATCGCTTCAGTATATATCCAGCTGTATAAATGGATAATATGTAAAAAATGCTAAAAAGTTGTGTAAGTCGCTCTGGATAAGAGCGTCTGCTAAATGTCGCTCTGGATAAGAGCGTCTGCTAAATGCCTGTAATGTAATGTAATTAGCTATTATTACAATTATAATAATTAGTAACTACATGTAGTTAATAATTATGTTGTTTAATTATTATGTAGTTTAAACGACATGTATTTATTAAAAATAATAATAACAATTATTATTATTATTCGATAACTGGATCTGTAAACAAACAATTATTCTGATCATTTGAATATAAGTTTGAATTTGAACTCTTTTCTTGATTTAACTGAGGGAAACTTATTATTGTAGAACTTACATGAAGATTATATAAGATTCAGATTTTGATCCAGACAGAGCATGTGTATTTGTGTGTGCATTTGTGCATATGTGTGTATGTGCATGCGCGCGCGCGCGCGTGTGTGTGTGTGTGTGTGTGTGTGTGTGTGTGTGTGTGTGCACGTGAGTGAGTGAGTGAGTGAGTGAGAAGAAAGAAGAGCCGATTGTCTTCAAACTTCTTGCAGGGAGCGGACTGTGTGAAATACTGGGGAACCACAAAGTGTTCGCCTGCATTAAAATCCAACACCTGCAAGAAAAACGTCCAGCTTCTGAATATAGCACCACTACTAATGACTCAACAAAATGTGTGTGGATAAAGTACACATGAACACACAGTTACAAATATGCAAATGAACACATTCTCACTCACACACACACACACACACACACACACACACACACACACACACACACACACACACACACACACACACACACACATATACTTTCTTAAACGCATCTATACACATACAGGCCTACAAATGCATATCCACTCATACACATATATGAACATGCACACACATAGGTTTGAAGCTCCTTTTCAGTCTTGATGTAATGTCACCTGCTGTGTCAAAGACTGTGCCCTCTGATAAAGAGGAGCGTTTACCATCCATGGGGTTAAAGGACAGGACTGAGAGACCCCTCGTGGAGACCTGACCTTTGACCTTGGATCACAGTGCCCGGCGGTTTTTCTGTTATATCGCAGGCTGTGTCAGAGCGTTAGCGCTTGCACCTGGCCACCCGTTTGGCGCGGGCCGCGCCGTAAGTCCGTGACAGGACTCGCGGATCTCTCCCGTGCCGCTCGGCGCAGAAGTGAGACGCGTCAGACGCCACCGCTCCGACAGCTCCCCTTTCGGGACTCGCAGCGGGACGCAAGCGGCTGCCATCTCGACTGCCATCATTTCGTTATTAAAAATAGGGATCCTAATTACGCGTCTGAACAAGGTACAAGAGATGGAATCGTGTGACAGTTCTAGGCCAGAAAAATTAGATAAACAAATCACCCACCGGTCAGGGCTGCTCTATGATTCTACCTGCAATGCTTTGGTGTAAAGATTGACAGGATTTTACAGTGTCCTGATCATATGTGCACACAAAACCCATCATCACTGGCTTTTGTGTGCACAAGCATGCTGAGTTACCAACAATGACAGAGACGTATCGGATCCAGAGACTTCAAGAAAATCGGCTAGAATTCTGAACACACTTGTGTTTCTCATTGAGAAGGTCTGTGGCTACAGCAGAGAACAGCACTGACTCCAGAACAGGTCAGTGATTAGAGCAGAGAACAGCACTGACTCCAGAACAGGTCAGTGATTAAAGTAGAGAACAGCACTGACTCCAGAACAGGTTTGTGATTAGAGCAGAGAACAGCACTGACTCCAGAACAGGTCAGTGATTAGAGCAGAGAACAGCACTGACTCCAGAACAGGTCAGTGATTAGAGCAGAGAACAGCACTGACTCCAGAACAGGTCAGTGATTAGAGCAGAGAACAGCACTGACTCCAGAACAGGTCAGTGATTAGAGCAGAGAACAGCACTGACTCCAGAACAGGTCAGTGATTACAGCAGAGAACAGCACTGACTCCAGAACAGGTCTGTGATTAAAGTAGAGAACAGCACTGACTCCAGAACAGGTCTGTGATTAAAGCAGAGAACAGCACTGACTCCAGAACAGGTCAGTGATTAAAGTAGAGAACAGCACTGACTCCAGAACAGGTCTGTGATTAGAGCAGAGAACAGCACTGACTCCAGAACAGGTCAGTGATTAGAGCATAGAACAGCACTGACTCCAGAACAGGTCTGTGATTAAAGTAGAGAACAGCACTGACTCCAGAACAGGTCTGTGATTAAAGTAGAGAACAGCACTGACTCCAGAACAGGTCAGTGATTAGAGCAGAGAACAGCACTGACTCCAGAACAGGTCAGTGATTAAAGTAGAGAACAGCACTGACTCCAGAACAGGTCTGTGATTAGAGCAGAGAACAGCACTGACTCCAGAACAGGTCAGTGATTAGAGCAGAGAACAGCACTGACTCCAGAACAGGTCAGTGATTAGAGCAGAGAACAGCACTGACTCCAGAACAGGTCTGTGATTAAAGTAGAGAACAGCACTGACTCCAGAACAGGTCAGTGATTAGAGCAGAGAACAGCACTGACTCCAGAACAGGTCTGTGATTAAAGTAGAGGACAGCACTGAATCCAAACAGGTCTGTGATTGCAGCAGGGAACAGCACTGACTCCAGAACAGGTCTGTAATTAAATAAGAGAACAGCTGTGACTCCAGAACAGGTCTGTGATTAGAGCAGAGAACAGCACTGACACTGAACAGGTCTGTGATTAAATAATTGACCGAGGAAGAAGAGGGTGCAGCACTAACTGAGGAAGAGCAGCCAGAGGAGATCTCAAGGAGAAGTGCTGATGGGGGGAGGGGGGCAATGAAAGGAGGACAGAAGTAAAGGAGAAAAGGAGGACCTGTTACAGGTTCCCTCTTCACCCCATAATCCAATCAGAGCCACAGGCAATGTCACACATTTCCCAGGATTCCTGACTCCAGTGACGTCTCTGAGGGAATTTCATCCACTAATGGCTGGGATATCTGCTGTATCCCCCGAACCCACCCACAGCTCTGGAAAGTGCAATAGCTCCAGGCATCCCCATACCTCCTCTTTTGTCATGTATAACCCCATGACATAGGCGGCCTGGCCTGTGTGTGTGTGTGTGTGTGTGTGTGAGAGAGAGAAAGAGAGAGAGAGAGTACACAGGTACAAATCTATATACACATATATACACATAGGCTTCTGAGCACATGATGTGTCATATAAAATATTACCTATGAAAGATAAACACTGTCAAATTATCAATCCCAAATTTTTAAACGTTGGACAAAACCGAAAGAGCTAGATATATTACATTTCATATTATAATTTTAAAAAATAAAAAAACATTATAATTATATATAATTACGTATATGTAATGGCTTGGGTCCAAAGCATGAAACCAGCTGACACTTTTCTTTAACCGAGTAACACTGTCCAATTCCTTGTTGTTCGTGTGACGGAAAGCTGCTAAAAATACACCCCTCGTGCTTTAAAAGCGCTAGCACACAGCTGCCCTATTCCAGCAGAGAGGAGAGGCCCGGGGGCTAGCGACCATTCGCTCTGGGCTTTAAATGACAGAGGTGGGATTCACAACGGGGCCGCCTCAGGCCGCTGGGAACCCCTTCTTTCCAAAATCGATTGTGCACTTTGTGAGACTGGCCGCTGAAATGCATTTATGAGTTCTGCAGAGGGGAAGAAAGCGAGAGAGATGACGTCAGGAGCGGGACAGACAGCGGGTATCAGGGGGCCTGGGAGAGGTGGAGAGCAACTGAGCTGGGAGGGGAGGTCCAATATTCATTGATGCCCGAAAATGGGGGGGACTATGTACAAAAGGTTCTATAATGTCTAAACTGTTCATCCGATATGGATGAAAATACCCTCAAATTAAAGCTGACAGTCTGCACTTCACCCTCATTTTCATTGTATCCTTTCAAACTCAAAGTGCTAGAGTACAGAACCAAAATTACAAAACAATCTGTCACTGTACAAGGAATTATGGTGCTCACCGTACCTGTGGTTCTGTATCCACTAGGACACCTGACACACATTTTACACTACTCAGTGTAAAATCAACTCTAAATTGATTTGATCCATATTGTACTCATACAACAGAGTTTTACGATGTATCTGTGATTCAACATCCACTGTGATAGAGCGCTAATGTTGTGTGCTGCTTGTATAGGGCTGTAATAGAGCGCTAATGCTGTGTGCTGCCATAGGACTGTGATAGAGCGCTAATGCTGTGTGCTGCTATAGGGTTGTAATAGAGCACTAATGCTGTGTGCTGCTATAGGACTGTGATAGAGCACTAATGCTGTGTGCTGCTATAGGGCTGTGATAGAGCGCTAATGTTGTGTGCTGCTATAGGGCTGTGATAGAGCACTAATGCTGTGTGCTGCTATAGGGCTGTGATAGAGCACTAATGCTGTGTGCTGCTATAGGGTTGTAATAGAGCGCTAATGCTGTGTGCTGCTATAGGGTTGTAATAGAGCGCTAATGCTGTGTGCTGCTATAGGGCTGTGATAGAGCGCTAATGTTGTGTGCTGCTTGTATAGGGCTGTGATAGAGCGCTAATGCTGTGTGCTGCTATAGGGCTGTAATAGAGCGCTAATGCTGTGTGCTGCTATAGGGCTGTGATAGAGCGCTAATGCTGTGTGCTGCTATAGGGCTGTGATAGAGCGCTAATGCTGTGTGCTGCTATAGGGCTGTGATAGAGCGCTAATGCTGTGTGCTGCTATAGGGCTGTAATAGAGCGCTAATGCTGTGTGCTGCTATAGGGCTGTGATAGAGCGCTAATGCTGTGTGCTGCTATAGGGCTGTGATAGAGCGCTAATGCTGTGTGCTGCTATAGGGCTGTGATAGAGTGCTAATGCTGTGTGCTGCTATAGGGTTGTGATAGAGCGCTAATGCTGTGTGCTGCTATAGGGCTGTGATAGAGCGCTAATGCTGTGTGCTTGTATAGGGCTGTGATAGAGCGCTAATGCTGTGTGCTGCTATAGGGCTGTAATAGAGCGCTAATGCTGTGTGCTGCTATAGGGTTGTGATAGAGCGCTAATGCTGTGTGCTGCTATAGGGCTGTGATAGAGCGCTAATGCTGTGTGCTGCTATAGGGCTGTGATAGAGCGCTAATGCTGTGTGCTGCTATAGGGCTGTGATAGAGCGCTAATGCTGTGTGCTGCTATAGGGCTGTGATAGAGCGCTAATGCTGTGTGCTTGTATAGGGCTGTGATAGAGCGCTAATGCTGTGTGCTGCTATAGGGCTGTAATAGAGCGCTAATGCTGTGTGCTGCTATAGGGCTGTGATAGAGCGCTAATGTTGTGTGCTGCTTGTATAGGGCTGTAATAGAGCGCTAATGCTGTGTGCTGCTATAGGGCTGTGATAGAGCGCTAATGCTGTGTGCTGCTATAGGGCTGTGATAGAGCGCTAATGCTGTGTGCTGCTTGTATAGGGCTGTGATAGAGCGCTAATGCTGTGTGCTGCTATAGGGTTGTGATAGAGCGCTAATGCTGTGTGCTGCTATAGGGCTGTGATAGAGCGTTAATGCTGTGTGCTGCTATAGGGCTGTAATAGAGCGCTAATGCTGTGTGCTGCTATAGGGCTGTGATAGAGCGCTAATGCTGTGTGCTGCTATAGGGCTGTAATAGAGCGCTAATGCTGTGTGCTGCTATAGGGCTGTGCTAGAGCGCTAATGCTGTCCTTGGACATGATGAGTACAGTTTTAATCACAGCATCAAAGAATCCAATCCCTTATGCTTAACACTGTGTGTGTGTGTGTGCGTGCCTGTGTGTGGTGTGGTGTGTGTAAGAGCGTGTGTGGGTGGGGGTGTGTGTGTGTGTGCGCGCATGCTACAAGGAACATGAGCTCCATCTGTTTCCTGGGCGACAGAAGAGAAAAAGGAGCTCACACTCTGTCTGAGGCTGGCTTAATCAGCAAGAGCGACAGCCGGGTTCAGTGCAGGTCAGACCGAGTTACACCGGGTCGGACTGGGTCAGAGTTATTATGGCTCAGTTTTCCTGATCCTGGAACAAAAATAACCGCAAGCACATCTCCCGTGCACACACCCAGGGAGAACTAATTAACATTGCCTGGCAGGTAGTTCTGTCATGCTAATCAGGGAAGCCCTTGACCTGAGAGGTCAGATCACAGCGCTGTCCTCCATGAAACAGATGTCCTTCTACACAGCAAACAAGATGCCAAAACTTCCTATAGCTCCAGTACACTGACCCTTGGCTACGCACATTCACATATACGTCCACGCACATAAACATCCACGCACACAGACAGACGTGCCCACAAGCCTAGTGTACATAGACACACATAAACACACACACACACAGACGTACCCACAGGCCTACTGAACACAGGCACACATACACAGACACACACAGACGTACCCAGAAGCCTACTGTACACACAAACATACACACACATGCCCACAAGTCTAGTATACACAGACGCACATACGCAGACACAGGTGCAGAGACACATACATACACAAACAGGAGCACACAGGTGTGTCCAGGTCAGACGACAACATCACTTAGTGGACAGAGACTTGCACGTGTACAGCAGGTTCTGGGTTTCAGTCCCAGGCATGGAGGTCACACCTTCGATGGTACCTAACAACCCCCGAGCCGCTTTGGCAAACCTCCACCCAAAAATAAAAAATGCACGGAGAGAAATCCCTGAATGGAAGTCACTATAGATAAGCGACAGAATTCCCCAACGGAGAGACGTGTTGAGGGGCAGGCACCCCCCAGCCCTGGAACCACTCACTTTTTATCCCTTTATTAAAGGTCCTTTTATCACGCAGGACCAGCGGACGAGTGCCCGACAAAAGCTCACTGCGGGGACCAGCGGTAGAACTGGTGGGGGTGGGGGCGTGTGACTGGAAAGGCAAGCATGGAGAGCGGAGATGGTTTTAACGTGTGCTACAAGACGGCCTGTCCCTGGCTCCTGTCATAGAAACAGCCCAGAGCAAACAATATGATTTAGGCTAGAGCTGCTGTCAGAGCATATTTAAGTACAAACACAAGGAACCCTTATGGAAACTGAATATACTGCAGTTTATTGAAATATTTTAAAGTATGTTCTTATATTTTTGAAAATAATTTCATAAAAGTGGATTAAATAAATATGTTATATACAGAATATACAGTATATAGTGCCCTCCATAATGTTTGGGACAAGAAAAATCTTTTTTTTTTTTGATTTTGCTCTGTAGGCTACTCCAAAATTTTAGATTTGTAATCAAACAATTCACATGTGGTTAAAGTACAGATTCTCAGCTTTTATTAAAGGGTCTATATGTAAGATGTGTACATGCACGAATCACAGAACTGGCTGCAGTTCACTTACGGCCACCGGTGTCAATAATGAGAAGAATTTTCTGAACGTTGCATATAGCCCCTTTAAATGGTATTTATATACATTTTGGTTTCACCATGTAGACATTACAGCACTTTTTATACATAGCCCATCAGGTACTTCTTAGCAAACTGTAACCTGGCCATCTTGTTTTTGCAGCTAACTAGTGGTTTGCATCCTGCAGTGTAGCCTCTGTAGTTCTGTTTGTGAAGTTTGAGTAGCCACTGACACATCCACGCCTGCTTCCTGAAGAGTGTTTCTGATCTGTTGGACTGGTGTTTGGGGGATTTTCTTCAATATGGTGAGAATTCGTCAGCCATCAACTGTAGAGGTCTTCCTTGGTCTACCATGCCCTTTGCGATTACGGAGCTCACCAGTGCTCTCTTTCTTCTTAACATAGTCATCGTTTGCTATGTTTCATTCGCCTGAAAAGGGCCTTGCAAGTGAAATGGGTCCCGCTTCAATCATAAATTGAAAAAAAAGGTTTAAAAAATCTCCACAGTGAATAAAAGAACTGCCTACCCAGTAGTTTCCCCATTCAGCCACTGTAGGCGCTCTTCCTAACTTAAGCTATTTCAGTGATGACACTATCTTTAACTACTCCTTGATCTGACCCACATCAACACACTTACTGCCATCTACGATGTCAGAATACAATACACAACATGTAGACAAACGCCAAGAACAGACTCCTAAGAATCAAGACTAATCAGAAACACCTGTGAAGCCATTTGTCCCAAACATTATAGTGCCCTGAAATGGGGGGGGGGGGGGGGGGGGGGTATGTATAAAATGTGCTGTAATTTCTACATGGTGAAAACCAAATGTATAAAAATATCAAATCTAAAATTGTGGAGTACAGAGGCAAATCAAGAAAAAATATGTCTTTGTTCCAAACATTATGGAGGGCAGTGTATATATACTGTATATAGTTGCAATATCTGAAAATATTAACCAGCAATAATTTGCTTATAAAATATATTGTAAAATAATGTATTGATAACATATTCTATTGCAATATGCAGTGCAATTCAAAAGGATTTTCCATATATTCTATTTCCATAAGGTTAATACCCTCCCGGGTAAATTCATTTCCATGTATCCACTACATCAGAAGTTCTAGCATTTTCTAACACTGTATTCCCCGGCCTTTCTGAAACTTTGCAACCACCAATAATCTCACACTACACAGGGGTGCCAACTCGCCAACAACAGATTTTTGTTTGTTTTGAACAAACTTCCACAGATGCTGTCGTGGGAGGGGGGGGTGTGGGGGGGGGGGAAGTGTCGTTCCCATGGAAACACTCCCTCCACAAGCTGCAGTCATCCAGCTGAGCGTCCATATTTACGCAGTAATACCGTAATAATTATCAGAAAAGGCTCCTTTGTCCCTTGCTAGCTGCTTATGTACGGGATTTGCTAAAAAAAAATAAATAAATACATGAAGTCCAAATCTTCTTTCTTTAACTGGCCAATGTTCCCCCCTGTTGTTGAACACAGTAAATGACCCACTGTTGGGAAGCAGGTAGTGTGCACGACACAGCACAGCACATAGACAGTCACACACGCATCAGCCTTTTCATAATTTGAATGAAAAATGCGGTTTGCTCGACCGCTGAAGATGACTCCGTCTGAACGCTACGCTCCTCCTATTGTTATAGCTCTAGAGCAGCATTACTTTTTTCCCCCCCGTGTGACTCAACTGCACAATCTGTCCATCGCAGCTCCACCGTGGCACGAACGGCGGCTGGTCGGACCCCCCGCTGACTGCCCTTCTGCAGTGTATGAGCATGAGTAAGAGCAGCAGAGACACGCGCTCTCTGTACAAACCAGCGAGAGAGAGAGAGGGAGAGAGCATGTTTATGTACCTTTATGTCCTTCTTTATGTCCTTCTTTATGTCCTTCTTGTCATTTGTGTAACTCAATGCTTTTGCAACACAGGTTTACTTGTCATACAAATAAAGCACATTTAAAATTGAATAGAGAGAGAGAGAGAGTGCAGTGCCTGCTGGTATAAGACCAGGGGCCAGTCGATGTTCACCTTTCCGGCCCACTCTCTCCATCACGCCACACATCCGTCAGCTCCGCCAGGCACAGGCACTGACAGAACCGCAGAGAATTATGGGAAGAAAATCTTCTCGGTGAACTTTAACCGTCTTACTACAAGCAGACTGCAAGCTTAAGGATTCAGACCACATTTATATAAGTGATGAAATAAAACCAGATGTCTTGAAGAGGACAGTGAATTTTTCAGGGGCTGAATGTGACCCTGCAAACTAGACTGTAAGCTATTCAGGACGCGGTCCGTCTTCAACCGGACCACCAGAGCAGAGAACACACCAGTTTAATTGGCTAAAATCTTTCTCTCCCTCTCCACCTCAGCTGATGTGTGGTGAGCATTCTGGCGCAAAATGGCTGCCGTTGCATCACCCAAGTGGGTGCTACACATTGGTGGTGGTAGAGGCGAGTTTCCCCCCTCATCATTGTAAAGTGCTTTGAGTCACTGGTTGGTGAGAAAGGCGAAATATAAATGCAAGGCATTATTATTTATTATTATTATTACCTTTCAAAGAGCAGGATGGTAACCCAGCATGTTGGAAACCCATAGAGGTGCTGTAAATATCTGTCAGTAAAGAGTAAGTTTTTAAGCTCATTTATGTAAGAACGAAGCTGAACGCTCGCTGTGGGCTTGAATTGGCTGCAGATCAGGAGATTGTGTGGGCATGGATGGATCGGCTTTCCCACGCTCTCTCCACCCCCCCCCCCCCCCCCCCAAAAAAAAAACTTTCTGAATAAGTGCCTGAGGACCATGCGATAGTTGTAGAGACCTTGTGCCCACAGGCCTTTGACATCAAAAGTCATGCAGGATTTTAGTTTCCTATAAATTTGCATGAGAAATGGGAGTGTGTAGGTTGTAAAACGTTTTTTAAATTACTTTGTGCTCTTCACATAGTCCTGGGAGGTATAATCCAGGTGCGTAGGATCAAAAAAACGGGAGAATGAGAAAGTACGAAGAATGTATGAAGAATGGGAAAGATTACCTTTTGTAGCCACGTACGACTAATGTAGCCCCACCCACCTCCCCCCCCCGCCCACAGGTTGAGACAGCCAAGGGCAACGCTGCATTAAGCAGAGTCCCGCCCACAAAATGCAGTCACCACAGCAGCTGCTGCACTTGCATGAGACATCGCGGCGTATCCGAGCAGCGCCGAGCCTTCGTCTCTGCCGATTTACCAGCGTCTCTCCAGGTCACATGTAGCCTTCCAGATGTGGAGGTAGAAGCATCTCCTAGGCAACGATGGGTTATTCGCGGACACTCGCCAAAACTGACAAAGACCGCTCTTTGAAAGGGGCACCCAGGGAAAGAGGCGGGTTGGATGTACAGTAGAGAGTATTTAGAAACCAGGCTTGATGGGGCCAACTTATTAACCCAATCAATTTTTCAAATGAAACAACTGAATATTCATACAAATGAAATGATATGAAAAAAACGGTGTGGAATATTGCTGAGAAGTTTGGCGGGTGAGTAGCCATAAGAGAGTCCACAGTGCATCCTTCCTGCAATAAATATTAGGACAGTAATATTACTGACACCACTGATACTGAAATATTGAAATAAGAGAAAGACTGTGAACAATGACAATGCTGAAAAAAATGTAATGTTTAACAGAAAAACAGGCTACTTGAAAAATTAGATGAGCTCATTCTATACGGTTCCTTTCAATCTCAGGCAAATTAGTCAGTCTCATGTGAAATGACCCATGTGTATATGTTTCATAATAATGTTTCCAAGCAGGGTGGGCGATGGAACAGGGAGAGAGAGAGAGAGAGAGAGAGAGAGAGAGAGAGATCATCCTCTGATTATAAATTTCACAAGTTTTCCTTCACAGCTGTGATAAACAGTAAAGAAATGGATCTGTGAGGCAGATGGCAATAATGCACTGTACAGAAGCAGAGCCAGTCCTGCTGTTTATCACTCTGTCAACCTTCTCTATAGCTACATAGCACAGTTCCCATCACGTAAGTAATGCACCATCACAAGCAACACGTAATTTCTCCTACGGAGAAAAGGTTGCTACTTTTTTATTGTTTTATCTTATCAACTTTATTGATTTTTGTAAATATGCACTAATTCCGAATTTGATACCTGCAAAACGTTCCAAAAAAGTTGGGAGGGGCAAAAAAAAAACATATTCCACAGGTAATTAGGTGATGCTATCATGACTGGGTATAAAATGCTCTTGATATCTTATTTTCAGGTTCTCTTATTTTCAGGTTTCTCCTGACTTATTTTTCCATAGAGTTTAATAGGAAAATGAGTCAGGAGAAACAACCCTTAAAGTGATCCATCCATATCTACTGCATATCTGGGAGCAGAGTGATGTTTTGAGGCTCGTTCGATACCTCAGACCCTTGAGGACTTACAGCCATTTAGCCAACCATGGGTTCCATACTATTCCCATGTAATTTAGACCTTAATCTAGTCCCGCCCCCAAATTCCCATAGAGATCCATTCAAATGCAGAGAGGTTATAGTATCACATGTAAGAGTACCTAAAAATACCCGTTTACCTGTGGAATCTTCCAAACATGAGTTTTTGCAACTTCCCAGTCTTTTTTTTTTGCCCCTGTCCCAACTTTTTTGGAATGTGTTGCAGGCATCAAATTCGGAATTAGCGTATATTTACAAAAAACAATAAAGTTGATAAGGTAAAACATTAAATATCTTTTCTTTGTACTGTTTTCAATTAAATATATGTAAGAGAGAATTTATAAATCACTGCTTTCTGCTTTTATGTGCATTTTACATACTGTCCCAACTTTTTTGGAATTGGGGTTTGTATTTATTGTAGCCTAGCCTGCACATAAATGTGTCGCAAGCACCTTCCATTTACCTTCCACAATCGAAAACGGTAGCCCTGATTTGATCAACGTCCAAGTTAATAGCCTAGATGCAAAATACAACTCATCCTACCTCACCGCCTGGTTGAGAGGAGCGCATGACTTGCTAGATATTATCAACCTGAAATACATCTCGTTTCACTCCAGCCCGCGAATAGTCGATAACATATTTTTTATTTTCTTGTGTCTTGAACTATGTGAAAAGTTGTTTTAATTAATTTGCGCTCTTCATATAATCCTGAGAGGTATAATCCAGGTGTGTAGGCTGCAAAAATAAATTAAGGAAAAAATCAATGAAAGAAACCCGAACACTGACGTATAAAATAAGGAGAAAATCCAAAAGAAGGCATACCGCTGCAAAATATTAATTTACAAAGGAAAAAGTAAACTTTCAGTTTTACACCATCATCAGTTCTCTTGAACTATGCGCCCATGATTCATTAAGACTTGAAATGATTAATTAAGGCTTGTCGTCTTTTTCCTTTTTTCTCAACCCCTTTTTAGGCCAAATCCCAGTTTTATGAATGCATCTTTCAGATTCAGGGGGCAGGACAGCTGGGCTGGCCCTATATGGCATTTTGGGGGCGTGTTCATTTAAGAACAGTGCCATGACCGAATATGATCCCTTCACCCCTTTGAGGGCGCATTTTGGCAATTATTTGAGTCAACTTTGTCACAAAGTTTTTGAGTGGGCTACTTTTTCTCACAAATAGGGGCACTTAAAATCCCCAGATGAAACCCTTATATTCAGGAGCATACTCATTCAACAATTTCAGGAAGTAAACCGGAAGTAAAAACTACAACTTGTAGTACAAGAGCAGGACATATTACAAACTACTTCCTCACTAGCTTGGAAAGAGTTTTGCAGGATTTCTTTTCTCATGGCGAAGTCATCAATCAAGTCAGTGAAGCTCAGTGAGCTTACAATTTCATTTTCAATTCTCATAAGAGAGAGCAGACTGAGTCTGTTGTCCCCTGCAACTTCTAACTTCATTTTTTATTCTTTTCAACTTTGAAAATGATCGCTCTCTGCTGCAGTTCGATGTCATCATGGATTAAGTAGAATTTAAGAAACAACACATCGAAAGAAACACATTGATTTCCGCAAAAACTACAGAAGCCCAAATGCCGTAGATAAGTCAGCATGTGACACATGTCATGTGTAACCCTCACTCCGCAAAAAACCAGTGACGTGCATTTCATTTTGGCGGAGTGCTAGAACAAAGTTTTTTTTGACCGCTTTAAGTAAAAAGTGTTTTTCAGTTGTATAAGTGTGTTTATGTTTAGAATTTTTCAAACATGCATAATTTTCTTAACAAAACTGTCGACTAAAGGACAGAATAGGTTTCAAGTGTCATGCTTGCGAGGCTTAGCTGCTAGCCAAGTTGAATGCAACCAAGAGACGAGCGGGACGAAAAAAACACTTTGTTTCTTTCGCCCCGCTCAGTATTTCTTTTGCCTCGCAGCAGCTTACAATATATTATTTTGGTGTAATTTGTAGAGCAGTCTCCGTCAGTAGCATGCTGAAAGCAGCTGACAATTTTTGGATTAAGTACTAAAGTACCCTGACGTCAAAAAGCACACCCAATGGTTCTAAATATTTTCCCCATTAATTTTTGCCATAGGCTTATGATAAATAGATAGTAGCAAGTATCATAAATGGTAGAGAGACACCTCCCTAACAAAATACCAGGGTCAGTTTTTTGTATTTGGAACACAGTTCTTATTTTAAGTGATTTAGCCTAAATAATGTCCCATCATAAGCCTATTTCAACCAGTTATTGATTTGAACCCACAAATAAAAAGTAATTCATGGCAGTGTTTTACAATTCATTAAAATAAGGAATACATGGACACAATAGATATGATATATACATTACAATACATCAATGTCTACAGATATATAAACCGTTTAACGTTGTGAGTCAAAAATTCTATTAATTATGCAACATTATGCTCTTGACGCATGGTTGATTTTCATGGATTTTAAACTTATAGCATTATTCATTGACTCGACACTAACATGGCATTTTGGCTGACAGTACATTTGTTGAAAGGAATGAGTATAAAAAACAAGACATAGATAAGACCGCTAAAACACACTTTTTCGTCAGCTGCTTTTATCGTCCCGATTCAGTGTATCTTTCGTCCCACATGGCAGGGACGAAAGATACACTGCACTCATCTGGTTTGCGGCCAATTTATATCCGACTCTGGAAACAAAATTCCAGTTGCTATTAGTGAGGGACACAGACACGTTGTTTGTCAGAAAATATGGCCTCTCTATCTCTACTGACTTTCGAGTAAACCGGATGGATGTAAAAAGTGTTTCTTTTGTCCCGGTTCTCCCTACATGTCGATTTTCAGGCATTCAGGCAAACTTTTGCACACTGTAGCATCAAATAAGATCTCAGTACAAGGTCTAGTTATCCCACACACACCGCATTGCTGACAGTCGGCATCCCTCCCTTCTCATCTGGTTTATCTAGGTATGAAATTTATTTTACACACAAACAATTGTTTTTTCTGTTAACTAATTTTAGGGGCCCCCTAAATATTGGGGGCCCCTGGCTTCAGCCCAGTCAGCCCCCCCCCCCCCCCCCTTAATCCGCCAATGGGGGCAGGGAACAGGAATCATATTCGGTAATGGCCCATCTCCTTTAAGAAGATTTCTGGAGTTAAGAGCGTTTGGTGAATCCAATGTGAAATCTTTGTACAAACATCTCTCAAGAACAAATATAAAAGAAAGTTATGAGAAAAATAATGTTCTTGCATGAGGCCCATTGACTCATAAACAGCTATCAACACCTGATATTATAACCCAGTAATTACTTAGGGAGTGGTACAAGTGCTGGATTTCTGTAAATCTACTACAAAACCCAGTTCTACTGAATTTGACTCAGATCATTTAAATTATTTTGATGTGAATGAGGAGACTGCTACCATGTGAGACGATAGTGAATTTCCAGTGGATAGGATGTGTTCCAAAAAGCAATTTCAAGTTCACAAGGTACCACAATCACAGCAAGTGAGCGGCATCCATAGTCCCCAAACCACAAATTACCAATGAAATTTATCTTGCGGCTATCCGGTTATAATTCTATTGAGGGCACCGGATATTGTAAAGACTGACTCGAAGGGGTGGGGTGTGTGTGTGTGTGTGTGTGTGTGGGGGGGGGGGGGGTTCAGCAATAAAAGCGTGTGTACACAAGCCGCTGTGAATGAAACCAAAATATGATGAAAGCGCTCTGCCTCTTACAGCGGCTCCGCCCACCAGAAGGTCGGGGAGCACAGACGTGCACACAGCTGGTAAGTAATGCACAGGAAGCAGGGCTCTGGGGGGTGGCTTAATGCGCTTCCCCAAAGTCCCGCAGAGCCGGCGTCTGAATGAATTGGCCTTGATTAAAGCCTATATTAAGTAGGCAGCTCTCGGCGCCGTTGATCGCCTTGTTGGAGCCGTATTCACGGCAGGGAAGATCCTCCTCTGGCGAATCACTCTCAGGCTGCCGGGATTGAGGTCACAGCGACTCGCTCCCACCCTCCCTCTCTCTCTCTCTCTCCTCTGTGCTTTCTCATCCCTCCTTCCTTCCCTACACTTTACCGTCCTGTTGTAGTCATGTCCAGCCCTATCAATTAATAACATACCAAAGCATGAATTCAATAATGCAGTGTTTTGGGGCAGCATGCAACGCCAGTACGGCCTGCTTAAACCAGCATAATAATATACCAGCATCTGTAATTCTGTTTGTGAAATAAGCCATCACTCTTGTCTGATAAACTAAATAAATGAAATATTATACCCAGAATCTTCGCGTCACTCACTGTGAATTAGAGAACCAACCACATTTCTTCATGCTTTACCTTATCAACTTTATTGATTACTACTTTTGGCAAAGTAAAGGTAAGTTCCGATATTACCTGAGTACACCCCTCTCTCTCTCTCGCCAAAATCACGACACTAATGAGAAGCCTCTTGAACCAGTGAACATAGTCTCCATCCACGTAGTTAAGAAAAGACTGATAGAATCTTCACTGGACAACTTTTAAAAATTACATCACCTTTGCAGGAAAACGATTTAAGATGGCGGAAACAGTGCCGCGCAGGGCAGAGTCCAGTCAGCTGGTATTGGCCTGGTACCAGCAGCCCGGTTCTCTCCATCCCCACACACACTTCCCACACCAAGGAATCACTGCACTTTGCAACTGAAATCAGCCTGCGTTTCTATGTTGGGTCAAATGGCCCGTGTCGTTTCAGAAAATCCCATTAAAATATTTTACTGGCCATTTGTAAATTGAGAAGGCTGGGGGGGAAAAGACCTTCAGAAAAGAAGGTGAAAAGTGTGTCAAAAATAATATGACTAGTGAATGGCAATTAAGTTAGTGACCATGTGCCAACATGAGAGAATGTTAGAAGGTATCCAATGGATTCCGTGAGTGTATCAACTTACAGGCACAAAAATACTCGTAGCTCTGAATTATGCAGGTATCTCAGTGGCATTTCTTAGATAGCATTTCTCAGATACCTCAGGTGTGTCTCTCAGTGCAGATACCTCAGGTGTGTCTCTCAGTGCAGATACCTCAGGTGTGTCTCTCAGTGCAGATACCTCAGGTGTGTGTCTCTCAGTGCAGATACCTCAGGTGTGTGTCTCAGTGCAGATACCTCAGGTGTGTCTCTCAGTGCAGATACCTCAGGTGTGTGTCTCTCAGTGCAGATACCTCAGGTGTGTCTCTCAGTACAGATACCTCAGGTGTGCCTCTCAGTGCAGATACCTCAGGTGTGTGTCTCAGTGCAGATACCTCAGGTGTGCCTCAGTGCAGATACCTCAGGTGTGTCTCTCAGTGCAGATACCTCAGGTGTGTCTCTCAGTGCAGATACCTCAGGTGTGCCTCAGTGCAGATACCTCAGGTGTGTCTCTCAGTGCAGATACCTCAGGTGTGTCTCTCAGTGCAGATACCTCAGGTGTGTGTCTCAGTGCAGATACCTCAGGTGTGCCTCTCAGTGCAGATACCTCAGGTGTGCCTCAGTGCAGATACCTCAGGTGTGTGTCTCTCAGTGCAGATACCTCAGGTGTGTCTCTCAGTGCAGATACCTCAGGTGTGTCTCTCAGTGCAGATACCTCAGGTGTGTCTCATAGAGCAGATACATCAGGTGTGTCTCTCAGTGCAGATACCTCAGGTGTGTGTCTCAGTGCAGATACCTCAGGTGTGCCTCAATGCAGATACCTCAGGTGTGTGTCTCTCAGTGCAGATACCTCAGGTGTGTCTCTCAGTGCAGATACCTCAGGTGTGTCTCATAGAGCAGATACATCAGGTGTGTCTCTCAGTGCAGATACCTCAGGTGTGTGTCTCAGTGCAGATACATCAGGTGTGTCTCTCAGTGCAGATACCTCAGGTGTGTGTCTCAGTGCAGATACCTCAGGTGTGCCTCAATGCAGATACCTCAGGTGTGTGTCTCTCAGTGCAGATACCTCAGGTGTGTCTCTCAGTGCAGATACCTCAGGTGTGTCTCATAGAGCAGATACATCAGGTCTGTCCATTTCTTTTTCTCTTTAATGAAAGACAGCGCATAATAATTTCCTGTGCTTCCCTTGCCTCAAGCTCCCACAGTTAATTACAAAATCTCTGTCTATGATGTCTATAACACGCTGGTGAAATGCTTGATGGGAATTGAGTTATAATTCAGCCACTTTTTGTACACCATTCACCACCTGGCACATACTGTATTTTCCCTGCAGAATTCCAGATGCCGGTGCACTCCACACCGCGATGCGTACAGGCCATCATGGAAGTCCACTGCCTGTATACCAACAATGGCGACAGAATGGTATACAGGCAATGAACAAGAAAATAAATGAAAACAGCAATGTGAAGTTACTTAACAGGGTGTTGGACTTCCATGACGGCCTGTACGCATCGCGGTGTACCGGCATCTGGAATACTGCAAAAAGTGAAGTACGAGTATTGCCCTCTGTATAGGCTTGTAACCTATAGGTTGGAGGTTTGATTCCCGTTGTACCCTTGAGCAAAGTGCTTAACCTGCATTGCTTCAGTAAAATATCCAGCTGTATGGGTTTATTATGTAAAACTGAGGAAAAACTTGTGTAAGTAGTTCTGCATAAAAGCGTCCGCTAAATGCCAGTAGTGATGATGTATTTTGATGATTTTCACTGAAATACGTTTTGCATGATAAATGTTTTCGAACACATTTGCTGGAGATTATTTATTCATATTGACTAAATCCAGATAATTTCTCACCTATTTGATAAATCTTTCCTAGCACTTTTGCAAGCAATATATTGCACAAACACACACACGTGAACACAAACAGACACAAAATCACACACACACACACACACACACACACACACACACACACACACACACACACACACACACACACACACACACACACACACACACACACAAAACTGGTTAAAACCATAAAAATAGGTAATATAATCTCATGTCATCTTA
This sequence comes from Synaphobranchus kaupii, assembly GCA_029718625.1. Lineage (NCBI taxonomy): Eukaryota > Metazoa > Chordata > Actinopteri > Anguilliformes > Synaphobranchidae > Synaphobranchus > Synaphobranchus kaupii. Next base: position 15,227,783 of record CM056377.1, on the reverse strand, counting down.
ATTGTGATGACCCAATAGACTTTCACTGCAGTCTGAGCTAACAGCCAACTGAACACACAACCGTGTTAATATAAATATTAGCATAAAAAACAACAGAATAACAATTTCAAAAGGCCTGGACTAAAAAGTTTCCTTTGCTCTACAATTTTACGGGGGCCCACAGAGACTGCATTTGCACAGTGCCCACAATTTTGCTCTACACCCGTTTTTTTTGCTTTAACAAATCAGCACAGGGGGACATGGCAGGACATGGCAAACACCTTCTCGTGGTGTCTCCCGTCAGTAACTCATGACTGCCAATCGCAGTCATGAGCGAAACAGAATTTGCCAATTTAGGGCCCTCACCCGGGCTGGTGCTCGGCTGCAGTCGGGGAGGAGAGCCGGTGGTGATTACTCCGCTGGCCTCCAACCCAGAATACTGCAGCTGAACACCGAAGGACTCACCTCCAACAAGATCAGCGTCATTGAGGAGTTGGCCTATACCACCAAGGCCCTCGTCATCCTCCTCCAGGAGACCCATTGCTTTTCAGCAGATAAGCTAGTATTACCAAATTTCACACTAGCTGGGTCTATCCTAAGCAGGAAACACGGCCTTGCCACGTTTGTCCATGAAAGGCTGAGCTGGACTCTCGCCGATCAATCTCCGGCTGACTCGGAGATTGAGTGGTTGTGCGTGGACGTTGCCGGTTTTAAAATTGTAAACGTCTACAAGCCTCCCCCCTCGCGATTCACGCCGGTGTCTGTCCCGGTGTTCCCCCACCCCTGTCTCTATGCTGGCGACTTTAACTGTCAGCATGAAGACTGGGGGTACAATACCAACACGCCCAACGGAGAGAACCTGGCTGCTTGGGCAGCTAACAACTGCCTGGCCCTGTTATACGATCCAAAGGGTGCAGCCAGCTTTCTCTCCGGTCGCTGGAACACTGGGACGAATCCTGACGTGGCATTTGCGAGTGTCGGTGCAGACAACCAGCTCCCGGACAGACGTGTGCTCGGAAAGTTCCCGCGGTCCCAACATCGACCATCGCTGATAACCGTGCCTAAACTCGTGGACTCTATCCCGAGTGAGCCGGTGAAGCGATGGAATTTCCGTAAGGCCAATTGGAAACGCTTCCGCCTCTTCACTAACAAATCCACGTGGCGTCTCCCATCGCCTAATACCAACAACGTGGATGAGGCATACCGGGACTTCTGTGGCATGTTAGTGAAAGCGGCCAAGAAATCCATCCCACGCGGACGTCGCAATAGCTACAAACCGTGCTGGGATGCGGAGTGCGAGAACCTCTACCGCGTTTTCCTTCAGGCTCCTGCCGGAACCGAGTCAAACAGGGCTGCTACAGCCCTGTTGTCAAGACTCGGCCGGAGGAGACAAGAGCGCTGGGAGGAGGCTGTCAATTCCATCGACTTCTCGCACTCCAGCCGCAAGGCATGGAGTATCCTGAACAACCTCACTGGCAGGTCAAGACACTCACCTCGTCACTGCCCCATTTCTGCAAATAAAATCGCATCACAATTTGTGAAAAATGGGGTATACGAGGGTAAAGACCGCGAGTCATCACGACTCGTGGCAAAGGAAGTGTCTGACCTCTGGAGGGCCCCAACATCTAGCAGCGATAACATCTCCGGTGAATTCACACCGGAGGAGTTCGCTGCCGCCCTCCAGCACCTAAAGCCAGGAAAAGCTCCGGGCCCTGATTCCATCTGCCCGGAGCTTATACTCCATGCCGCACCTGCCCTGAAGTCCTGGTTAAGAGCTTTCCTCTCTTCCTGCTTGCGCCAACTCAAGATCCCCAAAATCTGGAGAAGAGCCCTAGTTGTCGCGATCCCTAAGCCGAATAAGCCTGAAGGGGATCCTAAGAGCTACCGTCCCATCTCCTTGCTCTGCATCCCCTTCAAGATCCTCGAGCGTCTTATCTACGCCCGCGTCGAACCGATCGTCGACCCACTGCTCCCTCGGGAGCAGGCCGGGTTCCGACGCGGGAGATCGACCGTAGACCAAGTCACTTTGATGACTCAAGACATCGAGGACAGCTTTTCGTCCAAGAAGAAGGCCGGAGCCGTTTTTGTCGATCTGACGGCTGCCTATGATACCGTATGGCACCGCGGCCTCACCTGCAAGCTGCTCCGCCTGCTGCCGGACAGGCACATGGTCAGTATGATCTTGGAGCTTGTCCGAAATCGCAGCTTTAACCTTACCACCGGTAGCGGACAGCAAAGCAGGTTACGACGCCTCAAGAACGGCGTCCCCCAGGGATCTGTCCTGGCCCCCCTCCTCTATAATATCTACACTTATGACTTGCCTGATACAGTCTCGCGGAAGTATGCCTACGCGGATGACCTCGCGTTGGTGTACTCCGCTGGAGACTGGCAGTCATTGGAGGGGACTTTGAGCCAGGACATGCAGACACTAGTGGCATACCTCTGGAAATGGAGGTTGAAGCTCAGCGAGGCAAAGACGGTGTCGGCGGCCTTCCATCTTAACAACAGGGAGGCTAAACGTGAGCTCCGAATATATATTGGCGGAACACCCCTGCCATGCTGCGCTGAGCCAATCTACCTCGGCGTGACATTGGACAGGTCGCTCACGTTTCGCCGACACCTTGAGTCACTGCGCAAGAAGTTAACATCTCGTGTGGCATTGATGAGGCGACTAGTCGGGTCAGGCTGGGGCGCCGACGCAAGAACATTGCGTACGGCAGCCCTGGCCCTTGTTTACTCGACTAGTGAGTACTGCGCACCGGTATGGTGTCGCAGTGCCCACACCCGCCTCATCGATACGCCCATCAACGAAGCCTTGCGCATCGTGACAGGATGCCTGCGTCCCACTCCCGTGGACAATCTTCCCATTCTTGCAGGCATCCAGCCCGCTGGGCTTCGCCGCGCGGGAGCCACAGCACGTCTCGCGTGCCGGGCCATGGAGCCAAACCATCTGCTCCACGAAAGGCTCGCTGTAATTGCTGAGCCTCCCCGGCGCCTTAAGTCGAGACACCCATTTGTGCCTGCCGCACAGGAATTCCTGCAGCAATGCAGTGATCTTAACATCAGTGCGGCACGGTGGGCGGATTACATCTGGAGCACGGAGTGGGAGGAGAACACCTCTAGACTCCGTGACTTCATCCCAGACGTCGGTTTTCCCCCTATTGGGGTGGACCTGCCTAGACTGGCATGGGTGAGGCTTAACCGCCTCCGGACCGGCGTTGGGCGCTTCCGCTCATCGATGCACAGATGGGGCTTGGCTTCTTGCGCAGCCTGCGAGTGTGGCGCGGAGGAACAAACCGCAGACCATGTCATCCTGGACTGCCCGATTTATCGGGCACCCAATGGGATGCATGGTCTGTCGGTTCTGGATGATGACACGGTGACGTGGCTACTGGAGGTGTGCCCTGAAATATAGTCCGGGTGAACCCCCCCCTAGGCTCGGGGTGGTAAAAGGATAGCCCCTCGGCCCCGAGCCTGGGGATGTGGGACAAAAGATCCCACCCAAACGAAGAAGAAGAAGCACAGAAAGAAGTTTCACGAAAGAAACCTCCTCTCCACCTGCGTGACTTTACGGCCTGTGAACGAAAAGGTAAAAAAGAATGCCTGTGTGCTTACACTTCACAAAGCATATTAGATTAATATCAATCGATAGAGTGCCTTTTGAGCATCACTGGACGTACCGTGGTTTCGCAGATTAGTGGGGGATGCCGCGGAGGCCTGAGGACTTATAATTCAACTGTTAATGTACATTACGTACTCCTAGGCTGCGCTAATACACCTAATACATCTAAACTATTCAGTTCAACCAATTTCCTGCACCCATTTCCTGTATCCTTCACATGACTGACAGGTGCCATTTGACCAAGACGAGAAGCATTTGACTGCAAGCTACAGGAGGGCGGGGCTTGATATCCTACCCCCTCGTCCAATCCAGAGCTTCGAAAGGCAGAATTTTTGCAATTTTGTCAAACCCCACCCATCAACATCAAACTCCGCCCCTCCCACACCCTGCAGTCAGATGTACTCGGCAGGACTGAGGGCCTGGTCAGAACAGAGTGCGGCGTCATTTTAATTAATGACGACAGACTCCGGTTTCTTCTCAGGTTTCAACCAGAGAATGCGCCGGGAGAAGAAAGACTGTACATCCCAGGTGAAAAATTTGTATACTTAAATATACTTTTCCTTTTTATACTTAATTTGAAGTATGTTTAAAATGTACTTTTAAAAAGTGTATTTGAAGTATAGTCTCAAAAACACCATAATACTTTTAAAGTTTGTTTCAAACGCACTGGTGACATAATGAAATTGTACTGCAAGTGTATTTAAGATACCAAGAAATCATACTTTTTGTTAGTGCACTTAAATATACTTACGTATACTAAAATAGTCCCATTTTAACATACAGACATAGTGCACTTAAGTATACTAAAAATAGTCATTTTATCATACACACTGCACTTGTAGTACACTTAAGTACGACTTAAGTTCTACTTTTGAACAACTTTAGTGCACTTAGTATACTTAAAGCGCAGCCAGTTTAGCACAAAGTACATAATTAGTACAAGAACTACTAAAAGTATACTTTGAAAAAGTATATTTCAACTATAATCTTTTTTCACCTGGGATCCTACAGCAAAGCAGCGCTACGCTGATGGGAGATAAGATTTCTTTTACATATTTTACATATCTGCATATTTTATGTATTTCTTTTGTACTATTTTCATGTTGTAATCTATACACATTACATTCATACTTCTTGACTATATATACGTACAGTATATCATTTAAAAGAAGGGCCTATTTTTAATTCACATATCTGTACCGATCTTAGAAGTGTAGAAATGACAGGAACTGTGGTTTTACAGAAAGAACTATTCATACAGAACAATTTTCCTTCTCTTTGACAACTTTAAAGGCCATCTTTAAAGGTGGTCAACCTAGTATAAATAATTTTGGGGTTTTTCCAACCACCTGTACATATGAATATACATGTATGTCTTGTATATAGGTATTCACGATTGCACAAAAAATTAACCAAGCTAAAATGAAAAAATGTATTTGGTCAGTCAGTGGCTTACCAGCTTGTAGAAGTGAAATACAGCTGGTCAGCGGTGCCATGACTACTGTACTGTGGGACTGGGAGGGAACTGAGGCACTGCTTAGCAACAGACGACAGTGAAAAGCATTTATTTTTGCATCGGCCTTTGAGAATGTGCATGCGCTACCCATCTCCCATGTGTGCGCGAGCAAAGGTTTCACCATGAACTCGCCGAGCGTGAGCCTGCAGGAGGATGTTCCGCTTTCCAGGCAAGACGTGAAATGCGAAGGCGACCGTTGCGGTTGTCACGATACAGATTGCTGTTTGTTAGGTTAATATTGCACTTAGCGATTGTAAATGGGCCTCTGTGGTGATGCCGTATTCTTGTATTCCTGAGAGTAACACTGATGTTCTCCACCACTGTACTTCACTCTGAATAAGAGCATCTGCCAAATAATTGTAATGATACATTTGCAGATGGCTATAACTGCAGCAGGGTGATGTAAATTTAAACATACATATAGGGCTTTAGTGGTGTTTAATATCCACTACCCAGTAAAGGAATGTTGTTAGACATTACATTACATTACAGGCATTTAGGAGACGCTCTTATCCAGAGCGACTTACACAACTTTTTAACATATTATCCAGCTGGATATATACTCAAGCGATTCAGGTTAAGTACCTTGCTCAAGGGTACAACGGCAGTCGAACCTGGAATCGAACCGGCAACCTTTCGGTTACAAGGCCAGCCGGCTGCCGCACTGTTCAATGACAGTAAATACATGAATATTCTACCAGGCAGGGTTGTGCAAGGACTGGCAGGGGCAATAAAAGGACATTGTCCCTGTTGTCATATGAAGCTTGCATGCTGGGAAACGTAGTCTTTGACCCAATCAATCACTTCCACTTTCTTCCCTGAACCTTGAAAATATACTTAGTCATCAATAGGTTTCAATGTATCATACAAAACATCAAATGGTACACTTTGGCCCCATTGCCTGTCTAAATGCACCAATAACACCATATCCTGTTCAGTCTGACGTTTCTATGACAGAGAAGCATATTGTTCCACTACCACTACGTCGTAAAGAATCCAGCACATTTGGCAGAAACCTGTGGTGATTATTACACCATATTAAAACGGTCATCAAATCATTAGCAGCTCTCTTAGGCATGACAATAACACCTGAGATGCAATTTAGCAGTGATTAGAGATGGCCATGCGTTCAAAGCTCTCCGTCGTCCGTACGCACGAGGGGCGATTTATTCCGGCTGAAGAGTGCATGTGTTGCATATTCATGAAGGTAAACAACTGCGTCCGTTTGTCCCTGCGCCGTTTGGAGAGCCATTTTGTGCCCTGAGGCTGAATGCTGCTGTGCCGTGATGTTACTGTGCTGACCTGAATTTCATCACCGTGTTAACCTATTAGGGAGAGGAGATGCATCTGATTAACATTCAGCTGAAGGATACGTAGCGGTGGAAGAGCGAAACGGGCTTTTATTTTACAATATTTACCCTTTTTTCAAGGGAACATACAGAGCTTATCCTACACACATTATCATATCCTTTCACACTTTACTACTGAAGCTATGGGTTAAGTTTCTCAATGGTTAAGTTTCTTCTCCAATGAAATTACCCGAAAATTGAACATAGGCTAATGCATAAATATCATAAAATATGATGTCAGCATATTTCACAGCAGTGCAAGTGTAATATATTGCAATATGATAAAGCAGCAATAATAAGCATATTTGGCCAATACATTGTGAAGTGGTGCAATATATTGATAATGTTTATTGCAAAATATTTTCAAACGCATTCCTTTTCTGTAAGGATACAGCAGTCTAGCGGAATTCAAACATGCAACCTACTGGATGCATGCACAGTTTAGAACACTTTAGAACACAAGTTTCAAGTTCACAATTTGAATGCAACACAAAAAAAACAAGAAGTTGTTTTTCTCCTTTGCAAGGAAATGCCTGAGCAAAGGTAGTTTTTAAATTTTATTTACGATTGATTTATTTTCAGAGAAGGCGAAGAGTCTATTAGGTGGACGCAGGCTTTCGCTGAACGAAAACAGAAAATGAACCAAACGGCTATAAATAAGCTCTGAGTACAGACAGACCCGGGAAAATGATCCTCGCCCAAGCTGGCGGCCCTGCCGTTAAGGCCTTCCTTTAAGAGCCGGGGCTCATTTTTCAAACGAGAAACATCGATTTTTCCACAAATCCTTGTGGTAAAGTCCTGGAAATGCCAGCGTCTCTCATCTCAAGAGGGGATGCTACCCAAAAGGGCACTTTGGTCATCAGAGTATCAGCGCTCCCAAACTAATGGCTCTAACATGAGAGTGAGGGAGACCGGCCAAGGTCATAATCGACAAAGATACTCGATTTTGCGCAAAAGATGTGCAGCTCTGTGAGCTCGACACTGACAATGCTATCTCTGCCACGGGTGAAGATCTTCTGATTGAAGTCTTCCTTTGTGTGCTACAAAGGCGAATGGGACCCTGTGCATAATTTCAAAACAGTTATACATAAACAACCAAAGAAAACAAATACACATACTGTGATATTGGGCTAATTTTAAATTATCTTTTTTTTATTATCCACCCAAATTTAGAATGTCCAATTGTCCCCCAACTCATGTTCATGGAACAACCCCACTGCACTGGACACACGTACGTATCTTACCTCAGCGCAAACCCACCACTTTCCTTAGATACATGTGGCGCCACTACCCATTTCTCCCTATGCACCATCGCCAAACTCGCACAGAGCAGAATGGAAGTTCGACCGTCCTATGCAGCTGCATGCATGCCATGGGCTTGTCCATGCCCAGCGGGGTTGCCTGATGAACGCGGGCAGACTGATCCCACCCATACCCTGCGTCGCCCCCCTGCGGGGCCACCGGCCACAATCGGCACTGGCACAATCCAGATTCAAACCCAGACTGTGGGGCTTTTCCATGCACCACCATGTGGTGCTTCAACCAAATGAGCCACCCAGCAGGCCCCAGGAGTATTAGATATTGATCATTTGGAGATAATGTTTATTGCATAATGAACATGCCATTTGCATTTTAACCAATCAGCAGCGTGACCATTTAGTGGGCTTTAAGAGAATATCCATACAGAACAGACATGCCATGGCAGACCTACAACTCTCTTACTCACATGTGGCATAGCCTACTTTACATCAAAAATAATTAATAATTTAATATTTAATATAATAATTAGTTTATAAATCAGAAAAAAAAGTTAGTCTTAATAGGCCTACATCTTTTTCTCGTGGGTTAATGAACACTTTGAAGAGGAAAGTGACCGCGCATGGACTGTTTGATTAAGATGTTGTACACACGCACAATCCCTGTTCCTTCATTCAAAATTTGCATAAAACTTTCAACACCCCTTATTCTTTACTACTGGAAAGGGAGTACAATAACGCACAAGCCTATTTTGTGTAGCCTACTGGGGAAACAAAATGCTAACAATCAATGTTCCTGACCCCGACGTCTCAATATCGAATGAATTGTAAATTATTAATTAGTATCAAATACTAACCGCATTGTATGCGCTATGTTTAAATCTCTCCGGAAAAGAGCGCCTACTAAACGAATGCATGTAAATGCAAATACGTTTTGGCGAAGAGATGTAGTCGGGTGTGCGAGAGCCTTCATCCTCGCAGATCGATCCCACATCCCTGTCGAGCGACGTCGGCTTCCTCCACAACAGCTTAGTAATTATTCTCTTTTAGTTATGTAACATTTCCCTGCAAATGTCCTCTTATATAGCCCGGCAGACGCAATCTTTTCCAATCATCGGAGCGAGCAGGAGAAATTACAGTTCATTTGTCGGCCGGAACAAAATCCAATCCATTAGGGTAGCGATACGAGTGTCGGGGGCAGGCTGCGCTTCTGAGCAGCACTAAAGCCGTGATTCATTTGTCTCTCCATTATTTTATTTTCATTTATTTCTTTTCTGTATTGTAATGGTTATTTTTTTATTTTTTTGCTTGTCATAGGCTACGTTTGGTGATTTCAAAGCTAACCGTCGAACGATCCGTGGTATCTTTGGCAACAAGGGCTTAAAATACAATAAGATACAAAACGGTGCTGTTGTTCAGCACAGCGTGAGTGGCACAGCTAAAAGTCACACAGACATAGGCCTATACACACACGCACACACACACAACACACACACACACACAAAACAAGATCACACACACACACACACACACACAAGCATACACACATACACACAATTTGCACTCACAGGGGGACATGTGCACGTGCTCACACACAAAGATACACACAAGCGTACACACATACACAATATATGTATATGTTCATTTACATGCACATTGACACACACACACACACACACACACATGCATTGCACTCACAATGACACACATGCGCACACACACACACACACACACACACACAAATAGACGCTCATGCATCCTCACTGCACTGGCAGTTTGAGAACAGTTCTTGTTAAAACATGGTAAATAATGTGTAAATCAGTTTCAATGTCTGGCTCTTATGAAGAGGTTGGAAAATCTCCATTTAACCCATCATTCACTCTGCATAATTAACATCTCCACTGTTTAACTGAAGTGACACAAAGAATAGAAAAAAAAAACTGTATCCACGTCTGTGTGATGGCATATTCACTCATTTACTGTGTGTGTGTTTGGCATGTTGAGGAATGCACGTAAAACCAAGTAAAGTCTGTGTGTGTCTGCGTTTGTTTTTATGTGTGTGCGTATGTGTGTGTGTGTCTGTGTGTCTGCGTGAGAGAGTGGGAGAGACTCTGGGCTTCTCAGTGATAGTGTGGGAATAGGGAATTACAGAATATCTAAATGAATCCCCACAGTGGAGTCACACTTAAAGCACTCCAATAGGCGCCAAAAGCATTGCCACTCGCAAGAGCGTAAATCAGTGCAGTGCAAACAGAATTATTAAAAATGTTTAAATTAGCTTGGGCTCTCCCAAATTGAGCTATGAATGGCAGATCTCCATTTGACCCCAAATCAAGGTCAGCTAGCAGAGCTGTGGATCTCTGGCATGAGTCCAATTCAATTACGCCTGTCAGTGGACAGCAAACCAACCCAGAGGACTGCAAGAAACAAGCCCTACAGGTCAGGATCAAACACACCAGGTCTTCCTTTTTTTTTTTTTACAATACAGACTGACCTCTATGAACATTTAAGGGTGAAACCACCCATACATTTCCTCTTCTCTACTACTAATTACTAATTTTCCTCTCCTCTTCTTGAGAAATGAAAGATAACTACCTATTTAAAGCAAGATGAACAGAATTTATGCGAAAGTGAAGATAAAGGAACACAGGTTTGTTTTTTTCCTGGATAAACCAGTAAAAATAAATATGCCTTATCTGCCGGGACATCTCCATTGTGGAGCGTCATGGAGAATGATACCAATCATTGCCAAATATTTCAGGCTCGAAATCGAACCTTCACTCAGGACAATTTCCCAAGCTGGCAATTCACTTTATCAATTTACACCGCTGGGCACTTACTAAAGCAATCTGGCTAACGTATGTAGCTCAAGGGTACGATTACAATGCCTCTTCCCTGACCCAACCGACCTGCCGATCCATTCCAGGGAAATGGCGTTTTGACCACGGCGCGCCCTCTACTGGTGGCCCTGCAGACCTACCTCATCCTCAGAGAGTGTTTCGCTGTTTCCATTGGGCCACTACTCTGACAGCTCCCCACAGCCAACGTCATTTTAACCTCTACAGATGGAAAAGTAAGGGAGACCATCCTGCAAACTGAACAGAAATAAGCTCTATGCAACCATGGACTGTATAATCTTATAATACACCCCACCCCTCTATAGCCCTTACCACACACTTCCAGCTCACAGTCCAATTCTGCAGCAATTCACCTCCAGAAAGAAGCCCTGGGCTTCTGAGAAGGTTGGGGAGGGATCCCTTATTGGGGGTGGGAGTATCAGGAAAATTGCCCCTCCCTCCACATTTCCCAGCATGCTTTGCTTGAGAAGTGAATGTTAAACTGAATTCTACAGCCTCTGCAGCATTTTGTTTCAGGTTAACACACCTTTTCCAGATGTGTACTATAGTCTTAGGGCCAGATTCAGAGATGGCCAACTTAAGTCATGCGCTTAAGTGCCTCTCCTGCCTGGATTTAATGTGAGCTGACTTATGCCGTATTCTAACTTGTGTTGCACAGGTGCTTATCTCAAAATTTGGGTGGTACAAGGCATGATATTCTAATTACCCGGTTCTTGTACCTGTCCCCCGGGTTGCCAGGTCTATCAATTAATCCATCTAATATGTGTCTGATATGATATACCAGATGGTCAATCATAGCCTACTTTTACATATTTCTCTTTTTATGACAGCTCTCTGATAATTGCAAGTTAGCTATGCAAAGGAAAATATGACCAATATTATATTCAAATAACATGCACTCATTCTAATATCCATTTATGCGAAACATGCTGTATTTTTCATAATAATCTATTGGCGGCGCTAGACATAAGCTACCTTTTTTTCTGAACAAAGTTGCATGGAAAAAAATTACTAAGTGAAAACTCATTGCCACAAGGACGCACAGGAACATGCAATAATTTACAATCTGTGTGCTCTCAAACCAAATGTTACACTTCATATACGTAATGACAACGACATTCTCACAAGATCAGTGCTACAACCCACAGTGCATGCCAGTCCCTAAGTTTCCAAAGGCACCCAGTGCAGTAACAAGGAAGCAAATTGGGATAAAAAAACGAAAGAAAATTTGTACACTGCACGCACTGCTTCCCAGTGGAGTTCCTGCCACAGAACCAAATTAGTTTGACCAGAAATGGACCAATAATGTCTTAAGACTGGGACCAATAATGCTGCAGTCAATCAAAGCCCTTAGGATGCCCTTCCACTTATTGGAGGGATTAATTAAGGTCCAGAATTAATCAAAACTGACCCTCACAAATTACAGGCCTCTGTTCTAAAATTCATTTTGGTTGCTCGAGCCCAGAGAGCAGACTCAAGATTCATGATCTTACAAGTAAACAGGGCGTCTTGAAACAAGGGGCCCAAAGGAACAGACAAGCGTTATGTTCACTGATTATCGTTCATCATATTGGAATTCAAACAGATCCTAAACATAAACGACCCGCTGTCTTGTTTATATACGAGTGTTGGCGTGCATGGTCTTGGACGAGGCTTTCAGTGGGATGAAACATTCCCACGCGCTTTCCGATAGAATTCTTTAAAACAGTGAGAGCCTCCTGAATCTTAAGGGTTTGGCAGTTTCACCCAAACATCTTGGAGTTTCACGGACACTCCGTCCAAAGCATTGTTGGCCATCTTGTTTTCTTCTACTCACATGATTTAAGCACCGATGGAAAAGCTTCCCGTGAAAGTCTTCCATTGGTTTATTCTGGCTGCATGTGCATAGTGATCTCCATGTGCACCTCAGAGCAACACATCTTCAAAGGCAAACTCGATCAGAGGGAAAGATTTCCGTTCACCGAGAAGTACACCACTCTATAAACACTTGTTGGTAAAAACCCACCTGCCGTTTCCATCAAAATAACCATTGAGATTGTGTATTATACCAAAACATACACAGATATATCTAAGGTAAAATATCATAAAACTGGTGGAGGCACAACCATCAGAGAGGACATGCAGCACAGCTGGGAGAGCAATAAAAGCAATCTTCAAGACATGGGACAGTCTCGAGATCCTTGTATAGATAACTTGAAGGGTTTCTCCTCCAGACTTATTTTTCCATAGAGTTCAAAGGAAAATTTGTCAGGAGAAACAACCCTTAAAGTGATCCATCCATATCTACTGCATATCTGGCAGCAGAGTGATGGTTTGAGGCTCGTTTGATACCTCAGACCCTTGATGAATTATAGCCATTTCGCCAACCATGTGTTCCATACTGTTCCAGCATAATTTACAGCTAAATCTAGTCCCACCCCCCAATTCCCATAGAGATCCATTCAAATGCAGAGAGGGTATAGTATTACTTATAGGAGTACCAGAAAATAAGGTATCAAGAGGGGGGCTACGTACAAAAGGTTCTATAAATTCTATAATTTCTAAACAGTTCATCCGATACGGATGAAAATACCCTCAGATTAAAGCTGACAGTCTGTACTTCAACCGCATTGTCATTGTATCCTTTCAAACTTAAAGTGCTAGAGTACAGAACCAAAGTAACAAAAAACGTGTCACTGTCCAATGAATTATGGTGCTCACTGTACATATTTCTCAGGTTAAAGTCGCTTGGCGCAGAAACGGGGTACAGAGTCTTGCTGCCCATTATTTCAAATAACCACAACCCACTCAATGTGCGTTTATGCAAACCCGTAATTCACACAAACATCCAAGATACAGGTTCTGACATTAATGGAGTCAGATAAACTTGTTTTCCTCCCTGCAACAAAATTTTAATCATTACAAGTACAATCAATGAATATCCATTAAAAGAGAAGATGAGTGAAAAGTGATTAATTTCCTCCATCTTTCGGTATGAACTTGAACTTGTCACCTAGCCTTGAAAATGCCAGTTCAATAATCTTAAAGTTTGATGGAATACAAACCAACCGATCACGTTTCAGGGTTCTTTGCATTGCTGCCACACCATTACAGTCTTTCTGCAACAGCAGTCCAAGTCAGACAACAGCTCCCTCTGCAGTCTAGGAGGACTGATGAATGTTTAGGAGAAATGTACCTAAATCATCTTATTAAATGAAACTGAAACACAGTCCCCAATACCGCACAAGATTGGTAGTTGGATGGTCAGCTCAAGATGGTCATTGGTGCTGATAGTTGAGATAGCCACGGTTGCGTTGGTCCACAAGTGTCGATGGTTTAGGTGACTCATGGTTGAGAGGTTCTTTGGTAAAAACTTCAGTCCATTTTCACAGATTCTAATCTTTCCCAGTGAGCTTTCAGTTTTTAGGCAAGTGAATTCACACAAACTTGGGTTTATGAAGTCAAACTAACAAAATTCATCAGCGTAATCCTCCAAAAGGCTGCAGTCACACAGCCGCCATCAGAGATTCCAAAAACCGGTAAGAGTGTTGCATAGCGTGGCAAGTGACTGTGACAATACGATGGGTCAGGTTCCATCTGAAAGGCGGGACCTGGGCAATCTTCCCTGTCGCTCATGCACCCAGGTGTTAATCCACTTTGTGGAGTACCTCCACCTTTCTCTAAACTGTCTATGATTATACACACCATGCCTGCTGCCAATCAATGGCCAGGAGGCAACTTTACGTTGCCCTCACCGAGCCGACAGCCCACTTCTTTGACTGCCTGTCACTGCTTTTTGCCGGTCACCAAGGAGACATAAATCCAGCCTTTATTCCGTTATGTCCGCGGCCAGATTCAGCTCCCATGATCCCATACAGTTGTGATGCAGTGAGAGAGAAACTGACCATATCTGACTGTGGGCTCACAGGACCAAAGAAACAGGCTTGCAATATTAATGCCCGCATGAAATATTAAACCCCAGTATCTGTCAAGTGTTCAAAAGTTTGGAGTACTCTGCCGTGTATATACAAACCCCAATTCCAAAAAAGTTGGGAAAGTATGTAAAATGCACAGAAAAGCAGAAAGCAGTGATTTGTAAATTATCTTTTACATATAAAACAGTACACAGAAAATATATTTAATGTTTTACCTTATCAACTTTATTGATTTTTGTAAATATATGCTAATTCCAAATTTGATGCCTGCAACACGTTCCACAAAAATTGGGACAGGGGCAAAAAAAAGACAGGGAAGTTCAAAAAACACCTGTTTGAAAGAATCTACAGGTAAACAGGTGATGCTTTCATAGGTATAAAATGATATCAAAACTCTTGATATTTTATTTTCAGGTACTCTTACATGCGATAATATAACCTCTCTGCATTTGAATGGATCTCTAGGGAATTGGGGGGTGGGACTAGATTAAACTGTGAATTACACAGGAATAGTATGGAACCCATGGTTGGCTAAATGGCTGTAAGTCATCAAGGGTCTGAGTCATCAAGGTATCAAACGAGCCTCAAACCATCACTCTGCTGCCAGATATATAGTAGATATGGATGGATGACTTCAAGGACTCATTTTCCTATTGAACTCTATGGAAAAACACCCAATTCCCATAGAAATCCATTCAAAAGGCATATCAAACGTCTTCAAAAATATTTGGTTGAAAGAAATGTAGGCCATTAGGATAGGTATATATTTCCACATCAATTATGACAGTGTAAAAAATGTCACATTTTCGTGTCCTATTAATGGGTAAAAATCGAAAACAAAGTTTAAATTTACAACAGTTCAAGAAAGTCTGGCCCATGAGTTTATGTTATGTATTACATGGCTATATGAAGTACCACATACAAGTAAAACTTTCCCATAAAGTAAACACAACACTTTGGTAAACAAATGAAAATCACTTTAAAAAATCTCTCCAGTATCATATTTTTACACACACACACACACACACACACACACACACATATATATATATATATATATATATATATATATACAGACAGGTAACAAATTCAAGTAAAAACCAACATAAAGTGTCTTAGTAAGACACTTGGGCCACGAGCCGCCAGATCAGCTTCAATGCACCTTGGCATAGATTCTACCTCTAGTCTAGCATAGATTCTAGTCTCTGGAACTCTGGAGGGATGGAACACCATTCTTCCAAAATATATTCCCTCATTTGGTGTTTTGATGATGGTGGTGGAGACTGAGCGCTGTCTAAAATCTCCCATAGTTGTTCAATTGGGTTGAGATCTGGTGACTACGAAGACCATAACATATGATTCACACCTTTTTCATATTCATTAAACCATTCAGTGACCCCTCATCATAGGATAAAGGTGATCACTCAGAATAACTTTGTATTGCTTTGCAGTGACTCTTCCCTCTAAGGGGACAAGTGGACCCAAACCATGCCAGGAAAATGCCCCCCACAGCATAACAGAGCCACCGGACCCCATCACTGTAGGGGTTTTTCCTTTAATTTGTCACCTGTCTGTATATATACACCACTTTTAGACCATGAAATTGATTCCCTAAAATAATCTATCAAATAGGCCTGTTGAAGGAAATTGGTGAAACGGCCCACGGCTCTCTCCCCACTGAGGATAATTTAGGTCACCATCCAGTTATCCGCCATAATTCAGTTCCCTGGCTGCTGATGAACGGTAATGTGACCTCCATTCGCGGCCTTTAGTAGACCAGCGGGGCTTCAGATATCTTCACCGCTAAGATGGGGTTAGGAATTTAAGAGGAGCAAAAAACTGCTGCTCAAAAGTACATCTCCAATAAGATTTAAATATGGATTTCCACCAGAGACCTTGTCCTCCCTGTTATCGCCAGCACTAAACCAGAGATAAGCGTTTTAAGACTCAGAGCTTTAGACACATGTAAGACAGCTGCTTTCTTCACATAGACACACATGCGCTAACACACATAAGCAATACCTGTACATACACACTCTTGTGCACATGCAAACATAGAAATCCCTAAAGAGGATTCACACACACACGCACACACACACAGACACACACGCATACACGCACACACATACACACACACACACACACACGTGCAAACAAGCAAAAACACACATACGCACACTTTCGTACACACAAACACAGAAGTACTCAAAACACACAACACACACACACAAATAAGAAATGAAAAACAATTGTTCTCACATCGGCTAAATTGATATTACCAAATAGAACTCATTAACTTACTGCATAATAAGGACGACCAGGCTGACCGCATCTCTCTGGATTTTCCCTGCGCCGTGTCTGTCAGTAACGGCACATTATTCATTATTTGTTCCACAGCCGCTAACAACAGGCGCTTCACTGTCAGCCAAAATGACAGCTTTAAGCAAAGAGAGGGCAAATCCACAGGCAAAGCAATTTCCCCAAGAAATGGCTGTCTCCCCCTGACCTGTGCAGAAATAGCATATAAAGCTGCATTCTTGGCGACACATTATTCAAATGATGGCGGGGGGTATGGTGGGGTGCTTAGCGAGGGGGTTGGGGGTAGTGTGAATGGGTGGGGGGTGTTGTGCTCTGGGCATTGGTCTTTCCTGCAGAAGGCTGTTGGTCTGAATCTAAGCGGCCCCCCAGGTCTGCCTCAGCAACGGCTCTAAGCTCTGTCGGGGTCCTTTAGCAGCGCAGCGTGTGTCTATAAGGCCCAGGTACCCGTAAAGCGCAGCCACGCGCGGCCAGATGGGACAGCGCCTCCATGCAAAGTCCCCTTCTGCCGGAAAGACTAAATAAAGGAGGGAGAGAACATCTCTATATAGTAAGGGAGGAGGAAGAGAAGTAGTGAGTGTGAGAGACAGCAACTGAGAGAGAGAGAGAGAGAGAGAGAGAGAGAGAGAGAGAGAGAGGGAGAGGGGTAGGAGGAGGTTGGGGAGTTCCAATACTGTAGATCTGAGCAGCAATAAGTTAGAGGATCTGAGGGGGGGGGGGGGGGTGAGGAGTGGAGGAGATATATGTACTCAGCTAACAAGGAACATTCCAGAATATTGGAAAACAGAGGCCAGATTCCCTTTTTTGGTTTGCGGGATAACACTACAGGAGCCAAAAATCGCTCGCTGGGTCGAGGCTTCACTGTCGACCGCTTTGTCGGCAAGGAGTTCGCGACTTTGAAATGAATGCAAAGTTTTACTGGTAGCCAGTGTGGATTAAAAATGACTGTGAGAACGTAAAAAATGCATAATGAGGACAACAAGCCATTCAGCCCATCTAGGCTCATCATTTACCAGAAGAGAGTATCCAGCACCCCAGCAAATCCCCCCTCGGGTCCCTGCCTCTCCTACGTGACCTGCCAAGCTGTTCCACACTCTCTGTATGAAATAAATAAATAAATAAATACAATTCCTGATTTCAGCGCAGAATGCAACAAATCCCATTTATGCCCACCTATGTAAGGTGTGCATCTCTCTCTGTGTCAGGCTGTTGACTAAGAAAATGAATCATAAAAATGAAACAGAGAGAGAGAGATAGAGAGACAAAGAGAGAGAGAATGAGAAAGGACAGTGAGGTAGAAAGAGAGAGTAAGTGTGCATGCACACGGGGGAGAGAGAGAGAGAGAGAGAGAGAGAGAGAGAGAGAGAGAGAGAGAGAGAGAGAGACCGTGACAGAGCAGAGCGGTCAGAGCTCGGCACTGTTCTCCGGAGCGCTCTTGTTCCCTCCGTCAATCTCGCGGCAGCTCTGGCGGATCCGTACGGCGCGCGGAGGAGAGGGACGGGACTCCACCGTCTCCCGGACGTTTCCGACACGCGCGCTGTGATGGCGGGACGCTGAACGGCACTCCGCGCCCTCCTTCTGCTCTAAGGTAATATAATCTCAGTCCTGCCTCTGCTCATCAATTCTCGTACTGCTGTTGAACAACCGCTACTGCAATTGTTCAATTATTACTGTGAGCACTGTAATCCTGCAGTTAGGGCAGCACACCTGCCACAGCACAAACTCAGCCGTATCTACAGTGCTGCGCATTGAGGAAAAGATAATGCGTCTGAAATGTGCAGGAAAAACATAATCCAAATCCACGAGAGAGAGTGTAACAGTGTATGTGTGTGTGTGCCCAGTCTAAGAAATAGTGCTGTTCTGAAGGGTGCCGTGCCTTCGGGTTTGTTTTACACAATTTTACTACTCTCTTAACAAAAGAGATCCGCTTGGGTCACCCAGGCAATGTACCTGGGATTGCGGGTTTCAGTCCTGCAGCAGATATTGCTGTGCCCTTCACATAACTTCTCGAGCTGAAGTGCTTGGGCAAATATCAGGCTCTGTCAAGATTGCCTCATGCACACGATTGGTGTCAGCTTTGCTGGGAAAAAGGACCAGCGCATAATGTAATGGATCACAGTTTTGACTGTATTGTAACAAAGGACACCAATTCTATATTGCAGGCAAGAATTACACGGATGAATCTAGACATGCATACAACACGCTGCACTGTAGAAGTGCTGGGAAATGAACAAAACCTCTAAGTGAGGGGGGGGGGGGGGGGGGGGGTGTGGGTTTTCGTGCTGTCCTGTCGCTCGGCAACAACCTGCCACTCACCAGAGGCTGCTTATCGGGAAACTTCCGGGCACCGATGTGCTCCGCCCAGCATAGAACCCTTTGGATGCCATGTAAATCAAATAGCTCATTTGCCCAGTGACAGGTGCACTGTAGAGAGGGGTGCGTCCCCTGCCCATGGCCTTCCTGCCCCGCCCCCTCTACCAATCCCTGATGGACAAAATATGTGCATGTGGACAGCAGCAGTACCTCACAGAGGTCAGCAGAGGTCACGCGCTGTGTGGTTGAGGGTTCTGCCAAATTTGCCAAGTGATTCTGTGTCGGAAAGCCGGTCAGATGCTGCTGCAGGGTTTGAGAGACAAATGCTGGGTGCAAACACTTCTCATCTTCTTTCACTCACTCTCCCCCTCTCATAAGTACTCAGACTGGTTTAATACCAGGACTGAATCAATCCAGGGCTGGCTGGATTTTAGCACTCAAATCCCTCTCTCCCCCTGTGTAATTTCGTGTGAACAGTATCATCTCTTTGCTGTGTGGCTGGTGCGTTGGCTTGTAACTCGTCTATGTGCTGGTTGCTATGTGACGGCTGGATTGGTTTGCACCAGATATGAATGTGTTGGTTGCTACGTGACTGATGCATTGGTTTGTAAGTGACACTGGTTCTTAACACCACCCCTCTGAATCCTCTTTGTCTTCCAGGAGGCTCAAAGCGAGGTGAACGGACCGCGGTGGAGCCACGGCAATCGACCATGGGGTCTCAAACCTGGCCGACCGCTGCCCTCTGACCTGCTCTCGCCGGCGCACGTAAATCGCAAATCCTCCCCCGCGAGTTGCGAAGGAGCGGAGAGCCGGGATTCCGCCCTTTCGAGACGGCCGAAAGATGGCGGGAGAGTGTGAAGGGCGTGTCCATTAGTCCGGGGACCAATCACGTGTCTCAGTTCCCCCCACTCCAGCCCAACAGACTTTTGTCACTCCCAAACTGGCAATTGCACAGGGACTGAAGCGGAAGCTCTTGAATAAGAAGCAAGTTAAAGTTTAACGTGTCCTACTTGGTGCGAGAGAGGGACCGAGAACAAAACCTAACAAAAATTAAGAGGCTCTTTGTGCGGTAGCTCCGCCGTGGGCCCCTCCCTCATCCACGCGTCCCCCCTGGCCGGAGGGGAATATGGAGTGCTCCTGAGCGGGAAATGGCCCTGACAGGTCCACGGATCTCCTCTGCCCCAAGCTCCTCCCCCGGCTGAAAGGAGCACCGTCACAGGAGCCTCCATCTCCGGCCCCTGGCTGGGGCCCGAGCTGGCCGCGCAGCCTCGAACAACTGTCCTTAGGGGGAAGGGCCTGAAGAAATGTAAAACATGTGGTGACACTCTCATTGGGCCCCCGGAGAACTGGGTGTGACCTGAAAATGGACTGCTGATTCAGAAACGTCACTAAGGGAGGGGTAAGTCGTTTGCAAGTTCCCCCAAAATCCACCGCCCCTCAACACCTCCACATTTATGACCTTCACCTTACACCTCCTCATCTCTCCAGTTATGGAACTGTGCAGCCATGTTATAAATGTAGAAAAAAAGACTTCACCCTTGCAGGGCCATTATCTCCAGCATGAATGCAGTTGCAGCCTTGCCCGATGTCCTCGTGTCATACATCAACCCAATATGCAGTGCATTTGAAACATTACTCTCAGTGATGGTACAGGCCACCGTAGGTGGGGGTATTTCTGTGCATTTACCGAAGGAGATCATTATGTAATTCTGGCCCAGGGGAGACCCATTAACAAGCAGCTCAAAAAAAAAAGAGACCAGTAGTTTACAAAACGTAGGCCTGTATGTACACAGAGCTTGAAATGCGTGCTTGGTTTCTTTTGCTTTCAAACGGGAACTCGTAGATAAGCGTTCGGCTGGCTGCAGGTAGCACACACCGAGTGGCAGGCTCTTTCAACGTTTTTTTTTTTTCCAACCCGACTCGCTCGGCGTCCCCTGAAGCACATGTAGACAGCCGCTGCTTCAATTCACTCGACAGTCCAGGAGGACCACACTGTGCGGGGTTTATCACGGTGCTGAGATCGAGTGCTTTAGCTGGATATGTCACCTGACAACCTACTTTCCCAGGCAGATTCATAAATGCTTGCCGCATCCATCCCAGCATTCTCCATTTGCAGTGTTGTGATAATACTGATTTAATTGTAGCTTTCCTGCTTCGGTGGTGTTTTTCAGGGAAACTTACAATCAGGGCAAATAAAGAAAAGGGCTAGATTCATAAATCAGCAACATCCCCAGTAGTCAGTAAAGAGAAGTGCAATGGTCGGGCCATAACACCATGTGGAACGGAAATCCTATGTCACTAGAATTAACATGTGAAAGGGGAGGTAGAGAAAGTTTTTTATGAGGAGGTTTGTGGTAGCGGAATATAGGACAACTAGGGGAAGATGTGGAATAGAGGAATGGGAGTAGAAGGGACATGCACCTTTTGTCGCTTTGGCTAACATTGTCTGCAAAGTTATTGTAAATCGTTTTCTCTTACCTGCTTTCAAAGAGAAAGAGTGTATGAGTTTGACGTGAGGCAGAATGGTGACCCCCCTCTCTCCATCCACTGCCCCCTTCTGGTAGGATGATGCATGCCAATCCTGCCCTGGAAGACGAATCTACCATGAGCAACGTCACCGTGCGTGACATCACTGAACCGGTGGGCAGTGCGACGGTTGCCACCGCACCCTACCCTGTCAGCTTCCGGGTTTCCGTGACTGGCCTCCTGGTTCTGGAGATCGTCCTGGGCCTGAGCAGCAACTTGACCGTGCTGGTACTCTACTGCATGAAGTCCGACCTCATCAACTCCGTCAGCAATGTGGTCACGGTCAACCTGCACGTGCTGGACGTGACAGTCTGCGTGTGCTGCATCCCGCTGACCGTCGCCGTGTCACTGCTCTCCCTGGGGGCCGACGCCCCGCTAGTCTCCTGCTTCCACGAGGCCTGCGTCTCCTTCACCAGCGTGGCCACCGCCGCCAACGTGCTGGCCATCACGCTGGACCGCTATGACATCTCTGTGCGGCCCGCCAACCGTGTGCTGACCATGGGGCGGGCCGCGGCGCTGCTGGGCGCTGTCTGGGCCGTGTCCGTCTTCAGCTTCCTGGTCCCCTTCGCCGAGGTGGGCTTCTTCAGCCAGGACGGCGTGGGCCAGAACCGGACGGGCCGCGGGAGCCGGTACCGGGCCGAGCCGGGGATGTACTACCACCTGCTGGCGCAGATCCCCATCTTCTGCTTCACCGCCATGGTCATGCTGTTTACCTACGCCAAGATACTGCGGGCGCTCAACATCCGGATCGGCGCCCGCTTCCACGCCGCGCAGAGGAAGAAGGCCGCCCGCCGGAGGAAGGCCGTCTCAGCGGAGGCGACGCGGCAGGAAGCGGCCGAGGCGTGCCAGGGCGGCGCTGCCACGGCCGCCACACCCGCCGGGGGAGGCCGCAACCCCATGCTGGGCATGCGCGCGTCCGTGTCGGTCATCATCGCCCTGCGGCGGGCGGTCAAGCGGCACCGCGAGCGGCGGGGAGCGGCAGAAGCGGGTGTTCCGCATGTCGCTGCTCATCGTCTCCACCTTCCTGCTCTGCTGGACGCCCATCACCGCGCTCAACGGGGTCATCCTGAGCGTGGGCCCCGGCGACCTCACCGCCAAGCTGAGGCTCGGCTTCCTGGTCATGGCCTACGGCACCACCGTCTTCCACCCCTTGCTGTACGCCTTCGCCCGCCAGAAGTTCCAGAAGGTGCTGAAGAGCAAGATGAAGAAGAGGGTGGTGTCCATCGTGGAGGCCGACCCTCTCCCCAACAACACGGTCATCCACAACTCCTGGATCGACCCCAAGAGGAACAAGGCCACGACCTTTGAGGGGGGCGAACTGCAGCCTAAGGGCCTCTCATCTGAAGAGGTGCCCTGAGGGGCCCCGGGGGCCCTTACTGCTCTTCCCATCAGGAAATAGGGCAACTAAACAGGCCAACCTGCCTGAAGCAGGAAAGTTCATTTGCTTATACACTGTATATGAAATGTAGACCTGACAAGAGCTGGACTGATAAATTATTATTTGTGGTGAAATACAAAAAGACTACATTGCATTGGACGCTACAAAATATGCTGAACATATTGCATGTTTTTTTTGTATGGGTAAAAATATTAACTGAGTACGAAGTCATGTATATACCAGAAACAAACATACGGCACACTTAAAAATAATGTATGAATATATTATATACGTATTTACATATATATTATGTATGTGCATATATACATATATACATACACTGAGCACCATAATTCATTGGACAGTGACACATTTTTTGTTATTTTGGTTCTGTACTCTAGCACTTTGAGTTAGAAAGGATAAAAATGACAATGAGGTTGAGGTGCATACTGTCAGCTTTAATTTTAGGGTATTTTCATCCATATCAGATGAACCGTTTAGAAATGATAGAACCTTTTGTACATAGTCCCCATTTTTCGGGCATCAAAAAATATTGGACAGTTTAACATAATGTAGAATAAAGTAATAATTTTTAATATTTGGTTGCATATCCTTTGCATGCCATGACTTCCTGATGTCAACAATATCAAAAGACTCTTGATATCTTATTTTCTGGTACTCCGATACTATACTATAAACCTCTCTGCATTTGAATGGATCTCTATGGGAATTGGGGAGTGGGACTAGATTTAGCTGTAAATGATGCTGGAACGGTATGGAATACATGGTTGGTGAAATGGCTGTAAGTCATCAAGGGTCTGAGGTATCAAACGAGCCTCAAACCATCACTCTGCTGCCAGATATGCAGTAGATATGGATGGATCACTTTAAGGGTTGTTTCTACAAATTTTCCTATTGAACTCTATGGAAAAATAAGTCAGGAGAAGAAACCCTTCAAGTTATCCATGCATATCTAGCAACAGAGGTGATGGTTTAAGGCTTGTTTGATATGTCAGACCCTTGATGACTTAGAGCCATTTAGCCAACCATGTGTTCCATACTGTTCCAGTGTAATTTACAGCTAAATCTAGTCCCACCCCCCAATTCCCATAGAGATCCATTCAAATTCAGAGAGGTTATAGTATCGCTATAGGAATAGCAGAAAATAAGATATCAAGAGTCTTTTCATATTGTTGGGTCACAGACATCAGGAAGTCATGGCATGCAAAGGATATGCGACCAAATATTAAAAATGATTACTTTATTCTACATTATGTTAAACTGTCCAATATTTTTTGGTGCCCAAAAATGGGGGGGATTATGTACAAAAGGTTATATAATTTCTAAAAGGTTCATCCAATATGGATGAAAATACCCTCAATTAAAGCTGACAGTCTGCACTTCAACCTCCATTGTCATTGTATCCTTTCATACTCAAAGTACTAGAGTACAGATACCAAAATAACAAGAAATGTGTCACTGTCCAAAGAATTATGGTGCTCACTGTATATAGATGCACACTCATACATATACAAACTCACACACATGTATATATATTAATTTCCTTTTATAATAAAGACCCAAACATATAAGGTCATCTGTGTTCCATCATTCAGAGGGGCCAATATAAAATGTAACCGTTATAATAAAACTTATTGATGTATTTCCCAGCGGTGTTCGGGGTACACTCCACACTACATGTCCCATCAGCCTCTTCTCTCAGGATGCTCAGGGGCTCAGATCTGGGTCAGTATGTGGTGTAAGAGTAAAGAGTAAAGAGCACCGGGAGGCCTGCTTTATCTCAAAACCAAATACGGGGGTTAACAATTTGCCAGCAGTTTGTTTTTGGCGGTTGCTTTCACTGAGAGCCTGAGCCTGCGGAATATATACTGGCACCTGAGAGGGTGGAGCTTGTTTGACCCGGCTTATGGCGGCTGCCATTGGCTAATCGAGGCCCTTGTGCAAGCCCCAACAAGCTGAAGCATTGACTGAACATCTACACATCCGGTACAGAGTGCTTTGATTTCCTGAAACCATCCCCCTACCAATCAACCCCTCCCCAACAGAAACAGCTTTCCCCCAAGACCCCAGGGCTGTCATACTCCAGTCCTGGAGGGTCGCAGCGTCTGCGGGCTTTTGTGGCTCTTTAGGGAAACAAGTTGTGTGTGGCCAATCAAGTACTTAAATTAAGCCTTTGAATGCTGAAACACACAGAAAACCAGAGACTGCTGAAGGCCGACCCCCTGCTCTAGTCCACCCCAACCATCCTCTGAGCTCTTTTCTCCTCACTCTTCACCCCCTTTCCACAAAAAGAGAGGGAGATAAAAGGAGGAAAGAAAGAGATAAAAAAAAAAGAGAGAGAGAGCGAGAGAAATCATATTGTATTAGGTCAAACCGCACACTGCCTGCGTAGTGTTCATATTGCATTAGGCCAGCCTGCGCCGGGCTGTAATTCAGTGTGATCTTGCCGTCACAGGCAAGAACAAAGGGAGCTGCTGACTGCGCTGCCCTGCGAGACCAGACAAACTGCAGGTCGTGGTCAATCTGAAGCCCTGGCTACTGAGACGACCCAGACCCGAGGGGGAGGGGCCAGGGGCAGGGCTACACCCATACAGTTACAGACCTAGACTAGAAAAATATGGACAAAGTGACTGTGATGTCACCCATGGACTTTCCACGGGCTTGTGAAAAGTGATTTGAAGCTGCGGAGGTGCTGCCAATTGGAGCCAGAGAGCAGGGGGACCGGTCCGGTTCGTCCACTAAGCGTGAGATACTAGTGGCACGCAATAACTAGGAAGTGCTGCAAACTGTCCCAGATTGGGCACTATATTGAATATTTTGTGGACCAAACAACGCAATTAGTTGAGCTAATAGGACTTGATTGTAGCATCCCGCATATATTGTATGATTGTATAATCCCGTACCAAATCGGCACATGGCAAGACATTAGACAAAGAAAAAGCACCATGCGACTACATGTTCTTGTGGGGAAATGATTGACTTCATATTTTGACCGCATTTGGTACCATTGACTTGCATCGAAAAACTGGCCTGAAAGATCTAAACTGGAGCCAACCGCACTGACGCCAGACAGCAACGCTCTCCACAAGACCAGAAAGTGAGCTTCAACAGCGAAGCCTGGTTTTGGCCCCTTGGTTACAGACAATAAAACACCATCAAACGGCAACAGTCAGTGACATAACTCAAGGCGCTTCCTCACAGATCCCTTATTAAAAAAACAGACCTTCAATCACTTAAAGGTTGTATCAGCGATTTTTGGGTGACGTCACTTCTGAAGCGAAATCCCAAACAAACATACTTATGAATAATTATGTTATGTTTTAAAAAATAGTGTTCAAGCATCCAGAATTATAACCACGTTAATAACGTTTGTAAGAAACCAAACCGTTTGTAAATCCATCAAGATTTCAGCGAGATAAGAGTATTAGCGTTTGTGCAGATCATTGTGATTGGTTGGAATACTGTTTATTTTGGTTTTGAGTGGTTGGTAGTACCATTTGTTTTTGTGTACGATCTCGGAGCATAGGCTGCCTACAGAGACGCGTTTTTTTGATGGCCTGCTTATGGGGCGGGCAGCTAGCGGATCGTGAGGAAAAATCAGATGAATGTGATCATTTATGTTTCCACCAAAAATCGCTGATACAACCTTTAAAAAGAATCTCCACAAAGAACCTCTTGAGTATTTTCAATTAAGAACATCATTTGGTTTCAAAAGTGCATGCTGTTTCTGTTATTTGCATTTTAAAAAGGCTGAGGCTGAGGCCTTTGTTTATAAATACAACCATGGGATTGCAGGTTCCCTGGATCCAGTGTCCCATTTTCAAGGGCCGGTTCTCCATATCCAGGGGTGGCATTTTAACAGTCACCGATGTGATCTGAAACCATTCAGCTGAACGCAAATACATCAATGCAAATCGACAACCGTGAAAAATCCTCACTCCCGCATACTAAGAACGGTTAACAGCCCTTAAAAAAGGCCTCTTTACACCCTCTGGTTCCCCTGTATTTGAAGTTATGGTGGAGCAGCGTTGTAGCCAGACGCCCACACTTCCTTCTCCTGAACACCTCCTGAACATAGACACACGCCCACTTCCTGTGCTCAGCACAAACTTTAACTTTATAAAGTCGACTCGTTCAGGCCAACTGCTGTATCACAAAAATCTGCACTTTACTTACAAACCTCAAGCCCCGCCTAGTGAGTGAATGCATCCTCTGTGACCCACCTTGTAACAAAATTTACCCAATCTGCCCGAACAGGAAATAAGATATGCATTCTTTCAATGGGAGTCAACATCACTGCATGTACGCTAGGCGGTGTTGTGCTCAGTTTAATTAGTAAATTATATTATCGTCTGTGTGGTCGAGAGCCAAGTAGTATGTGTTTTTCCACACGTCACATGACCCAACTCAACCACTCGCAAGACTCACAAGTGCTTCATTATGAATTTTTGGTCACATTACATAACAGAAACACAGTGTAGTTAAAAGAATACAGTGGGGGAATACTGTGCTTTCTGAAATGCATGATGGGTAATGTTTTTTTTTGTTGTTTTTTTCACTCCTTGATCAGAAACCAAAGATATTTGTTCAACATAACAAGACGAGGACAGCCAAGTCCTCCCATTCGGATGATTTCATCGAACCTTTCTCTCGTGGGTAGCTCGCAGTAACTCATGCGCTGAGAGTTTAACCAAAAAGCGCTGAATATATTTGCATAATACAGGTGAATTAACAATTTAATAGGTTAATTGGTATTCAGACACTGAGCTCCTTTGGAAAAAAAAAAGAAAAAGCTTGCAGACAAAATGTGTTCCCTTTTGTTCCGCGGTCTCATGACAACGTTTATGCAACACATTTCACATTTCTGTGGCTAGTTTTTTTGGACAGAGGACCTGGTTCGGCGTACAAATGGGGCCATGTTTGGAAGCCCACTCTCCCTCTCCCTCATCCTCTTCCACACTACCTCTCTCTCTCCCACTCATCACAGAGGAGCACAGATCCTATCTCAGGCATGGAGGACAGACGTGTCCCCCTCGCTGTTCCCAGCTCCTCTCTGCCTTTGTGGGGGAGATGTGTCTGATAAGACCCTACAAAACAGACAAAAAGAGAGACTGTCAACCGAGTCTGAAGGAGCCAAACGTACATAAAAGCACGCTGGGCGAATTTCCAGTACTGGCTTTCCCACAGTCGTTTCATTTACTAAGGCACTTAGTGAAAATGCAGCGATTAGGACAACCATGGACAATGCTGTGTAATGCTACTTATAAGGTATGCACGTGTTCTCACCTTGCAGTTTGTTCGCTCTTTGTTATTTCTTGCTCTTTTTGGGAGCCTGAAAATTCTTTCCTTCTGCCCACATTTGCTTCCACCCACGTTCGCTGAAGCCTAAAAAGTCGCCGATGCGCAGTCCTGTATTTCGCGGCTGGGCTCGTTAGTTTTTAAGTCTGTGTGTCACTCTGCAGGGTTCTTAACCTTAACTGCTTCAGTAAATCTCCAACTGTATAAATAGATACAGATACAGATACAGATAAACAGGGAAAACTAGCGACCCCTGTTGCTCGGGGTATTATACGCCACTGAAGTCCTGGGGTGCGTCCCAATACTCCAAAAATGCATCCTCCTTTCCTCCACTCCCCCACTACCACTCGTATCCTACCCGGAAGTATGCACTGAACATTTCAAGTACAAGTAGTTGCATGTACAGAAAAAAATGTACCTGACATTGCGGTTTGCGTTGAGACATTAATATGTAACGATTAATATGTAATTAATATGCAGTCAGCAACATTAGATTAGGACATAAAGGTCAGTTTCCAGGGCACGGAGGAGAGGAGGTAGTAGAGGAAAGGAGGATGCATTTTTCGAGTATTGGGACGCACCCCTGGACCTCCATCACTCAAATCTTCTAACACGCACAATGGCCTCTCAGAGACAAATCCACCCCAGCAACTAGACTACACGGGGTTTCAGTTTGTGCATTCCCTGAAGACAAAGCACTAATCCTGTGCCACTATGCTAATATACAACCTGCAAAAGGTATGCGCACATGCACTTACAGTACAAACTTACACTGTTGTCCAAAATATCAAAACGACTGAATGGAACACGCAACATTGGCTGTTGAGACTATATCGCCACCCTGTGGTGTGGTGCTGTCATCACCAAACTGATTCATTCACTTTTCTCCCAATATATGGCTGTGTCCGAATCAGCACCCTTCCATACTATTAGGTAGGCTTGTTGAGTAGACAGGTTGCAGTTAAGTAGGCAAAATCTTCTCTCAATATAGTATACTATAAACCCCCGTATAATACACCGAGTACATTTTCGCTGAGTACATTCGGGAGGTACATTTTTCAAGAAGTACACAAACATTTTGGTCGCATACATATGACGTGAAAATGAGGTGCAGCTTTGCTGCTGTTTTCCTTCAAATACAACAAAAACAACATGTGACATGGCCGCGCAAGTGTGGGACGCAGGGTTGCCAGGTCTTGCTTGACTTTCCAGCCAAATGACTCAAACTAGCAAAAATATATTTTTAACCGAAACCAACATATTCTAAATAGAAATCATCATATTTTGAGCGTTTAAAATAAGTGCGTGCTTTGCGACTTTTCATTTTTACCTGTGACTGCACTTTGAAAGTATCTCAATTTACAGCGGACATGGCAACACTGGTGGGACGTCTTACGACCTGCTTACAACACTTCCACAGTACGGTTGGAAAATAGTATGGTGGATATTTTTCGCAGACTGCGCGTCGTGTGCTAAACAGTGCACATTAGACAGCACACTTCTGCAAGTGCACTGTATGCAGGAGACAGGGCGCAGTAGATAGGGCTCGGATTCGGACACAGCCCAAGAGAAGACGGTCAAAACAATTCCCTCCATTTGCTAAATGAACTCCACTGATCAGCCAGGGATCCCACTGGCCTGGGGCCAAATTTATAAAACATCTCCGATCCAGGATTAGGTTGCTCATGTACATATGCAAGCTTTATCCATCGTCAGCTAAAAGGCTAAACGGTCCATGTTCTGATCTGCTTTATAAATAACGGACCTGGGGGGTATACTACGAAGCAGGATTACTGAGTTAACTAGATAACTGCACTGAGTAAAACCTGGAATGGCTCTTTTCACTTCAGTCAATGTTCCAGATTTGGGAGGGTTCCGGGTGTTACTCAGTGCAGTTATCCAGCTAACTCTGTAATCCTGCTTCGTAGTATACCCCCGCCCCCCCGGTGTCCCAGGTCCAAATGATCAAAGTGAAAGAATGAAGAAAGGCTGCACTATCGGCCTTAAGGGCCACATTTGAGCATCCCTATTCTACACTTGTCTATGGATACACGTTAAACAAATACCATCAGAAGCTTTGTATCTACTCAGACATACATTTTCACACATGGCAATAAAACACAGTATTGGCATATGTATTTTCCAACTTTATTTTCTCTGAAAGTCCAAAATAAGAAATTTATGAAATATTGACGTAAACAGTTTTCTTAAAGGGAAAAGTATATATATATATATATATTTATTTTTAATTTTACGGAGGACCTTGTGGGACACCTGTGGCCCACCGAGACGCTCTCTGGGGCTCCTACTATAAGGCACTTCAGTACTGGAGGTCAATTCCTCTCAGCAGTCAATCCACAGGTAGAGCACTAATATTATTATTAAAGTAAGAATATTCTGAGTACATATAACAGAATGGGAGAGCCACGTGATTTGCTGTGTCTTTATATTCAGCATAAATTCTGCGGACCCGAGAGGCCAGGTGAGGAGAGTTAACCATGCATAGACCGTATTAATCAAGTGCAAAGTAACAACTAAACCATCAGACCCTGCGGCTCTCCTGTACCAAGGCAGGCCACCGCTGATAAAGAACAATTTACGAGCGGTCTTCCTGTTTGTTCTGTACGTTGGTACTAGCTGGCGTCTTGGGTGCTGTAAATTTGCGACGTCGCCACCACTTCCTGTCCGTGATGGCTTTAGCAGCTAGCCTCACGGGAAACGGGAAAGGGTGGGCGAAGTCATAAACCCGCTCTGTGTGGTTTAAAAAACAAAAACAAACAGGTTTTCAATTTTAATTTTAGCTGGAACAGGAGCGCCCTCAAATTTCTATACCCTGTAAAACATGGGAAGGAAAGAGAGAAAGAGGAGGTCGAGAGATCAACAGAGAGAGAGAGAGTGGGAGAGAGAGTGGGAGGGAGAAAAAGAGTGGGAGAGTGGGAGAGAGAGATTCTAATATTCTACAGCACTCACCCGTAAACCAAACATGTCAGTGCAGTTTTCACAGCTTTCGGTTTTGTCTAAATAAAATGCATTTATGGATATATGCAAATTACAAAATAACAATCGGCAGCAAAAAAAACAAACCGAATGGCAAACGGCTACAGCATTCACACTCACAGATTACAGCGTGCGTCTCGCCAGCAAGGCCTTAAGCGATGCGTGTCCAAGAACGTGCATGGCATACAAAAGCCCGTTCGTGTACACAACATACATACACACGCGTATACATTTAACATTCTACTAACCGCAACAAAACTTTGGAAATGCAATGCAAGCTTACGTCTACGTACACAAGCTCGATTTGCACGACGGTCGACTGGACCGTCTCGGAAATGCCAAGAAACGTTTCGGAAATCGGACGAACGGCTGTGTCTGTTGGGTCACAACGGACTGCAGGTGTGTGCGACGGGGGTGTGTGGGTCTCGTGTGCGGATGAGGTGGCTGTCCTGCGGCCTTGCGTGTGGTTTGCTCGATCGTAAGGCCACTGGCTACCTCCTCATCTACTGGTCCTTCTTGTCTCTACTGGTCCTTCTTGTCTCCCGCTTTCTCGTGAAGGTCCTGGTCAGGAGAAAATAAAAACTACCCGTCACTCCAGTCAGAATCAACTGGTCCCAATAAGAAGGAAGGGAAGGGGACCATGATGGGTGTGCGTCTGTGAAGCATGTCTGCATGTGTGTGTGCGATTGGCATGCCGTATGTGTGTGTGTATGTGTGTGTGTGCGATTGGCATGCTGTATGTGTGTGTGTGTGTGTGTGTGTACGTGTGTGTGTGCGATTGGCATGCTGTATGTGTGTGTGTGTGTGTGTGTGTACGTGTGTGTGTGTGCGATTGGCATGCCATATGTGCGTGTGTGTGTGTATGTGTGATTGGCATGCCGTATGTATATTGTACTGATTGTATGTTGTACTGATGTTTTTATGTTGGAACCTTGCTTAATGTATTGAAAACAAATTCCACCAGCCTGGCTGTGTGGTCATTAAAGAATCTAATCTAATGTGTGTGTACGTGTGTGTGTGTGTGTGTGATTGGCGTGGTGTCTGTATGCATGTAGCATGTGCATGCATTTGTGTGTTTACAGTGCGTATATGTAGCGTGTGGTGTTTGCGGGGCGTTTGTGTGCGTACGTGTGTGTGTGTGTGTGTGTGAGAGAGATTGGTAAGGCGTCTGTATGACTGTAGCAGGTATGTGCCTTTGCGGGTTTACAGTGTGTATATGTAGCGCGTGATGTTTGCGGGGCGTGTGTACGTGTGTGTGTGAGAGATTGGTGTGGTGTTTGTATGACTGTAGCAAGTGCGTGCCTTTGCACATTTACAGTGTGTACATGTAGTGTTTAATGTGTGGTGTTTGCGGGCGTGTGGCATACCTGTAGTCTCTGGTGCTCTGTAAGGAGTCTGTCGTACTCATGGGTCAGACCCTCTGTTTGTTTCCTCATTGTCTCCATTTCAGTGTGAGACTTCTTCAGCGCTGCAGAGACACACACCTCTGAGACAAAACTCATTTCCCCCGTCACTCTCTCACTCTCTCACTCTCGCACTCTCGCACTCTCGCACTCTCGCACTCTCGCACTCTCGCACTCTCGCACTCTCTCACTCTCTCACTCTCTCACTCTCTCACTCTCTCACTCTCTCACTCTCTCACTCTCTCACTCTCTCACTCACTCACTCACTCTCACTCACATACATCCGTGCCACTTGTCAGTGGAGGAGGATTACCCACCATCCTTTGCATTCCCCAGCTCCTCTGACAGCTTCTGCACCTCCTTCCTGAGCGCCTCCTTCACCTTTGGGCTCCCCTTGTCCACCTTCCCATCATCCAGAGCCTGGGGGAGATGGAGCATTGCCACCACTCCATCATCTCAACACTCAACATTAAGACCCCCCAACCCTCCCTCCTTCCCTCACCTGTTCCACCTGTTCATTGCCCCCCCTCCCTCACCTGTTTCAGCTGTTCATTGCCCACCTCCCTCACCTGTTTCAGCTTTTCATTGCCCCCTCTCTCACCTGTTTCACCTGTTCATTGCCCCCTCTCTCACCTGTTTCAGCTGTTCATTGCCCCCTCTCTCACCTGTTTCAGCTGTTCATTGCCCCCTCTCTCACCTGTTTCAGCTGTTCATTGCCCTCTCTCACCTGTTTCAGCTGTTCATTGCCCCCTCTCTCACCTGTTTCAGCTGTTCATTGCCCCTTCTCTCACCTGTTTCAGCTGTTCATTGCCCTCTCTCACCTGTTTCAGCTGTTCATTGCCCCCTCTCTCACCTGTTTCAGCTGTTCATTGCCCCCTCTCTCACCTGTTTCAGCTGTTCATTGCCCCCTCTCACCTGTTTCAGCTGTTCATTGCCCCCTCTCTCACCTGTTTCAGCTGTTCATTGCCCCCATCTCTCACCTGTTTCACCTGTTCATTGCCCCCTCTCTCACCTGTTTCAGCTGTTCATTGCCCCCTCTCTCACCTGTTTCAGCTGTTCATTGCCCCCTCTCTCACCTGTTTCAGCTGTTCATTGCCCCCTCTCTCACCTGTTTCAGTTGTTCATTGCCCCCTCTCTCACCTGTTTCAGCTGTTCATTGCCCCCTCTCTCACCTGTTTCAGCTGTTCATTGCCCCCTCTCTCACCTGTTTCAGCTGTTCATTGCCCCCTCTCTCACCTGTTTCAGCTGTTCATTGTCCTCCATGTATTTCTTCGCTGCTTCATTGGCTCCGTCTGTCTGGGTCTGCAGGGCAGCGCCATTGAGGAGGGCAGTGGCCAGCTGGTTAATCAGCGTGATGACCCTTCTCATCACACTGTCAGTATGCGCACACATACACACACAGAAATAGTCTGTGAGCCTTACAAGGTTGATTTTTCATTACTTGGTATGTCCAACCAAACCCTTTCCCTGAGTTTTAGCACAGACCCCCCCCACCCCGCCATAGATGCATGTTAAACCTGATTCACACACAGAATCTTTAAAGAAAGCTGAGGTGGGGGAGAGGGCAGGGGGAGTCAGGGAGGGTTCATTTGCAAAGTGACCGCTGACGAGCCGGACTCACAGCCAGAGGAAGAGGGAGAATCCTGAGATGTAGAGGTTCCTCTGGGCTCGGAACAGCTTCATGTGCAGGTGGTCAAACATGTTGGGGTGCATCTTGGAGTCCTTGCCCTCCTGTGCCCCGGAGTACTTCCGCACTTCCCTCACAGCGTCTGCAGGGGGAGACAGAGAGGTGGTGAGCGGGGGCCACCAAACGCAAGCACGATTGCAGTCCATGTATTGTCTCCCTCACTGTAAACCCTGACAGTGCCTTTTAAAAAAATACATCTTTTTGAAATGTCTTATATTTGCAAAATTAAAATATTCCTCTCACTTCTACCTTCTGGGTACATGTTCTTTCTATTACTTTTCACTTCTTGTACCAATGACTTTTGTTTTCCCTCCGGTTCTTAAAGCACTTTTCAGCCTGATTACCCTCTGTAAGGACATTCAAAAGCTCTTTCAGCAATTACTGCAGCGCAAAGCTCTTAACAAATACCACCACTGATATTCGAGTGTAATAACATTAGCCACCTAATTGTGGGTTTGTAGCTCACCAAGGAACAGAACAATGAGTATGATTATCATGGCAAGGAAGCCCTTGTTCCAGAATCCAGCCACTCTGTTCCAGATCCTCAGCCGGAACACGGACTGCCATCTGCAAAAACACGACAGGAAGTAACTCAAGCAGCAAAAAAAAAAAGAGTTCCTCCCAAGCATTTGAAGAAACTCACATTGTCATACTGCAGTTATGAGACATACCTAAAGCCTAAAACTACAACTTTGGCTTAATTTTAATGGACTAAATGAACTGGCTGGAACACAAACCCACATACAATCACAGAGGGAGACCCCAGGTTGTTATCATAAACACTGCGTTGGTAATAAAGATATGAACACTACTATGACTGTCAATTAATAATCATCACATTAATAAGCATGGTACCTCTTGGCAGAAATGAAGGGCAGACAGAGGATGAGGAGGACCGCGATCTCCACGTAGAGGAAGAGCGCCACAGCCGTCCACTGCAGAGTCATACTCAATCAGCAAGTCTAGGAGAAAGAAGGCAACAGCGATTAATTTACTACATTCTCACATTCGTTGGGGATGGGGGCATTTAATTATATTAAATTACATTTGTTTTAAGAGAAGCCCATTGTCAATAGACGTTTTTATTTCCGTCAATTTTGACTGAGCCATTACAGTTGTATGCATGTACACTGCCTGGCCAAAAAAAAAGTTGCACTCTAATATTTTGTTGGACCGCCTTTAGCTTTGATTAAGGTGAGCATTCGTCGTGGCATTGTTTCGACAACCTTATCGCAACGTCACAACATTCATTTCCATCCAGAGTTGCATTCATTTTTGGCCGAGATCTTGTATTGACAACGGGAGAGTCGAACCACTCCATCAAGTCTTCTCCAGCACATCCCAAAGACTTTCAATGGGGTTAAGGTCAGGACTTTGGTGGCCAATTCATGTGTGAAAATGATTCCTCATGATCCCTGAACCACTCTTTCACAATTTGAGCCCAATGAATCTTGGCATTGTCGTCCTGGAATATGCCCATTGATGGGATAACCTGGTCATTCAGTACATTCAGGTACTCAGCTGACTTCATTTTACTGCTGCATAACGTTGCTGAGCCTAGACCTGACCAATTGAAGCAACCCCAGATCATAACACTGCCTCCAGAGGCTTGTACAATGGGCACTATGCATGACGGGTGCAACGGCGACTTTTTTTTTGGCCAGGCAGTGTATATATATACACACACACACACACACACACACACACACACACACACACACACACACACACACACATATATATATATACATTCTGTGGTACAAATACACAGGCTTTTCTCATCAATGCATGCAAATTTCTATAGGCATTTTTATCAGTATGTGAGTGTACTGATTTGAATACCCTGCTTCCAGAAAAGGACTCCAGGCAGTCCAAAACAAAGGATTTTTCCTATTGCACACACAGTAGCATTTCCTTGCGTCACTTGCACTGCAAAGATCGATTAAAGCAGCAGGTAACACAACCAACTCACCTCACCACATTTCTTGAACTGGTTTTAAAGTGAAACCACAAGCCAATCACCCGGAGGCTGTGCAAGAGCCAGAGTGAATAGCATTGCTTAAAGAATATCCCAAGTGTTAAAATATTATTTTCCCTGGTCTTTGCATCACTTTAACGCTGAATAAAAAAAACTGAACCACCTGACAATGGCTAAAGTTAGACGTAAACGTGAGTGAACTCAATAACTGAAAACACAATGGGACACTGTTTCAGATTAGTCTTCTTCAATCCTCGGTTGCCTGGCTACCATGAACAAAGTTCATGAAAGATCCCTTGCTTGGTATTGCATCAGTGGAAACCGACAATTCGCTTACCATATCGTGTCCCCAGCCAAAATACTAATTAGCAGACACTAGCTATGTACAGTAAGTACCTATTGTACCACTACGCCTAATTACAAAATAGAGTTTAATCGTCCCGCCCCTCCCGGTTGTCTTAAAAGCTGTACCGGAAATAACGTTACTTTGTTGCTAATTTACTAATGTTAGTGGTACTCGCTACTTCAGATATTCCTTCTTTCTTTTGCCTGCACTTTCATAAATCCTGGTTTGGCTAGAAAACTAACTTTAACCAGAATGGATAGTGAGTGTTTAAGGAACATATCTAGCCTACCACCTAACGTTGCTGTACAGTAACGCTGGCTAGCAGAGCTTCCTGACAAACTTGATTATTGGTTTGTAAGTACACGTGCTACTTTTAAATTGGCTAGATAACTAAAAAATACAACTTAGGATAGTTAAAGAACTTGACAAACATACATACCTCCTGTTCACTATTTTTGAAGTATGATGCTGCAAGGGTAATGAACTGTGCCTGCAACCCTCAAGCTGGCCAAGCTCGAACAACTTCCTCTTCTGGAATCGCAGCAAGTGTGAAACTAAACACGGAAGTAGAAAATGACTTCCGACGTCGATCAGGGTGAACAAAAATCTAAAATAAAAGAAATGGATTCTGACCTTTCTACTGATTCTGACTCATATAAAAGTGGGGTGAAATGGATTCCTCAGAATGTAAACTAAGTGAATTTTATCCGTATATTTGCCCTAGGAATCGCTGCCGGGGTTTAACTGTTTAACTGGGGTTTAAGTCCAACCTCATCTGCATGTTAGGAATTACCAGTCTGGTCTCCTGGAAAAGTAAAGGATTCCAACTGAATGAATATTCTGATATAGTGTAAGTGAAGTGGACCAGATGGTGCAGCAGTTGACTGGTAAGCGAGCGAGCCCCTCTCCTCTCCTCTGGGGGTGTGGGGGAGGGAGGGTAGAGGGGTCCCCCGAGGGTGAGAGGGAAGATTATGGGGGTGTTAAATCAGGAAAGCAATGACATTGGGCTTGCTAGATCAGTGCAAGACATAAAGAAGGCATCTTAAACAGGACAACACCCTCCTTTTTGGCCATTTCCCAAACTAATACTGCCTCACTTTCTCCAAATGAGAGAGGCAGAGATTAGACACATACAGTGCCCTCCACTATTATTGGCACCCCTGGTAAAGATGATTAAAAATGGTTATAAAAAATTTTGCCATTTGGTGAATTAGCTTAATCTCACACTGAAAAATTGAGAAAAATCCAACCTTTATTTGAAATTAATTTCACATAATATCACATTTTTCTAATTTTTCAGTGTGACATTAAGCAAATTCACCAAACGGTGGTGCCAATAATAGTGGAGGGCACTGTACACACTCTGCAGTAGTGGGGTTTCAACCTACAGTTGCTGGGTGGGTGACCACAATGCAGTTACCCATTGAGCCACTCCAGAGTTCTAGATTCAAGCTGGCATCCAGCTTATTTAAATCTACTGTACAGTCTGAAATCTCTAAGGAGAATAGGAATAATTCAGGTCTCTGAACACTTACTCTCTGAGGCACCTCAGAACTCCGTCCTGGATGACTTGTCCATCATAGTTAACAATCCAATCAAATAAGCCAATGAACAGAGGAACACTTCTAAGATTTTTCCCAGCAGTGGCTTGAGCCCACAACCCTATAGCAATAGACAGGCTCCCCAACACGATTAAGGTCTATGCTATTATATCAATTTTTATTTTTATTTTTTCTCTCTCTTTTGTTTTGTCTATTTTTTTTCTTTAACTTGTTTTATTATTATTATTTTTCTTGTTGTTATACCCTTCCCTCTCAGAGGCTTTAGCACAACATTTGTATGAAATATAAAAATAAAAATAAAGTTGACCTCCCAAGAGAGGGGTGGTGGTGGGAATAAAAAAAAGAAAAAAGATTAAGCTTTATTACAGCTGTGCTGCGTGATTCTTGATAAACCGTCATCTCATAACAGCAATTTAAAAAACTTAGAAAAGAAGTAAGATTGGAAGTGCAAGCCACAGGAATACAAAGGCAACACTTTAACTGTGTGCCACACTTGACTTAAAGATAAAACAAAGTCACTAAGGATGTGTTGCAGAAGAATGAAGCTGGCTCTTGACTTTTGGACTGACTGACTTTTTTTTTTTTTTTTTTTGGACTGAAAATTTTATAGAAATATATTATCATTTATATAAGTATGGTCAGCAAGAGGCCCCTTCTCTGTTCCCGCTCCAACACACCCTTAATTTCTCCTTTTCACCTTCGGAGGGCCATCGCCCCCCTTCTGGGATAACACATCTTGCCCTGCTGATGCAAATGATTCCAATTAAAACATTAATAGGTCCAATTTAAAACATGAACTCATTAGATTCATGAATAGAGTTCAACAAGGATTTTAAATATAGTTCTTAATAACTCATTACATTTTCCCTTAGCATATGTTTAGTAGTAGTGGATTCAAATCCCACATTAAACTGGTGTACTTTTAAGCTTTTCCAACTGCTGTCATGTGGTGAATGTCTATTAATGATGGACAAGCAGCTAGAGCACAGCCATAATACAGCACATTGCTCACTAGCCTGCCTATTAATGTATTGAACTGGGTTTAAGTG
This sequence comes from Synaphobranchus kaupii, assembly GCA_029718625.1. NCBI lineage: Eukaryota > Metazoa > Chordata > Actinopteri > Anguilliformes > Synaphobranchidae > Synaphobranchus > Synaphobranchus kaupii. Next base: position 15,188,415 of record CM056377.1, on the reverse strand, counting down.
CCAGATGGGTCATGTCTAGCAGGGTTCCTCTTTTCACTTATCTGGTTGTAGAATTAACTATCATGTTCACGTCATTCAGCATAGAGCTCTGGAGTGGCTCAAAGGGTAGGGGTGCTGGCCCCCCCCCCCCCCCCCCTAACACACATGGGTTGAACGCACTGGGGTTCAGTCCCCACTCAAGTGATATGTGTGATCCCTGCACTCTTTACCTTTTGTGAAGGAAGGGTGAGAGTGAGGAACATTGGGGGTTTTAGAACAGGAAATGGGGGAATTATAAGGATTGTTGAGCTGGCTTTAAAATTTATCCTTGCCATTTAAAATATTTAGGAACACGTCATCCCTCTCACATCCCTGCTATCCTCCCAATGAGCAAGCAGGAGATTCAATAAGTTATTATTGTGTCTGTTGTCTCTTACTGCCCTCGTATGGAGGATTGTGAGAATACACTATATACAGGAATAACACAAGTCGTGGAACTTTAGTCATTCATTTAGCTGGTTTCCCATTTTGTGAACATTGAGTGTGGGCGGTGATTGTACTACAATGGATGCCCTCGTGTTCGGTCACCTCTCAGATACTCAAACAGACCTCAGGATTCGTATTAGGCCGGTGGAATAACGCCACTACAGGAAACCAAACGCGTTGTGCGGGCCTTGCGTCTTAGCGACTGTTTACAATAATATCATTCACTTGCCAACATAGGTGAGTGAGAACCTTGCAGGCAGCACAGACATGCACACATTTAAGAAACTGAGTGTAGAATAATGAAGCAAATCGGTTTGGTGATAAAAGTTTATGTACTGAAATCAAAGTGTATCGGGAGGCTTAACAGTGTCTCAGAATACAATAAGAAATAACAATACAATGAGGTAATGCACAGGTCATACACTGCACAAATGACTGCTCCCATGAGCCTCTGAGACCACTTCCTGTACGACTTCCTGTACAACTTTCTTCTTCCAGAATCCAGGTAGGTAGCATGATTCCAAAGTTTAACAAATTAGTAAATTGGCAAAGTTTCAATGTACAGGATAAATATAAAAATATATAAAAGGGAGAGAGGATACATATAAAATACAATTTATAAAATATAAAAAATGTCTTCCAATAGGAACCACCTTATATTGATCTCAGATCATATATAAAAATGTTTGACAGGATTATTACAGGAAATCCTCAATGAACTGGCCCAAATCTGTAACTTTGGTGGTTTGTCAAAGGCAATTTTCTGTAAGGTATGCAACCAAAGACGGACGGCGTGGCTTTTTCACGTCGTCGGCATAACATTTTATGACAATTTGATGACAATGTTTTCTACAGGTCCACAGGGACCACAGTCTTAGGTGCTTGAGCGTCTTCAGATTTTTTGCCTGAGGTTTGTTCAGCTACGCAAATGTTCACTAACACACTTGATTTTTTTCTTTTCTTTTCAGCCAACTTAGTCTGTGTGCTTGAAAACAAAACTGGTCAACTGACTGATTGGGCTACTGTAGCTATGCATGCAATTGGGAGAAATGGCACAATGTCACACAATATTGTAACCTGAAGTTCAAGGGCATTTTTAAAGGGCACTGTGCACCTCCAGGTTAGGAGTGCGTTTCAGCGCACTTCCACCTTCTCCACTCTCTGTGGTGAAGTGCGTAGGGAAGAAACTGTCATGCCATGCCATCAAGTTTGCTTGTTCAAACTGGGCGGCAAACCACAGTTACCATTTTGTATAGGTTTGCATTATTGCTTCAATTACTCTCTCCCTCAAGCTGCTTAGCATGTGTGGATCCAGTAAAATCCATCTGCCATTAATTATTTAGGTACTTTCAGATATATATTAACTGCTTTTGTCGCTGTAAGCTATAGAGCTACCGGTCCTGCCGTCCACCATCATTCTGAGAAACTTCATGGAATGTTAAATCATTCAATGGGTCCAGTTTAAGCACAGCAGTTTTCTGTGAACATTTGCATAGCTGAATGTACCTCAGAGGTTTATGCTATGCCGAGGATGCCAAGGATCTGACCACCTCAGGGCCTAAGAGGAAACAGGAAGGGGGAACAGCTCACCAAACTGACTGCACCAAAATGGCAGAATGTTGTGCAGTTTCATAAAAAAGACTATCACAAGAGACTACTGCTGAGGTAAAAACTCATTTTTTACACAAACCATTTGATAATTCTTGTTAATGAAACTGAATACAAAAAACTTCTTTGCTACAAAGACTTCCTTTTTTTTGTTGTAAAACACACCATGTACATTCAAGAAGTATGAATGATATTAAAAACGGTTTATTTCACATAATCTACAGGGTAAACTGCGTAAATTTGTGTTCTATGAGTTTGCATTACAGTGACAAGGGTTTCTGAGTGTGTGCATGTATGTGTGTCCGTCTGTGTGTGTATGTGTGTGGGTGGAGGTAATGCCCTGCACATCACAGCCGCGTCTCCCTGTCGGGGGTCGCAGTCCGAGGTCCGCGTCGGTTGCGGGTCGCAGTCAGAGGTCTGTGTCGTTTGTGCTTCGCAGTCCAAGAGGCGTGTCAGTCGCTCGCGGTTGAGGGAGCCGGCCTCCTCCTTCTTCAGGGGCTCCACCTCCGAGCCCCCGTTAATCAGGACGGCACCCTCCTCTTTCTGGATGTGCTTCTGGAGCAACAGGAACCCCGGGACACAGAGGAAGAAAGAGAAAGTCCGCAAACCCAGTGACAAGCCCAGGTACGCTATCCTGAGGGAGGGAAGGAGAGGGAGAGGGAGGGAGGGAGGGAGAGGGAGAGGGAGAGGGAGGGAGAGGGAGAGGGAGAGGGAGAGGGAGAGGGAGAGGGAGAGGGAGAGGGAGAGGGAGAGGGAGAGGAGAGAGAGAGAGAGAGAGAGAGAGAGAGAGAGAGAGAGAGAGAGAGAGAGAGAAATAACAGAATGACATCGAAGTCAGAATAACATCACCTGTCATTTTTATGAGCAAAGGCCATTTTTGTTAGAGGAGCACCTGCCAACTAAAGGAAGAAGAAATAAACTTTTCATTCCACAGGAGACTCCAGAAACCCTCTCTCCCTTGGCAATGCTATGGCCAGTTATGTGGCTGGGGTATAAGAGCAGGCGACTGTGTTTTCGGGGATACCTGTAGGCTGTGGTATTATAGATCCTGCAGGCCCCTCTCCCTCCACACCTCTTGTGTCCCCACTTCAGGCATGTGGTGTCAATAATAGCACCAAAGTATATTGGGGCTGGGATTCCCGCTATGGAATCACAAACCAGAGGCTCAGTTAAGCAGGAGGGACACACAGAGGCACAGAATGCAAATGCACAGGCAAACAGAAGCCTAAACACACAGAGGCCCAAACAAACAGAGGCACAGACAAACAGAATCACAGACAGACCGAGGTACAGACACAAAGAATCACAGACATACAGAGTTACAAACACACAGAGACCCAAACAAACAGAGGTACAGACACACAGAGGCCCAAACAAACAGAGGTACAGACACACAGAATCACAGACACACAGAGGCCCAAACAAACAGAGGTACAGACACACAGAGGCCCAAACAAACAGAGGTACAGACACACAGAATCACAGACACACAGAGGCCCAAACAAACAGAGGTACAGACACACAGAGGCACAAACAGAGGTACCGACACACAGAATCACAGACACACAGAGGTACAGACACACAGAGGCCCAAACAAACAGAGGTACAGACACACATAATCACCGACACACAGAGGCCCAAACAAACAGAGGTAAAGACACACAGAATCACAGACACATATAGGTCCAAACACACAGAAGCAAAGACACATAGGGGCCAATTTAAGCATGAGGCACAGATACCATTGAAAGACATTAACCCAGCAAAAAGGGCTGTGCTCTCAGACAAAAGCAAGCATATGGTTGGATGAACCAATAATTTTCAAATGGGTTTCTTCCTAATCCTAACAATGAGTATTTCTTATGGTTCAATTTTACACACTTATTGCTTTTTCCTCTAAAACGAATATATACATTTATACTACATACAGTTGAAGTCGGATGTTTACATACACTTAGGTTGAAGTCATTAAAAAAAATTTTAACCACTCCACAGATTTCATGTTAGCAAACTATAGTGTTGGCAAGTCAGTTAGGACATCTACTTTGTGCATGACACAAGTAATTTTTACAACAATTGTTTACAGACAGATTATTTCACTTTTAATTCACTATATCACAATTCCAGTGGGTCAGAAGTTTACATACACTAAGTTGACTGTGCCTTTAAATTTTTAATATTTGGTCGCATAGCCTTTGGCTTTGCATGCCATGACTTCCTGACTTCCTGGGGATAGCTGCTACATTATGCGAAGGATGTGCTTTGCCTTGTCTGTTCTGTAGATCATGATGATGTCTCTGTACGCACTTACTGTACGTCGTTTTGGATAAAAGCGTCTGCTAAATAAATGTAATGTAATGTAATGTCTGTGACCCAACAACATTAAAACACTCTTGATATCTTATTTTCTGGTACTCTTACAAGCGATACTATAACGTCTTTGCATTTCAATGGATCTCTATGAGAATTGGGGGTAGGACTAGATTTAGCTGAAAATTATGCTGGAACCGTGTAGAATACATGATTGGTAAAATGGTTGTAAGTCATCAAGGGTCTGAGGTATCAAACAAGCCTCAAACCATCACTCTGCTGCCAGATATGCAGTAGATATGGATGGATCACTTTAAGGATAGTTTCTCCTGACAAATTTTCCTATTGAACTCTATGGAAAAATAAGTCAGGAGAAGAAACCCTTCAAGTTATCCATCCATATCTACTGTATTTCTGGCAGCAGAGTAATGATTTAAGGCTTGTTTGATACGTCAGACCCTTGATGACTTAGAGCCATTTAGCCAACCATGTGTTCCATACTGTTCCAGTGTAATTTACAGCTAAATCTAGTCCCACCCCCCAATTCCCATAGAGATCCATTCAAATGCAGAGACATTATAGTATCGCTTGTAGGAGTACCAGAAAATAAGATATCAAGAGTCTTTTGATGTTGTTGGGTCACAGACATCAGGAAGTCATGGCATGCAAAGCCAAAGGATATGTGACCATATATAAAAAAAATATAAAAAATTTAAAGGAACAGTCAACTTAATGTATGTAAACTTCTGGCCCACTGGAATTGTGATATAGTGAATTAAAAGTGAAATAATCTGTCTGTAAACAATTCTTGTAAAAATTACTTGTGTCATGCACAAAGTAGATGTCCTAACTGACTTGCCAACACTATAGTTTGCCAACATGAAATCTGTGGAGTGGTTAAAAATTAGTTTTAATGACTTCAACCTAAGTGTATATAAACATCCGACTTCAACTGTATACTGTATATCTATATTAAGAGCACCTACCATCCAATAGCACTGCATATTATCTATTCAAAGATACAGTTATATTAAATGATAATAGTATGGTAAAGCATTCATAATTTTTTAGGTAACAGCCCAAGGTAGCGGTGGTCTCTGTACCAGGTTTAACAAATCAGCTAAAGGCTTCAGAACAGCCGACTCAGCTCTGAACTGCACAGACAGCACGGCACTGTGATTGGTTATTAAATTATTGGTTACCGAGTCACTTTTAGGAAACAACTCCATACTTCAACCAGTTTGACATTAACCCCCCCACCCCTTATTTAAAGCAAACATCCGCAAACGTGCTGAGACTCACCAAGGGTTCGAGTGGTCAGAGTGTGTACTCCCAGCGCAAGGGATTTCAGCTCTGGCTGGATGCTCCTACGCGGAAAAAAGACAAGGCGGTTTGCTACAATGTCGACGGGGATTAATGCATATGCATACAGAAGGACATCGATGTCTATTCATTAGGTTTGTTAGCGCTGAAGCACACGGCTAACGGCTGACCTAATGAGCAGCATGTAGCCAGGCGTCCCGCCCAATGAGATAATGAAGGAGCTGACGACGGACAGCGCCAGGAAGTAGGGGAAGATGCGGCCACAGCCTTCCCTGTCCTGGCAGTGCCCCAGAGCGGCCGAGTGGTTCCCGGGTCCCGCCACGCACCTGCAGTCCTCAAACACCTGGGGGCGCCGGTGAGATGGGACTGAGCTGAGTCACAGCAGAGTCAGTCGCGCGCTTGCACCAGACCGCAGTCTGAGCTGTGCCGAGTCACAGCAGAGTCAGTCACGCGCGTGCGCCAGACCGCAGTCTGAGCTGTGCCGAGTCACAGCAGAGTCAGTCACGCGCTTGCGCCAGGCCGCAGTCTGAGCTGTGCCGAGTCACAGCAGAGTCAGTCGCGCGCTTGCACCAGACCACAGTCTGATCTGAGCCGAGTCAGAGCAGAGTCAGTCACACGCTTGCGCCAGACCGCAGTCTGATCTGAGCCGAGTCAGAGCAGAGTCAGTCACACGCTTGCGACAGACTGCAGTCTGAGCTGAGCCAAGTCACAGCAAAGTCATTCGCTCGCTTGCGCCAGACCGCTGTCTGAGCCGAGTCAGAGCAGAGTCAGTCGCCGCTTGCGGCCAGATCGCAGTATGAGCCGAGCCGAGTCAAAGCACAGTCACAGAGTACAACGAACCGTGGTATTGACTCACACACAGGATGCTTTTATGTACAAACAAAGCAGATTTTTTCACACATAAATACGGAATGATAAGTGATAAGTGTGAAAATATGAATCCAGTGCTTACATTAAGAAAATGCTTTTGTGCATCAGATATCAGTTTTGGATTGTGACAGAATGTATGCGTGTGCATAACAACACAAATCAAATATGATACACATGAATGTGATGAGGAAAACTATTTTCTTTCTTTCTTGTCTCTCAAATTCAAATTCAAGCTCGAAATGCTTTATTGACAGGAACATTATTTCAAAATATTGCCAAAGCATACAGAGGTCTCTTTCTCACCCCATAAGAAAATGATCAGCATATTCCAAATCCAATGAAATGCAATATATTGTAAGATATTGTAAAATATGTTTCTGTACTGTATGGGCAAATATGGGCAAATGTATAAATTATTGGTGCTTTCACATCCATTTCAGATATATTTTATAAAAATTAATGGCTGCAAGATTATTTTGTTAATATTTATGTTTTTATACTTATATTTTCATGATATTTTCCACGCATTCACAATATATGGCAGTATATCCCACTTCCGTGAGGGCAGCACATGATTCATTGTCAAGCACAGCACAAATTCACTGTCTCTTTTTTCCTGATTCTGCGTTTTTTAATGAATTGATTGTTTGCCTCACATTAAATATTCAAAGGAAAGTTCCGCCCTCTCTCTCACCGTGTTTTTCCCTGATCCGCGTTGCGTTTGGCATCCAGCCAGGCAGGGCGAAATGTACGTTATCCCGCTCTCCCCACACACAGGGTCCCAGTCCTTTCCGGAGCACGGGCAGCCGACGTTGCAGTCTGCAAACAGCGACCTCTCATGGTAAGAAATTCCATCCACTCTTTTTTGTGTACGTAAAGGAGACAACAAATGAGCCATTAGTTACTAACATATATCAGCTCTAGTACAAGTAAAATGGAACTAAATGTCTATGAATGGTCATAAGCCTTCACAAGTGGTGCGTAATTTCTTCATAAGCAGTACACAGCGCCTTCATCAGCACTACATGGAAATTAATAAATGCTTACGTCAATAACCACATGGCTATTTGTGGTTATTGACATCAACATTTTTGAATGTCTGTAGTACCTGATCTCAACGTATCAGCTGTTACCATTAGCATTAATTCATAAGACATGACAAAGTCTGTTCCACTAAGTTTATGCAACTTGCCCAGTGGAAATAAGCACTGTGTGCATCACAAGGAACGTCACCTTTATGGAAACGGCACACAGTTTTCATCGAGTCAGCAGTTACCCGACCTAAGGGCTGAAACTTCCCCTGTGAATTTGGCAGGACGCAAACTAGCAGATTCACACTTTGAAACAAGCTGCGCCAGCCGCCAACTACACTATTTGTACTCTGCATCTGAGCTGCACAGCTCACGCAGCTGGTGCAGACAGTCTGACCAATCACCAATGATAATTCCATGTCAACAGGAACCACTCGAGACGCCCGATTGGTTGGCTTTGGCGCGGTCTGGATTTAGTTCTGGAGAAGCAGTGCTGATTGGTTGATAAAGTTGAACAAAAGGCGGGGTTCCTGCAGACCTACCCCTGATAGGACACGGTGATCCCGGCCACCCTGGAGTTCTCGCAGCCCATGGTGAAGAAGAAGAGGGACAGGAAGTAGCCCAGCAGGGAGGTTCCGAATGCCAGCTTAGCCGCTCCCATGATGCTCAGCTTGAGCTTCTTCATGACCACGCCCCCCAAGAACATTCCCAAGGCCACCGCGGGGATGTTGATGGCTCCTGTCACGGAAACACCTGTTCAGCGCCTTCCCAAACTCGGAGGGGGCCGGGGGCCCTGAACAATCGCTACCCGGGGGGATGAAAAGGCCAGCCTTCCTCGCTGACAACAGAAAAAAACATCTTTTGATGGTTGAAAGGCATTGTGTTTTCAGCCCCCGGATCCCCATTTAGCCCAGGGGAAGCGGAGCAATCGCTTCAACAGCAGCGTCCAGCTTCCGCGCGGCTAAGTAGCGTGGCGGTAGCGCTAATCGCTCCCGTCTCCTCTCCTACATGCTCCATCGTTTCTGCGCCATTTCCATGTCAAGATCTGCTTTACGAGCGGTTTTCACAGCCTCTTAACATGGAGTCCAAGCAATTCATTTTAAAAAAAGAAAATCTCATCAGATCACTTCACAAAACGATTCTCTGCCAGTCAGCGTATTCATACTGCAGATGTCTGCTTTCACACACAGTCAGCACCAGATTTACATATTCCTTCATTAATTATGTACATTTATGTACATTTGTAGCAGATATAAGACATATGTATCATATAAAGTTATTATAATAATAATAATAATAATAACTTTATATGATACATATGTCTTATATCTGCTACAAATGTACATAAATGTACATTTGTAGCAGATATAAGACATATGTATCATATAAAGTTATTGTTATTATTATTATTATTATTATTATTATTATTATTGTTAGAATAATAATAATAATAATAATAATAATAACTTTATATGATACATATGTCTTATATCTGCTACAAATGTACATTTATGTTCATTTGTACCAGATATAACACATATGTATCATATAAAGTTATTATTATTATTATTATTATTATTATTATTATTATTATTATTCTAACAATTATAGAGGTAAGAGATCAAAACTGTGAATATTATAAATATTATACACTCAATATAACTAAATATTATCAGTAAATAAGGGAAGTAAAAATGATTGAACGTACCCATTAGGAAGTTGGCTTTGGATGCTGACTGCCCGTAATGTTGCTCAATGTATTTGGGTTTGTAGGTCACCATGCCAATGAGGGAGTTAAACTGGATGACAGTCACGCAGAGATAGGTGAAGTACACTCGGTTTCCAAGCAGGCTCTTCAGAGAAGGGACAAACTCTGACAAGGAGAGTAATACTCACCGTCACCGTCGTTAGAGTACGCATTCGTAAAGCTAACAGAGCGTGCAACCAAAAATCTTCCTCTTTAATACCGTTCAGTATTCCACAATGATACTTTTTCTGTAGGTCTGTAGCAACTTAGTGTACGTTCCTTTATTGAAGCATGTAGGGTCTTTTTTTTTTTGGAGAGGAATGGGGGGGGGGGGGGGGGGGGGGGGGTATCATGAAATAACATGTAGCAAGAAATGACAGTGGGGGCAGGTCTCTTCGCTGACTGTCAATCCTTATGTTCTTGCCATAAGGACTGACAGTCAGCAAAGTCATCTGAGTGAGAAACAGAGTAAACAAGCCAGGCTGCAGGGTGTTTTACCTTTAGCCATTTCCAGGAGGCTGGCGGCCTCGTCTGGCCGATACTTGTGCGCCACATGTGAGGAGCCCTTGATGAAGTGCGCCTCCTCGGGGGAGCAGTGGGCATCGAGCCGGGCGGTTGGCACAGGCAGCGATTTGGGCAGGAACCAGAACGGGATGGCCGAGAAGAGGGTGACTATGCCTGCGATGATGTATCCGAGCCACCAGGCGCCCACCCAGCGAGCGTCGCCCGGGGTGATCGTCACGCTGTCTGCCAGGGGGGACACGCAGAGCAAAGCATGCTGGGAAGAGAGCTCACAGAGCGGGAAGAGGAGGAGCAGGAGGAGGAGGCAGCGGAGAACAAAGCAGAGAGAAAATGTGGAGTCTGCAGCAGGAAAATACCCCAAGGCATGCTGGGAGAAAGAGTACACAGAGACTGAACACCAAACTACAAACCCTAATTAGGGCAGGAAATCTGGCTTTATGCAAATACAGATGTAAAAGAGATGGGATGCTGTCTGAAAAACAAAAAGAGACTGTTTATCATTTTACATATATTTATGTGATATATATCACCTTTAAGTGGTGTCTCCCATTCCAGTGCCAGAGGTTTTCATGAAAATAATTTCATCATTGTGTGTTCAACAGAACTGGCCGATCTGAATGACTAAGCTTGGCGGCCTTTTTAGTTCCTGTGAAGCAGGCCAGCGTTTAGAGAAAATGATAAGCGGAGCGCGAGCAGCTCTTCTTGGTTCTGCAAAGGCAGGGTCTGCATCAAAGGCCGAATCAAACGTGGTTCTGCAGGGCAGCGCTCGTTAAGGCCTTAACACTCTCGCACTTGGGGAGGGAAGCGGAAGCTGGTTTGATAAAGACGCAAATCAGCCTAATGGTGTGCGGGAGAATAACAAGCCGCCAGATGGAGCCTTGATTGGCAGGGTTCGAGGTCGGCGTATTGAGGTAGAAATGCAGTGCTCTACAGAGTTGGTGTAAGCGCAAGTCAGGGGCCTGGCCAGACCAAAGCTCACATATCTTGACTCACCCATATCTACAAATCCAATGTCCACATATAGTTTGGCGCACAGTGATCCCAGTAAGTACCCAAACACTGGGCCGATGATGGATATGGTCTGAACACAGCCTGAGGCAGGGAATGAGAGATGGGGAGAGAAGCATCACATATACAGTAAAGCACAGCTGCCCTTGAGGATACTTGAATAGTACTAAACTTAGCTATAATTGACCTATTCTTGAGCGATGCAAAAGTACACAAACACAAACAAGAGGAAGCCTTGGGAGCAACTTCTGTCCTTCAGAATTTCTGTGCATTCCTTGTCCTAAACATTTAGTGACGAGACTCTGTCAGGACCTCTGTATGGGTGAATGTGGTAGTTTTCACGAGGACACAAGCACATTACCGATGTAGAAGGCCGCGTTGTCCTCTTGGGCAAAATCGTCGATGTACGATATTCCCAGGGGCTGGACGGGAGTCTCACCAATCCCACGCAAAACGTTTCCCAGGAAAACATAAAACCACATGGAGAGACTGGACTCTCGCTCGCACGCTGGTGAAGGAGGGGGGTTGGGGACAAGGGAGGTCATGGTAAAACGACAACAAAAACGTGACATGCACATTCTGTGAATTTAATTTCAATTCCCTCAGAAGGTCTTTGGACTTTTCCAAAAATAACAAACATGACACTGCTACCCTTGTAAAGATGTTTCCACTGGGAAAGGCTACATAAAACAGCTGAAATTACAACAAAGCAGGTCCCATCCTTTAAGAATCCCTCCTGCGAGAAACGCTCGTACAGTCCTTAGCCTGTGTGTTGTGCAAGACAACGTCGGCTGGATTCAAAGCTTCAATTTGTCCTTAACCACGATTAAATGTAATTGTTTGTTTTTTTCCAAACTCGGTTCGGCCAATTCAGCAAATAAACCTGGATTTATTTCTAAGTCAAATTTAAGGACGAATGTTGATTGAATCATGGACATGCGCTGCCTCTGTCACACTCTATTACTTTTATAAAGGCTGGGGTCTGGGCTTCAGAAGATTCTATTAAATTCTTCAAATGGATTCATGCTCTGGCACTACATATTGCACGGTCATATTTACGTGTCATTTTAATTTAGGCGCTTTGACGTTGGTGACTGCTGCTGAAATTACATTAATTTGCGGATGGTGTTATCCAGGGGAACTTACAATGCCCCCCCCACCACAGGTCAGAAGACCAATCAAGGAGCCCTGTGGGCGTGGTCTCCTACCTGCGCCGGGCATGACGTAGGCTGTGTCACCTGCAGGCGGAGGGTCAGGTGAGCTTGCTGGACACGGAGAGAGGTTATTGGTTGAGTTCACTGAAGATCTAACTGACGTTTCGAACTTATAGCTGCGAACAAAACAGCAATGCGATGGTTTAGCGGGTGGAGGGGAGAGAGCATTGCACACAGTTAAACAGACGGAGCTGCAGGAACTAGCAGGGTTCGAGCCCCCCCCCCCACCCCACCCTCTACCCCAACCTGTACTGCATCTGTTCAGCCAATTATCACCAGTATCACTAGTGTGATATTTATTCATTTCAGTCATGCCTCATTCTGACAGGTCTTACTGAAGCAAACCCGTTTGCAAATTCATTTCTATCCATCTTTAGCGCCTGAGCTGCTGATGGAAAAAAAATCCACATTTTGTAAATAATGATGATTACAAGGTACTTATAGAATATGAATCACAAGCATTCAACATGATAGCAACTTTTAATGTAATGATTTTATGCCTAGAAGTGTTCAACTGTGAAAAAATTCTTAAATCTCTTGATAATAATAACTGAAAAAACAACCGCTGGGTGAGATGTTTGTGAAAAATAAAAAACCTGGTTTTCAATGACCAGTTTATTGGAATGAACCAGTCAAACGAATCACAAAACAACAGTCATGCTCTTTAAAACCTACAGCTAGAAACTTTAGAACGGCATTATGAGCCCTCTTTGATCATGTCTAATCTGGCCATCTCTTTGAAACAGGGAACCTCCTGCTTGATAGCCACCCCCAGACATACCGTCCGATTAGGAAGTGCGGCATTGCACACAAGAAGGTCCCCAGTGACATTAGGATGCAGCCGATAGCGATGATCTTCGGCCTGTGTAGTTTGGCCCCGAAATAGCTCACGAACGCCATCACCAGCAGATTACCTGGAGGGGACCACATACATCCAGAGTATATACTTAATGTAACACCGCTGCTTTCATAGATGCTACCTCCACTCACATACATACTAACAGTCTGAACATTAGTATGTATTGGTTTTATCATGCAGCGACATACTTCATTGGTGCTATAAGTATGCTAAAACAGATACAGTCACGGTGTCACATGTACATTTGTACTCTTTTGTAGTTTTTCAGCTCGATGTAGAGAACATTCCGAGCTGAGCGCATTGGTTTCCCACTGGTATAGCGGGATGTTTCCTACGTGATTTGAGATGACAAAGCGGTCCTCTGTGTCCGAAAACGGGCTCGGACCCTGCCGAAGCCATAGAATCTCGGGCATGATTGGACAGCTTCACATTTCGCCACCAGACGGTACGCCTAAAGAAGTGGGTAAAGACACGCCCATGCCCCAGGACGGATGAGACTCCGGGGTTAAACCCCTCCTGTCGGTGCAGCCCGTTTTCCAATTCTGCAGGAACCGCCCGTGGGTTTCCATGGAAACGGTGGCCGCAGAATGAGGTTTGTCCTGGGAGATCAGTGATTGAATTGATGCAGCAGGGTGGCCGGAGGAATTAGTCTCCCTGTACGCATGTGCACAGCTGCACCCATGAGCCCGAAAATGAGCTACTCTTAATATGCACAGAGTGTGTTACTGAGGAGCAGCTACTCTTAATGTGCACAGAGTGTGTTACTGAGGAGCAGCTACTCTTTTAAAAATAAATGTGGGAGTGAAGCGCATCTCACATTTAAATAAAACGACCATGTATGGGGACAAAGTCAATGGGGTTGAGGGTTGTTTTGCATTGAGGAAAGGCGTTTTTCTTTGCATTGGACCTGCTGAATTCTGTTCCAGCTACTCTTAATGTGCACAGAGTGTGTTACTGTGGAGCAGCTACTCTTAATGTGCACAGAGTGTGTTACTGTAGAGCAGCTACTCTTAATGTGCACAGAGTGTGTTACTGAGGAGCAGCTACTCTTAATATGCACAGAGTGTGTTACTGTAGAGCAGCTACTCTTAATGCGCACAGAGTGTGTTACTGTGGAGCAGCTACTCTTAATGTGCACAGAGTGTGTTACTGTAGAGTAGCTACTCTTAATGTGCACAGAGTGTGTTACTGAGGAACAGCTACTCTTAATGTGCACAGAGTGTGTTACTGTGGAGCAGCTACTCTTAATGTGCACAAAGTCTGTTACTGTGGAGCAGCTACTCTTAATGCGCACAGAGTGTGTTACTGTGGAGCAGCTACTCTTAATGTGCACAGAGTGTGTTACTGTAGAGCAGCTACTCTTAATGTGCACAGAGTGTGTTACTGAGGAGCAGCTACTCTTAATATGCACAGAGTGTGTTACTGTAGAGCAGCTACTCTTAATGTGCACAGAGTGTGTTAATGAGGAGCAGCTACTCTTAATGTGCACAAAGTGTGTTACTGTGGAGCAGCTACTCTTAATGTGCACAGAGTGTGTTACTGAGGAGCAGCTACTCTTAATGTGCACAAAGTGTGTTACTGTGGAGCAGCTACTCTTAATGTGCACAGAGTGTGTTACTGAGGAGCAGCTACTCTTAATGTGCACAAAGTGTGTTACTGAGGAGCAGCTACTCTTAATGTGCACAGAGTGTGTTACTGTGGAGCAGCTACTCTTAATGTGCACAGAGTGTGTTACTGTGGAGCAGCTACTCTTAATGAGCACAGAGTGTGTTACTGTGGAGCAGCTACTCTTAATGTGCACAAAGTGTGTTACTGTGGAGCAGCTACTCTTAATGTGCACAAAGTGTGTTACTGTGGAGCAGCTACTCTTAATGTGCACAAAGTGTGTTACTGTGGAGCAGCTACTCTTAATGTGCACAAAGTGTGTTATTGAGGAGCAGCTACACTTAATGAGCACAAAGTGTGTTACTGTAGAGCAGCTACTCTTAATATGCACAGAGTGTGTTACTGAGGAGCAGCTACTCTTAATGTGCACAAAGTGTGTTATTGAGGAGCAGCTACACTTAATGAGCACAAAGTGTGTTACTGTAGAGCAGCTACTCTTAATATGCACAGAGTGTGTTACTGTGGAGCAGCTACTCTTAATGTGCACAAAGTGTGTTATTGAGGAGCAGCTACACTTAATGAGCACAAAGTGTGTTACTGTAGAGCAGCTACTCTTAATATGCACAGAGTGTGTTACTGAGGAGCAGCTACTCTTAATGTGCACAGAGTGTGTTACTGTGGAGCAGCTACACTTAATGTGCACAAAGTCTGTTACTGTGGAGCAGCTACTCTTAATATGCACAGAGTGTGTTACTGTGGAGCAGCTACTCTTAATATGCACAGAGTGTGTTACTGTGGAGCAGCTACTCTTAATGTGCACAGAGTGTGTTACTGAGGAGCAGCTACTCTTAATGTGCACAGAGTGTGTTACTGAGGAGCAGCTACTCTTAATGTGCACAAAGTGTGTTACTGTGGAGCAGCTACTCTTAATGTGCAGAGTGTGTTACTGTGGAGCAGCTACTCTTAATATGCACAAAGTCTGTTACTGTGGAGCAGCTACTCTTAATGTGCACAAAGTGTGTTACTGTGGAGCAGCTACTCTTAATGTGCACAGAGTGAGTTTCTGTGGAGCAGCTACTCTTAATGTGCACAGAGTGTGCTACTGTGGAGCAGCTACTCTTGATGTGCACAGAGTGTGTTACTGTAGAGCAGCTACTCTTAATGCGCACAGAGTGTGTTACTGTGGAGCAGCTACTCTTAATGTGCACAAAGTGTGTTACTGTGGAGCAGCTACTCTTAATGTGCACAGAGTGAGTTTCTGTGGAGCAGCTACTCTTAATGTGCACAAAGTGTGTTACTGTGGAGCAGCTACTCTTAATGTGCACAGAGTGAGTTTCTGTGGAGCAGCTACTCTTAATGTGCACAGAGTGTGTTACTGAGGAGCAGCTACTCTTAATATGCACAGAGTGTGTTACTGTAGAGCAGCTACTCTTAATGCGCACAGAGTGTGTTACTGTGGAGCAGCTACTCTTAATGTGCACAGAGTGTGTTACTGTAGAGTAGCTACTCTTAATGTGCACAGAGTGTGTTACTGAGGAACAGCTACTCTTAATGTGCACAGAGTGTGTTACTGTGGAGCAGCTACTCTTAATGTGCACAAAGTCTGTTACTGTGGAGCAGCTACTCTTAATGCGCACAGAGTGTGTTACTGTGGAGCAGCTACTCTTAATGTGCACAGAGTGTGTTACTGTAGAGCAGCTACTCTTAATGTGCACAGAGTGTGTTACTGAGGAGCAGCTACTCTTAATATGCACAGAGTGTGTTACTGTAGAGCAGCTACTCTTAATGTGCACAGAGTGTGTTACTGAGGAGCAGCTACTCTTAATGTGCACAAAGTGTGTTACTGTGGAGCAGCTACTCTTAATGTGCACAGAGTGTGTTACTGAGGAGCAGCTACTCTTAATGTGCACAAAGTGTGTTACTGTGGAGCAGCTACTCTTAATGTGCACAGAGTGTGTTACTGAGGAGCAGCTACTCTTAATGTGCACAAAGTGTGTTACTGAGGAGCAGCTACTCTTAATGTGCACAAAGTGTGTTACTGTGGAGCAGCTACTCTTAATGTGCAGAGTGTGTTACTGTGGAGCAGCTACTCTTAATGAGCACAGAGTGTGTTACTGTGGAGCAGCTACTCTTAATGTGCACAAAGTGTGTTACTGTGGAGCAGCTACTCTTAATGTGCACAAAGTGTGTTACTGTGGAGCAGCTCCTCTTAATGTGCACAAAGTGTGTTACTGTGGAGCAGCTACTCTTAATGTGCACAAAGTGTGTTATTGAGGAGCAGCTACACTTAATGAGCACAAAGTGTGTTACTGTAGAGCAGCTACTCTTAATATGCACAGAGTGTGTTACTGAGGAGCAGCTACTCTTAATGTGCACAAAGCGTGTTATTGAGGAGCAGCTACACTTAATGAGCACAAAGTGTGTTACTGTAGAGCAGCTACTCTTAATATGCACAGAGTGTGTTACTGTGGAGCAGCTACTCTTAATGTGCACAAAGTGTGTTATTGAGGAGCAGCTACACTTAATGAGCACAAAGTGTGTTACTGTAGAGCAGCTACTCTTAATATGCACAGAGTGTGTTACTGAGGAGCAGCTACTCTTAATGTGCACAGAGTGTGTTACTGTGGAGCAGCTACACTTAATGTGCACAAAGTCTGTTACTGTGGAGCAGCTACTCTTAATATGCACAGAGTGTGTTACTGTGGAGCAGCTACACTTAATGTGCACAGAGTGTGTTACTGTGGAGCAGCTACTCTTAATATGCACAGAGTGTGTTACTGTGGAGCAGCTACTCTTAATGTGCACAGAGTGTGTTAATGAGGAGCAGCTACTCTTAATGTGCACAAAGTCTGTTACTGTGGAGTAGCTACTCTTAATGTGCACAGAGTGTGTTACTGTGGAGCAGCTACTCTTAATGTGCACAGAGTGTGTTACTGTGGAGCAGCTACTCTTAATATGCACAAAGTCTGTTACTGTGGAGCAGCTACTCTTAATGTGCACAAAGTGTGTTACTGTGGAGCAGCTACTCTTAATGTGCACAGAGTGAGTTTCTGTGGAGCAGCTACTCTTAATGTGCACAGAGTGTGCTACTGTGGAGCAGCTACTCTTGATGTGCACAGAGTGTGTTACTGAGGAACAGCTACACTTAATGTGCACAGAGTGTGTTACTGTGGAGCAGCTACACTTAATGTGCACAAAGTGTGTTACTGTGGAGCAGCTACTCTTAATGTGCACAGAGTGTGTTACTGTGGAGCAGCTACTCTTAATGTGCACAGAGTGTGCTACTGTGGAGCAGCTACTCTTGATGTGCACAGAGTGTGTTACTGAGGAACAGCTACACTTAATGTGCACAGAGTGTGTTACTGTGGAGCAGCTACTCTTAATGTGCACAAAGTGTGTTACTGTGGAGCAGCTACTCTTAATGTGCACAGAGTGTGTTACTGTGGAGCAGCTACTCTTAATGTGCACAGAGTGTGTTACTGTGGAGCAGCTACACTTAATGTGCACAAAGTGTGTTACTGTGGAGCAGCTACTCTTAATGTGCACAGAGTGTGTTACTGTGGAGCAGCTACTCTTAATGTGCACAGAGTGTGTTACTGTGGAGCAGCTACTCTTAATGTGCACAGAGTGTGTTACTGTGGAGCAGCTACTCTTAATATGCCCAGAGTGTGTTACTGAGGAGCAGCTACTCTTAATGCGCACAGTGTGTTACTGTAGAGCAGCTACTCTTATTGTGCACAAAGTGTGTTACTGTGGAGAAGCTACTCTTAAATGTGCACAGATTGTGTTACTGTAGAGCAGCTACTCTTAATGTGCACAGAGTGTGTTACTGAGGAGCAGCTACTCTTAATGTGCACAGAGTGTGTTACTGTGGAGCAGCTACTCTTAATGTGCACAGAGTGTGTTACTGAGGAGCAGCTACTCTTAATGTGCACAAAGTTTGTTACTGTGGAGCAGCTACTCTTAATGTGCACAAAGTGTGTTACTGTGGAGCAGCTACTCTTAAAGTGCACAGAGTGTGTTACTGTGGAGCAGCTACTCTTAATGTGCACAAAGTGTGTTACTGTGGAGCAGCTACTCTTAATGTGCACAAAGTGTGTTACTGTGGAGCAGCTACTCTTAAAGTGCACAGAGTGTGTTACTGTGGAGCAGCTACTCTTAATGTGCACAAAGTGTGTTACTGTGGAGCAGCTACACTTAATGTGCACAGAGTGTGTTACTGTGGAGCAGCTACTCTTAATGTGCACAGAGTGTGTTACTGTGGAGCAGCTACTCTTAATGTGCACAGAGTGTGTTACTGTAGAGCAGCTACTCTTAATGTGCACAAAGTGTGTTACTGTGGAGCAGCTACTCTTAATGTGCACAAAGTGTGTTACTGTGGAGCAGCTACTCTTAAAGTGCACAGAGTGTGTTACTGTGGAGCAGCTACTCTTAATGTGCACAAAGTGTGTTACTGTGGAGCAGCTACACTTAATGTGCACAGAGTGTGTTACTGTGGAGCAGCTACTCTTAATGTGCACAGAGTGTGTTACTGTGGAGCAGCTACTCTTAATGTGCACAGAGTGTGTTACTGTAGAGCAGCTACTCTTAATGTGCACAGAGTGTGTTACTGTAGAGCAGCTACTCTTAATGTGCACAGAGTGTGTTACTGTGGAGCAGCTACTCTTAAAGTGCACAGAGTGTGTTACTGTGGAACAGCTACTCTTAATGTGCACAGAGTGTGTTACTGTGGAGCAGCTACTCTGAATGTGCACAAAGTGTGTTACTGTAGAGCAGCTACTCTTAAAGTGCACAGAGTGTGTTACTGTGGAACAGCTACTCTTAATGTGCACAAAGTGTGTTACTGTGGAGCAGCTACTCTGAATGTGCACAGAGTGTGTTACTGTGGAGCAGCTACTCTTAATGTGCACAGAGTGTGTTACTGTGGAGCAGCTACTCTTAATGTGCACAAATTGTGTTACTGAGGAGCAGCTACTCTTAATGTGCACAAAGTGTGTTACTGTGGAGCAGCTACTCTTAATGTGCACAAATTGTGTTACTGAGGAGCAGCTACACTTAATGAGTACAAAGTGTGTTACTGTGGAGCAGCTACTCTTAATGTGCACAGAGTGTGTTACTGTAGAGCAGCTACTCTTAATGTGCACAGAGTGTGTTACTGTGGAGCAGCTACTCTTAATGAGCACAGAGTGTGTTACTGTAGAGCAGCTACTCTTAATGTGCACAGAGTGTGTTACTGTGGAGCAGCTACTCTTAATGTGCACAGAGTGTGTTACTGTGGAGCAGCTACTCTTAATGTGCACAGAGTGTGTTACTGTGGAGCAGCTACTCTTAATGTGCACAGAGTGTGTTACTGTGGAGCAGCTACTCTTAATATGCCCAGAGTGTGTTACTGAGGAGCAGCTACTCTTAATGCGCACAGTGTGTTACTGTAGAGCAGCTACTCTTATTGTGCACAAAGTGTGTTACTGTGGAGAAGCTACTCTTAAATGTGCACAGAGTGTGTTACTGTGGAGCAGCTAATCTGAATGAGCAGAGAGGGTGTTACTGAGGAACAGCTGCAATGTGATTGGTTCAGACCTAATCCACACTCTTTAGATGCTGGTAAAATTCTAAAACACTTGAAAATACAGCAATATATGTTAGTGCCCAAAACATACAACCGTTTGAAAGAAGAAATCTGTTCTGAATATTGGGAAAAGCACATGCTTATGTTAAAATGATCAGTAATCTGCAAGAATTTACTGGCGTCTAAAGTATTTGGCTGAGGTCTGCTCAGATCAATGTGGACAAAAGACAAGTTAATTTCTTTAATGAGGACAGTCTTCAGCCTGCACACAATCAGAACCACAATATCCACCGACAAACAGAGAAACCGGGCACAAACACACACAAAATTATTATCTACTTACCGATTTCAAAGCTTCCATCAATGACACCTATTAGATACGTGGGAATATCGAAGCGCCTCTCCAGCTGGGTTATTGTGCTTTTCATGTAGCTTCCGGCCAAGGCCTTCGCGAAATACGAGAAGGACAAGGCCGCCAAGAACATCTACAAAAAGGGGACAAAGAGAGATTGTTTTTCAGAATCGCATTACTGTAATATTATTATTAATTAGCTTTTTTTCCCTTCCAAAGTCTTTTATTTATTATAGTTGTTGTCTATTTTTAGCTGTTGCATAGTTGCACCACCTACTTGGCTGACACTGCTGTATTACTGTCAAGCCAATACCGCAACCTGAAATTAAGAGGGTAGAAGAAGGGAGAGGGAGCGAGAGATAGACAGATAGAGAGGGGAGGGAGAGAGAAAGAGACAGATTGACACGGGGAGAGAGGAAGAGAGAGAGAGAGAGGGAGGGACAGACAGATAGACAGAGAGGGGAGAGAGAGACAGACAGACAGAGAAAGGGAGGAAGAGAGAGAGGAAGAGACAGAGAGGGGAGAGAGAGACAGATAGATAGAGAGGGGAGGGAGAGAGAGAGACAGACTGAGAGAGAGAGGGAGGAAGAGAGAGAGAGATGGGGAGGGTCAGAGACAGAGAGGGAGGGTGAGAGAGACAGACAGACAGAGAGGGGAGGGAGAGAGAGAGGGAGGGAGGGACAGAGACAGACAGAGATAGAGGGTGAGAGACACAAAGGGGGGGCGGGGGGGAGAAAAGTCCGCTTTTCACAGAACAGCCCTCCCCTCATTTTCCCCGCACAGAAAAGCAGAGGGAGAGTTTGAAGGGAAGAGTGACATGGAGAGAATGAAAAAAAAACGAGTGAAAGCCAGTCGGCTGAATGGAACTGCGGGGGGTTGGGAGAGAGGAACAGGTCTTTTTTTACAGAGCCCAACTCAGAGGGCCTGTTGCTTAGGGCTGGAGAAAGGCGACCATTAGTGTCTGCTGGGAGTTTTTTTATCATTAAAAAGCCTCTCTCAGAAATATGCAGTCAGCCCTTCAACCCTCCTTTCTGCAGTGAGAGTGATGCTCTGGTCCATACAAACAAACATGCAGAGCACAGTTCTCACAAAAGCTCTCTCGCCTCCAAAGCATGCCTCCAAACACAGATTAGTTAGACTCATTTGTTATTCATGTTGTGGAGAATAATCACCAGTTCAGCTGTGTTCATATGTATTCAGGGTTTAAAAATAAAATGTGGGAGTGAAGCGCATCTCACATTTAAAAAAAACGACCATGTATGGGGACAAAGTCAATGGGGTTGAGGGTTGTTTTGCATTGAGGACGTTTTTCTTTGCATTGGACCTGCTGAATTCTGTTCCAACCATAACTGCAATCTCTGAATTTTAATAAGCTATTAATTGTTCTTAGACAGCTTAAGCGTCGATTGAAGAACGATTTACCCTCTTAAGGCCGTGAAGGTTTAATGTCCTATAGTCACATCCCAGGACTGTTAATCAGTCAGTTTAACAGCAGCAAGGCCTGATGGTTTAATTTTCTGTAATGCAAATTCTGTCATTTGTGTCATTAAGTGTTCTCTGGCAGCAAATGGCAATGAGCCAAACCTGAATTGTGCTAAAATGAATTTGTGGAGGAAATTATGGTCGAACCCTTTGTTGTCTGTTCTTTTCAACAACCTTAACTACCAAGAGATTGGCTGAATCAAAATGCCTCACAGAGTTTGGAAACCACCGCGATATGGCAGTCGGGCTACTGCACGTGACAGGAATGGCCTGTATGTGCCGTGGTACAGAGTCTAACACTGTCTGGAATTCTGTAGGAGGAATGCCAACAGCTCTTTGATGAGAAAGCCAATCAACCCGCGCGGTAGCGAACGCAGCGGGGGACGAGGAGCGGGTTTGGGAAGTGGCGTTGCAGATGTTTTCACTTTCGGCGCGGTCCCGGGTCCCCTTGCACCCCCCCCCCCCCCCTCCCCCCCCCTCCTCCTTCTCCTCCGGTTCTCGCGCACGCGCTCCGCCTCACAGAAATGCGATCGCACGCTCCAGCACCTCGGTCGATTAGCTGAACTTCCCTAGCGTGAGCCGCGCGCTAAAACAAGAGCAGCGGTAGATATTGGCAGGGAGACAGGCCGGCTACGAAAACACAGCCGCTCGGTCCTCAGGGCCTCCTTGGCTTTACTCTGGAGCCTGCCTGGAAGTGCTGCCGGTTTTCATAATCACTATCGCGCCAGTGCCGAAAGAGACTATGCGGGCATAACGATCGCGTCCAATACGTTACATTTCGTATTTTTACGGCGCCGGACACAGTATTTACAGCAGACGTGCATAGGTGAGTGTACGCGCCCCCCCCAGGAGAGCAGCTTCCCTCTCAGCCCAAATGACACCAGTAACAGGATAAAGCCCCCCTGACCTTTGACCCCAAGGTACTGTGCCACAATGTTGAAAGGGGTGGGGCTTGTGATAGATCACATGACCATTAATCAATTTGGGCTGTGATAACAATTGGGAATTTAGTGAATGCTCTTATCTTTGCACTGTGAATCTATTTATACAGTGTGGTGCCAGTGAAGGAGTTTGGGTGCCCCCGTCTGGTGGACGACACCACCACGACACGCAGGCAGGGGGAACCAGCTGATTCCACTTAAATCAGCCAGCTGCTCACCATTCCCCCTCATTAGCCTGCCTTTAAAAGGGGCCTGATTTCCAAGCCAGGGAAGAGAGTGTTTGCTGTGTTTTGGCCCCTTTGTTTGACCATTTTTGTGCCAACAAGGTTTAAATACATTCAGTTATTTTGCCTTTTTTCCATTGTTTTCCTGTCTGTTCACCACGTGGTACAGCGACCTTCCCCAGCGCTGTGCCACATTTGTGGAGAATCGCGAGCTTAAAGACACAGGTGGACAGACAGTTTTCTGGTCAATTTTCAAACTTTTGAAATTGGACATTTTTATTTTTGTTTGCCATGCCTAGCATGCTCTGGCCCGTTTCAAAACCGTCCAATCCCCATTCAGTACACCAACATCGCTGCTCGGGCAGCCCCTCCCCCCACCCCCCTTCCCCTTCCCCTTCCCCTCCGCCCGAAAAAAAAACAATCACTTTCCTCTGTGTAACTCCATCTGGCCGGTCGACTAGTAGCGGGCTAATAAAACCCTTGTTTTTACAAACGATGTCTGTGGAACTCTGCGTTTTTTTTCCAGAGGACGCGGGGGAACGGGCCGGCGTCGTCACATGGCGCCCATTGTTTCCCACGGCAACAGCCTTCCTCGCTCCCGCGTCGTTTGTTTGGCTTTCCCAGGTGATTGTTTTTTGTGTGCGGAGCTCTGTGTTCCAGTTCCAGTACGAACGCAAAACACAGACGCGCTTTGAAGCAAAAGGGCCACCGCGTAAACACACCACCACTGCACAAACTCCACAACAGAATGTTTAGAAAGGACTGGGATATGGCCCGGCGGTGAGAATTCTCAGTGCGTTTTGCAGAAATGCTTAACCGTATGCTTAAAAAAAAGTTTAAGTAGCTTCAACCTGCTGGCAAAATATGGCAATGATAATTCACACAGGGGTGGCAGTGTAGTATAATGGTTAGGGAACTGGGCTGGTAACCTGAAGGTTGCAGGTTTGATTCCCAGGTAGGACACTGTTGTTTTACTGTTGAACAAGGTACTTGACCTGAATTACTTCACTTGATATCCACCTGCATAAAATTCAAAAAGGCTGTGTGAGTCGCACTGGCTAAGAGCGTCTGCTAAATGCCTGAAATGTAATGTAATACAAATGGACGGATACTAATTGATAGATTCCTCTGTTTGCTGTGGACTCCAGGGGAAAGGGGGAGGGGGGCGGGGGTCACGGTGACGGTGTCTAAAATCGGTAAAGTGTGCAACATGTAACCATACCCTGCCTTTGCAGGAATAAGCAGGCTTTTTTTCATGTGGCAGAAATCCAGTACGGTAATCGGCGGCTCGCTAGGCAAACATTCAGGTCGTACACATTGTAGGAATGTATGCCGCCGCAGGTAAATTCCACGCTGTAACTAAAAGCCACTGTACCGCCCATAAACCCAGCCAGACCTCTCCGGTCTCCCGCCCAAAGGCATTCTGGACGTTGTCCCGCTGCAAAGTGTTCCAGCGGCCTCGTCCTCGCCGAACGGAGTAACGCGATACCGCTGCGCATCTCTGAAACACCGCCGCTTGTGTCAACTATGTTTTACACTCGCCATTGGCGGATGATATATACGGTAGACTTATTAACGAACACAGAAGTTAAGCTGTACACGGGGTCTGCTGTTTGCCTCTCCAGTGGTTTACAGTTGGGGGTCGTAATACATTAGCTTGCGTTAAAGTGGCAACAGAAAGTGAGGAGTTTAAAACTGAACCTGGACCTGAGAACCATATTGTACATTCTGTTTAACAATCAGACTGTGGCATATGTAAACGTCAAAAGTAATACTTAACCAGAAATTTTGTTAATGTTTTTTTGTGGAGGGGATTCCTGCATATATTAGAAAGTTAAAGTTTTTAAAATGATGTGTGCATTTAAACATGAAGGCAAAGGAAACCACAGTCACTGTCTATAGGTTTTTAATAGGCAAAGTAAGGGAAGGTCCTCAAAGATCACAGGAAGACGAGTTGCGGATAATGTTCTTTAATCCCAGTTCGGAGTGGCCAGTTGTATTTTTAGACCGGTCTCTTGACTGGAACATCCCGGGTCGATTCAGCGGTCAGACAGCTGGCGGCCTCTGCTTCTTCGCCACTCGGCAGCCTCCTGCTAACGGCTCCTCCCGCGCGGGCGCCGCGGCCAGACTGCAGGCGCCCAATCGACCGCGAGAGTCGTCGCCGCATAACGAGACGAGAACAATTCCCACCAAAACCCCTCCTTCCCAATAACGCACCTCCCCACGGAGCCGTTAACCTCAGTTAGCGCTGCTGCAGTCCGGACGCGAGGCGCACGACTGCACTGAAACACGGCGTTTTAGCAGGACGAGCCACTCGACAACCCTCATTTCCAAATTCACATGTCTTCCCCAAGACACTACACTTACTATAAAAGTAATGCAGTACGGAGATGCTAATAAAGTTGAGACGTGGACAAGTCTACCCTATATTGCGGATTTATCTTTGTAGAAAGGCGCCAGCTTACAGCGGCAAAGTAAATTTCACAGAATTTCGAGTGGCAAAACTCGACACTAAAACGCTGTGCTACACAGAAGCCGTATGGTGAGCATCAAAGGAGAGGGTTTTTAGTGCACTTACTTCCTTGTGAGCCTGGAGGTAGAACTCATTTCACATGCTGGAAAAGTGTACCATAAATGTACACTGTAGATGCGTTACCTTACCCATGCACTATGAACGGGTTCCGTAAACAGGATATGGATTCTGCGTATGAATCAATGACATTTTATTGTTCCTCTGCTTCTACTCTTACGGTTCCTGTGTCCAAGCTGAATTTTATTGCTGTACCCTTCCAGGAAACGGCAAATAAAAATGAGCTATCAGATATATCTGGTACAATATGTCTTACAACTGAGGAGGGAATAGAAAGCCATAAAGCCGGAGGTGGAAATCTGGAAATCAAGAGATATTCTCTCAACTACTTAATCAATACTTTTATTCCCAACCAACACAAGTGCCACACCCACACAATGGAGATCTTGGAATGGGACAGTCATGTTTCTTTCAGATGGAAGAACCAGTCAGATAACAGCCTTCATTTCACCCAGACTTATGGTGTCTGGGCAAAGCCGACATCCTGCCCATGTAATCAGCATGTGGTCAGCCCTTGCACCGGTTCATAATTACTGACTATACACAGTGCCACCTGTGTTAGCTTTATGCCTATAATCCTGTTGTTTTTTATCATTTTCTGTTAAGCATTCTGGGCTACCAGTGTTGCATGAACGGTACACTAAAAATAAAGTTTATTACTATTATTAATATTGTTGTTGTTGTTATTATTATTATTATTATTATTAATAAGTAGTAGTAGCAGTAGCACTCGTAGTAATAGCAGTCGTAGCAGTAGTAGTGGTAGTAGCAGTAGTAGTAATAGTAGTAGTAGTAGTAGTAGCAGTAGTAGTGGTAGTAGTAGTAGCAGCAATAGTAGTAGCAGCAGTAAGTAGTAGTAGCCGTAGTAGTAGCAGCAGAAGTAGTAGTAGTAGTAGCAGCAGCACCAGCAGCAGTATTAGACAGCAGAAATCTTTGAAAGTGACTACATGCTGAAGCCTGGCAAGTCTGCTTGTGTTAGCTGGTGCAGCAACCCGTGCTGACGCCCCGCACTGCCCACTGCAGGATCCCTGAGTCACATGGCATTCCCCTGGCAGCTATATCCGTTCTCCCCGAGATCCACAGTGCACAGAGTTCATCGCACTCTCCAGCACGAACAGCTTTACGGGCCCAGTTTTACACCCTGCACCCAGACGTGGGAAAAAGCCGTGTTCGCGCCCATGTTGCGTGGCGCGATAAAAAAAGATGGGGGTAGCCAAGAATACTTTTATGTTGGAAACAGAGGCATGCTGGGAGATTTACTGCAGGATTACTTAACAGAAACATAAATGCCCTAATCCATACCTAGCCTGCTCAAAATTCCTCAAAATAGTCTTTAGGGTATTTTCTTGTGTTATGACTAATTATGTTCCATTAAGGAGCTTTTTTCATTATTGTTGTCTAATGCAGGTCTAATCCACTGTATGACCAGCCCCTCCTCACTGGCTCCATGTACGTCAACACAAACACCACGTCTGCAATTTTAGCCAATTAAATTCCCACATTACAGTCCCCATTAAACCCATGTTGGTGTACCAGAGAACACTCTGAACAACTTCCCCGACTGAACGCACAAGAAACAGTTTTTTGTTCCTTTGTTAAAATGGAAAAGCGTTGCTTAACTTACCACATGATCATCCACAAATTCTGTTGAAGATGTGCTTAGGGGGAGAAAAGCACCTTTCAAGCATGCCCACGATTGGCATAATGGTAGGGATCTTTCAAAACCGACAACTTCCCGGCGCAAACACAAGTCATCGGGGTTACAATCGGGGAGACCCAAACAAATTTTACAACGGTAATATTTCAGCGCAATTAACGTGGACAGGGATCATAAAGGGGGCCGCGTGTTTTACGATGTCCATGATGCATCGAGAAAACGAGGTGCCTTTTTCTGCTTGCTCCGAACTGTAAAAAACTGCCGGACTCCAATTTGGAAAAAGAGGCTTAGCTGCTGAGTCATAACTCAAGCTGGGGCCAGGGTCATGGAGTCCATTCCAGCGCCAGGTTCTGTTTCACACAAGCGTCTATCTTACTCTGAGAACAACCTGGGGTTGGGCTTGGGAAGGGGTGGGCGTGGTCCTTTATGCTTCCAGCTTTGTGAGGGCAGGGGATTCCGTATCCTGCTACACAGGCAGAGAAGAGAAACGCCTGGAGCATGTGCAGAATGGATCGTCCCCCTCTATCGACTCAGTGAGACACCGCCACCATTAGCTGGGTGGTGTTGGATAGGTGGAGGAGGGGGATGAGTGGTCCTAGCTGGGTGATGTTGGATAGGTGGAGGAGGGGGATGAGTGGTCCTAGCTGGGTGGTGTTGCAGAGGTGGAGGAGGGGGATGAGTGGTCCTAGCTGGGTGGTGTTGGATAGGTGAATGAAGGGGATGAGTGGTCCTAGCTGGGTGGTGTTGGATAGGTGGAGGGGGATGAGTGGTCCTCGCTGGGTGGTGTTGGATAGGTGGAGCGGGATGAGTGGTTCTAGCTGGGTGGTGTTGGATAGGTGGAGGGGGGGATGAGTGGTCCTAGCTGGGTGGTGTTGGAGAGGTGAAGGAGGGGGATGAGTGGTCCTAGCTCAGTGGTGTTGGATAGGTGGAGGAGGGGAGTGAGTGGTCCTAGCTGGGTGATGTTGGTCGGGTGGGGTTGGGAGGAGGGGTACCGGCTGCTGAGGAGTGGCTTTCAGCATAGCACATTCGCACAGGGGGGGGGGGGGGGGGGGGGGGGTGCTTACCTGCAAAGTCTGCCTGACTTCCTGTCTGTCATCCCCAGTGGCCGCATCACTTCCTGTTCTGCTTGACAACTGGTTGCATCATCTGGGGATTGATTTCGATTTCTGTGTACTATACCTTACGTGTATATGCTAATGCTCTTTTAACATTTACCACACACCGAGAAAGGGGGTGGGGTTGGGGGGGGCGGCCACTCAAATCCAGCTGGGTCACCTCTGCATTCTTTCTTGAGACTGTCCGGAGTGGTTGAGGCAGAACATAGAATTTCATTATGCCTTGTAGGCAGTGCAATTGATTGAAAATAAATAAACAACTGACTTGACTTAGCCATAGCTGATGGATTTAACAGGTTGCTGTCTTCTTGAGCTTGGTGTATTACATCTGGATCAATGCCATCAAAATTCAGAGACAGTGCCAATATCAAGAAATCATCTTCACACAAAGAAGACAGGACATTGGCGCTGACAACTGATAGGAAAAAGAGTACATCCACCATTTCATTAATCTGCTTATGCAAAGTTTAGGCAGACAAATGGATGAGGCTAGACAGCTAGTTACATTATTAATTAGGTGATAATGATAGGTCATTGATAATAGGCTCAAACTTTGTCAGCATTGCTGGTCTGTGTGCAGAACGTCATCCTTCGCTACGTACTATTTGAAGCTCCACCTCCGTTTCTGTTTCCGTTTCTATCCATATTCCCGCTCAAGTTGTTTTCCACAACACTTTGTTTTCATATACGAACCTTACGGAAACCAAACTATTGCAACACTTTACAATATGGGCGAGCATACAAATTCTTGCCACTTTCGGACACCGCAATATATTACACGGCTGTGAAATACGGTTATCAAAATATCTTAAAAAAACAATATATGTAGTGAATTGCAATATGTAATATGTTGCAGTACATGCCATTTCTGTAACAGTATTTATAACTATGAGCTAATTTCCAAGAACAGCAGAAGCAGTCCCTTAATACTGGATTCTACCCAGACGCCAATGCCAAACACAATAGGATGCCAAACAAACTCGAATTTCACATTCACGCCTTCTCTCGCGTCACTATGTTTTCATTATGAAAACATAGCCCCGCCCCCGGTCCAGATAAACCGGGCCGAGCACCACGTTGGAATCCAGAAAGGGTTTAGTGAGCCAAGACATGCTGGGAAGACAGTGTGGAACCTCTTATATCGAAACGAACCCCGCTATGATTCAACAGCATGAAAAGACCTAATTCTGGGACCATCGCTGTGGATGTTAGCATTAGCATAACCTATAATTCACTGTACTACAGGATACAAATTCACTTCCAGGCCATAAAACAAGTAAAGTGAATTGCAGAGGTAGGCTACTTGCCAGCTGGACTATATAGTTGTAGAGAACATCAACTATTTATGAGAGAAACTGCATCATTTGTGACCCCGCAGTAACAACGTTCTCTAACACCTCCCTAATCTGTGGCCATGTTCCGGCTGCCTTTAAAACTGCCCGTGTAACCCCACTCCTTAAAAAACCTAGCTTGGATCCCGCTGATGTCAGGAACTACCGTCCTGTATCTCTCTTGCCCTTCCTGTCCAAAACAATTGAATGTGCTGTCCTTAACTAACTGTCTGTTTTTCTCCACCAGAACAACCTGCTTGACCCGCATCAGTCCGGCTTCAGAACCGGCTATTCCACTGAAACTGCTCTCCTGGCTGTGATGGAGGCACTCGCCACTGCTAGAGCCTCCTCTCTCTCCTCTGTTCTGATTCTCCTTGACCTGTCTGCGGCATTCGACACGGTCAACCACAAACTCCTGATCTCCACACTCGCTGAGATGGGCATTTCTGGAACTGCCCTCTCTTGGTTTGTATCGTATCTCACTGATAGATCCTACCAAGTCTCCTGGAAGGGTTCCGTCTCTGCTCCCCATCCCCTGTCTACAGGAGTCCCGCAGGGATCTGTACTGGGTCCTCTGCTGTTCTCTTTGTATACTAAGTCTCTTGGTTCAGTAATTCATTCACATGGCTTCTCATACCATAGCTATGCTGATGATACTCAACTCTTCCTCTCTTTCCCTCCCTCTACTCCACAGGTTAAGGAGAGGATATCTGCTTGTCTGGCTGACATCTCTGAGTGGATGGCTACCCATCACCTGAAGCTCAACCTTGACAAGACAGAGCTCCTCTTCATGCCACACAAGACCTCCCCACTACATGACCTCTCCATCACCGTTGACGGGACCGTGGTGGCTGCCTCCCGCTCTGCAAGAAACCTGGGGGTGGTCCTGGACGACCAGCTGGACTTCAAAGAGCACATCAGAGCGACGGCTCGGTCCTGCAGGTTCCTCCTGTACAACATCAGGAGGATTCGACCGTACCTGACCACCTACTCCACCCAGCTTCTTGTCCAGACCATGGTCACCTCACGCCTGGACTACTGCAACTCCCTGCTCGCAAGCCTACCGGCCTGTGCCATTCTGCCTCTTCAACTGATCCAGAATGCAGCTGCCCGGCTTGTGTTCAACCTCCTGAAATTTTCCCATGTAACCCCCCTGCTGAGGTCACTCCACTGGCTGCCAGTTGCAGCCAGGATCAGGTTCAAAGTTCTGACCCTGGCCTACACTGCAGCCAATAGGACAGGCCCCGCCTACCTGCAGGACTTAATCCTGAACTATGTTCCTGCTCGACCACTTCGCTCTTCTACAGCAGGGCGACTGGCACTTCCCCCCCTCCGTGTCAAAGGCTCTCGCTCGTTCCGACTGCGGAGTTTTTCCACCTTAGCTCCTCAGTGGTGGAATGAACTTCCCATTCCCCTACGTTCTACTCCAACCCTGCCTGCATTCCGTCGAGGCCTGAAGACCCACCTCTTCAGACTCCACCTTGACTGATATTCTAACCTAGGAATATCAGTTCCCTGTGTTTACTAGTTCCCTGTGTTTTCCTGTCTGTTTATTATAGTTTATAATAGTATTTAGAATAGAAGTGTAGTATTGCTGATTTACCCACAGCTTACTGTGAACTACAGTCAACGTTCATCACTAGGGATAGCTGTTACATTATGGGAAGGATGTGCTTTGTCTTGTCTGTTCTGTAGTGATCTTGATGATGTCTCTGTATGCACTTACTGTACGTCGCTTTGGATAGCCATTGACAGTGCCAGTTCCGGTGCCTTATAAAATGTATTATTTCACTTTGGCATACATTTGAATCATCTACAAGCACACATGAATGTCAAGTAATCGGATAACAGGTATTCATAAGGAAGCTGTTTTTTTTAACTATAACCTACATTATTCACTTAAGCAAGTGGAAATCGAACCTTGGCCTGTTCTCCCTGTTCGGCTGGTTGGAAAGGATTGCATGGGAAACGGAAGCGAATGCCAGAATGGCAGTGCCGCGCGCCGTTGCTCCGCTGTATGAAACGAGGTCGCGTCTTTGCGCGCTCAAGCGGGGCGGAAAGCCGCGTTCCCATCTCCCCAAGTCTGGTCTTTTCCGCGGCGAAGCCAGAGACCTACCTTGAGCTTGGAGCAGCAGGGCCGTGGGCCTCTCTGTGAGGAGGGGCCGTTTCCTGGAGACCACCTGGTCGTGGTGCTGGGCTCCATCTTCCACTGAGAGATATTGGCTTCCTCTCTCACGAGGTTCCTCGGCATCAGTGCAGGCACCACTACGCACTGTGGAGGTGAGAAGATAATGTAGTAAGCCAACCTTTCCTCACCCCCCCCCCGCAGGAGAATCCTGGCCGCACACTCAGGATAGCGATGCCTAAACTCGAACAGCACGGGCTGGGAACATACAAGTGTGCTTGTAAGTAAGACGTTCGTGGCAACTAACGCTTGTGAATTTAGTTGTACATTGACAACCAAATCAATTTAGTTTTGGGGAAACAAAGCAAAACACAAGCAATGTGTCACCATATTATCTAATGTGTCGCCATATTATTAAGTGCTTCAGTCCTCATAACAATATTAAGCCAGTTTCTCAAAATGAGATTTACGTCAAGAACAAATCTCAGCGTTAGCTATTCGCACTGTAATCAACCATTTCTTTTACTCCATCCCAACTGAATCCTGCAGTGACTGACAGAAAATGTACTTCCTGTCATTTTAGAGGGAAGGGTTCTCACACCTGTTTGGCACACAACGCCAATGAGGAAAAGCACTGAACCTAGAACCACGCGAGCAGCGACAACACTTCTACATAATTACACTTCCTCCTTCCCCAAATAAATGGCCAGCAAAATGTGTATAAGAGGGTCTGTGAATATGCAACTTGATTCAACAAGCCCTTGAGTGCAGTGATTGGACGAAAGCTCCAAGTCATGTGACACACTTGAAAGCTGTGGCTGATCACAGCTAACCTGGTGCCAGGACCCTTAGCCATAACCTAGCAGCTAGCAATAACTTAGAGACTGGAATTTGAAATTGTCTGTTCACCATTTCGATAATAAAGGGGTGGTGCTTTATGCTGATTAGATAACTGCTTTACATACTGAACAAATCATAACGTTCCTTTTTGAAGACCAGCCTATCATATTTCTTGTTAGTGAGTGGTCTCATCAGCCCACAGAGCCCCGCCCACCCTATCAGCAATCAATCAACCAATCAGCATTCGAGAACAACTGGACAAATATTGTCAGTTTACAATGTGTTCCAATGAGAGCTAAAAAATGTAAAAATGACCAGCAATACCAGATCACTCAGCTAACATTACAGGTGGCCTGGCCAGATCTCATCGGACAGATGGTTCCACAACAGCAATAACAAAATGCAGCTCATCTAATTGGTTCTGAGGATGATTCTCCCTCTAACAGTGGGGCCAGACCACTGCGGCAGAGTGCTATTTAGAAGAGAAAAAAAACCCATCTCAGTAGAGCTTAACACACTGCCCTGGCAGACTGCTCAGAGAAAACAAGAGGCGTGTTGTTATGAAAAGAAAGACTAGTATAAACAGAGCACTACACAGCCACAAATAAAACTAGAAAGAAAGCAACAAAAACATAATGTTTGATGGCTTGTTGTAGAATCAAATGACCTTCAGTTTGTCTTTGTCAGGTCATTGACACCAATAGTCCATGTTAACGGAGTTATGTCTCTCAGAACGCTGTTGTAAAACAGCATGGATAGAATTTCCACCACCAGTTTTTGTCTATTTTAAGTTCAGTTACTTTTTTTAAACATAAAATATTGATCAGGCCTGACTGACATGTTCATCTGAGGAACAGCATGTGCTGCCCAATGTAACTCCATTTACCAGAATCCAAAACCGTTTTATCCAACAGGGGGGTGTGGCTGCATGCACATGCACAGACCTGCACGGGCGTGCACACTCATGCAAATAATAAAATAAAAAAAACACTTTTGTCTTTCAGACATTGCATTGGTTTAACGTGTAGAAACGAGACACAATCGCACGTGCGCTTTGCACATATCTTTTGATGGAATATTGACACTTCTATTTACACACAGTTCAATTTCAGTCATGATTTTAGAAAATGGAAACAGAAATTCAATATGATTATATAAATTATTTTGTTGTACATGAGATCTTGCCGTTTCTAATTTACAATTACATAAGAGTATGGGACTCAAAAATGCTGCAGCGGGTGTGGCAGCGAACTATAGGCTACATTTATTCAGTTGTCTTTATCTGATAAGCTCAAACTTCACGGCTGTAACGTGGGTGTGTGCATAGCCTACCGTAAGCACGTTGTCTGCGATTTATGGACAACCTAAGTGTCGACCACATGAGCACGCCTCAAACGTAATGATTGTTGGGGATGCGAATAGCACTGACAGAGGTTATGACAACAACCTCCGTATCCCTAACCACACGCGCACTTTGTTTAATTAGACAATGCATATTGAGCCGATGCACCCGGACTTCGCCTCAAAATAGACGCACGCGAATTGTCATCCGAGACAAAAGTGTTTCCCGTGTTCAGTCATAAACAGACACGCAGATGCAATGCAAACTAATAACACAACAAAAGAATACATCCCAGTAATAGTCATTTTATAGCAAGTGCATTGTCTGCCTTATTTAGCACAACTACATTGAAAAATATAAAACACAGACAATAGTAGAGGGTAGAAGGTCCAGTTGAAAACGCACTGTACAGTCTGTAGCCTATAATAATTTATACCGAAAGCATGGCCAACACAATGGTGGCGTTTTAGCCTGCTAATAATAAACAGATAGGCTAATTTTATTCACAGGAACGCGACCTAGATATCCGTGGAAACTTCGAAACACGTATCGTCGGAGACGTGCTACATTGCAAAAAAATCTACTTAAATGTGACAGCATGAGACTCTTGAATTCTTATAAAATCCAAAAAAGAAGCGCATGTGCTTCTCACATCCAGAATTTCATAACAATGAAAGAACTTACCGAATCACCTTTTAATTGAAAGCCTGATGTACTGTACTTTCTTCTTGCTCCGAAGGGTTTGTACAGTACAACCTATAGATTTCTAAGTATTCCCGTTGGGGATGAAAGCAGTTGCGTGGACAGCGTTAGTGCAAGAACAGCTGATGTCACGAGCTTCACACAAAACTTCCTGCGAACGGAACGCAAGGCACGGATTGTTCGGAACGCTTTGAAGTGCTCGTGTAGCCTATGTCTCGTGAGCTCTTGTCTTCAAGTCTCCCTTGTACGGCCCTATTCACGCATGGTTTCAAGTTGTTTAGGCTACTCCCCGGACGTCAAGCAGACAAATTTAAGCTTCACAAAGAAGCGAAACAGTTCAGGTAGCGTTCGGTGCGTTTGGTACGTTCGAGCCTAATGAGTCGACTAAAGAAGCATGTGACAACCGTTTGAGCAAGCGAGAGAGGTGGAGGGAGAGGAGACTCGAAGGATTCAACTCCATTCACACAATAAACAGTTGGAGGAAAATACTACGGCGTGATATTAATGCCACAAATCGATCGAGCAGACAATTCATTCGCGCGCACGAATCCCAGACATGAGCGAGGGAAACTTTAATTTTTTGGTCAGTAGGCTATTCCCCGTTATCTCGCAAGAATTTATCCAGTTTATACTCCGAACGGTCCACGGACAATTTTGCCTCAGCATGCGCGTACATAGCCTATCCACTATCCCGCACGGTGTGATTTTTACGCCACAGCATAAAGGATCACCTCACCTTGTGTTCATTCACGCGCTCGAGTGGTAATATAAAATGCATTGTGTGTGATAAAGAACGTAAGTATCGTCTACCTTTGTTAACTTCTGCGACGTGCTGCAGTAGCACGTGCAGGTTATTAAAGGGGACGTCTACCAGACAGACAGCAGTCAGTCGCGCGCGGCACCTGCAAGAATACATTGCTTAACGAGGGCAGTGTCTGCACCTTATTACTGCGTTTTTATTTAAATCTGTTTTGGTAAAATTATTAATTACGGGTTATATAATAAGAGATCCTCCGAGTGATTTTTTTGTCTCGTTCACTAAAGTAATCCAATTTTTTCCGCACATGCCTTTGTTCTCATGTGCAGTGGCTAGCCTATGCCCAATCGGAGCCGTCTACTTTTTAGACGCGCTAGCTTCCGCGCAATTGGTCAACCTCGAATATGGCACATATTGTTCCTAAAATTATTCAGTGTTGTTTATGTATTTATAGTTTTTTTGTGTTTTGTTTCTTTTTTATTTGTTTGCTTGTTTCAATATATTTTCAAAAAGCATGCCACAACAACTCGCTGCAAGCCCGTTTTCACAGTCTGCAACAAAGAGCTTGGTCCAATTCCTTCCCGATTCCAGGGGTAAATTCGATATGCACTTTGTATACTTTTATATAATGAAACAACCATATCGATTCATTCATAAGCAGTGCTTACTGGGACATACACGATAGGAATCTATTGATCTCCTAATAAGGTTTCATATATTTGCTTGTGTTCAGCTGTATTAATAATATATAACGGTGCCGTTTTCCGCAGAATATTCAGTGGTCTGTGCTAATTGATGTACTAGATGACTTCATAATGGATCAGATTACCCCACGATCTGTTTTATATGTCCTTCAGTCTCATGCACATGTGGAAATGCAAAGGTAATTCATCCAGGTGTCAGAGAAGCAATGGGAAATTTCTCCTAATGTACATCTGTCGTCAACCGACCAATACATCTTTAGCCTATAGCGCTCTTAAAAATGAACCCTTCTGTTGCACTTTAAAAACAGAAACACTAATAGTAGGAAGCCTTGCTGCAGCTTTAGTGTGGGTGTCCTAAGACCTGGAGCAACTTATGAGCACAATGCAAAGCGAAACATTGCCGTGCAGTACACTCCCATCGTGCGCTTCTATACATGAAACAGTCAAGCGAGACACCTGCCCCCTTTATATTTATTACATCCTGTGATTGCACTGCACGTTCTGTCCTAGTTGTTTCCGTTTTTTCATAGGCGTATTACTTAACTCGAAGGCTTGAGCATGGGGGGGAAACTTGGTTCACAGCGAGACTGCGTCCATGCAGCAAGCCCGAGTCTCTAGCACTGCCGTGGCTTACAGCGTCCGAGAGAACAATGGCCAGGCCGCAGCACGCTGCAGTACTGCCCAAACAACAGTTCCAGTTATCCCCGCAGTCCACAACCACTCAGTAAGGGCTGTGTCTTCATCACATGCCACAATATTGCTAACAAGATTGTGGTCAATTGCATTTCAAATTAGTCAAATCAGGTACTCAATTGAATTTCAGTAAATTTTTTGAACTGGCCGAATTGGTATGGAACTGACCACAAACCATGATCACAAAGCAGTCAGTAAAGAGGGATCGAGTTGGGAACGAATGCTGAACACCGCCACTTGGTACCCCCCCTTAAAACTATTATGAGTCTGGTGTGACTGCGCACAAAGGTATCAACCACATCATAAGAGGCGCTCAACCCGTGAAAAAATATGCTTTTTGTTTATTGTTGGCCGGTGCTACACATGAACAAAGTACTGTACGACAAGAGCTCCATGTAAGCGGACAGTGAACAGACAATATTGGCTGTTACTAGTGATGGAAAAGAGGTATCATAACACCAAAAATGGGTGGAGCTACCATATGCCACCAGTAAGTGGCTGATTAGGACCAATGTACGTTTTGTTATGAAGAGTACAACATTTTCATTGGTTCAATCTAGTGAATGGTTGACAGCTACTTGTAGCTCATCCCAGTTTTGTTAATACGATAGTTCCCATTACTAGCTGTAACTTACTTGCACTCAGTGCAATCTGTACGTGAAGCATTTCGACCAATCCGGTCTACACAGCTGGGAGTGTGATTGTGTTGTCTGCTTTCAATCTCAGCACGACTGCCGATCAATACTAAACTCAACCACGTTGTGTCAAAAGGAACACTAGACAATGCTCCATCATAATTCTGATATTCAATCTGTTGTTATTGAAACTGTTATTTCCTCACCTTTGCTGTGCCCTTGCAGGAGCTAGAGCAGGTGTGGGTTGTCCATTTGTGTTCCCCATTACTTGACCGCATGGCCCCCCCTACATGGAGGGGTTATCTATCTGATTTTATCTACCTCACCTTAAACACGTTGATTTGGAATGGACCTTAACGCCAGGGACATTTCTCTTCCAACTGCCAAACTGAGGGCTTCAGGAATAAGGACTCACCTGATTGAAACAAAAAGACAGCAGGTCAAAGTTCACTCCCCCGGTTGCGATATGCATTTAAACCGGTCGGGCTCATAACACGTGAGCCTGATTCTCATGCTGCAGGTGGGCAGAGAGGCATTCATCTGTATTTGACTGTGAGTTCAGCCATCGTAAAAGATGAACCACTTTGCTGCACACTGCCAGTCACAGTAGACTAGTTCTTATTTGCATAATTGGATAAATTGTACATCAATAATTTATCCGCGAAACGATATACGATTAACATCAGTGCATCATCTTTTAAAAAAAATCTCAACTGCATGTAGAGTGGCATTACCTTTCAGACTGTAGCTATATAGTGGTGCACTAGCACATATTTTATTTCTTTTACTCCATATTAACTGGTTAGTTGCATTATTTCTTGAAGCAGCACGCTGTGGATAAGCGCCCCCTGCCACACAGGGGGAATTACTGCAGCTGGAGGTTCAGTTCAGCGCAGTCCCCTCTTTCGGATTCTTCACGCGACTGAATGCTTGGTGAACTGAATGCACCCCCAGAGCAGCTTGATCCTGTCTGCAGTGATGTCAGGCTCGGGCCTTCTGGGCTCGTCTCTATGGCAACCATACTGTCAAGACATTTGATACGCCCTAACTGGAGCAAGGGATTAAAAGACTGGTGCAAGAGTGGACAGGAACAGTTAAACAATAAGGGAACTACTGCAAGAAAATTATACTGCCAAAAATACTGAAAAATAAAAAAATTATTTTGTTGGCCAGACCAAATAAAAAAAAATAAAAAAAGAAGAACAAATCAAAATACCATGCTCTCTATAGACAGAAATTCTAAGACCTACCAAGCTCCTCCTACTTTAGAGAAGCCTCACTTTCACATCACTGTTTGGTTTTATGTCCAACCAGACATTTTCCCTGGGATATTTTTTCCTTCAGAGGAGAAACTTTGGTTTGTTTTTATTCTGTGGGGTGCAAGGTTCTCTCCACCACGAGGTCTGAACGAGGCCTGAGGACCTTAATTACCTCTATCTAAACCACGGAAACCCTGTTCCAGTGCCTGGGTCACTGCTTAATCTCACTGCAAAGCTCCCATTCCTCAGACTAATATCCAGCACTTGGCCGTTCACCATTTGCAGTAAATCTACAGCTTTTTAACAAATCCTGAACTAATGAACTCAAAGGAACAGGGACATTGAAGCCCATGTAATCCACTTGCATAGCCATTCCTACCACCTTCCTCTGTCCCAGTAATGGGAGGTACAGTCAAGCCGGAAAGTCTGCACACCCCTTTCACCTTCTCCACGTTTTATTACGTTACAGACTTATACTACAATAGATTGAGTTCATTTTTTGCCTCAAACATCTACACACAATTGCCAATAATGACGAAGTGAAAACAGGTTTTTAGAAAATATGCTATTTTATTTTACTGACAAAAATAGGTTATTTAGGGGTTACATATCTGTACACACCCTTAGCCTAATACTTGGTTGCTGCACCTTTGGCAGCGATTACAGCTTCAAGGCGTCTTGGGAAAGAAGCTACGAGCTTGGCACACTTGTTTCTGGACATTTTTGCCCATTCCTCTTGGCATATCCTTGCAAGCTGCGTCAGGTTGGATGGGGAGCGTCGGTACACAGCCATTTTCAGCTCTTTCCACAGATGTTCAATTGGATTCAGGTCTGGGCTCTGGCTGGGCCACTCAAGGACATGCACAGACTTTCTCCGAAGCCACTCCTTTGTTCTCTTGGCTGTGTGCTTCGGGTCGTTGTCATGTTGGAAGGTAAACCTTCACCCCAGTCTGAGGTCCAGAGCGCTCTGGAGCAGGTTTTCTTCAAGGATCTCGGTGTACTTAGCTGCATTCATCTTTCCCTCTATCCGGTCTAGTCGCCCCGTTCCCGCGGCTGAAAAACATCCCCACATCATGATGCTGCCACTGCCATGCTTCACTGTAGGGATGGTATTAGCCAGGTGATGAGCGGTGCCTGGTTTCCTCCAGACGTGACACTTGGTATTCAGGCCAAAAAGTTCAATTTTGGTTTCATCAGACCAGAGAATCTTGATTCTCATGGTTTGAGAGTTCTCTAGGTGCCTTTTGGAAAACTCCAAGCGGGCTGTGATGTGCCTTTTACTAAGGATGGTTGATCTTCTGAAAGGTTCTCCCATCTCCACAAGGATACGCTGGAGCTCTGTCAAAGTGACCCTCGGGTTCCTGCTCACCTCCCTGGCCAAGGCCCATCTTACCCGATTGCTCAGTTTGGCCGAGCGGCCAGGTCTAGGAAGATTCTTGGTGGTTCCAAACTTCTTCCATTTATGAATGATGGTGGCCACTGTGCTCTTTGGGACCTGTAAAGCTGCAGAGATTTTTCCGTACCCTTCTCCAGATCTATGCCTTGACACAATCCTGTTTCTGAGGTCTGCAGATAATTCCTTTGACCCCATGGCTTGGAGTTTGCTTTGACATGCACTGTCAACTGTGGGACCTTATATAGGCAGGTGTTGGCAATCCCCAATCATGTCCAATCAATTGAATGTATCACAGGTGGACTCCAATTAAGTTGTAGAAACATCTCAAGCAGTATCAGTGGAAACAAAATTGCACCTCAGCTCACTTTTGGGTGTCATATCAAAGGGTGTGCACACTTGTGTACATATGATATTTTACATTTTGATTTTTAATAAATTAGCACAAATGTCTAAAAACCTGTTTTCACTTTGTCATTATGGGCTATTTTGTGTAGAATTTTGAGACAAAAAATGAACTCAATCTATTGTAGAATATGTCTGTAACGTAATAAAACGTGGAGAAGGTGAAAGGGGTGTGCAGACTTTCCGGCTTGACTGTATACCGTGATATTACACAAAAAGCCATGTGTAGAAATTACACATGACTGTCCATCTGTCTGGAAACGCTTCTGGGGTTGGCACAGCAAAATAGTGCAATAGATACATGCATTAAAAGGCAAGTAGCACAAATGAGTCAACACAGTACACATACAACCAGCTGCCATCAAAATCTCCATTTAAACCAATGTACGTCAGTACTTTCTCACACACGTGCTCAAACTCTCACAGACACGCCCACGCGTTTAAAACATGCACACTCGTACATTCGTGCAAATGTGCCCACACAAAGACGTACAAGCTGGGTCACACACACTTGCACACACGCACATGCACACACACACACACACACACACACACACACACGGGTGTGAATGCTGGCTCTGGTTGGGGTTTCCTAAGGGCTGCAGTGGAACCTCATAACTCTGCATGACTAAGCAGAAGTGTGCTTAAAATGTCACTGCGGTACCTCAATGGCCACTTGTTAGTGTTGTG
The DNA here is from genome assembly GCA_029718625.1 of Synaphobranchus kaupii. Lineage (NCBI taxonomy): Eukaryota > Metazoa > Chordata > Actinopteri > Anguilliformes > Synaphobranchidae > Synaphobranchus > Synaphobranchus kaupii. The sequence continues at coordinate 15,147,050 of CM056377.1, read as the reverse complement.
TTTCCCGATTCTTTGTCTTGGTCTTTGAAAGGAGCATCTTTGCTGGATCCATCTGCATGCATCAGCACTGGAGGATCGAGTTTGCATAGTCAAATCTGGCCCCTGGTCTCTATGGCAACAGTTGCCACATACAGTAAGTTAAAATGATTTATGCATATTCACAAGAGGCATGGTAACGGTGGAACTTTTACTACTAGAGTTTACTAATGAAATGTAAGATGCATATCTACATTGAGATCTGTAGATCCCCTTATCGTTTATGCAAAAGTAGCAGCACATGTAAGAAAAGTTTATAAAATTAGGACCAAGGAACCAGCGGTAGAATTTTCTTGTCTGTGGGTGGGACTTGTGGCATGTAGGGCCCCACTCTCGATGAAGCCAAACACCGTTCAACAGCAAAGCGTTCTGCTCAAATTTGGGGGAGTGCAGAAACTAATGTCCGTCTACAACGCTGGGTCTGTGGGCACTTCTTGGGACCACACGATGCACTGAAGTCGCTCGGTTGCGGTTCAGAACTGAGCTTTCCTGTATAGCTGCGCATTTTAATCAGAGCTTGTATGGTGGCTGTGTCTAGCATTGTGCTGTTAAAAAGGAGAGGATGTGTTAGATGAGGTATCTGGTGTGAAATAAGCCGCGGTAGCACTCGCCTGATGGTCGTGACCACAGTCCTTCCTGGAAAAACGGTCACACTCCTCCTCTTTGCTCAGTATGCCCTCGTGTGACGTGCCGCAGGGTTGTGAGGTCCAGGCAGCATCCTATTCCTCCTGCTGGATCTGCAGCAGCGCTTGATTTTTCATGCGTCGATGGCCAGCATCCTAAGTTCTGCCGAGTCATCCTCACTGTGGTCGCAATTATTTTTTTTTTGCCTCGCGCTCTGGCATGCGCTGTGGTGTGCGCGTCTCCCCGAGCGTGTCGTGACACGCGAGAAGGAGATTTGTGAAGGGAAACAGGATGGAGCTTACCACTACCTCCTTCTGGTCCCCGCCTTTGTGCTTCTCGGCGCCCGAAGTGAGCCTTTCTCCATTTTGAGCATGCACATAAGCTGGTCAACCAGTGTAGCTTGCATCACGACAAAAATCCAATTATCCAATCAATCAATTTGACAACATGAAGGACAAGGCTCCTTGTAGGGTAGACTGAACCATTTCCATTTGCTTGCCAGTCAGCCAAACCTTCTCCTTCATGCTTTTGAGTTTAAAGAACATTACCCCTGTGGTCTCACTAGCAGGAAGGGCTTGCTGTCTGGAATTGAATGGAGATATTAGTGCATTTCCTGTCAGCCATTTCCGGTCTATTCAATTTAAATAAAATGAATTCAGTCACTGAATTGAAATTAATTTCACAAATTTACCATTGCCCAAAATATTCAATGTGCAATGGATGAATTTAGTTTCAGTTAATTTCCTGAATTTAAATGATTTAAATGGAATTGACCCAAACTCTTCATTGTGTATTAAGATTTATTGGATTTATTTTGTTTGAGGTCATACAGAAAAAAATGAAAACACAGACGCACATATACCACAGAATGAAACTCATATTATTCAACCACATTCACATTACAACATCCACATAATTCAGATGGTCACAAGTAAGTCAACTCAATATGTATTTACTTCAAAGTACAATAATACCAACAGGCACTTCCAGTAAGTTTGCCAACAATGGAACTACAGTTTATGTCTATAAAACCCCCCAAAAATAAACAGTCAAAATAAATATATCTAAAAGATTTTTTGTTGTCATTTTAATATTTTAATCTGTACAACATACATTTTGTACAAAACAGGACATTGATAAGCCATAAACTGAGTTGTTCACTTAACAAATACTTGTGAATTACATATTCTTCTCTTTAAAAGTATTGCTACATGTATTAAGTGCAAAATACTAGTCATAAGAACAGAATTATTCAGTCCATGAAGTGCCAAATGTATAAAAAATACAAGTCTAAATTTTATCATTTACAGAGTTACAAAGCTTGTTTGGTTCCCCTTGTAATGTCTAATATGCATCTCACTGGTTATGGCAAGCCGACAATGACACATGAGGACAAGAAACCACAACATGACAACAATCTTTCAGATCTGACTGCTTGATGGGTGGAGCAGTAATTGCTTAACGTGTTGCCAGAATTTATGTAATTCACACTGGAGTTCGCTGAAAGATAGACTGTAAGTAATGAATCACTGAATCAATCTAGCCTCTGGAGGGGCCAGTCTAATCAGAGACAGTTAATCAGCAGCGAGACCCTGCACTCCACACCACTTCCTGATCTTGTTAAGGAGTTCTGTGTTGCCACACTAAAAGAGAGAAGGTAATGCAGGATGGTGAGGGGCTGGTTTGAATTGCAATACTGTGCCTGAGACAGGCAGCAGGCCTGGGTTGCAGTTCCGATATCTGTAGCTGGTAAAAGCCGGATTCACAGTCCCCCCTCTTCGGTGGATACTTCTGAGGGCACCGCAGCTCAGCATGGAAGACAGGAAATTTCAACGAATGCTGCAGTTACCAGTTATTATTCTACCGTAAGAAAACACTGGTTTGGGAACTGAGTTTGTAACCTGAAGGTTGCACGTGGGATGCCCAAATCGGGGCACTGCTGTTGTGCCCCTGAACAGAGGCTTCAAAATTCAGTAAAAACCCAGCTGTTTAAATATAAATGCAAAAGTACAACTCGCATAAGTGCCTGAATAAGCTCAGCTGAGATCATTATAGAGTGGTTAAAACAAGTGACAATGCACCACTTGATTTCATATGCAGATTCCACTGTGCAGAAAAATATGACTGACAAAATCTAGAAAAATTATTTGTATGGCAGGACCGCCTAAAAATCATGGAATGCCATATGCATACAGGACCCTTCTGTATGCATGCGGCGTTCCATAATTTAATGTCACATGACACACCATGACATTACGTTATGAGAAGTACTTTTCTTGCATTCCATATAGCAGGTCAATATAACCTCAGTGGATTTTGATTTGACATTTTTTGAAAAATATTCTTGCACATCACGAGTTTGTCGGTCACTGGTTTGATGAAAAATGTATAACCATGTACAGATACTTGCTTACATTTAAATGCATTTGGTCACTTGCAGCTATGAAAAAGTCCCATATTGGGTAGATTGAAGTTCTCAGATTGTCTGATATTCCAGTTGTGCTTTAATGCTACTGAAATAATTTAATTTTGAGGGGTCAAAGGTTTTGCGGCAATAAAACAGGAAATGTTATATAATAAAATCAGGTAAATCATATTTCATTCAAATACTATTGAGCACAAGGAAGGATCAAGAAAAGGACAAAATTTACAGCATTTTCTAGTCTTAACATTTCTCCTTGCAGTGGTTCTCAAACTCGGTCCTGGGGAACCCTGTGCATGCTGGTTTTCATTTCGACCACAGTTACAAGCTGTTAGAATTTTTCTTAATTACACACTTTTCATGTTTTGATGGATTATTAAGCCACACTATGACAGAAAGTTCTATGCATGCCACGAAGAATAAAATATTCTTTCCCATAATATTATATTCATAATAATTCATAATATTCACACTGTGCTTATTGTGCTATATTGCAAATGATTATATACATTTATCAAATTAAAGACTGAGGTGAATCAATAGGCTCCTAATTGATGAAAGTATGGACACCCAGCCACTAAAACCATTTGGTAGATAATGAAGAATTCAAAAACAAAACAAATGATACCACGCCAAACCTGCATTGTGCTAATAAGTTTAAGGAACAAATTATGAAAGAACTGAAACACACGTGTTCAACAACCTTAATTGAGCAAGAGATGGGCTGTAACCAAAACCAGCATACACAGGGGTCCCCAGATCTGAGTTTGAGAACCTGCCTTGGTTAAACACAAATATTGCTTTGCTAAATGCAAATACACTATGAAACCAGAGGGAATAAAACTGTACAGAGAATGTTCAGTCTGGAGATTACCAAGATTAGGCACGCAGAACTACCCAAGTGTGAAGTACCGGTGAATATCGCAGTTTTTATTATTTTTGATTGCTGAGGGAAGTGTGTGTGTGTGTGTGTGCGTGTGCGTGTGCGTGCGTGCGTGCGTGTGTGTTTTCGCATACGCCTGAGTCAGCATGGGCTTGTGAGTTACGGCACGCTAAGGAAGCAGAGGGCAGTTATGGAGTGAGAGCATGGGCTTGTGAGTTACGGCACGCTAAGGAAGCAGAGGGCAGTTATGGAGTGAGAGCATGGGCTTGTGAGTTACGGCACGCTAAGGAAGCAGAGGGCAGTTATGGAGTGAGAGCATGGGCTTGTGAGTTACGGCACGCTAAGGAAGCAGAGGGCAGTTATGGAGTGAGAGCATGGGCTTGTGAGTTACGGCACGCTAAGGAAGCAGAGGGCAGTTATGGAGTGAGAGCATGGGCTTGTGAGTTACGGCACGCTAAGGAAGCAGAGGGCAGTTATGGAGTGAGAGCATGGGCTTGTGAGTTACGGCACGCTAAGGAAGCAGAGGGCAGTTATGGAGTGAGAGCATGGGCTTGTGAGTTACGGCACGCTAAGGAAGCAGAGGGCAGTTATGGAGTGAGAGCATGGGCTTGTGAGTTACGGCACGCTAAGGAAGCAGAGGGCAGTTATGGAGTGAGAGCATGGGCTTGTGAGTTACGGCACGCTAAGGAAGCAGAGGGCCGTTATGGAGTGAGACGGCCCTGCGGATTCAGAGCGCTGGCGAACATGCCGCCCGATTAAACAGCCCACCCGCGAACGCGCCGCGCCGCGCTTTAGTCAAGCCTCCGCTAGCCCCAGACAGTGTGCAGCCCGCTCCTGTTTATGCTCTGCCATTACACAAAGCCCCCCCCCCCTTTTATACATAATGTACTTTGCCAGGCAGCATAAGGACATTAAACTGCGTTGACAGTGGCGCTCAGAAAATCCCTGCAATCGATTTGATACGTTCTGAGTGTGATGTCTTCCAGGACCAGGAACATTGTGTTTTAGTGAAACAAAGGACACAGCATGTCATTAAGTTGGGGGAGGAGCTAAAACAGAGACGGAGGGAGGAGCTCACTCCCCTGTTTTACATAGGAAGCATAGAACTGGAATAATTTAATTTGGCCAGTTTAGTTTGTGTGACTGGGGGGCCAATCAGGGCTGGTGTGCGCCTGGGGCCATGGAAGAGTCAAAGGGTCCCCCGGTCCAGCAGAGCTGTCGCCGTGGAAGCGGTGTGCAATAAACCCGAATCAGCCAATGACAAGCTGTGGCAACGGTCAACGTTCCATTTCCGCCAGTAGCACTCACCTGAGCCCCATAATCAGATGACGCCAAGACTAATAACGCAACTGAGCTTTAAACCCGCGTGACTTGGGTGCAGAATTCAAGTTTTGTTTTGGAGAATTGCTTTTTTTCAGCGCTCGTAACTGAACAAACAAGTGAGTTAAACGAACGAGCTGTATCACTAAAACACCAGAAAGCAAAGAGGCTTTCTCTTCTTGAAAAACCCAGAGCGTAAGGAAAATATTCAGGGCGCAGAAGTGTGGGTGTTGCTTTAACGGCAGGGGACAGCTTTGGTGAAAAATTCTTGTCTGTAGGATATCGGGGGTTACATAAGAGGGCGTTCGTACGCTAACGAAAACATGCCCTTCTGCTGCCGCCAAACGTAGCATTTTAATTAGCCTCCCTTCAAAGGTACAGTGCTGCAAAATATGCCCCGGTCTAAAATTATTAGATCTCAAGAGATGAGGTAACCACACAGAGTAAGCAGCGATGCTATTTATCATCCCGTTGAACCTGCAGTGCAATTACTACTAATCTCGGTCACTGTTTATCAAAGCCAGCCATTTAGAGCTGCATGGATATATCAAGTTTAACAGGTCAAACCCCTACGATCTTGCTGCCTCCTCTAGAGTCTCGTGTGGGTAGAGGCCCCGCCCAACAGCTTGTTGACTGGACAGAATCACCCATGTTGCACAATCTTACAGGTGAGGGGTCGCAAAGGCTGCACCGTATTGGTCCGTTCGACCACTGGTGCGAGTTTCACAACATGACCGCTCCAACAGTGGAGAGTCAGGTATCTAACTTCAACAGAATAAAGAATATTTGTGAGGGCGTTCTTCTATATGTCAACCATGCTTTAGTCCGGAACAAACCGACCATCCTTCACTTTGGCTTTTAACCAGACTACTGTGAAACAAAAGCACCTCTTTCTTATAGCTTTGGGTAATGACACATACTACACAACGCCAGGCGAATCTTCTGCTGTCTGAATAGCCTATCTGTTTTGGTAGGACTAAATTATTCAAGGTCGAAACTCGAATCAGTGCCACAGCAAGAATGTTTAGTGTAATTCATCTTGCTGCATAGCAAGACTTAACTGTCCTGAACAAAACGAAACCAAAGAAATTCTACACCCTTTGTGTTCCAATCGTGAACTTCATGAATCGTAAAGCCCCTGCTGGGCCTGGTGCCCACTCTTGTTGAGGTATTGCTTGGGCACCGCTGAACACCAATTTTGACGTGGACTGCGGCGTCGCTTCAAGGAAGGGCGTTCCACAGGTGATGCGGGACAAAAGTTGGGTCTCAAAACCAAGGCTTAAGCAAATAACGTCAATTCATCTTGTTACAGGAAATGCAGATACAAGTAGTTCCCTTTCTAGCCAGCCGTCTGTGAGGAAACAAAGCCGCACCATCAGAAATATATAATTATGCTAAACATGCTGGGTCTGAAAGAAAATATGTAGATGATAAAGCAAGATGGAGAATGAGGGACGACACGCAGGCTAGAAACGGGCGACTGCGCAGACCAGTAATGGCCGACTGCACAGGAACGCGGTGGGTTTCCTAGACCAGGGTAACTAACTAATAGAAAGAAAAAGTGGTGCAAATCTCACCGTTCTTTCCAGGAAACTGGCATAAAGCTTTAAGACTTACGTTTTCCTGTCCATCTATTCCACTGGCACACTGGAACGGGCTCGTGACGCACACGCTCTGCGCTGGTGCTGCTAGCTTCCACATGCCCAGACAGACAGACAGACAGATAGATAGAGACAGACAGAGATAGAGACACCTCATTGGGGGGGGGGGGGGGGGGGGGTGCTGGAAATCCCACTAAGATAAGTTGCTGTGTCAAATAAAACAAAACAAAATAAAATAGAAAAATGTGTTTCCTTGTCTCTCCTTTTTTAAAATATGATTATTTTATTTAAAAAATATTTCTCTTAGGAATAAAGAGCAGTCTGTAGAGTCCACTGCATACACGTTGCTTTGTGGATTTTGATTGCTCAGACTCACCCGCCTAGTGCTGTCTGTTATTGTGGTCCAATATTACAGGATGGAAGCTTCTTTAAATGGATCATTAACCCCGCTCCTTCCCACCAAAAACCCCACCCCACCCTGTTTCCTATAGGCACATACTCCCCAAACTTCTACAGTGTTGTGTCTAAGTCATGTGCTGCCAATAAAAATATCAAGAGTCTTTAAAAAGCAGAAATAAAACAATGTTTTGGCTCGCTTTTCATCAGCTATGGCTGCCCCTCCTCTTCCTCAGCGGTTTCAGACTATGGGGCATCAAGCTCCTCCTCTGTTCCTGCTCGTCGCTCCGGGACTTCCGCAGGCTCCACCCTTTTGCTCCCTGGCTCCTCCTCATCCTCCTCGTCCTCCTCCTCCTCCTCACGGATGGCCAGGTTCGGCTCAGTGGGCTTGCCGTGGCAAGTCGGCTCCTCCTCCTCCCCCTCCCCCTCCCCCTGTTTTTGGCCCTCCTCCGCCATTACCTTCTTCCACATCTTGTGGTTCTCCAGCAGGTGCTGGGTGATCTGGCAGCATACTTTTCGCCTCTTCCTCAGCGCTCTCCCTGAGAGAGGGAAACGGGAGACCGTGAGGGGAATTTAATCTATCAGTCTAACAAGCCCTTCCCAGCACTTTTTTGAATGTTTTTTTTCTAAATTCTAAGTCAGGGTTCTAGAACCACTGGTGATTGTTACATCAGCATTAGAATGTTCAGTTAAGAACATTCTAAACACATATTTGTGATCTTACACCTTAAAGGATTAAAGAATATTAACATTTCAAGCCTTATTGTGCCTTTAGTCACTGACTAGACAAAAGCAATAAAGAATGGAGGAATTAAACACTGCAGCAATGTCTAATGGAGTCACCCTGAGCTCAGTATCCAGCAGGGACAAGAAACCATGCTGAGAAACACTGTAATAAAGATGACCGAGAAGACCACCTTCATCAAACATAAATCTGAAGCTTGATCACTGATCACAGGCTAGATTTCCAGCCCTATCTATGCTACGTCTACCACTATACCCTAAAGCTCATCTGTGACTTTAAGCACTACATTCTCAATTGTACCTCCTGGCACTTAACATGCTGTAGGTTTATTTATTGACTACTATCGCCCGTGACACTGATGTTATCAGCTGGGCTTGTTCTGTAACCATTATGTGTGCACTTATGGAAGTCGCTCTGGATGAGAGCGCCTGTGAAATGCTCAAATGTAAATCTAAACGCAAAGCATGTGAGCAAGGGAGTCGCTCGCCGCTTTCTTTTCATTATGTATTTAGTGGAGAGTAACGCAACTCCTTTCTGGTTCATTTCTTGGAATTTCCTTCGTACAGAGGAATGCAAGCTTGTTAACCTTCTGGATCTTTCTGAGGGTATTGCATGGAAATAAAGGGCAAGTATAGAAAGAAAGTTTTGTTTCTATCTGTTTTTTTTACTTTTTAATTTGATTACTTTGTCACAGTATGCACTTGGTTGCTGAAGCACATTCTATCTATATTTTTGTTTATTTTGTATTAAATGTTTAGAACCAGATTTTTTTAGCTACCATGGTCCGTGGTCTTCGACCATGTGGAAATAAGTTGAAACTTCTCTGGACATATTTAACCCCAGGATGGTTGGCTTCGTACTTGATAAGCACATTTACTATTTATGTAATCTATAACATGTTTGGATGTTTCATGATTTGTGTTATTGTTTTAGTGTTGGCTAGACCAGTGGTTTTCAAACTCGGTCATGGGGACACCTGTGTGTGCTGGTTTTCATTCCAACCACAACTGCAATCCCACAAGTTTAACAAGCTATTTTTTTTCCATTTGTGCTTTTCATGTTTTGAGGGATTATTTACCCTCTTCAGCCACACTGTCAAAAATAGTTATGCATGCCATAAAGAATAAAAGTCCCATATTCACATTCTTATTGTGCTACATTCCTATTCTTGTATTTATTGTGCTACATTGCAAACGATTACACAAAAAGAGGTAACATTTTTTTTTTAACTGACCAAAGAGGTGAATCAATAGGCTCCTAATTGGTGAAAATGTGGACACCTGGCCACTAAAACAAACCAATTCGTAGATAATGAAGAATTCAAAGACAAAGGACATGATAATGAGCCAAACCTGCATTGCGTTTAAGGATCAAATGATGAATTTTAACACTACCTTAATTGAGCAAGAGATTAACAAAAACAAAACTGTAACAGAAACCAGCATGCACAGGGGTCTCCCAGGACTGAGTTTGAGAATCACTGTGGTAGACCACTCGGACCTGGTCTTTCTTGAAAAAGGTTTTTTTTTTTTTTCCTCAAAGGAAACTCATTGGTAGACTGGGAGTTCTGACTTTCTTCTAAGGCTACACATTTCACCGACCTGCCGTGCCACGGTTACGACCCAACAAAAGAGCGCAGACAAAACCGTTGTGGGAAGGGGGGGGGGGGGCTTACGAGAGGCCTCGGACATGTTGTCCCCCGCCGTGTCCTCCTCCTCTTCCTCCTCCGCCTCTCCTTCCTCTCCCTCTCCCCGCTCCACCCAGCGGCCGGGCATGAGGGAAGCCGAGTCGTAGGAGCTGCTGAGCGGCCCCACCATGTGCGTGATGAAGGACTCTTGCAGCTTGGCCAGCTGGGGCGCCGAGCGGTCCATGAAGGGGCTGATGGGAAGGCCCAGACTGCTCTCTTCATCCCCCTGAAACGACACCAGGACCCAGAGACCCATGGTAAGTCTTGTTATTAGAGTAAGACACAACCCCCCCCCCCCCCTCAGCTCCCTAGTCCCTTCTCCCTCCACAGCAACAACATTACATTAATTTAGCAGACCCTCTTATCCAGAGTGATATACAATGAAAGAAAGCATGAGCGCATTCACCTGAGTTATAGCAGCACCATTGTCAGACCTGGCTAACCGCATCCATTCACATCTATCAAGCAGACTCCTCACAACCATCCAGCCTCTCAATCCACCACCCCCCAGGCCCTCAACCCCTGCCCCTCCCACCTCATACAATCAGCCTTGTAAGAGGCTTTCCTGTGTGAAAAGTGTGCCCCTCTACATTCAAGGGCAATATAAACTATAATGTATTATAAATATGTGTGCTTTAGAAAAGTACAATGATATGTCAGGTATTTTAGAGTATGGCCTTCGATAGAGAGAGTATACACCGATCAGCCACAACATTAAAACCACTGACAGGTGAAGTGAATAACATTGATTATCTCGTTGTTATTTTGGTTCTGTAGTCTAGCACTTTGAGTTTGAAAGGATACAATGACAATGAGGTTGAGGTGCAGACTGTCAGCTTTAATTTGAGGGTATTTTCATCCATATCGGATGAACCATTTAGAAATTATAGAATATTTTGTACATAGTCCCCCCCATTTTTGGGCATCAAAAAATATTGGACAGTTTTAACATAATGTAGAATAAAGTAATCATTTTTAATATTTGGTCGCATATCCTTTGCGTACATGACTTCCTGATGTCTGTGACCCAACAATATCAAAAGACTCTTGATATCTTCAACCTGCACTTCAACCTCATTGTCATTGTATCCTTTCAAACTCAAAGTGCTAGAGTACAGAACCAAAACAACAACGAGATAATCAATGTTATTCACTTCACCTGTCAGTGGTTTTAATGTTGTGGCTGATTGGTGTAATTTGATATGGTAAACCTGTTTAGTTTTAGTTTATTTATTCAGCACATAAAGTGTCAGTGCTAGGAGGGGAAAGGAAGCCCAACGGGCTTGTGCATAGTTCCCCTCACATCACAAACAAGAATTAAAAAAATAAGACAGATATCCTCAATACATAAAACAAGAACAAAAAAAAAGAAAAGAAACAGGCAAGAAACCTGCTCATTGTTATCAAGAGAACTGCCTCCACTCCACAGGCATAAACGAGGCAATTAGGTCACGCTGAGGCACTGGCTTATCTATATACTGTAAATCTTAAAGTGGTCATGGTCACCAGAACACAAGGCTATTCATGGGGTCAGGGCCCAGTGTGGCCAAAGATGGTTTCCTTTTCCATTTTTAAGTTTGAATGCCATAAATTTTGAAGTTGAAATTTCAAATTTCAAAGTTTGAAATCATCAATTGAAAGTCATAATGCCGATGTAGGTAATGGTTGTTAGGCGTTCCAGTTTGGAATTTACTTTTTTAAAGGCAGCTCCAGTTTCAATCGAAGATTAGCATGTTACTAATCTAAGTACATAATATTTTGCCTGAAAGATGAATATTCTAATGGCTAGCCTTGAAAATTATTGCTTTTTGAGTAGGCATTCAATAGATGAGCAGAATTACCTTTTTTTGATAATAATTTCATGGTGCTTAGTCCTGCTTCCAATAATATAAGATCAGTTGAATAGGTAAATTTGTCAGTTATTAGATAAGCCAGTCTTTGTCTGAGCCCCTTCCACACCTTCCATCAGCCAATCAGGCCAAGCCTCCGCCCTAATCATTCATCAAGAGTGTATGGTCCAAGACGGGGGTTCCCTTCCCCCCTCATAAAATGTGTGCCTGTCTTTACTCTTGAGTTGAGTTGAGTTGAGTTGAGTTGAGTTGAGTTGAGTTGAGTTGAGTTGAGTTGAGTTGAGTTGAGTTGAGTTGAGTTGAGTCAGTTTGAGTTGGGGGTGGGCACTCTTGCACCTGGGTCTGCTGTTTGGTGTTTGTCCTGTGTGGGGCCTGACATTTGTGGTATTGCAGCTTCTGGCCATTTTTACATTTCATCCCGGATATACGTATTTTGAATATTCTGCTGTATTTTAGTTTTTGGGCTTTGGTCGTTGCATATTCTGGGGGTTACCTTGGGAGAGACAAGCTGTGGTTTAGTATCTTCTTTCATTCATTTCTTTTGTGACTGTAACCTGTCTATGTCCGGAACATTCATTGTTTGTTAAAGTACGTCTTTAGATCAGACGTTGAATACGTGTTGTAACTTAATAAATCTCTTAATTTTAAGATGGTTGTGAGTTGTACATTTTGATAAAGGTTGATCCAACAGATTGCTCTGCCTATCAACGAATTTGGCGATTTAATTGATAATTGATATCTTTGATAATAATTAACAAATTAAATTAAATCAAATTAATATATATTAAGTGTTGGATAAGTGAGGGGTTTTACCCGTCGATGCCACTTGTGTTCTGTATTCAGAGTGCTGAACGTTAAACGAGGGTGTCGGCTGTTAAAACTGCTGGATTTGGTAATTGTCACATTTTACTTAATCCTCACTTCCCCAGCAGATAATTTATTTCAAAGGACTGAAACATATTTCAATATTATGTGGCAACAATTTGTATATTTGCCTATATATATATGCAATGTATCTATCAACCATTTATTTAAATATATTTTTGAAACATATTCCATTTCCCCATATAATTCGACGTTTTCTCATGCGTTTTGAGTGGTAAGGGTAACGTGTCACCGCTGAACGCATCAGAAGACAGCCGTGCGGTGCCCTGTATTTCAACTCGCAAATGTCCCCCATTGCAGTACGTGCCGTGCCTACCTGAATCCCCACCTGTCCTGAAAGCTCATAATCAAACCAGGGAGCATGTATGTGGCTGAATTGACTCAGCGGTGCAGAACGGCCCGTCCAAATAACCTAATCACAGGGAGTGGTAAGAAAGGTGCTCAAAACAGCAAGCAAATCCCCCAAAGAAAGAGAGCAAACCCTGTACCTTTTATTTTAGGAAGCTGTATTTTTTGGGGCTTTTATTGGACAGCACAGTATAGAAAGACAGGAAGAATTGCGAGCGAGAGAGAGAGAGACATGCGACAAAGGTCGCGCTGTCAGATTCGAACCGCCGACACATCCAGCATGTGGACAGTGCTCTACAAGCTACGCCACAGAGTCACCCAGGTAGCTGTATGTATTTCTTAACTGCAGTATACAAACTATAAAGTGCTGGGGTATGGACTACAGGCCATATGCATTTGTATACTCTAGTTCATAAATACAATATATTATATAAAGATGTAAGGTTTGCTCTCTTTTTTCCATTTTAATAACCTGTCCGATTAAACCGCGTGGCTCAACGAATCCCAAAGCAGCAGCCATGTGGCGCCGTAGCAACCGCCGGGGGCAACAGAACTTCTCTAACGGTATATAACGGTATATTTTAAACAGCTGTGTATTCAAATAGCATATTTTGAAATGACTACACGGGGGGAAAATTAGGAACGATAATTGGAGACGACTACAAAGATTACAGCTAGCATAGGCTAACGGCTTGCCAGCGGATAATGGGAGGGGCGGATAACGCCCCCCCATAATGCCCTATTGTGCCACTGGTACGAGCAGCGCTGTCTGGCGGCGCATGCAGCCGCGGAACAGGGAATCACAGGACCTCCGCCTGCAAGACGTCTGTCCCGTTGCCAGGGAAACGAGCGCAGGTGTTATGAGCGTGCCGTGATATGCGACACTGCCTGCAGACAAACAGCCGCTCGGAGTAAACCACCCTCCCCCCCCACCCCCACCCCCACCACCCCGCCCTCCCAAAAAAAAACAAAACAAAGAAAAGCAGGAACAGAGGGAGGGGGGAAAGCCTTTGGGAATGGAATGTATTGAACGGATCGGAGAATAATTTCCATCAGCTTGCGCTCCCTGGATGATGAAATGGCGAGGCGAGCCGAGGCGGGAGACGTCGGGGGTTCAACCGAAATCCAGCGTCGGAAGGGGAGCTGCATCACTGCCCCTTTCTCCTGAGGCAGCACGGCGCTTTCTGGAATGTGCTTCACAACTGGGCTCCCGGGGGGGACCCGTGAGTATCGCGCGTGCTGTATCAGGGGCTAATGGAGGATAAGAAAGCAGTAAACAGTAAGCAGAAAAGAAAAAAAAAGAGAGCTCATTAATGCGTGCCACTGACAGCGCAGATTCTATTTTGCACGTTTTGTTAAGTGCCCGTGCCTTTTTGAATTGCGCGTGCTATATTAACGCTTCGCCTTTCTGCTCACGACAAATGCGACGCACGTTTCGGAATCGAGAAAGAGAGGAGAGGAGTCTTTACAGACCACAGTTGCGTGGAGCTTTCCAGCCGAATTAACTCTTTGGCCTCTTGTTTGCGACGCCGCAACAAGTGTTCGGGCGCTTGTGCAAATCAGGGTCACCGTTACGGGAGTCCACCGCGGTTGCCGGGGTGCCCGTACGTCACCGTCGCTCTCAACCCGATCAGGGTTATTGTTTTTGAAGTATGGTGAAGTGGCCCCAAAGAGAGCCCTGCAGTACTATTCCCAGCCCACTGAAAAGGGGCTGTCTCTGGTTTATTTCGGAGGTGGAAATGTGCTAAAGAGAAATGGCACACAGATGAAGTTGAGCATGCTCAGACTGCACCTTCAAACATGGCATGAAATCCAACCTCTACTGTGAAAAAAAGGCAGTTTATCCTAAGACACGTTATTGTCCAAAGTGCCACCTGGGGAATTGAGGAGGGAGGCTGCAGGGATTGGAGGGGCCTACCATAACAACCCTGCATTCCAAACTGGGGAATAAAATAATCTGTTCAACAAAAGATATAATAAGGGCCTGAGGGTGAGGGCCTGTTGCTGAGCCCCTGTGCTGCTTTATATGTTCCTGCATCAATGTTTTTCCAAGTGTTTTGTTTCAGACCCTTTATTTACAGATTGGCAGATCATATACGTAACCCGATAGTACAGTATGCTTGCTTCCTGTGAATATGCTCAAAGTGTCTGTACTGTTAAATGGACAGTACTGTGAGGGTGTACTGTTAAATGGACAGTACTGTGAGTGTGTCTGTACTGTTAAATGGACAGTACTGTGAGTGTGTCTGTACTGTGAATGTGCTGTAGTGTGAAAGCATCTGTGCTGTGAGCGTGTCTGTACTGAGTGTACAGTCTCTCAACTCACTATGTCCTCTTGTCTCCAAACCAGCTCGACTATCACCCCCCTCCCCGTGGCTGACGGATTCTCTCAGATCCAGCAGAACCATGCTGTGAGCCGCTGAGAGAAAGTGGAGGAAATCCAGATCGCCAGATGACCTGGCCTCCTACCACACTGCTGGCAGCCTTCACAGCTGCAACCACATCAGCTAAAACCTAATTTTTCCAGTCTAAAATTGATGCATGTGTATCTAACCCACGTAAACTCTTTTCCACCTTCTCCTCCCTGCTCTTCCCCCCTCCACCCCCTTCACCCTCCTCCCTCTCTGCAGATGACTTCCTGACCCACTTTGAGGGGAAGGTGGCCGCGATCCGGAACTCCTTCACGCATCCGGTGACACCCCACATCCCCCATACTGAACCCATCGCTACACTGTCGTCCTTCAAGATTCTGGAGGACTCAGATGTGCTCCAGCTGGTGATGCGCCATCGCGCAACCACCTGTCCACAAGACCCCATACCTTCAGCAGTCCTCCAGTCTATATCTGCTCCTGTCCTCCATTATTAACACCTCCCTAATCTGTGGCTATGTTCCTGCTGCCTTTAAAACTGCCCGTGTAACCCCACTCCTTAAAAAACCTAGCTTGGATCCCACTGATGTCAGGAACTACCGTCCTGTATCTCTCTTGCCCTTCCTGTCCAAAACAATTGAACGTGCTGTCCTTAACCAACTGTCTGTTTTTCTCCACCAGAACAACCTGCTTGACCCGCATCAGTCCGGCTTCAGAACCGGCCATTCCACTGAAACTGCTCTCCTGGCCGTGACGGAGGCACTCGCCACTGCTAGAGCCTCCTCTCTCTCCTCTGTTCTGATTCTCCTTGACCTGTCTGCGGCATTCGACACGGTCAACCACAAACTCCTGATCTCCACACTCGCTGAGATGGGCATTTCTGGAACTGCCCTCTCTTGGTTTGTATCGTATCTCACTGATAGATCCTACCAAGTCTCCTGGAAGGGTTCCGTCTCTGCTCCCCATCCCCTGTCTACAGGAGTCCCGCAGGGATCTGTACTGGGTCCTCTGCTGTTCTCTATGTATACTAAGTCTCTTGGTTCAGTAATTCATTCACATGGCTTCTCATACCATAGCTATGCTGATGATACTCAACTCTTCCTCTCTTTCCCTCCCTCTACCCCACAGGTTAAGGAGAGGATATCTGCTTGTCTGACTGACATCTCTGAGTGGATGGCTACCCATCACCTGAAGCTCAACCTTGACAAGACAGAGCTCCTCTTCATGCCGTACAAGACCTCCCCACTACATGACCTCTCCATCACCGTTGACGGGACCGTGGTGGCTGCCTCCCGCTCTGCAAGGAACCTGGGGGTGGTCCTGGACGACCGGCTGGACTTCAAAGAGCACATCAGGGCGACGGCTCGGTCCTGCAGGTTCCTCCTGTACAACATCAGGAGGATTCGACCGTACCTGACCACCTACTCCACCCAGCTTCTTGTCCAGACCATGGTCACCTCACGCCTGGACTACTGCAACTCCCTGCTCGCAAGCCTACCGGCCTGCACCATTCTGCCTCTTCAACTGATCCAGAATGCAGCTGCTCGGCTTGTGTTCAACCTCCTGAAATTTTCCCATGTAACCCCCCTGCTGAGGTCACTCCACTGGCTGCCAGTTGCAGTCAGGATCAGGTTCAAAGTTCTGACCTGACCTACACTGCAGCCAATAGGACAGGCCCCGCCTACCTGCAGGACTTAATCCAGAACTATGTTCCTGCTCGACCACTTCGCTCTTCTACAGCAGGGCGACTGGCACTTCCCCCCCTCCGTGTCAAAGGCTCTCGCTCGTCCTGACTGCGGAGTTTTTCCACCTTAGCTCCTCAGTGGTGGAATGAACTTCCCATTCCCCTACGATACTCCAACCCTGCCTGCATTCCGTCGAGGCCTGAAGACACACCTCTTCAGACTCTAGGAATATCAGTTCCCTGTGTTTATTAGTTCCCTGTGTTTTCCTGTCTGTTTATTATAGTTTATAATAGTATTTAGAATAGAAGTGTAGTATTGCTGATTTACCCACAGCTTACTGTGAACTACAGTCAACGTTCATTACTAGGGATAGCTGCTACATTATGGGAAGGATGTGCTTTGTCTTGTCTGTTCTGTAGTGATCTTGATGATGTCTCTGTATGCACTTATTGTACGTCGCTTTGGATAAAAGCGTCTGCTAAATGAATGTAATGTAATGTAATGTGTGTCTGTACTGTGAGTGTGTACTGTTAAATGGACAGTACTGTGAGTGTGTCTGTACTGTGAAAGTGCTGTAGTGTGAAAGTATCTGTGCTGTGAGTGTGTCTGTACTGAATATGTCTGTACTGTGAGTGTGTCTGTACTGAGAATGTGTCTGTACTGTGACTGTGTCTGTACTGTGAGTGTGTCTGTACTATTAGCATGCGGAGAGGGCTTGTGCGCCACCTGCTGGTAGAACTCGTTGACGATGCCCTCGGTCCACTGCAGGTGCAGGTCCCTGCTCTTCAGGGGCCCGTTGATGTCAGCCAGCTTGATGCACATCTGACACACCAGCAGACGGTCATTCTCATTGGACCAGTCGATGCCAGAACTCCCGTCGTCCCCCACCTTGGCACAGGCAACACTGCGTTAGGATGGGGTCTCCGAAAGCTGGCTTTCCTTCCAGCGGACCCCCTGCTTAGCAGCGGGAAACCGAATCTACGCTCTCTTCCGTGAGTTTGATTCAGAATGCAGGTTTGGCTCCATTTACCAGTAACCAGATGGCCCACTTAAGGACTTCAATCAATTAATCAATTAACTAATCAGGTTTCTGAATAGTAGCCTCCTTTACAAACTAAATTACAACTATTTTGACACTGTAAATAACAAATGCATTTAGCCCTGTCTGGAATACGCAGAGATCCATGGGACTGGGTTTGGGCGGAGCTTCATTTGGCACACGTTGCATGCTAACGAGCAGGCCCTGCGGCTGTGCTGCGAGGGTTCCGGGGTACGGCAGACGACCGCGGCCCTCACCTTGGCATTGAACTCGGCCAAGAAGTCAAAGTGCTTCTTCAGGTCGGTGGCGAGGATTGCCTCGATGACCAGGAAGCGGAAGCGCTTGAACTCCACGTGGTCCAGATTGAGCAGGAAGTTGTACTCCGGGCGCGACATGAAGAGGTTCCAGGCGGAGGCCGCGTGATGGTTCTCCAGCACCGAGCGGTCATTATACAGGACAGCCTGCAGGGGGCAATACAGACAACACAATGACCAGGGCAGGTTCGCGAGAATTTTCTTGTCAGTCATCCTAATCACTGCATGAAAAGCTGCGTTTACGGGGTGGACACTACAGCACACATCTGAATAAGGACTGTATCTGGAAATTTGTGGATGCATGTTTGCTATCGGAAATGAGAATAATCTCGTACACGGAGGTGTTCTTTTCCAGAAAATTTTCCATAAATTGCAGGACATGGCGACCCACTTTTCCTAATCAGGAATATCTGAGTTCAGAAATCCCGATCACAGACGTGGCCCGGGAGCGTGCAGAAAACATGCGTGTCGACACGGGAAACTACCGCTCACAATGGTCACGCAGCAAATTTCACTGAAATTTAATAGGTAGGATATCTTCCAGAACCTTTTCATGCAGTGTTAGGAGTTCATTAGTAGCAGGAAAATCAGGACACAAACCCATGGCCTCAAACCAGCACCCTTACAGTCACGCAACAGCCATGATACTGCACAGTTTGGCAAATGCTCCAGAAAACTGTAGATTTATAGAGAAACATAGCAGCATTGTGGCAGTTAGCATAGCAGCATAATCTGATAGAGATACAGCAAAGAAAATGACAGAAAGATGTACATGAGGACGCTATTTGGAAATTGTGAGGTTTTGCCTAAAGATGGAAATGATTTGTTTTTTATTATCAAGGCAGTATTGCAAATTTATTGACCGAAGATGTACATAGAAAAATAAATGCAACATGACATTGTCACCCAGTGACATCATCAACCCGCTGCCACTGGCTAACCTGTGGTGCGCCGGTGGCCACCAGGAAGGCGTTGGTCCTGCCGGGATGGTCGTAGTCGTGCATGGCCGCTGCCACGTATAGCGCCATGAGCTCCAGGGCGGGGATGAGCCCGGACAGGCAGCCGTAGCCGTCCTCCGACACCGCGTACGTCTTGGACAGCAGGAAACCCATGTGGCTGTGCGTGATACCGCTGTCCGAGTCTGCCCAGCAGGGGGGGAGAGAGAGGAAACGGCACTGAGGACAGGGCACAATCCCCCCCCCCCAACTACAGTCACAACTGCACCTGAATTGTGCTCCAAAAATACCTCCACGGATTTATTAAAAGGCAGTCTGCACGATTGGCTAAAATCGTTCTCTCGCTCTCCACCTCAACTGATGTGTCGTGAGCGTTTGGGTGCAAAATGGCCGCCGTGCACCACCCAGGTGGGGGCTACACATTGGTGGTGGTTGAGGAGAATTTCCCCCTCATCACTGTAAAGAAGTGCTTTCAGTTTGATAAAAGAGCAATATAAATGCAAGCAAGCCATTATTATTGTTATTATTATTATCAATAACAGAAGGGATACCTACAGTAGTTCACCATTCCAGAGGAAAACGCTGTGCGTGACTCACATGTAAAGTAGACACGGTAGGGAACAGTTAATGAAACCTGTAAAGTTATGATTTGAAATAGGATTGCTTCTGCTATTTCTGTGTTCAAGTTCAGCCCCACGACACGCCTCCTTCGCAGCCAGGGCTTACCGGAGTCGCTGGCGGAGCTGTGGTCATTAACGAGGCCGGGCAGACCCGGAATGGCCTGCGTGGTGAGGTACCAGACCGCGTGCAGTACATCAGTGGCATGGATTCGGTTGTGATCTGGAGAAGAAAGAACAATGGCTGCTGCAAAAGAACTGAACCACTAGGGGGCAGCATAATGTAACTCTTCTGGCAATGGGAGTGCTAATGTAACGCACTCATTGGAAGGCATATGTTTCCCTCTTGTGGTACATCTAAGGTACTCCTTTAACGCAATACAGCAGTTTTTTTTGTGTCTTGTACAAGAGACTGATGTTTTCCAACATCAGCTTAATACACTAAACAAATAAAAATAAGCCATTCAACGTGATATTCATTCTGAAGACATATGTTTTAGAGATTATGTTAATCTTCCAGAAAAACAGCGCTGCCTTGCCCTGGACCCTTGGCTGTGTCGGGCCTCCTCTGTCTAAGTCTCACTCACACGGTATGTCTCTGTACCCGCTCTCCAGGGCGTGGAAGTAGTTCATGAACTCCCGCACGGGAATCTTAAACGTCTCAAAAAGCCCCGTGTCTTCGAAGAGCCTGTAAGAGACCTGAGAGAAAAAAACCTAGCATTTTTCCAGAGCGTAATGCTGTTAAATGGCACTCTTTATTTGCTTAAACCTTTGGAATGTTTTTAAAAAATTCTAAGCCAGTGTTCTAGAACTCTTTGCTTTTATTTACCAGTAGTGATTGTTACATCGGCATTAGAATGTTCAGTTAAGAACATTCTAATCACATTTGTAATCTTACACCTTTAAAGGGTTTTAAGAGACGCTCATGCAGGGGAGAGACTTATTGAAGTGTAGCCTTATTGAAGCCGCTCGGATAAAGCGCTCAAGGACGCAACGGCGGTCCGCCTGGGATTTGAACCTGAGACCTTATTATTTTCTTTTTTAGGAGGGAGGAGGTTCTGATTGAGCTAGCCCAGGGGAAGAAAGGGTGGAGAGATGGTTAGATAGATTCATGGCTCATAAAAAAAATGAATGAATAGTTCTGATGTGAGCAGCATGGTAAAATTACACACTGGACACCCTAGTTTGTTTTTTGGACTTTTATATCCCCCAACAAAGAATTTTTCAATCCACCACTGAACTTTTAACACAAACAAATAAGCCATCAGCAAAAACAATTTTTCACACCAAATAAAATATTGGTTCCATTTTACATAGTGGTCCTATTACATGTGTAACTACATTGTAACTACCGTACATTTACGCTTTATTACATTGTAATTACAATGGGAAAACTTGTTTGATTTTTACTGTGGTAACCGCAGTCACAATCGTAAGTACTAGTTGGCTCATGCATTCACCATTCTCATGCTGGGAATTTCACATGCAAAGCTCAACATTCAACTGTTACAATTCAGGGCTGTTTCTCCTGACTCATTTTCCTATTGAACTCTATGGAAAGAAAAAACAACCCTTCAAGTGATCCATCCATATCTACTGCAGCAGAGTGATGGTTTGAGACTTGTTTGATACCTCAGACCCTTGATGATTTACAGCCATTTAGCCAACCATGAGTTTCATACTATTCCTGTAATTTACAGCTTAATCTAGTCCCACCCCCCAATTCCCATAGAGATCCATTCAAATGCAGAGAGGTTATAATATCACTTGTAAGAGTACCTGAAAATAACATATCAAAAGTCTTTTGATATCCTTTTATACCCAGTCATGATAACATCACCTGTTTACCTGTGGAATGTTCCAAACAGGTGTTTTTTGAACTTCCCAGTCTTTTATTTTGCCTCTGTCCCAACTTTTTTGGAATGTGTTGCAGGCATCAAATTCGGAATTAGCGTATATTTACAAAAATCAATAAAGTTGATAGGGTAAAACTTTAAATATCTTTTCTTGGTACTGGTTTCAATTAAATATATGTAAAAGAGAATTTACAAATCATGTTCAAAGCTTTTATGTGCATTTTACATCTTTTTTGGAATTGGGGTGTGTAATATTGTGTGAAATGAAAGCTCTATGGGGATTCTTGAGGATTGCAAAGTGATCCAGCAGGTGCCCTGATCTGATTGGAGGGTTGAGCTGCGCAGATGCAGCTGACGCAGTGGAAGCAGGCCTCACCTGGCTGAGGATGCGGCCACCGTTACTGTGCGTTTTCTCCACCAGGCTGAAGATGGGGAAGTTCCAGTTGCTGAGCTGGCCCATCAGCGGCTCCAGCTCTGCCATCACCAGGGGGTCGGGGGCCAGAACGGGCTCTTCCTGTGGGCCAGGGGCCAAAAGACATGGCTGTCAGTCACCAAAGCTCACAGCATACTCCAACTCCCAGCATTCTCAGCACGCCATATGCCAACTCCCAGCATCCTCAGCACAGCATACTCCAACTCCCAACATCCTGAACACAGCATACTCTCACCAGCATCCTGTACACATTACATTACATTACATTACATTACAGGCATTTAGCAGACGCTCTTATCCAGAGCGACTTACACAGCATTTACATATCCATTTATACAGCTGGATATATACTGAAGCAATGCAGGTTAAGTACCTTGCTCAAGGGTACAACGGCAGTGTCCTACCCGGGAATCGAACTGGCAACCTTTGGGTTACAAGCCCAGTTCCTTAACCATTATACTACACTGCCGCCCTACACACCATTCAGTGCCCCAAACACCATACTCTGATGAAATACATACATGTAACTACTATTCAAAATTGAGTAGATACTATTTGTAAATAATTGAAAATGTATGAATACACATTTCAGAAAGTAACTCTGAAACGCTGCTTGCTTGTACCCCTGTGAGTATTAAGGGGTGCAGGACGCTTCTTTCGGACGGGCACGTCCTGCACCCCTCACGCGGTTCGGCGGGCTTCCTGGTGCTCCTGGGCTCATCGTCGTTCTGTGCCACGTCACTGCTGTCACTGTTGTTGGTCTCGTAAGTGCTGTCGTAGTCAGACGATGTCGTCGCCGGGTCATCTGAAATGACATCATTACATTACACCTGTATTACATTACGCCTGTACCTGTGCAACAGAATTATTATTATTATTATCCCTACACAGATCTGTGTATGTAACAGATTTTAATTTATAATAAACTCAGCCTGGATAGGATCTTGACTTTGTGTTGGGTCAGGTCTGCGTGTTCTCAACAGGTACATTTTCAAAAAATATACTGTATTTTGGTCAGGAAAATAGATCATAAGCATTATTGTCAGGGTGAAATAGAACATTAGGGGCCCTATCTTACACCCGGCGCAAAGCGGCGCTAACGCAAGTGTCTTTGCTATCTTACACCCGGCGCTAGGTCCATAATAACGCCTAACGCTTACACCGTCAAACTAGCATGTTTGACGGCGTAACTCTTGCGCCATCATTAGTGAACTGGGCGTGTTGGTCTTAAGATGAGGAGTGGCCAGGATTCTTTTTGGCGTATTGCTATCTTGAGCCAGCAGAAAGCGCTTGCGCTAGAACCACCACAAACCTGGTCTAAAGTCATGTCGCAGTTGTTTACATGCTATTTTAACGGCGCATATAAGTGCGTCTACATAGGCGTGTGCACAACGCGCATACCCTCCTGTCTGTTACACACAGGGGCGTGCACAGGCATGACTAAAATATCTAGATCACAATGTGAAATATTATTATTGTGTAGGCTATATCAAAAATGCATAATAATAAAAGGTTCCATAGGTCCACATACCTTTCCCTCAGCGAAGGGAAACAATGCCACATTACATTGCTCTCAGCCCACTACATCAACATCCAGGCGATGTGCGATGGTACGGGACAATGGCTATCCATTAAAAAGGAGCTGATAACACCTATAGCTATCAAGCCTAATGCGCGAATTGTCTTTGCACCTAATGCGTGAATTGTCATTCAATGGAAAACTCGCGCACGGCAATAGACGGACATTTAAGTTCTGAAAATGCGCTTCAGATGTCATTACAATACAGCTCTGTTTATCTATGAATACAGCCTGTAAGTAAATAGAATGGTTTGTGACTGAAAAAAGTTCAAAACCTTGTCCAGTGAATATTGCATTTATTGTTTTTCAAATAGCCTAGGCTACAGCGGATTCGCTGTGCATAAGGTTTTTTTCGATAGCCTATGGTTAAAAAACGGAGATGTCACCATGTTAACTAAATAACCTTCATATTTTTTTAAATTACAGTGACCAGGTTTCCATACTCTCACCGTTTAAAACCCAGCTGATTTCACCCGTTATTCCTTAACTGAACAAAACGATTTTAAAGAGAACTAAGCGTCTAATTAGAAACTAAAACAAATTTGCAGCACGTTACACAATTAATTCACAATTAATTTTAATGCCATTCTCTGCACGTGAGCTGCATGTTCTGTTTCCCCTGCTGTAAGTCGCACGTTTAACGGTCTTCCTGGGAAAGTGGATTTAAAGGATTACGCTACGAGTAAAACAGGTTGGTCACATTTCCATAAACAGGACATTATTAAACAAGGGGAAATATGCGTGAACTTATGGGTTGCGAACCTGACAGCTTTATTGTATGGCTATTTAGTGTCATCATTAAGGCAAAATAACGGTATGTATGTTATTAATCAATATTAGCCTACTATGCAGGTAGCCTAATGAACTTTGGATGAAGCTTGAACTTCGAGAACTCCATGAGAACAGCCTCTTGGAATTGATGTTTGACACTTTCATTGCATAATCAAACGAAATTCGCTGAACAAGCAGGCTAATTTGGCGTTTTCTAAGGTGAGACTGAAGCCATTGATAGCTTATTCTCAGCTGTTGCAGGTCCTTTTAACGAAATTTAACCGCACATATTTTGTAAAATAACAGCCCTGTCTGGAATTACCGGGAACTCATAGGCTAATGGTTAGTCTGAATAATATTGATCATACTCCATTTAGCCTATTCCTTGATCACACTAAACACGCACGAGCATGTCTGTTTCGCCATCATAAGCAATCCGCCAAGGTGGAAAAGCAGGCTTTTAAAGGGAATGGGATATGACATTTTGATTGGTTTATTGAATGTCACGCCCAAGACACACCTATAATTAATGAAGCGACTAGGTTCAGCCCAGTTGCGCCATGCGCCGTGCTTAGCGCCAAAAAAACACGCCGTTAAAATAGCAAAAGTGGACTTGGACACGCCCTAAATGGATTTAGCGCCATGCGCTTAGACTAAGCGCCAAGATCGCCAAGATAGGGCCCTAGATGTTAAATTAAATACTGTATACAGATATGCTACTGATGAGTTTTTGGAGAACAGCCATTAGACCCTTTAAAATGTAAAACGCTGGTCCAATTCCTGAAGGGTGATAAGGTCACATGACACCAGGGGCAGTACACTCACTTGTCCTGTGTATCCTGTCCACTGACCCCTCCCCATGGCTTGGCTTAGCATAGGTCCGCCCACAGCTGTTAAAAAGGTTGAGTCGAAGGTCAGACAAATACAGCCTCCCATGAGCTATCTTACTACACCATGAGCTATACTGTTCCATGCATCAATAACCATCTATTATTCAAGTGGTAAAAAACGTGCACCAAGTATAACATGCTTGATTTGATCTCACAAAGTCAGTTAACTAAATTTGATCAAATATGCATTTCATAATACAGGTCAATGATATTGTACTTTGAAAAATATCAGAGACAACATGCTATACATTTTCTGACACTGCTAGACTCTCTCAGCATAGAGACCGGTTCGCTGAATGAATTCACACAGAACCAGGCCGTATCCCAATACCTGCTGAAATGACGCCTAACCAAACGCACCACTTCATTCAGAAGTTAAAGACAAAGTGCACTGTGCATAGACTGGAGTCAGGGCTGAAGGCCCAGTTGGCACTATAGGGTGGATGACATTGCACGGTTCCTCCTTCAAACTTCCTCTCGAGCCAAAAAGAAGCTACGCACCCCGAACAGTCAAGGCCAACTCTCCTCTCTCCAAGGACTCATCAATTTGGGCAATTAATGATGTGTCTAAAAGAAAAATTTGTGATTTCTGCCTTGTGTACTATAATACAGCCCTTGTGTACTATAATACAGCCCTTGTGTACTATAATACAGCCCTTGTGTACTATAATACAGCCCTTGTGTACTATAATACAGCCCTTGTGTACTATAATACAGCCCTTGTGTACTATAATACAGCCCTTGTGTACTATAATACAGCCCTTGTGTACTATAATACAGCCCTTGTGTACTATAATACAGCCCTTGTGTACTATAATACAGCCCTTGTGTACTATAATACAGCCCTTGTGTACTATAATACAGCCCTGTGTACTATAATACAGCCCTTGTGTACTATAATACAGCCCTTGTGTACTATAATACAGCCCTTGTGTACTATAATACAGCCCTTGTGTACTATAATACAGCCCTTGTGTACTATAATACAGCCCTTGTGTACTATAATACAGCCCTGTGTACTATAATACAGCCCTTGTGTACTATAATACAGCCCTTGTGTACTATAATACAGCCCTTGTGTACTATAATACAGCCCTTGTGTACTATAATACAGCCCTTGTGTACTATAATACAGCCCTTGTGTACTATAATACAGCCCTTGTGTACTATAATACAGCCCTTGTGTACTATAATACAGCCCTTGTGTACTATAATACAGCCCTTGTGTACTATAATACAGCCCTTGTGTACTATAATACAGCCCTTGTGTACTATAATACAGCCCTTGTGTACTATAATACAGCCCTTGTGTACTATAATACAGCCCTTGTGTACTATAATACAGCCCTTGTGTACTATAATACAGCCCTTGTGTACTATAATACAGCCCTTGTGTACTATAATACAGCCCTGTGTACTATAATACAGCCCTTGTGTACTATAATACAGCCCTGTGTACTATAATACAGCCCTTGTGTACTATAATACAGCCCTTGTGTACTATAATACAGCCCTTGTGTACTATAATACAGCCCTTGTGTACTATAATACAGCCCTTGTGTACTATAATACAGCCCTTGTGTACTATAATACAGCCCTTGTGTACTATAATACAGCCCTTGTGTACTATAATACAGCCCTGTGTACTATAATACAGCCCTTGTGTACTATAATACAGCCCTGTGTACTATAATACAGCCCCTGTGTACTATAATACAGCCCTTGTGTACTATAATACAGCCCTTGTGTACTATAATACAGCCCTTGTGTACTATAATACAGCCCTTGTGTACTATAATACAGCCCTTGTGTACTATAATACAGCCCTTGTGTACTATAATACAGCCCTTGTGTACTATAATACAGCCCTTGTGTACTATAATACAGCCCTTGTGTACTATAATACAGCCCTTGTGTACTATAATACAGCCCTTGTGTACTATAATACAGCCCTTGTGTACTATAATACAGCCCTTGTGTACTATAATACAGCCCTGTGTTTCAGTACATCCTCCCATACACAGAAATGACTGACAGCTGTGATGTTTAAGCTGGAAAGCAGACAATAACTCCTCCTGGAACTCGAAAGGCTCTTTCGTTTCACCTTGCCCCGCCGCTCTCCGCAGGCCTGCCCCCCGTTTCCCAGGGTCCCCCAGGGATTCGGAGCGCTGCAGCAGGACTGTGCTCGCACGCTTTCACCTCAAAGCGCAGGCCAGCTGAGGGTTAGAGCCACGCGGCTGGAACCGTGCCAGGCTTCGCGGTTAAATGTTCAACAGAGCTGCAAACCGAGCTGACTGAGTGCCATAACAAAGTGTTCAGCAGCCTTTCACCCCTAAAAACAATTCCCTTCTGCAGAATTACAAAAACACGATAACTGACAAAACATATTTACAAACACACTATGACCGACAAACAGATTTTCAAAAACAATTACAGGCAACAGATTTGCAGATACACCAACACAATGACCAACACAACAGACTTACAAACTAATGATGACCGACCCAACAGATTTACAAACGCACCACAACCAGCGCGCAGGATATCCTCAAACATGCATCGTGACCGATGTGTGAGAGAGAGGGACAGAAATGGAGAGAGCTGCAGTGAGAGAGAAAGAGGGCGGGGAGGCCAGTGACCGTGCGTAGGGGTACCTGCAGGTGGAGCTCTCGTGGGCGGGTTTGATGCTGGCGGCGCGGTCTCTGCGTACCGGCCCCGCCTCCAGGGTAGGGAGGCCCGTGGCGGAGGTGGTGGTGGTCCAGGTGGAGGAGACCCTGTGCAGAACTCCTGGGGGCAGGTTCCGTCTGAGACGCTGCCCACGCACCCAGGTGTTCCCACAGTCATACACACACACACACACACACACACACAGGCGTTCACACAGTCATACACACACACACACACACACACACACACACACAGGCGTTCCCACAGTCATACACACACACACACACACACACACACATACCCACAAGGGCGTTCCCACAGTCATACACACACACACACACACACAGGCGTTCACACAGTCATATACACACACACACACACACACACACACATACCCACAAGGGCGTTCCCACAGTCATACACACACACACACACACACGGGCGTTCACACAGTCATACACACACACACACACACACCCACACGGGCGTTCCCACAGTCATACACACACATACACACACACACACACACACACACACGGGCGTTCACACAGTCACACACACACACACACACACACACACAGGCGTTCACACAGTCATACACACACACACACACACACACGGGCGTTCCCACAGTCATACACACACATACACACACACACACACACACACACACACACGGGCGTTCACACAGTCATACACACACACACACACACACACACACCCACACGGGCGTTCACACAGTCACACACACACACACACACACACACACACACACGCATACCCATGGGCGTCCACACAGTCATACACACATGCACCCAGGCGTTCACGCAATCACATACATACACACACACACACACAGGCGTTCACACAGTCATACACACACACATGCATATTCGTTACACCACCACCACCATGATAAATACCTCTGCACTCTCGTAGGCATAGTTAAATAGCTATGTGGAGATAGATTGACTAGCGCTAGCTAGTTAGGCTGATTAGCACTAGCATCAGCAGTAATACTTTCTCAGGTGACACACTTCACAAAGCTTGAGTACTTCAGGCTACAACTGGTTCAATCAGAATGCTGACAGTGCATTTTAAGAAGTTTTAACTACAATTAAGTATATACTTATAACTATAGGTGCTTCTCATCACTGTCACTTCTGGAGAATGCTGCCCCCTTCAGGCTCAGCATCTGAACTGCAGTGGACTGAAGGGGGTCGCTGGAGACAAGGCGCAAAACCTCACTACAGTCAATTATGTGTTAGGCTGCAAGCTAGGATTAGCCTCCCCCACAACATTCAGTGTGAAATCCGGCTACAACGCGGCTGAAATGCCCCGAGGGCAGAGTCGTAATGTGTGAGGTGACTCCATTTCCCATCGTGCATCGGGGCTGTCACCTTGGCGATGGCCAGCCTCTCGCCCCTGTCCAGGCCGCCGTCGTCGGAGTCGGAGCAGCCGTAGGTGTCGCCGAAGGAGCCGATGGTGTGGACGCGTGGCCGGTGGAGGGGTTGGAAGCTGAGCTGGGCGCTCAGCAGGTTGCTGACAGCGCGCAGCGAGGTACTGGTGTTCGGGGACAGGGAGGGGTCCGCCAGCAGGTCGCTGATGAGCCCGTGGGCCTCGCCCATCACGGCGATGTCCACCGTCACGCTGGTGCTCAGGGACTGGAGGGGGGGAGAGGGAGAGTATTCGTCCGGACCCGCCACCATTGCTGGAGTTCTGCCCGTTTCGTGTGGTTGTGTCTGTCTGTGCCCATTCGTC
Organism: Synaphobranchus kaupii; assembly: GCA_029718625.1. NCBI lineage: Eukaryota > Metazoa > Chordata > Actinopteri > Anguilliformes > Synaphobranchidae > Synaphobranchus > Synaphobranchus kaupii. Next base: position 15,117,316 of record CM056377.1, on the reverse strand, counting down.
TCTGTGTACTCACACATTCATGTGAGTGTCTGTGTGTGCGCATGTGTTGGTGCATGCATATGTGTGTGTGCCCTACTGAACTCTGAGAAACAGCTGAAAAGAGTCAATTGAATCCATCTTTCACAAGAATGCATCAAAACATAACTTATGGAACTCATGGTATGGTAACTACTGAAACACTCAAGAGTTTCAAACTACACATTGGTAAATCAGGAATGTATGGGCACCAAGCTGTCACAGATGTGCTCAGTGACCTGGAAACAACTCCATCCTGTGTAGGTCAAAGGTCACCTGTTGCATGTGTGAGCGCAGTGTGCTTATGTTAACACACGTAAACCTACCCTTTGCTTATTAATCCCCTTATAAATGTATGACCTCTGACCTGAATGAGAGGCTGGGGGTCACTGATGGTTGAACCTTGAGAGGAAGGTTACGAGATCGCGCACATGCTCAGTGTGCTCCTCAGTGACCCCTGCTCCAGCATGCACACAGTACCCATCTGCCATTGCCCCAGGCCTGGTCCTCCTGCCCAATCATCTGCTCTGTTTGCCACAGCACAGCAGTGGTTCTCAAATTTGGTCCCAGAGGAGCCCTGTGAGTGCTGGTTCTCCTTCCAACCGCGACTGCACCCCCCCAAGTTGTAACAAGCTGTTAATTGTTCTAAATTTGACAATTTCAATGACTGTGGGAGGGTGATTTCTATTTAGAAATAATTACGCCTGCCACGATGAATAAATGTTCCATATTAACAACCCAGTGCACATTTATGGTGTCAGATCAACTAATGGTTTAATTTTCTGTAATGTGCATTATGTTCAATGATGAATTTAGCATGAGACTATGTGTAATAATAATAATAATAATAATAATAAAACATTTTCTTAACTGCACATGTAGAGATTTCTGCTATTACTTCTTAATTTATTAATTAATTAGGATCTTACTTTCTCAGCACCTAGCCATCATAGCATCATGCTGGAAACATCCAAAATTGGCCATCAAGAACTAAGATAACTACCATAAGGGGGGTGTATTCGATCTATCCCACCCAACATTCTCTCCTAAACCTATGGGTAGTCTTTGTATGAATTTATTACTTCGTACACATAATATTTGTATGCAAAATACGTTGGAATTTTCAATAACTGTGCAAACGCGTGATTCCATTCTTCAAAAAACAAGAGAAAAAAAACAACATAATCCTTGCTTATGTTCACATCTCTGAAAGGAGGGACAGATGTCTGATGTTCAGAGTCCTTGGACTGGTTTCTCTCAGGGTCGACCAGTCTCAACATTTTAAGATAAATGTCAGTCCATTTTTCAGTAGGCTCAAGCCCAGATGCCCTTTGGAAAGAGAAGCTACAGATGAAGCCCCGTCTACAAAAGATCACGATTTTGACAAAAATAGCCACTGATTTAATGGCAAAACGCATCCCCGGAAGTTTGGTGGACTTATCTCACATCAGAGCATCGGCCTGGTCAGGCTCATAGCAGCGTAATGTTATGAGCCAGACGAGCGAGGCTAGCCTCTCAGAGCCACTTAGCGTTCATCTCGGCAACCCTGATTCGCCTATCTGTGCGACCCTGTTTTTATCACCAATCCGGCCATTTCACTTAGTTACCCACGCTGCACTGTGTCTGCGGATTGAGCCCAGACTGACAGGATATGTGAATGGATGAATACATTTTTATTTTATGATCTTCACTCCTCTCCGCTAACATGAGATTGTCCTGTGTCTCCTAAGAAGTTGTCTTTGGCCGCTGCAGGTGTCGACACGCGCAAATCACAATGTAACAATGCCACTGAGCAACTTATCTTTGCAACTTTCATCTTCATCCTTTAATCTTTTATAGTTAATTGAACCAAGATGCTGTATTGGTCTTTCTGGGACTGCATTTGAGTGGCTGATTTCCCACTTTTCAAAGAGTTTCACCCTCTTTCAGGTCTTCTGATGGAGTCCCTCAAGGATTGATTTCAGAGCCAATTGTGCTTTCAATTTACATACAGCCACTTGGAGAAATCTCGAACAGGCGCAAGATCTCTTTCCAGTGTTACGCATGTGTAGCGGGTGTAGCTCGGCTAGTTCGCTAGTAAGCACAGTGAGGTGCAGTAAAGCGAAGGCCTTGTAGCAGGTTACCGTGACAACACTCTCTGGCGACGCAACCCTCAGGGTCAAAATAACGACGTTATCCTTAGCTATCGGCGATGTCGTCTTTAGCTGATTGGTAACGCGTTCGCTTACGAGTGAGAGGAGCGGGGTTCAAATCTCACCTTGGACTTCTGAGTAAAAGTAAGCTTCTCTCTTTCTATACGGTTACATTGATGCCTGTTGACCCGGATCAGGATCGAATAAAAAAAGTGGTTGCTGCGGAGTTTCAAATGGAGGAGGAGTCAAAGGGGGGTGAGTGTAGCGGGTGTAGCTCGGCTAGTTCGCTAGTAAGCACAGTGAGGTGCAGTAAAGCGAAGGCCTTGTAGCAGGTTACCGTGACAACACTCTCTGGCGCGTCACGCAACCCTCAGGGTCAAAATAACGACGTTATCCTTAGCTATCGGCGATGTTGTCTTTAGCTGATTGGTAACGCGTTCGCTTGTGAATGAGAGGAGCGGGGTTCAAATCTCACCTTGGACTTCTGAGTAAGAAAAAGCTTCTCTCTTTCTATACGGTTACACATGTGATAAACAGTTGTATCTTTTAATTAATCCTTGTGATTCATATCAAGCCTGTTCATTCTAGGCCCTCTTCTTCCTCATCCAAAATGCAGAAATGCAGAAATGAACTTTTTTAGACCAAGTATAACAATTACCATCATTATCAGCTAAGACAGAATGTCACAATTCAATATTTTTATTTTAGTGACACTGAAAGAGGGATTTTTTTTTTTGGTCAAGGCTGGATATAATACCCTCTTCTGTTGAAATGCAAAAGATCTGTCCTACCTTGAGCAGATCTTTTGCATCAAGTTCATTTCTGCATTTTTCACCTCACCCAGCACATCAACTTCCCCACCCATGCCAAAGGCCATACCCTTGACCTTGTTTGCTCCTCCTCCCTTCCCCTATCCAACCTCCGCCCTCTCCCCTTCCCACTCTCTGACCACCATTGCATCCTTTTCTCTGCCCCTCTCCCCTCACCCCATCACTCCACAAAACGTTCAATCTCCTTCCGTAATATTAAGTTTGTCAACCCACTAATTCTTTCCCAGCTCATTTCCTCTGCCCTCCCCCCTGACTCGGCCCCCCCCTCTTCACCTGACGACTATGCCATCTTACTTGACTCCATCCTCTCTGATTCCCTCAACTCCATGGCCCCCTGGAAAACCATCACTGTTTCTTTCACCACCTCCTCCCCCTGGTACACTTCCGAACTTCGCACTATGAAGCAAACCGGTCGGCAGCTGGAGCGACTCTATAAAAAAACCCACCTTACCGTCCACGCTGAAGCTTACAAACAGCACATCTCCTCCTACCGCGATGCTCTCCTTGCTGCCAAATCTGCTCACTACTCCACTCTCATCAACAGCACAAATCGCAACCCCCGGATCCTCTTTCCACTGTTAAGACACTACTCCAGCCCCCCGACAATAACCCACCCTCCTCCACTGACCTCTGCAACTCCTTTCTCCACTCCTTCAATAATAAAATCTCCCAAATAAATACCTCCCTGACTGCCTCCATCACTAACTCCTTCACCCCCCCTCCCCCGACTTTCACCCTCCCTGATCGCCCACCTACCCCCCCCCTCACTGCCTTTTCCCCTGTTGATTCCTCCCTCATCTCTGACATCATCACCGCCTCCAAGACCACCACCTGCTCCCTCGACCCTCTCCCCACTACCCTAACTAAGACCTGCCTCCCCGTCCTCATCCCCCACCTCACCACCCTTTTTAATCAGTCCCTAGCACTCGGTCATGTTCCCTCGGCCTATAAACTGGCCGCTGTCACTCCCATCCTTAAAAAGCCCTCCCTCGACCCAACCATCCTCACCAACTACCGCCCCATCTCCAACCTACCATTCCTGTCCAAAACCCTAGAACGAATTGTCGCCGCCCAACTTCACTCCCATCTTCAGTCCCACAATCTCTATGAACCCCTTCAGTCTGGTTTCCGCCCCCTCCATAGCACTGAAACTGCTCTTGTCAAAGTCACCAATGATCTCCTCACCTCTGCTGATTCAGGTGCCCTTAACATCCTGCTGCTCCTGGACCTTAGTGCCGCTTTTGACACTGTGGACCACTCCATCCTCCTTCAAAGGCTGGGGCAGCTGGGTGTTGAGGGCACCGCACTTGACTGGTTCACCTCATACCTCTCTGGCAGACAACAATTCATCTCTCTCTCCGGTCACACCTCCTCCCTTTCCCCTGTCACGCAGGGGGTCCCCCAGGGCTCGGTCCTCGGGCCCCTGCTCTTCATCTGTTACCTATTTCCCCTTGGTCACATCATCCGCAAATTTAACATGGACTTTCACTGCTACGCCGACGACACTCAGATTTACATTAGCACAAAATCCACTCAGAACCCACCCCTCACCCACATTAATACCTGCATCTCCACAATTAAAACCTGGCTGACCCATAATTTCCTCAAACTCAACAGTGACAAAACTGAACTCCTACTCATTGGCACCAAATCCACACTTTCAAAGACCGGCCCCATCTCACTCACCATCGATGACTCAACCATCACTCCCTCCCCCCTGGCACGCAACCTTGGTTTCATCCTTGACCCCACCCTCTCCTTTGTCCCCCATGTCAGCTCTGTCATCAAGACCTCATACTTCCACCTCCGCAATATTGCCAGAATCAGACACTGCCTCTCCCCCTCTGCTGCTGAAAACCTCATTCACGCCTTTATCTCCTCCCGCCTTGATTATTGCAACTCCCTTCTTACTGGTATCACCTCCCACTCCCTCCATAGACTCCAAATGGTCCAGAACTCCGCTGCCCGTCTACTCACCCACACCCGGTCCCGTGAACACATCACCCCTGTACTCCAATCTCTTCACTGGCTCCCCATCAAAGAGCGCATTAACTTTAAAGTTCTCCTCCTCACCTTTAAAGCCCTCCACAGCCTTGCCCCCCCCTACCTGACTGACCTCCTCCTCCCCCTCCGCCCCACCCGAACCCTCCGCTCTGCCGCCACCAACACCCTCTTCATACCATTTTCCAAACTCAAAACCTTTGGCGATCGAGCCTTTTCCAGGACTGCACCCCGACTCTGGAACTCACTCCCACAAACCGTCAGAGACTCACCCACACTCCCCATTTTCAAATCCCGGCTAAAAACATTTCTTTTCTCCCAAGCCTACAACCTCCCCTACCCCTAAATGACCCTCCTCCGTTTCTCCTCCCACCCTAACCATCCTCCCCTCTTCTCCTCTCTCTTCTCCTCTCACCCCGTCCACCATGTTATTTTCTGTGAATTTTGTACATGTTTATTTACTGTCCCAGTTGTTTTTTGTTTATTTTGTGTGTTTCCACCAGCCAGTTACTCCACCTTCATCTCATTTGTTACCATCTCTCCTTTTGTCTTGTTGTCTTTTGTGTTTCTGTTCCCCCCCCTCACAAACTCTGTAAGCGACCTTGGGTTCGGAAAGGCGCTATATAAATAAAATGTATTATTAGATGTAAAAAGCAGCTACCAGATTTTTATTAAACACAGGTTTAAGAGCCCATATTACCAACATCCTGCCACCATTTCACTGGCTTATTAAGACAGTAGCTTCACAAACTGACTGCTACTACTCTAGTCATGACACGATGACTTGCATGAGCTCTGTTTGTAACCTAGACCTCTATGTTTGCAGTTTTGTAAGGCGCTCTGGATATGAGCATCTACTAAACACATTAATGTAAAGTGTAATGGGTGGCGTGACGTGTGAGGAAGGAGGAGCCAAACGCAGCAAGGGGATTCATAAAGCCCTTAGGCCACTAAGGCGGGATACCCGCAGATAAGGGAGGAGACAAGACAAGGAACAAACAAACACACCACAGACGCTACTAACCGGCCAACTGTCAAACGCTACGTAGAGCGCAAGGACAGGGATGGGAACAGCCAGACATAATACGCGCCCTGTCTCGGTAACGAGACACAATAAACGGGCGAGTAGCGAAAAGGCACAAATAAATAAACAGTCAACCAATGAAGAATGACAATTTAATAAGGAGGCGAAAGAACAGATATAATGTTCCGTGGCTATTTCCATAAGCTAGAACTAAGTCATGTGCGGAACCTAAAGGAGGGTAAACGCCCGATCTCCCAGGGGGAAGAAACATTTTACAGGCGAGCCGACGGAGAACCGCAGTAGCACCGTCGTCCCATAACCTTACCAGCAAAAATGACCAAGATAGCCACGCCCTAACCTCTCAGACAGGAGATGAAACGAGGCAAAGGAACAGGATTAATGTTCCATGGCGATATAAAAAGGCTAGCAGTCCAATGCATAAAACCAAGAGGGTAAACACCCGATCTCCCAAGAGAGAGAAACATTTTACAGGTGAGCCGACGAAGAACCGTCGTCCCATAACTTTACTATCCACAGACTAACGCAAGCTAGATATAAAACAACCGCCCTAGCCCCTCTCACAAATGGAAAAATGTAACGAGGCGAAATGGAACAGAGCTAACGTTCCGAGGCTATTAAAAACACGCAGTCAAACACAAGCACGTCCACAGCATCGCCCAAGCTCCACATAAGGAGACAACACACCCGGAGAACGAAACAGAACAGTTCACAACAATCGTCTCGCAGGCAAAAAGGCGAACAGGACAGCTGCAACAAAGATCTACGCAAACATAATAGCACGACAGCCTCAATAAGAATAATAACCCTGACTCACAACCAAGGGGAACGTAGTCCACGAGAAGGAGACTAAACAGGGAAAAACGTACCAAGGCTACTTACTGGCTAACAGTAACACGGAATTGAGTAGAAGCTAAAACGCCAGGTCTCAATAAGAAAACCAATCAAAAGGCGAAACAAATGGACCAGAGAAACTGCTACTATATACTTCTACGAGCTCATAAACTAAGTAGAAGCGAAAACGCCAGAATCCCCTATGGGAAGACATGCGCCGAAGGGCAATCAGAACTAAAGTTCCCAACCGAATAGCCCAAATCTCCATACACGGAGATTAAGCACAACAACGCGAAATAGAGCAGAGATTTTACGGTCCCAAACTTCTACGAGGTAATCAACTACCTAGCCAGCAAGAAATAAGCCCTGTCTCTAAAGTAGTGATGTTACGGATGATACCGAAGCTCCGAGCTGTGTGTCGAGTACGTAGGGCAGTTTCTACAGAAGCCTCGCACCGAAGCTTGTATCACTTTCAGAGAAGCACGTGATCGATGACAAACGAGGCCTCGGGTGCTGTAGAACCATGTGATCGGTTTGTATTGCGTTTTGGACGGAATTAGGGGTTTTGAATTGTAGATATAAAGGAGCGATACCCCCTTATTTCGAGGGTTGTTGCGGAGAGTTTATTATTATTGCTATTGAAAGTTTTTGGAGTATTTTATTTATTTGTTTTGTACAGTTTTGTCATTTTTGTACAAAAATAGGCTAATGGAACCTGCATGGAAGCGAAAATCTTCTACTGCTTGGGAATATTTTGACCCGATATCTCCAAATAAGGCAGGCCTAAGTGGCGTAGATATAAAAACACACTGAAACGCTATTCGAACACTGGGCTAGCAATCGACTGTGCATGTAGTTCGTTGGTTGTTATTTTAACGTAACTACAGCAGATTATTACGATTTGTTTAATATTATTATGATTTGATTGTTATTTCTTATTCTTTCTTATTATCATTATCACCTGCATTCCTTCTCAAATGGCATATTATTTAATTTTGAAGGTAAAGTGCTTGCTGTGCCTAAAGGAGCTGGCTTACAGCAATAATACCTCGTCCAGGCATTATCGGGCAATGCATGAAAATGCATCTGCCAATGAGCAAGAAACCAGCGGAGGTTATTTATTTATTTATTTGACTTTTTAATAGCAGTTATGGTTGCTCTATCATAATCATACTGACATACACGTTGATAAAAATACATTTGCATATTGTTATTTTGCCATAGGTTCCAGAAAGCAAGAACTTGATGAGGCTGTTAATAAAAACCTCCCTTTTCAGTCACAAAAGCATCTTCCCTTTCACTGCCCATACTGAAGCACATTCACTTTCACTGCCTGGTTACAGAAGCACTCCCAGTCCCAGACCAGAAACACTTTTACTGCTCAATAGAACCCCACACAAATGTTGTCCCCCTTTATATCAATCTTCCTGTTTTTTTCATTTTGAAAGTTAATATAATATTATTACATATATTATTTTATAGGCTAATATAGCCTATCTTAGTATAAAACAAATCTAGCCTAATGACAGTTACAAATATAAATTATGAGTATGTTAGTATGTGTATCGCCTGAGCGGGGTTTTGAACTGGTATTTTCTCTTACAGAAATGGCTCTGAAGTCCGACGCGTTACCAGTGAGCTAAAGGGTCGCTTGTTGCTAGTTCGTTATTTTGAACCTGGGGTGGAATTTGTAATGATTTCGTTACTCTAAATTACTTTTACCAGCAGGTGTCACTAGTGTACACTGTTGAATGAGGCTTCGAGTAATGAATCTATTTGCGATACAATTGGCTGCAAAGCCTCAGTGCTTCAGCAAGCCTCATTTCGCCATCACTACTCTAAAGAGACGCTAACAATGGGCGAATAGCCAAAACGGTACGAAAATACACAGCCAACAATAACACCACAGTACATACAATTAACAATCAATGTCGAAGCCCCGAACGAAGGAAACGGTAGGCTTATATACCTCTCTCCAGGTGACTAAGCACAGGTGTGGGGGCTTAACAGCAGCTCCGCAATCTAAGCAGGGCGGAGCAAGCATCCACCCAATGAACAGCGCCCTCGCGTGGCCACCAAGGAGAACGACCGCATAGGGAAAAAGGGTTAAAACCATGACAGGACCCCCCCTTCTAAGGGGCGACCCCCGGCGACCCCAGAAATAAAACCATGCGGAAGTTCCAAAAGAGAGAAATACCCGACAAAATACATACAAAATTTTATTTTATTTTATTTATTTTTTTCTTGGAAGGGAAGGGAGGGTGGGACTAAGGGTGAGGGGGGTGTGGAACTAACAAGTGCCCGGCTAAAGCACCCTGGGGAAAGTAAACAGCACCCTGGTGCCTGGCTACCTAACCAACCTTACTACGCCTAACCTATTCTTCTTGAGGCGTGCCGGGCAAGAGGCGACTTTAAATGCATTAACTCAAGGACCTTGGCCTATGAACTAAGACCAAAGCCCTTGAAAGCATACCCCTGACAGGGATAAATCCCCACCCGGGATTACCTCGAAAATAAAAAAGGCAAAATAATAAAGTAGCAGGCCGCAGGAAAACCCAACAAGGTCAACTGGCCCACTCGGCGCCTAACTACCAGGGTAGCTGAAAAACAAAAAAAAACCCAAGGGGATACTCACTAAAACCAAGACACAAACCACAAACAGTAACCATTAAAACCCCTCTTAATAAAAAAGAATTCCCCTAAAAAAGCCGCTGGCCCCAATAATGGCTTCGACATTCTGTAATGGGTGGCGTGACGTGTGAGGAAGGAGGAGCCAAACGCAGCAAGGGGATTCATAAAGCCCTTAGGCCCACTAAGGCGGGATACCCGCAGATAAGGGAGGAGACAAGACAAGGAACAACAAACACACCACAGACGCTACTAACCGGCTAACTGTCAAACGCTACGTAGAGCGCAAGGACAGGGATGGGAACAGCCAGACATAATACGCGCCCTGTCTCGGTAACGAGACACAATAAACGGGCGAGTAGCGAAAAGGCACAAATAAATAAACAGTCAACCAATGAAGAATGACAATTTAATAAGGAGGCGAAAGAACAGATATAATGTTCCGTGGCTATTTCCATAAGCTAGAACTAAGTCATGTGCGGAACCTAAAGGAGGGTAAACGCCCGATCTCCCAGGGGGAAGAAACATTTTACAGGCGAGCCGACGGAGAACCGCAGTAGCACCGTCGTCCCATAACCTTACCAGCAAAAATGACCAAGCTTAAAACATAGCCACGCCCTAACCTCTCAGACAGGAGAGACGCTAACAATGGGCGAATAGCCAAAACGGTACGAAAATACACAGCCAACAATAACACCACAGTACATACAATTAACAATCAATGTCGAAGCCCCGAACGAAGGAAACGGTAGGCTTATATACCTCTCTCCAGGTGACTAAGCACAGGTGTGGGGGCTTTAACAGCAGCTCCGCAATCTAAGCAGGGCGGAGCAAGCATCCACCCAATGAACAGCGCCCTCGCGTGGCCACCAAGGAGAACGACCGCATAGGGAAAAAGGGTTAAAACCATGACAGTAAAGACGTAACAGAAAAACGAGAGGAAATTCCTCTTCAGGTTACCCCAGGATTGAAGCAACCCTATACTTCCACTCTCTCTTATTCAGACAGGGCATATGGTTCAGAGGAGAGGAGATATCATTTTCAACGAACGCCCCTAGGCATGCCGGTGTTCCAGAAACGAAAAAATAAACATCCCTGCAAACGGTTTTCCTTTAGGCTCGCAACTTAAAGGGTATGGCACGATCTTTAGCAAAACCATGTAGCTAGGCTAACAACCCCGCTAACATGTGCATGCTGGCAATTATGGCCGAATCCTGAACAGCATTCAATGAATCCTGGATGGTGAGCAAGTACATTAAGGCTGTGGGACTTAAACCACAGTGATGAGGGACTCTGCCTCTTTGTAGGTAAAGGAGTTATTTCCCAGTAACACACTGTGTTAAAAAAAACATTTACTCAATACCCAGGACAAGCTGTACATTCCAATGGGTCTTTGAAAAGACGTTTACAAGACTCTACTGACAGGACCCAGAAGCCTACCACAGAAAAACCTTACAATATATGACAGCATGCCAGTGTGAGGCAGGCAATCAATCAATCAAGGCTTACCTGCGGTGACAGCAGACTTTGCAGTATAACGTCCACAGGACCCTTTAACCGTTAAAATGAACAGCGCCATCACAGCCCAGAGCCATGGCGGTGTGACCACTTCAGGAGGGCGGAGAGATTGAGGATGGAAGGACACGCCCGATTTTTGGAAGGGGGCGGGGCATCAACTGAACACGGTTCTCTTCCGAGATGCTGGCGACAGACAACCGAAACGCACTGGCTCTCTGGTAACACGTGTGCAGTCTTCTGGGCGTGGGCGTGGGCGTGACTTCACGCACGGAAACAAACCGTAACTGCCTCCACTCGGGGCTATGCGACTCAGATCGGAGCAGAAATGCGGCAGATTTCTTTTTGAGATTTTGCGAGATTGTGATTTTGTATGACTGCTGGTTAAATCAGGCAGACTGTGTGTAATTTTGACTGACTGCAGGTTAAATCAGACAGACTGTGTGTTATTTTTTTACTGACTGCAGGTTAAATCAGGCAGACTGTGTGTGATTTCGTATGACTGCACAGGACAGATTTTGTGCGATCACGTCTCACTGACCTGGGACATCCGAGTGCCCCTCTTGTGGTCCAGTTCAGACTGGTACAGCATCTGTGAACAAAACAAACAGGGGAAAATACGAAAGATTAATGGTAAAAACATCAATAATAATATTCTCAATATTATTAATAACCTTCCACACAAGTCTGAAATCCAACAATAACAAGCCTCTTGACTCATAACACTGCCGCAAGGCTGAAATTAACCAGCTGCCTCAGAAACATATCCACACTTCTCCAGGGAGAGGAGAAATATCAGACTCTCAAATACTTGCAGATTTTATTGTCTATTTGTACGTTTGTGTTCAACAGTGCTAGCTCAATATTCTCTCTCACCGCCAGTGTTAGCTTATGTTGTTCTCGGCAGAGATTAAAAACATAATGGAAATTTAATATTCTGAAAATACATTGAAGCAAAATTATGTTAAGATATTGCAACATTTTACAATATGTGGGCAAAAACTGAAATTATTGCTGCCATCATATATTGCAAATGCAAATATTTTTAAATACACCATTGTGAAATGTTTTTATCATTATGTTTTCAAAATATTCCACATATTCCCAATACATTGCAGTATACTCTGTTTCGGTAAAGACAACCACACAGAGCCGAATACTGTGTCCTCTCTTATGAAGGGCCAGCAAATTAGCCTCTGGCCACTGCAATATCCCTCTAGCCTGAGACACAGTGAGCTTTCCACAGAGCTTTAAATTGTGACCAACTACAACACAGCGCTTCTCATCTCAGACTTCCTACAACAGCCTCTGAATTCACTATGGAGTGACTAAGAGCATCTGACGAGCAAGTAATCACTAAACAATAAAAAAAACGTATAAAAATCCACACAATTCCTGAACACAAAACAAGGGGTATCATACCACCACTACAAGCTCAAGCTTGAACTCCAGTTCACATCTCAGTGTTTGTTCTTGATGCAAAGTCGTGCCGACATCATACTGAAGCCAGTACTTACAACTGGTAAACAGATTAAGAAACGTTGTGAAAATGTTGTGCAGTGGCAGCAGAAGATTGCTGACGCCTGCAGCATTTTTCCCCTCTGTGGAAAGGAAATTATCATGTCATGCATATTTTAAGGGCCATGTCCTCTGTGTTGCCAGTATGGCGTGTGTCAAGATGGCATCTCTCGTCAGCATGCAGGAAAGAATCACTGCTTTTGTGTTCAGCCTGTATCTGGGACTGCTGAAATGTGGCACATCCTCCTTCCTCAGTATGTCCTACTTATAACACGGGCAGGTGTGATGATAACGTCTCCAGCCTCACACAGGTACAAGACTTCCAGGGACACCTGGGGTGGGGGGTGGGAGGATGGAGCCAGGCTGATGGACAGTTTGTGGTCAAGACTGGCTGCTTCACCAGAAGGTTGCAGGTTCCAGTCCAGCACTGCTCTTATGCCCTTGAGAAAGGTCATTAAGCATAAACTTACAGATGATAAGTACAGACGTCATCCAGCATATGGGAAAGTGGATGAAATGCAGAGGTTCTCTCCCTAGGCTGCTCTTGCAAAAAACTTCCAGCCAATTCTGCCTCACAGATATAACCCCTTCTCTGTTTAATTGAATGGCTGAGAGTGCTTTTCATAGATAACACAGAAAACTGCACCAGAGAGCAACATTGAGATGCAGCACTTCCTTGTTTCCTGCAGAGGGAGACTATTTCTCAAGGCAAGAGCAAATGAGCAGTGCTCGGCTACAGCAGAGCCCAGCAGTATAAGGCACTGGAGCGAACACCTGAAATGGCTAACGAAGACCGGCCTGAACAATGCATCTTTTTGGGCTGAACCGTTGACCGTGAACTTGCGCGGCGATTCAGCCCAAAAAGACCGTCAAGGGAACGGGCTGCAATCACAAAAGGGTTAGTTACATTAGTGCTGGAAGGCTGGCTGTCAGTGAGGAGAAACTTCAGAGTGCGCTCTCGCATACCTATATACAGAGAGGCTATCTTCCCTGGTCTTCACACTGGAACTGAGATTAATAACTTCCTCATAAAGGGAGCGGGTGAGGCTCCGAGAAGCCTGTACGGGAGCGAGGGAAACGGGGTGCTGTAAACCGCTGACTCGTCCGAATGAATCAAAATCTGTCCACGGTGAGTCAGTAAATCACTGATAGCGCATTTGGAGTTTATGAAGCCCGTCGCTAACAGCCCGTCAGCTTCCACAGACCAAGAAGCAGCGTTTTGCCAGTCTTACACTGCACCGCTCGGCAGCGGATAAGTATCCTTTAATGGCTGGAGGTGCAATGCATATTACGCACTTATGTAATGAGAAACATCTACTGTGAGCTGACAATGGGGGAATCACCCGCTGCATTTGATTGCTAAGCCTTTGTGCAGACGTTATCCCAGTAAAGAGTACAGTTATCTTCAAATGCGCTGCAAGGCCACAAAATAAATCAAATCCATTCAGGGATGTAGAGCAGGAGACTTTTACAACACCAATCATGTTTTACTGAAGAGGACTAACACAGCCTCTGTACTGGCCAGTTCCAAAACATTTCAGAACATTTCAGAAAGATTTATGACAACGTGTCCACTTCTGGATAGGGGTTGTTGTTGACATATACTCTAGTTTTAACACCATACTGGGTGTTATATTTCACATACATAACAAAAGTCATTAAATGAAAAAAAAAATGAACGCATTCACATTATTGCCTACGTGTTGCCTGAAAAGTCTGGAAAAAAAGTAGCGCTTTAAAATTAAACAATATCATTCTAAACTGTGAACTCATTTTGATCCTTTAGACCAGTGGTTCCCAACCCTGGTCCTGGGGACCCCCTGTGTGTGCTGGTTTTCGTTCCAACCACAATTGCAATACCAGAATTTTAACAAGCTGTTAATTTTTCTTAATTAGGTGTTTTTAATGTTTAGAGGGATTATTTACGTTCTTAAGCCACATTATGTTAGTAATAGCTATGCATGCCATGAAGACTAAAAGTCCAAGATTCACATTGTGTTGTATTGTAAACAATTAAAAGGAGGTAAAAAATGTTTTAACTGATCAAATTAAAGACTGAGGTGAATCAATAGGCTCATAATTAGTGAAATTGTGGACACATGGCCAATAAAACTAACCATTTGGTAAATAATGAAGAATTCAAAGACAAAGCAAATGATAACGAGCCAAACCTGCATTGTGTTAAGGAAAAAATTATGAAGGTACTTAAACTTGCGTTCAATTACCTAATTAGGAGCCTAATCACCTGAGTTGTTACTTCTTCTTTGTAATTGTTTGCAATATAACACAATGAGCATAATGAACATGGGTTTTTTTTTCTTCATGGCATGCATAGCTATTGCTAACATAATGTGGCTTAAGAGAGTAAAGAGTTTAAAGTGTTCTCTCTATACAATAAAAACACCTAATTAAGAAAAAATAACAGCTTGTTAAAATTCTGGGATTGCAATTGTGGTTGGAACGAAAACCAGCATACACAGGGGGTCCCCAGGACCAGGGTTGGGAACCACTGCTTTAGACTATACGGCTTTGCACTGTAGAAGACGGAATGAGACAAACTGTGATTCGGTAAGTGGCAGCACATTTAATTTCTAGTAATATGACAAGAGCCGTAAATAATGAAATACGAGGCTATGATCAGAAATTAATACCCCGTCACTAGAGGGGGCCTGAATGGCCACATTTAAAGGTTTTCATCATTTTCCTAACTCCCGCAGAAGGATTATTAATTTATGGATTTTATTACTCATAAAATCATGCAAGGGCCTCCCATCAAAATATGCAATATGCAGAGAAATTTACAACCCTTTACAAGACTGGTCTTTCCTTAAAACAACAGAAGTAAAATAAAATACTGATTTAATTTATTTAGAGAAAGTGCAGATATGTATATGGTGTGATGTGTGGGTAAAGGAACAGTTTAAAGTTAAAAGGCCCTCTATGAGATTTGTGAACTTTGGCCATGATTTCTGCCTGCAGCATGCGGTGAAAATCTAGTCAGGTCCTGTCACCGGGTCCGGTACGGTAGCCACTGTGGCTCCTTTGGCGTAATTTAATAAATATACAGGTGTGATGGGGTGGACTTGACAGCATAAGTATGAGAGCATGCGGTTGCTTTCTGTGGTTAGTCTTCAAAAAAAAAAAAAAAAAAAAACTTTTTCAAAGAGGGCAAAATGGCTGTGAACTGATCCTAGTTATTATTCCAGCTGGCGTTCCCGAGGGGCTCGCGAGACAGGAGAGCGCTGGCTAAGAGGTGGACCCCGACACGGGGTCAGAGTCCACACGGGGGGGGGGGGGCCCTGCTGGGGGACGAGCTCCAGGAGCTCCGGGTCCATAATGGCAGCTGGCTCTTAGAGCTTGGCTGTTCCCCAAGGACTACGGCGCCCTCCAAAACCCATTAGGACACAATAGCCCATTCATGCCTCCTCTGGTGGTTGGAGCTGGGCACCGTTTAAACAGACGGAGGGAAAGAAAAGTGGCCGTTCATTTGCTGGCTGGGAGGTGAAAAGACGGTTCAGAGGGGCGAGCTGACAACGTGAAAGCCGCGGTCGCCGTCGTGTCTGCGGTTGTTGTTTTTGTTGACACTGTGGCGTTGTAGCGGTTGTAGTTCTTACAGATGCTGCTGCTGGTGCTGTTGTGTCTATACTTGTTTGTGTTGTTGTTGCCAATACCGCCTGTGCTGCTGTTGTTGTGGTTTCTGTGGCTAATTCTGTCGTTGTTGTTCGTTACATCAGTGGCATTAAATATTTGCTTATTTCCAATGCTAGAAATGCACCATTAAAATGTATCAGTTCGTCACCTGTAAAATTAATCTTCAAGATTAATCTTGTGCAACAGAGACCTTCACCGTGCTAAATTTGTACTAAACATGAATGTATTTGGTCTTAAACCAAAGACAGCATCTCTAAAACTAACCAATGGTAAACAGTTAAAAGCAGAGAAGTTTGCTGATCGTTCCCTATGAGCTACAGTCACCATGTCTCTTCCCCCATGACAAAACCAGCCTCCGACTCCCACTAGAGGGCCTGCCCTTGGTGTTGTAAATCGACTGGCTACTCCCTGGACCTGAATTCACACGGCTCGAGTCTCACGCATAAGGGACCATCTCTCATGCTTTCCTGCTCAGCCCTTACAGACACCTGAAATTTAAACATGGGTGTTTCCCCCTCAAATTCATGCTAACCTCCTGAAGGGTGTTGGTCTCAGTTATGAAAAGCGCATCATCTGAGGACAACTGAGAGACGTTGGCTAATTTCAAATGTGCAACTGAAATACTTTCACATGTTCATGAAAGAATCTGTTATGTGACGACAGGAAAGATAACGCTCCGTTACGTTAGGAAAATGTTACATTAGGCTACAAAGCAGTGTCATTTTCCACCATCCTTTTGTCTTCTCTGCTTCCTTAGACATTCTGATCTTCCTTCCAATCAGAAATGGAAGCTACTCAGATGTCAAAGGAGGCAGAGTGGAAGTGTTCTTCAGATTAGAAAGAAAGAAGCAGAATTCAGGATTCAGCTGCCCTCATGAACAAACAAAGCCGAGTTCAACGGAATGCCGACCAAAATGGCGTACCATGAGCTCACCCTTGCTGAGGAATATTTCTAGTTTTCCACTGGCTGCCATGATATGAGCGCTGAGAACTACACATTCCTGACTGCCTGTTGCCATCTTACTAACTCAAACAAAAGACCTTACTTTTGTTAGACCTTGACATTGGTGTTACTGGTCCCACATAAACGTTTTATGATGCCAGAAGTCTGGTTAGTGTAGTATTTCTTTTGGGGTAACACACTGTGAAGAGGGCTTTTCATGGCATGCAAACGGGCCCATAAATTCCTCAACACACAACCTACGAGGAAATTCGGCACTCAAAAGGGAATGTGCCACTCACAAGAACAACAACTTTTTCCAATGTAAAACCGAGGGCTCTCAATAAAGGCCATCTGCAAATGCAAATATAGAATTTTCCATGAGGTAATACGAAGGGGGAGGGGTGGAAGGGGGTACAAACGGTTTGTGGGGGTGCAGGACCCCAGTGAACACAATTTGAAAAAAAGGTGCAGGGTTCTTCTATCCCTGTTCTACATAAGGAGTAATGCTCAGACAAACTAATGTATGGAGGAAAAATATGGGCTCCAACCAAAGAAATAAACACGTACAGAAATCTAATAAACAGCATTACAGAATAAACCACACCCCTCCTCTAGGTACACAGCCTTGTGTAGCATGTTGGGCTTCATTCTGAGGGGAGATCGGCTTAGAAATCAATTCACACTTTACTGGTCACTTGACTGGAGTGTCAAATTCCTCTTAGATTTTCTGGCAAAAAAAAGTCCAAGTGTGTGGATGTGAAACCCAGGTGCTTTGTTGGACATACTGCATGTATGTACTGTACTGGGCACATGCCATACAACCCTGGGTTCACTGGGTTTTGTAGTCCCCGGTTGCTTTGAAGTCTTCCTCTTGCTTTGTAAAATTTAAATACTAGATGAGGAAAACAGAGAAAACCTCCAGAAAGGTGTCACAGGGAGCAGGTCCTTATGGGAAACATACGTAGTTCCAGAGGCATATCCAAGGTAGCAAGGACATTTATGGGGGAAATGCCTCCAAAGTCAGAAGTTGGGGCTTCTGCGGAAAAAACTTCTCAAGCAACATTGCAGGGAGCAGGGGTTTATGGGAGATATACCTCCAAAATGCAAAATGCCATCGCGGGGAGTAGGGGCTTTTCCCTAGCAGTATCACAGGCAGCAGTGGTTTATGGGAGACATGAGCAATTCAGTAACTCTAAAGTGAGATAACAGGGAGTAAGGGATTATGGGAAAAATACTTCCAGAACGACATGAAGTGGAGCAGAAGCTTAATGGGAATGGAGGGACAGACAGCATTATCTTTGGCGGCAGGCGGGGAAGCCCCTGGATCCGGCTGAAGCTCAGCGCGTCAGAGGAATCCTTTCGGACGCCGTGGGCCTCCGACGCGGAATGGAGCGTAGCACAAACAACGGTCGCCAAGGGATACGGGGCTGTCAGCCTCTTAACGAAGCCTCCCAAATTACATGAGCCGCACATTCCTCTTATCTCCTCGGAAAACGGGAGCCCGAGACTGAGCGAACGGCCAGCGGGAATATTTAGCTACTGCCTCATTATGACAGGGAAACGCTAAGCCGAATACGGAAACACACTTCCGTGTCTCATTAAAAATTTAATATTCTCCGGGGGCAAAAACCACATCTAAGGAGGATTATGACAGATATTAGACCCAGACACATTAACCTCACAATGAACACTAATGAACATGAACTGGAGTAGCTCAGGTGATTGTCATTATATGTTTTACATTTTTCAGGTTCAGGTTAAATATCCTTCTCAGGGATACAGCAGATGGGATTTGAACCTGTAACCTCTGGCATAAAAGCCCACCTCCTTAAGCATTAAACTACACCACTGTTCTGGGCTGCTGTGTTTTTGACTGTGTATGAGAGTGTGTGTGAGAGTGTGTGTGTGTACAGTACGTATGTGAGAGAGTGAGAGCAATGTTGCATTTGTGTGTGATTGTGTGTGCGTGAGTGCATACGTGCGATTGTGTGTGCGTGAGTGCATGTCCATCTGGAATCAGTCTGAAAGGTTTGTACCCAGTAGCCCTGCGTGCTCTGCGCTGCCCGATAGAAGCACAGCGAGGTCTCCTTCCACAGACCAACACCTTCAACACACTGTTCGCGTGACCCCAGGCAAATATTTACACACACCCAGGACTACTTCCCCTTTCCTGCAGTCAGAGTCCATAAAGTACTTCAGCTTTCTGAAAGAGGTCGACCAGGTCTTTGTTAAGTAAGTGTTTTCCCCGGTTTAATTAAACCAAAACTTTATATTTTAGCCAATCTTCCGCCATCACAATTTTAATAGTCAGAAAAACAAGGGAGCAAAAGACGAGCACGAATCAAACCGCCACAAGCAGCTACCCGCCACCAGCAGCTACCGCCACAAGCTGCTACCGCTACCAGCGGCTACCGCCACCAGTAGCTGCTTAAACTTGTGACCCAAATCCAGAGACAAAGAGCCACTTTGAGGAGTTGGTACCAGTGTTTACACAAATAGAGCAGCTTCCCCCGATCCCTCTTCTGACCTGTGGAACTTTGAATACATGTTAAGTCCTCTTCATATTACAATACACATTTTAAAGTTCATTGTATTTTTGGTCAGAGACTTGAAAGTACATTGCAGAGGCCTTCCTAAGTCATAAGAAAAAGTCTGCTACACCTATGAATAGTATCAAAGGCATGTCTACCTTCTACCTGTCTTACTGACCTGTAGCATGCAAAGGATTAAATGTCCATTCAATTTCATTGGTTCTGCTTCTTTGAGCCCAATTCAATGCAACTGCTGGAATGTATTTAAGTTTCAAATTTCCCTTGTGTAATTGAAAATGATCCCCACAATGCTCATCCTGCATCATTCTAGGAGACCCCAAAGCACGGAAGGCCAATGAACAACAAGAGCAAACAGAATGCAGGCACTGATTGGAGTTAATGAGCCTGGGGCGTAACCGAGTGTTACCTGCGGTGGGGGACTGAAAAGACGAGAGATTGGACGGCCCTCTTCAGTAAATTTGGGCCCAGACCACACCCTCACCACACCCCCTCTACTGCATGCCCCACCCCGTCCATGAGTTGCACAAGCTCCTCCTTTATATGCCACGCACTCGCTGACTGGATGAAAATCACAGGTCATCTTCTCTTGTTTCCATGGCAACTGTTTGTGACCCGTGACCTCCAAAAATCACTCCCCTCCCGCCCTCTGTTTCCACGCATTTGGTGGCGGTAAGTAACATCAAATCAGATTATGGTTGTGTAGACCAAAACAAACCCATCACTATTTACGGGGGAATTTCTCATTTTCTAGGGGTTGGGGGTGGGGGAGACGGCACAAAAGAATTTTCCGAATTTACGTCCGGCGCTGGTCTCCTTGCAAAACGGCTGCCCTTCGGTGTCCGGGGAAGCTATTTGTTGTTTATACTGCAGCTCCCTCCGAGAAGGTTCTGGAATTGGAACTGAGATCAGCTCGATAAATCTGACATTCCTGGTCCTGTCAGCGCCCCCCCCCCCCCTGCTCCCCCCCTCCCTCCCTCCCCAGTGAAACATACACCACAAATCAGGCCATAATGACCCCCCCACCCCCCACCCCCCGTGTTGTGAAACTGAACAGCAGATGGAAACAATCACACTGGAGACCTCAGACCATTCAGCAAAGCTGGCCTTGTAAAATTTCATGGCAATAACACGATTATATTTGTTTTCTTTTTTCAATTTAGTTTTTTTTTTTTTTTACCGTCCACATTTCAGCTGACCTGGACAGTATAAATTGCTGGAGACAAAAACTACGGCCCGAATATACTGCAGCAGTGACGGTGCACCGCCGATAGCTGATAGCTGTTGGCGTTAAAATGAATCCGCAGCGACGATAAACTCCCTAATTAGCCTTCTGAGCGTTTTGCGCCGCTCGTAAACGAGGAAACGGCTTCAGCCAGCGCTTTTCGGACAATAAAGCCTTTGTTTCTCATCGGGCTCGATACAGAGCTGGTATTGTGGTGCCTTCTGTTGACAGGAAGGTGTGACATGCAAGCGATAATCACTTCCACACGTCCACAGTTCAGAGCAGCTCTTCATGTACGTATACAGTGAAACGGCCTTGCTCGTGCACAGCTGAAGTGAACCGCGAGCCGTCTCAAAAATCCAAAAAATGTCAACACTTGCGATTAGACAGAAGCCTGTGCCAGCCAGGGAGGCCCCCAAAAAAACACACAAGTCCCAATAAAGAAGGGTCCGAGTTCCCCCCATCCCCCGATGGCCGTAAAGCTGCCCGGCTAACCCCCCTCCCCCTCAGGCCCGCGTTCCAGGCCGCCGGCCTCGCTGGGAACAGCTGAACCGTGCGTGAACTTCCGGTGGTGTGCCGCTGTTCCCACGAGAGCCGCGTTCTGAAAGTCCCATTGGCGGAGTGGCCTGCGGCCCGGTGGGAGCTCGGACGGCTCTGCCGTCGCCAGCGAACGCTCGCTGAACGGCTGTCCTGTTGACGAGTCGTCTTCGGAACTGTTCTTAAAAAAAAACTACAAAAACACTGAACTAAAAAAACTCAAACCCAACGTCTTCAAAGGGCCTAAAAAAACTCAAACCCAACGTCTTCAAAGGGCCTTCAAAGAATCCTCAAAGGGACCCACTCTGCACCGTTACACACACTTTCCTCTGTTTTCCCCTGAGACACAAAAAAACCCCTGTCTCAGTGGAAAACAGAGGAAAGTGTGTGTAACGGTGCAGAGTGGGTCCCTTTGAGGACTCTTTGAAGGCCCTTTGAAGACGTTGGGTTTGAGTAGGGTGGGAGAGAAAGATGACAGACAGATGTGGGACACAGGTGAGGGAAGAGATGAACTCTTATCGTGGTGGAAACAATACCAGTTGAGATGTAATGAGTTCCCTCTCTGTGCAGCTGTTAAGCATATTGAGTGTGCTATAGTGCTGTAGTACGTACAGGCAACAGCCAGGCCTGGGCTTCACCAGGTTAGCTCATCCACTCAGGGGACCTGGGCCCGCTGTTTTTGAGTCTATACTGATCGGGCCATCTGAGGTGTGTTTTCATATTCAAAAATTTCACACTGACGAGGCGCTTATGTGAACTTCAGTTTGAGAGAGAACGAAAGAAAAGAGGGGGATGAGTATACGTATATATAGACTTATCTTGCAAACCCAGCAAATATGTAAAGATTGCAAAAGTGACCACAAAACCATCTGAAAAATATGTACAATAATGAAAATAATAACACAATCATAGAAACACTTTAATCTCGGTTACACCAACATATCCCCTCCCCCTCATCGGTCATATGACAAACGGAACACCTACTTGCCATTTTTCATTGGTTTCATGTGGTGTCACTTCCTGTGTTCGCTACCATCTGAGGTGCCATGTTACACTGTATAGAGGCTTGAATGCACGTATTTGGAATGCACGTCTAGCCATGCTAGACATTAAGATGGCAGATGTGGAGGGATGTGCTTGGAAAAGCAGAGCAGAGGGACCTACAAGCAGAGGGAGAGACGGTGGAGGAGATGGAGGGAGGGATAGGGAGAGGGAGGCAGAGGGAAACAGCTGACCGGTGAAGAGCTGTTTCATCAGGGTGGGAGGGGCTTCTGGGTCTGGGTGAAGAAGAAAAAAAAAAAAGCACATCCTGTGGCTGCTGGGTCGCCATGGCGCCCGGCGAGTGATGTTGAGCAGATGTCAGGAGGTGGCCCGCTCACGCCCGCAGGGCAGCCTCGGGTGAGTGGAGCAGGGCCTGGATGGCGTCCGGGGGTCGGCTGTCAGAGAGCGTGGGCAAGCAGCAAAGCGCTGGACTAGAGCTCTCTTCAAAAAAAAAGACTTAAAAACAACACTGACATTCACCGGAAATCAACGTCTGTCCTTAAAGGTTAAGGTAAAAAAAAAGATTGAAAAGGTAAAGTTTCATATTTACAACCCACTATATGAGTGTGAAAAAAATTAAGACATTTTCAAATTGAACGTGACAAACTGTTAGGGAAAAATAATCTATTCGTGATTCTATTCCTAACTTAAAACTTTGGACAAACGTTGATCGACAGGCATTCTCAAGACGAAAGGTGCTATATAAATCCATTCTGTATCAGTTAGCCAGGACATAACACCAATACTTTTGCCTTCTGTAATAAATGGCAGAAATGAAGGTGTGGCCAGTATGTCAGTATGGATTCTCCTGCTCATTTCAGCATTTTAGGCTCTTGTGCACTATAGTTTCCCTGTATCATTAGAGAAAAAGATAACAAAAACAAAAACATATCTGACATTGAAAATGAATATATAGACCTTTGATATGGGAGGCATTATTATCTCATGTTAATGTGCACATAATATAATTATGCAACTATACTGTATAAATAAAAAAAACTTTGACTTAATTTCAACCTCTGCCCCGGCATTTCTAAAACTTGGAAAATTGGGACACAAAAACACGGGCAGTGAGATGGCATCATCATCCTCCATGATGGACGCTTTACGGGAAATTTATGGAAAACAAAACCAGGGACAAAAGACAACATTGCAGTCTGCTTTCCAGCTAGCACTAACACGCGATACAGGCAACAGCCTTTAAGAGATGGACGGCTCCATGCAACAGCAGCAACATTAGTGGGAGTTTACCCCTCTTCAGATCATTAGAACTGGAACGCCCATTCCTAATGGCTTCTAATTAAGCGAGTTCAGTGCGCTAATGGTCTCAACTCGTGCTATAATCCCCTTTCAAGTTCACTGCATTTGGCCCTAATAAGTCACTGTTCTCTTCACTTCCTGTGGAAAAAGAGGGGGCGGGGGTACACCGCTTGAAAAGGAGCCGGTAGACATGAATGGTGGCCTGGAGAGGACGGGCGGGCGGACGGACGGAGGGAGGTCTGAGAACAGAACCACGGCGCGGACGTTCAAACGAGCCCTGCAATTTTTCATCCGCCCCTTCCTACGTCCCCAGATAAGGGTCTCAGAAAACAGCCTGCGATGAGTATGCCCGGCAATTAGGGCGCCCCCGACCAAAGGGAGCGACGGCACTTACGTCAGCCGAGACGCAATTGGGCCACGGGGGTCGTGCGGCACTTGTGATTGAATTGCATCGTGGCAACTGTGCCGTTGGGTCGTGTTGTTTGAGCCGCCTTCAAGATGCTGATGCAAACGGTAGAGAACAAAAAAAAAAAAAAACTCTCGGTGAGAAAGAAAAATTTCAGCTATTATTATTGCGAATGTTTTGGTCTTTTTGCTCTGCAGCTCAGCGAGGGGGATCTGTCTCAGGGTTTGCTATTTGTATCTTTTATTCGTTTATTTATAATCTGATACTTCCTGATTTAAAAAAGAAAAGGCCGCTCAGTTCAGACAGCGAACAGGCCATTAGCAAACCCAGAGTTCGCTGACCCCAGTATTCTGCAGGACGAACAGCGCGACAACGGCTTGTGCATTTTATGCCCTTCTGTTCCTGACGCGAGTCTTAAATATTAGGTCCACCCCAACACACACACACACACACACCTTAGGCATGCATGTGCGCACACACACACACACCACCCAGGCACACACACACACACACATAGATAGATGCAAAGGAACATGCACAAAGACACAAACAAACACAAGCGCTGGTGTCCCTGTGCAGTGGGGCCTATTAGAGGCCTATTCTATTCACCACAAACTGCACCAGGGACCGTAATATACCACTCATTCATCTTCGGCAAAAGAGGGCCTCACTTCACCGCAAAGCAGTGTGAGTATGCGCGCGCAAGCATGTGCGTGTGCACACCTCATAGAAATTCTGAAAAACACAATATTCTCTGCTCCAGGTTTGAACAGATGCTCTGGAAATGGACTCTTCCAGATGGCCAGTTCCTTGCACGGCTGCCAAAGAAACGCCCTCTCTGTGCCCCTAAACGCCCCCGTGACTACATATACAAGTCTCCATGAGCTCCACTCCAGACATGCTTCCATGAGAGCGGCAGGAGGTCCACCATCCAACAGCCCTTCCCATCATCCTTCAGTATGACACCTGGCCCACCATGGTGAAGAACGTAAAGACCTTCTCTTTCCTCTGTATAACAAAGCCATTCTGTCTTAACCCCATAGGGAACATAGGACCTTGGAAAGGCGTTGTGTTCTTTTGGCTTATTCGGCTTGTTCTCGGTTTGGTGGGGAGAAATCATAGGTTGATTCATGAGGTGTAGCTTCTCCAGATTCCTTTGTCTTGTTCTGCTTCATTACTGACAAACTAGTAAAAACACACACACACACACACACACACACACACACACACACACACACACACACACACACATGCATGCAAGCACGGACACATACACACACACACACTGCACATCACAGCAAGCAGTACTGACAGATGCACAAATGCATCAAAAACCATCAACACTCACATCCACAAGCAGAAAGAACAAGCCGACAATCCAGAAAGAATTGTTGTACATTATGACAGAACTCAGAATGAAGACAAAATATAATTCCCTAGAGAGTTATTTGTATTTCATTTGCATAGTATTTCTTCCACACTATTGACATGAATGAATGAAGCACCAGAGAGCACGTCCCTGGTGTTCTTGTCCCACACAGTGAACTCAGTAGAGGCTGCAGTCCCTGTTCTGTAATCTGGGATCCAGCTTCCCGGGGGAAGAGTTTATATGTGACACCTGGATGCGTCACACCCCCCCCCCCCCCCCCTCCCCCCTCCCATTTGTGTCAGGTTGCTTTCCAATCAGATGGTAAAGGTGAGCGTGTCTTCCTGATGTGTATATCACACGCTGTGTTTCATTTCTGCCCAGGGTATATTAGGTTGTGTGTTGTCAGAGAGAATGACCTAGAGGGACAAAATCTTTCCATAGGTTCTAGCCTACATGTGAGGGAATTTAATTTTGCACATTAGCACTAAGAGTATGACTGCAGTTGTGTTTTAACTATGTGAACAAGATATGCTATGCTGTTTTTTTTGTTGTTTTTTTACAGTTCCCCAGATGCATATCTTAGGCAGCTCGCTAAATTAACTGCCTGAGAGCTATGAGGGCAACGTTCCAAAATCAAAGGTCCACAAACGGAGGAAAATGGAGTATTTAAGATGACGTAAAAGAAAGACACAATTTCTCAATAAATTTACGTGACGCAACCCAAGCAGGATGTAGTACTACTTAACTGGGTACGGACTCCACAGGTTCAAAGCTGGAAGAGTTGATTGCATTTCTGATAAGAAAGCTCACACTTGTTACTCAGCATTTACTCTAATTGATCAATGAAGGTTTTTTTTATACCAGTTAACTCACCTCACCTGCTCCTGTCACGATGACGTGTGTAAGCGTAAGTCATTGTGACAGGTAGCCGTTGGTAACCATGACACGCACAGACATGCACGTGACACACGGTATCTCTCCATGCGGGCCCACGACTCCATTAGGGGCCCTACCTGTGAAACATGACCATTGTTAGCAGGCAAGTCCTCTTACGCGCCAAATAGTCAATGAGCTCACAACACCGGCATCCCATCGTACCAAACAGGCAAGGGAATGTGGGTAATAACTGCAAATGGGGGGTTTGCCCAGCTCTAACTGTAGCCCGGTGTTAATTTATCACATGCTGATGAAGGCTTCCCTAAAACACATTCGCTCTCTGTGACCGTTGCTTCGAACAAGAACTCGAGACTACACAAGGACTGTGTGAGCGCAGACTGGTGGGTGTACTTGAAATCAGCCTCTTGGGTCGAGCTCTTTTTCTGTGACCCGTCCCACCTCAGACACCTTAAGAGAGAGAGGGAAACTTTAACATCACTTCACCACATCACTTCAGGATGATCGGTTGTTGCGAATCAGATGAATGGAAGGTGAAACAGTGCCGAACGAGCAGAACGACATCTCTGATTATTTTTATTGATTATAACCTTGTAACATTTTGAGAAGCTATTTGTTTTTTTTCATGGGCTTCCTTCCTAATCTGATCCTTACACACATTCACACACACTATTTTATTTGATTACATATCGCATTCCGTGTACTGAACTGTTATTTTCAGTTTTGTTTTGGTGTTCATCTGTAATTATCTCATGCTTGGTAAATGGCATTTGGATACATGCACGTACTAAATGGCACAATACCATTAATAACTAAATGCTTTGGGGTCATCTGCCACAGCGTATTGGAGACAGGCCCCCTGCTTTCCCACTATCCCTTGCACCTCTTTCTTTTGCAAAGGGAGGAGAGGCTCGCCCAGCTCAGAGGTGAATCTAACAGACTTTCAAAATGGCTGCTGACCCTGGCCATCAACAGCAGGGTTTCTCCCAGTTTGTGGGAAAAGCCAGGCTCACTTGCCTAGCAACACAACACCAGTGTGCCATTCTCCTGGAGGAAAAAAACAACTAGACGTTACATGTTACACGGCACATGCTACACGCGATGGTTATGTAACAAGAAACCTTGTTGGGAGATCAGTTTTGCCAGAAGGGGAATAAGACCTTTGATACATTGTGTTTGTGAAACCCAAAGCCACCCCCCCGCCAGCTCAAATCCATCACCACAGCCACTTCCTCATGACAACCTTCAAACAGCATCGCCCTTATAAACAGTCGTTAACATACCGCTAAATTAACTTCAACAGAAGACACACCTTCCCTGTTACAGGCAGCGCAGCATAAAGGTATCTGAAGGTTTAACACACTGGACAAAAATTCGGCCGGCCTCAAGTCTCTCAGCGACCATGCATGAAACGTGAATGCAATAAATTTCCTTGCTTTTGTTTGTGCAATAGTCCAGATACTGTCTCATGCTGTCTTCAAATGGGAGCCATAAAAAGGCCATCCTTCATCATTTAGCAAGTCCGTCTAAAGTACGCATGCGGCCTGAAGATTCTGGGCATGCAAAGGCAGGCAAGGGTTTGTTTTATAGTGCATCGTGGGGAATTTACATCTCCAACTGCTTTTTCCAAAAGCTACTTAAAATGTCCGTAGGTGAGTACTATCTGTAGTGCACTTGATACTTTGGCAAAGACAAGGCAGAACAATA
Source organism: Synaphobranchus kaupii (assembly GCA_029718625.1). NCBI lineage: Eukaryota > Metazoa > Chordata > Actinopteri > Anguilliformes > Synaphobranchidae > Synaphobranchus > Synaphobranchus kaupii. Next base: position 15,089,219 of record CM056377.1, on the reverse strand, counting down.
AAAAGTGAGAATAAAACTTTAGCCTTAACGTGCATCTCGTGCAAGAGTCGTTTTGAAGGAATGGTGCACATAAAAATATGGACAGTCAATATTCAACACACACACACACACACACACACACACACACACACACACACACACACACACACACACACACACACACACACACACACACACACACACACACACACACACACACACACACACACACACACACACACACACACACACACACACACACACTCTTTCCCTTTCTCTCTCTCTCACACACCTCTTAATGGCCTGCCCAGACGTGACATGAGCACAGCCAATATCCAATGTTAAAATACATTTTGCATCAAAATTTTATATACTGTGGTGCCGGGGAGGGGGTTGGGGTGCCGCCCTCTGTTGGACGACACCCTCATGACACCCAGGCAGAGAAACCAGCTGCTGCCTGTTGAAATTAGCGCAGCTGGACGCTATCGGGATGATTGGCCTGCCTTGGTTCCCAGGCTAAGGGGAGAGACTGGTCTGATTTAACCTCCAAGAAGAGAGATGGTTTGGCTTTTACGTTTTGTGCTGTATCCTTTGTTTCAGTTTGGCGAGTTTTCGTTAAATTAATGATGCAGAGTACATCCCCAGCCCTGCATCACAATATATATTTTTTGAATTTTCCCTATATATATATATATATATATATATATATATATATATAAAAACAGGTCTCTGAACTTTAAAGACACTGTGCAATCAAAAACAAATTTAATTGCAAAATTTTACATGAACGAATACGATGATATACGGTCCATTTTTTCAGTTGTCATTTTTTTCAATCCGGAAAGCAGAAAGCACTACAGGAGGATTTGGTAATAGTTATTTGGAGATCATGTTTCTTGTGTAACATGGTGAATTACATTTTAACCAATCAGTGGTGCACCTGTTTAGTGAGCAGCCAATCAGAAGTGAACTTGACTATCCATACAGAAGGGGGGTGGCATGTCAGATCTCCAGCTGTTGTGTATAGAAATTAAATGTACTTTAGATCAAAAGGGATGTGTATGTATTACCATCCTGCATACAGATTTGAATTAATTTTGAACACTATAAATGCAAGACAAAAAATTATTGCAGCGGGTCTTTACACCACCTGAATCCTGAATCCACCCACACCACCTAAATCCTGAATCCATCCACACCTCCTGAATCCTGAATCCACCCACACCACCTGAATCCTGAATCCATCCACACCACCTGAATCCACCCACCCCACCTGAATCCTGAATCCACCCACACCACCTGAATCCACCCGCACCACCTGAATCCTGAATCCACCCACACCTCCTGAATCCTGAATCCACCCACCCCACCTGAATCCTGAATCCACCCACTACACCTGAATCCTGAATCCACCCACTACACCTGAATCCTGAATCCACCCACACCACCTGAATCCTGAATCCACCCACACCACCTGAATCCTGAATCCACCCACTACACCTGAATCCACCCACCCCACCTGAATCCTGAATCCACCCACTACACCTGAATCCTGAATCCACCCACTACACCTGAATCCTGAATCCACCCACACCACCTGAATCCTGAATCCACCCACACCACCTGAATCCTGAATCCACCCACTACACCTGAATCCACCCGCACCTCCTGAATCCACCCACTACACCTGAATCCACCCATACCACCTGAATCCACCCACACCACCTGAATCCTGAATCCACCCACCCCACCTGAATCCTGAATCCACCCACACCTCCTGAATCCTGAATCCACCCACACCACCTAAATCCTGAATCCACCCACACCACCTGAATCCTGAATCCACCCACACCTCCTGAATCCTGAATCCACCCACACCACCTAAATCCTGAATCCACCCACACCTCCTGAATCCTGAATCCACCCACACCACCTGAATCCTGAATCCATCCACACCACCTGAATCCTGAATCCACCCACACCACCTGAATCCTGAATCCACCCACACCAACTGAATCCTGAATCCACCCACACCACCTGAATCCTGAATCCACCCACACCACCTGAATCCTGAATCCACCCACACCACCTGAATCCTGAATCCACCTGCACCACCTGAATGCAAAGACCAGGCCCTCTGCCTTCTGAACAATCTACAGAAGAAAACAATCTAGAGTGTCCTCTGGAGCGGCCCTGTGCCCCACTCACACATTATGGCCCAACGAACACCAACAGAAGCAGCTCTCCTAATGAAATGAGCCTGGAACAGCTGAGTGTGTGTGTGTGTGTGTGTGTGTCTGTTTGTGTGTGTGTGTGTGTGTGTGTGTGTGTGTGTGTGTGTGTGTGTGTGTGCGCGCCTCGCTTCCTCAGCACCACGGCCCTGGGCCGAAAAAGACTCTTACGCTCTGATCTCACCCATCTGACTGCCATATACAAAATAACACACACACACACACACACACACTCTCTCTCTCTCTCTCTTTCTCTCTTCCACACACACTCTCTCTCACACACACACACTCTCTCTCTCTCTCTCTCTCACACACACATACACACGCACACTCTCCCTCTCTCTCTCACACACACACTCTCTCTCTCTCACACACACACACACACACACACACACACATGTGCTTTCTCTCTCATACACACCCTCTCTCACACACACATACACACACACTCCCTCTCTCTCACACACACACACGCATACTCTCAGACGTCACATTCCTGGAACCATATCGCCGCCTCACACCCCTCAATCTGTCTCCCAGATAAACAATAAAGAGGTTGTTTAATTCACCGTGTTTTTACTGCTGACAGACGAGAGTAAATAACGGCAGGAGTGAGGAAGGTAGATAGAAAGAGAGAAGTAGCGAGGGAGTGAGGGAGCTCGCGGCAGAGCGACACCGCGTCCGCTCCCAAACTCTGAGGGGCAGAACTTTGGCCCTCTCTGTAACTCAGATCAGAACTCTGAGCCGGAGACACCACTCCCATCTCCCGTTTATCGCACGAGACTTGCTGCTGCGCTACCCCAGTGTCAGACATTTATTATGCTCCAAACTCAAAACAAAAACACATACCAACAGCTGCAGTCGGCTTTTATTCAGCTGCTTTTCAAAAAACTTCAGAGACCTTATAATTTCCACCCTAAAGAAAAGGGACAAAACAAATTCAGCTCTTGCTTGGCTCCCAACAATTTAGAGACGACGCTTATTCAACAAAAAATAAAACAAAAAATAAGCCCATAAACACATGACTCGCTTCACATCAAAATCTCGGAACGCCACCACTGGCCAATTTATTTTCAACAAACGTCATTTCAGTGCTGGAAGAGAGCCAAAATAAAATGGTTATAAACACACAGAATATAAATCACCATGGATATGAATATGATGCAATTTAGCAAGCGTGAGAATGAAACAAGATGCTTTGAAATTCATAAAATATGAAAGAAGTGGATTCTGTGAATACAAACAATAACCAGTCCTCGTACGTACTATTTTTTTAAAATTCAATGGCCCTTTTCTTGCTTTTTCGTATTTTATTTGGAACGTAGATCCGGTAGGTAGGCAATGTTCTTGTGCCAGAAACAGCGCTAATGCGCCTATGCCTCAGAAACCACTCATTGGTCCAAATTTCCACAGAAGCAAACGTTCCTAGTACTAGTAGATATCTATGGTCCAACCTGCCAACATTTTGGTATTATTTTCTGGTAGCTTGCTAACAACATTGAATAAAATAGTACTTTATAAATAATTTTAATTAAACGAAAAATAAATACGTACGAGGACTCGTAATTTTTTGTATTGACAGAATCCGCTTCTTTCCCGGTCGTATACATGCTAGAAGTGGCATTTTGAGACCGTTTTAGCTGCCCCATAGAAGTGAATGGAGAGCGACAAATACCCTATTCTGGATTATCACCCGAGGGGAGCACAGAGCAACTAATGAACATATTTCCCCACTATTTGGACTCATATCATGTCCAGGTAACTACACAACCCAAAGTTCTACCAAAGTCCAGTTGTGCTTTAATAATCCACGGAAAATGACATTTCTGGATGGTTGAACTGAATGGATCAGATCAGGCATGAGGACTCAGACAGTACCCACTGTGTTACATTGGTAGTTACGGTATCTCACTGTTGAGAAGAGCAGTGCTCTATGAGCTCACAGCCCATGACCACTCTTTGGATAAGATCTATGGGCATGTCAGCGGGGACCGCTCCGTGTTTTGGCATCCGCTCGTGTGTGATGACAGAGGGAAGGGATTGGGGGGGGGGGGGGGGGGGGGGGGGGGGGGTGTTGCGCTTTAGAGAGGACCGTTCCGTCTGCTAAATATTTACAGTCCCGCAGCGGGGGCCTGTCAAACAGGCCTGTCTTCACACGCACCCAGGAATTCAGAAGGACTAACAGGCATTTCCATTAAGTCTGGTCCCTATTTACATCCATCCTCTGCTACTTCAAACAGTACTGCACACAGAACTACACTTAACTACAGCTTAATTTACACAGAACTGTACGTACATCTCCCTAAGTAACACAGACCTGTACTTACGTACCTACACCTTAATTTACACAGACCTGCACTTACCTACACCTTAATTTACACAGAACTGTACTTACATCCCCCTAATTTACACAGACCCGCACTTACCTACACCTTAATTTACACAGAACTGCACTTACCCACACCTTAATTTACACAGAACTGCACTTACATCCCCCTAATTTACACAAACCCGCACTTATCTATACCTTAATTTACATAGAACTGTACTTACATCCCCCTAATTTACACAGACCCGAACTTACCTACACCTTATTTACACAGAACTGTACGTATCCCCCTAATTTACACAGACCCGCACTTACATCCCCCTAATTTACACAGACCCGCACTTACCTACACCTTAATTTACACAGAACTGTACTTACATCCCCCTAATTTACACAGACCTGCACTTACATATCCCCAAACTTACACAGACCAGCACTTATCTACACCTTACTTTACAAAGACCTGCTCTTACATCCCCCTAATTTATACAGACCCACACTTACATATCCCCAAATTTACACAGACCAGCACTTATATACAAAACTTATTTTACAAATACCTGCACTTACATCCCCCTAATTTACACGGACATGCACCTACATGTACCTCACTTACACAGAACTGCACTTAAATTCCCCTGTACACATCCACATTAATTTACACAAAACTGCACTGTGGGGGACAACTGCCTGGTTTCCTCTGGTGCCCCCGTCCCCCATGTCCCCCATGTCCGCCGCCACAGACTCGGCGACCAGCTGTATCACACCCGGGCAGGGCTGACTTTGGGCCTCCAGGCCGTGCGCCGCCGGTAAGAGCAGAAACGACCTCGCGTAAGAGGGGAGAAGATTACTACGGCACTCCCGCTGGCTGCTGCACTGCTACAGAGTTTCCTCCCGATTATTTCCGATGGGGGCTCTCTGTAATGGGCGGGGCGGGTCAGCTTGAGGATGGGGTTTCCTCATTCTGCAGCAGGTTTTGAGATGGGGGAGGTGCGCGGGGTGGCCCTGGGGAGCAGGACCTGAGACGCTGCTACAGAACCCGCCCGCAAATTTACCTCCAAGCTATAACACTTTTCTGATGAATTCGGTCCTGATCATTTGATAGTTATCAAGCCCATAGGATAACAGTAACAATAACTGCCTACTATTTTCAAGCATAGCAACAATCACCGCCACCACACAGCATATCAGATTTCTTGTCACTTTTTTCCCCCTTAAATTCGTAAACAACTCTTTTTTTATTTATTTAATCATAGCTGATGCAGCAGTGAATAACGATAATTGTGACATCAATAATTATTGTTATGTTTTAGTATCCAGCCCTATACCATGAGCATGTATATATCATCGATGATACAGTATATTACATATAAAGTCAGAATAAGATCAATACATACTGTACTGACTAAGAATAAGATACAAAAACCTCTTTGCCAAGACAGAAATACAGTATATTCTCTGGAGCAGATACTCAGTCCACAGCTGGACAGAATACACTTCTCATCACAGACTCGGTGTCCTTCAGCAAATGCACATAACTGACAACAGCATAGTGCATGCTGACAATACAAAGAGCTGGGAAAACATACGGAAAGGCTCTGTCACACTCAACGTTTGAAATGTTAAAAGTGTTTGAGGCGAAAGGCACTAATCTTCTTGGCAATTCCACGCAAAAGAGAACACGGTGACCTAAATTTTGAAATCACAGTGGCGCATCAAATTTGTCAAAACAAAAACTAAATGTCTGCATTTTCAGGACATGAAGACTGAAAAATCATTTAAACCACTACACACTGCAATACATTATGGGCTAAATAATGAAACATAAGAAAAGAGCTACCAGAGAAAGTATTTAATGATTTTTCCTATATATTTACCCAACCATATACAAGCTCAAGTACAGACCTAGAGCAATAAATAGAAATTCTTGAATGTTGATTTGCGTGGTAAAAATGTACACATATTACTAAAATATGTTTCAAATTTGAGGGAAGATTACAGTGAAATTCAGGTTTAGGTAGACCTATGTGAGTAGAAATTGTTAACATGAAAAATTATAACAAAAAATGACTCCACCAATATTGAATATTAAACCTATAATATACTGGTTGCAAGCCTAGCCTCCTTACCACTCTGCCCCTATGGATTGATGACACAACTGAAGCTCTGTCATGTGACCCTTGCCTTTACTGTGTCACTATTGTCCTGAATGTCCAGGCTATAGAGACAACACAGCCCAACAGCACAGCACAGCACAGCCAACAGCACCATTCTCGCCGAGCAGAGAAGGATTGTGGTCTCGGATGTGTTTGTACTTGGGGTCACTCATGTAAGTGGGTCCTTCCTTATCCAGTTTATTTCTTTGTTTCAAAAAGAAGCGTTTGCCTGACCTTTGGCACAGTGCATGAAAACAAAAGCAAGGCTTTTTGCAGAAGCACAACTGTCCTGCCCCATAAGGACATCTGAGCCTCTATCGTGAAGGTTTTCAGAGAGCGCTGTTTCAGAGACCCCCCCCCCCCCCACATCCGAGAGGTTGTGAAGTCATTGCAAAAGCGTTCTAGCAATGTTGCGAAAACCACGGCCGGAGCAGGCGCTCATGGGAAGCGTCCCTGCGGACTGATTGACGTCACTGAGAGAACGAGTTCTCTCAACCCGCCTAATTGACAGCACACTCAGTCCACCTCCATGAGCAGAGACAATGTGTGTTCACCACAGCATGAGCACAAAATGAGACAAAAACAGGATGTCAGATTTAAAGATTCATCAAGTATAATGCGATTGTTGTGAACTCTTCTTTCCCCCTGTAGAGAATAACCCCGAACTTGGAAGCAAGACATTTTGCAAGTGCCATCCTTATTACGCAACACTAAAGTGCCTGAGTGTGTGTGTGTGTGTTGTGCATGTTTTTTGAGACATACTTATCCCTGCTTCACATGTCCTGTTGCAAAACAACGTTTATTAAAACAGTCAGGAGTTTGGATTGTTCGGTGTTGAGCGCTGAGCAACGCTGGCTCTCCCCTGGAATGATGGCGGGAGACGGCCACAGCTGAAACGCATCCCGTAATCCCCACGCGGCTGTGCAGTGCAGTGGGTCCAAAGGCCTCGGGTTCAGTTTGCGGTCCTGAGCCGGTACCAGAGAGCCAAAGGGGGTCTGGTCTTTGTTATGCCAGAGCTCTTTAGCCAGCGAGTCAAATCCCCGTCTTTGCTCATTATGCATAACTGACTGCGGGGGTGGAACCCAACCCTTGCATTAGAGTACTGTTGTGCTGAACATTGTCTTTATCTACAGACTTCATTAAGGCTCCTTATTTTAGGCTGGGGTTAAGGGTTTCATTTCTGTATTTGGTCTGAGCACAGTGAGCATGTTTGGGTGCGTACATTTAGGTCTACCTAAACCTGAAATTAATATTAACCCTAGCTGCAGACAGACCTCCAGCCCCAGCCTGTGACCTGAGGCCTTCATACACAGCTTCAGCCTGTGGCCTGAGGCCTTCATATACAGCTTCAACCTGTGACCTGAAGCCTTCATACTGTTACACAGTTTCAGCCTGTGGCCTGAGGCCTACAAAGAGAGTTCCAGCCCCAGATTGTGGCCTGAGTCCTTCATACACAGCCCCAACCTATGACCTGAGGCCTTGATACACAGCTCCAGCCTGTGACCTGAGGCCTTCATACTGTAACACAGCTTCAGCCTGTGGCCTGAGGCCTACAGAGAGAGCTCCAGCACCAGATTGTGGCCTGAGGCCTTCATACACAGCCCCAGCCTGTGGCCTTCATATACAGCTTCAGCCTGTGACCTGAAGCCTTCATACTGTTACATAGCTTCAGCCTGTGGTCTGAGGCCTTCATACACAGCCCCAGCCTGTGACCTGAGGCCTTCGTACACAGCTTCAGTCTGTGACCTGAGGCCTTCATACACTGCTTCAGCCTGTGACCTGAGGCCTACAGAGAGAGCTCCAGCTTCAGCCCGTGGCCTGAGGCCTTCACACACAGCCCCAGCCCGTGGCCTGAGGCCTATAGAGAAAGCACCAGGGATGAAAGCAATTACAAACTCAATTAAACAAGGCAAAGCTGCTGGGTGGCGACTGTGGCTGGCAACCCTGCAGAGCGACTCACAATTGGCACTCAGAGATTGAAGGGGTTCAGTCAGCTAGGATGGCAGATTCTCATCATCCACCAGCGACCCCTGCTGGTCAGTCGGGATAGTCAAGTAAAAAACTTTGAGGTGAAGAGCCAGTGGCTAACGACCACTTTGAGAGTGGCGGCTGTTTCCATTCTGGCAGGAGCAAAGTTTTCACTGAACCCGTCCCAAAACCGCAGCCTCGGCCTTGTCCCAAAAATCACATCCCACATGACGGCTCCCACTTAAACACAGCCACTGTGAGGGGTGACAGCTGGTACCCCTCCCAAATACCAGGCGATGTGTGTACACTTGCTCAGCACAAAAGATCCTCTGAACATAGCGGTTTTAAAAAAAACAACAACAACAGTATTTCAAAATCATTTTACAAAAACTATTTTTAAATGATAGCAGTGATTTACTTCAGATATCACTTGACTTGGGAAATAAAGCTCACTTCAAGCTGGGATAATATTTGTGCTGGTGCCCCCCCCCTCTCCCGTACTCTGTGAGGGAGTGATTCTTTGGTCGAAGGGATGAGAGGGGGAGCCGTCACTCAGCCTGCCTGCACAGACGACTCTGCCTACTGGCTGTGGGCTCCTCCCACACGCAGATCAAATTCAAATACAATATCCTCTCTGGAAACATCCTGTGATACAGGCTGATGGCAAGGTTAGCAATATGATACAAAAACACTCTTACAAAACACAGCCTCCATGAATACAATGAAAAGTCATTAGGCTGTGGTTTCATAAGTAGTCACAGAAGACATTGTCCCATGAAGCCAAGTTCTCTCCAGTTCCTGAGCTTATGCTGCTGTTGTGGTGATTTACAGTGGTTCCTGTCTATCTCAGAGGGTCCACAGAGTATGGGCAGTACAGAGCCATTACCCAGAGAAACACGGCTTAACAAAATCAAGAGAAAACCGCCACCGGGCACCAGGAAGTCTCAACCATCACAAGAAGACTTTAAAGGACGTTAAATCTGAGGGTTTTAAAGAACCATTCAGAGCCAGATGTAAATCTCTTATGCAAGCTCTCAGTCCCAAAGCTGCACTGGGAGGGTGAGGTTTCATGGACTGTCGTAATGGGTGGAGCCACAGTGAGCTGTCTATCGTCGTCTGAACCAATGAAAAGCGGCGGCTGACATCACACACTTTGGAGGAGAGTGAGCGTTCGATGGCGGAGGTTGCTGTTGTGAGCACTGGTGAACACGTCTGGGAAGTCAAAATTGGAACAAAAAGGAGAAAAGGCATTTTTTTTAAAACACAGAAAAATACAACGATTGGTCCAAATCAATGAGTGCTTGACAGCATATGTTGCGGTGTCTATTTTTGGTTCATGAACAAGTGACATTGTATCACATCAAGTAAGAGAGATTGATATAACCTGGCATGATCTGAGAGGCAGAATGATGTCATTCATGTGCATTCTTACATAAGATTTACATTTATCTGCATTGGAGCTCCAGACTGGCCCGCAAACCTTACATTTCAATATTGTTTTTTATATGCGTTTCTTTAATGCCTGCTACATACATTCATTCTTATTGTTTCTCCTTAGATGTGCAATTAATATATCGTATCATCACAGCATTTAATGCATCTTGTCACGATAGCATTTAATGCAGTACTGAAAAAGATAATTAGCCATATAAGTTACAAATAAGACTAATAATACCACATATGACTGAAAATGGAACAGTTCAAGTCCCTCAAAGCAAAGCAGATTTCCATCTGCTCCTGTACCTCTGTATTATGACATTTGGAAATGGAGAAATCATTTTAACATAAGAGCTGGTTATGAATGGACCTCTAAAGCAACGGGTATAACAGCCAATCACATCTGGACAAGGCAAGAGAAGAAACACACGCAGAATATGAATGCTGATAATTATCCTGCAATGGCGTTTAGTCAAAATACTGTCGTTTTTTTTTTTCACGCAGCACAAGATCTTCTAATTTCTTCGGCTGGCTGACGTCAATGAACAGAAGGGGTGATAGTTTTATCTCAAAACTGGGTCAATGCAGTATGTTTTGAGGAAAAAAAACTGCCAATTTCTGCTTACAGCTTATCAGCGGACACCATTTCTGCGAGCTCTGGCCAATCTTTCTCTGAAAAGCCACCAGTGGTGCGAGCTAATTCAATGCTAATTAAATGCTAATTCCATTGAAGACAGTCAGTTCTGTCTTTTTTTGGGAATCCATCTTGTGTTTTAGTGGATCTCTTAGACATTTATTTATTGGGCAAGCACACAGACATATACACGTATATATTCTGCAGTTCACAAGTGACAGGAGATGGGGTTTAGCCATTAAAATAACTAGTTCAACCAAACAAGACTAATTTCCTAACTTTTCATTAATATGCTGTGTTCAAGACTGAATCAGTTGTTCAAAAGGGACTTCTAGGTAAGCAACTGGGTGAATGGACTGGATAGGCCTATTGGTGTGATACTGGCATTTGGGTTTTAATGGTATTTAGCTTTAAATAAATTTAAAAAATCAGGGATGGGACATGTACCACTCACATAAAAATAGTCTATGGATTACAGTGTTATTAAGGTTGTGCCTCACTGGAAACTCTGGAAACTCTGTAAAATACTGGAAAACACATTCCAGAACATGACCCTCTCGATAAAAATCCATAACACGCACCTCTTTGTGACATTCCTGAGCACACATCCCTCTCCATAACACTCCGGAAACATACATTCCTCTCTGTGACATTCTGAGACAAAAGCCCCTCTCCCAGAGATTTCAGAAATACATGTCCCTGTCTGTGATATCCAGGAGCGCACCCCTCTCAGTGTAACAATCCGGAAAACACATCCCTTTCGGCAACATTCCAGACCCCCCACACCCATTTCTGTGACATTCCGGAACACGCAACCTTCTCGGTAACATTCCGGAACGCGTATACCTATGCGACATTCAAGGCACATGTCCCTCTCTGAACCATTCCCGGAACACACCCCTCTCCAGAACATATGCCCCTCTCGGTGACAATCTGGAACAAAAGCCCCTCCCTGGAACATCATGGTATGCATGTCCTCTCTCTGTGACATTCTGCAACACGCACATTCTGAGGCATGTTATGCTCGGAAAAAAAGATTCTCATCCCATTTACACCCTGTAAACTGTAAAAGTCTCCTGAACATCAGCCATACAGATCGTCCGTCCTGATACCAGACTATCTTCATTTCACCATTCTGTTGCAGGCAATTCATATCGATAGACGATATAATCCAATGGGTAATGTTACAAATTTATGAATGGGGTTGACGCGTTTCTCCAGAGCATGAAATTGTACGTGTCTGCCACTAGAGGGAGCACGTTCGGAAGAATATTTGGCAGATGCATCTGAATTGAAACAGACTGCCAGTGATCGCAATGGTTCAATCACTCCAGATGGAAGGAAAATAACACGGGCCAAAGACAATATGTATATATATATATATATATATATATATATATATATATATATATATATATATATATATATATATATATATATATATATAGTTCTTTTAGTTATAGATCACAATACTGTACTTTTAAGTAGGCCTACATTCTGACATACTGTCAGTCATAAATGTTGGCTGACTTGTACATCTTAACAGACTGTTGTCTGTTTCATGCAAGATATGTTGCATACAAATACCAGAGAATGTGTCAGTCGCCATATTTTCATCCTTCCAGTTGTCTTTTAATAATACTACAACATTTCAATGAATTGCAGAACATACTTAATCAAATGTGAGTTCAATCACGCTATGTTTGTGTATTTTAATGGACCGGTAGACAGATATGTTGGGTAAAGTGTAAATGGCAATAATATTTTGCCCCACATGCTCAGTGTAAGAGAGCGTGAGATAAGAGAGAATGTGAGATAAAACGCAAGTGTTTATTACTTCATTTACCAACCCTAAAATGCGTCTGCGTTTTAAACAGCCAAACAGACATTGCGAACTCTGAACCTTTAATGCCCATGAAAATCACAATGAAAGCTTTGATCAAGCAGAAAATGAGTTTTCTGTTGAACTGGTCACCGTGGTGGCTTCTTTCACAAAGGGAAGCAATAAATCCACTTGGATGGACTTGCCAGTAAGTTGGTGACTATGGTCACTTGGCACACTAATTGAACAATTTCTAGAGAGAAACAGAGCCTGAGTGAATACTCACTATTTATACTTTATAGATAGTCCAACACTTTGTATAAATATATGGAAAAGTCAAATATGAAACACAGTGAAAACATATATAAAGCAAATAGGCTATAGGCCTACAAACATAACTAAATATAAAATAAAGTAAAAATAAAATGTAAAAATAACGCTAATTATCAATGTTGGAAGCATTTGAATTGTCTTTAAAAATTTGAATTACCACAGAAAAACAAGTGTAGCCTATACTCAATATATTTAAGTCGGAAAATCAAGCAATCCCAGTTAGACATTAATAAAATAAACAACCATATCATTGTGCACCACAAGGAATCAAACTTGGAATAATGCAAAATATTATAATTAAATAAGGGAACAAAGCAACCCGCCACAAATATAAATCCAAAGTTAATCCATCGTTAAATTTAATTTGTTATAAAGGTTTTAAATATTATAGTACAGTTGAAAATGGAAACCACGCATAGTCTCCACCCCAGTTCAAATCTAAACCACAAACAAGTCTGGTTGGGGTTTCCGTTTTCAGGGATAAAACTGTAGTGAATTGCCTTTGCTTTCAGAAAAAGGGTGTTGAATACAAATGGAGATCCCGTGGCCACAGCCAGGCTCTGTAAAAGCAGACTCAGAAAACACTGCAAAAAATATATATATAATAATACTTTCTGCATGTATAAATGCCCATAACGACAACACCAATAATAATAATAATAATAATAATAATTTAAAATTACACTGAAACCGTAATACAACACACTTATCTCTGGTATTTTCAAACGAGGCAAGAAGGACAATTCTGGACTATTTCAATGTCAACATTTAAATTCACGGCCTCAAGCTCTCTGCCGGAATTGGAGGTGTACCAAGACATTCCATGACCTGTACCTGGGCCACCTCTCAGAGGTGACGAGAATTACGTCATCATCTCCGACACAGCGGGGAACCCTGTTTTGAAGTGCTAATGGTTGAATCGCATACACCATTAAAATTAATACATTTGACATCACATACACAGGCGTGTTTTTTGTTTGCGCAATACAGTGGTGCTAAGAATGTCTGCTATCACAATTAAACACAATGCACTGATGCCGCTCCAGACGTTCCTATTGAGACACTAAAAATCATCTATGAACTATTTAAACAAAACGATTTAATCCAATGATAGGCCGACAGTTCTGAAAGGTTCATACTGACAGCTTGAGAACAAGAAGGACGAATATGCCTCAGTAAACCTACAAGGACTCCATAATCAAAATTTCTCTAGGCTATAGTGTGTTTCTACACGTCAGACCTTTTAAATAATCTATATATTAACATGCAACGTCAAATTATACAACCTAAACATAGTAATGCATACATTCGAACTGTTCTAATAACCCAGCAATAACCCAATTTGAAATTAACGCTTGTGCAAGCACTTCCATATTTCTATTGCTGTGGACGCTCGTTTCGGGCAACCCCCAATTCACACACACCGCGGGAAATCCCTAAATGTCAATACAAACCACAGTCGGTCAGCTTAATCGCAAATAGGACAGAAAATAACAATAAACTCACCTGGTCCCTCTGAATGCAGGGGAGCGAGGTACGCCGGCGCGATTTGCTGTTGGACTGACCGTGTGCCATGTCTGAGGATATCCCTGAGCTGGATCTCCTTCGCCTTTTAAACACCGGGATATCTTCCTTTGCCCCGGTCACGGAGGTACAACCCTCCCTCTGCACCCCTTGGTTCGGCAGGAGCTTGTCAGCATACCTCGCTAACAAGACGCCGAGCACTCCGACGACGTATGCCAAGTAAGGTCTCCAGCTGGCCCGTACTTTGCTCAGCGAAATTATGGAGACCGTCCTGACGACGCTGATGAAGACGATGATGGAGATCCCGTGCTCGAGCTTCGCCACCATCAGTGCGCCGCTCGCCAAGCAGGCGAGCACCACCACGGTCGAAGTGAAAGAGAGCAACTGCTCCTCCGCCCCGTGCAGGAGTGACTGCGCCGCCGCTTCGCTCAGATGGCACACGGTCAAAAGAAAAAGGACAGTTTGGATCAGGACTCCACAACGGATCAGATGCAAGCCGACCCAGAAGAAGGCACAAAGGAGGGTGACGATTGTAGAAAGCAGATGCCACCAAGTTAGCAATAGCTCCCCCGCGCAGCTGGACGTGAAAATGACGGGAGACCCGGACTGTCTGCTATTGCTTCTGTCGCTGTGCTCAAATCCCCAGTTCACGAATTTAACCACCAGGGCGAGAAATACGGAAAGCGACCCCACTAAGACTGCAGACGAGAGTCTCTCGGAACTCCGTATTTTGTCCAGCACCAGCCTCGGCAACGCTCTGTAGTCCGGGTCCAGAGACAAAGACGTGATGCAAGTTTTCACGTTACCATTGCGATCTGGAGCCCGGGGGCTTTTCTCGTCTCTTTTACGCGATATTCCGCTGGTACCACCACCACAATCTGCGGTAATCGCCATAATTCAAAGAGTTAACATTGTAGTGTGTAGCCTACACAAAAGTCTATTTATTTATTTAACCACCGGATTAAATAGCCATGGTTTAGTCAATACTCGGGGTAAACATCCTTAGAGAAACAAAACAGCCCAAACCCTTCTAAACGGAGGTTGTTGTTTTACTTTATTTTAAAAACGTAAAGCATAACGTTTTTAAATAATTAATGTTCCATTGATGCATTGTTGTGACCCTCAGATACGTAGGCTACCCCCCGGCAATCGGCGCACACACAAAGAAATATACCTTCTAATCAGAATACAGTGCAGCAGAATGACAGACCAGCTTCTGAGGTTTTACAGATCTAGGCCATCGCTGTTCTTCACACCACCTACTCGCTCTCCGCTCGGTCCTCCTTTGTCCCGCTCGGCGTCCCATGAAGCGAATCTCCCGTCTTAATTCCCTCCTCGCCATTCACTTTTATCCTATCCATCCAAGCACGCTTTTTCCTCTTCGAGCGCCATCCGCGGTCGCTTCTCCGCGCGCTGTCCGGTCATAGTTTATTAGATTTTATCTCTCTTTATTTTTTTAAAAACGAGAATAAACAGTCTGAGGTCCTGCTGCTCACTTAGCAGAACTATAAATCCAGCAACACTGAAGGGAGGGAGGGGAAAACTGTATGTATTGCCATTAGCAGTGACACTAGTAGCCCCGTAATCTCCTCCTGTGATATGTGCATACAGGTATACTGTAAGGAGATGGTGCCATGCAGCGCAGCTCACCGCTGTCCAACGTACTGTCAGATTATTCAGGTTCAACTGCACAAGCGGATATTTGAGTATTGCATATTTAAGAACTCTTGCGTCCCAGCCTTACAAAGTTCCCCGGGAAAAAGGTAACTGTAGCCTACCTGCATGGTAAAAAAAAAGAAAATAAATTGCGGTCCATAAAAATTGCTTTTACATAAATTTTTGTACAATCATTAAAAGATGCCTACGTGTTTCTGACGCATTTTATTATTGACTTCTGCTTTATTCAGAATGCACACTTTTTAGGGGACGTAAAGAGTCGGATTTTGAATAAAGATATTAATTCTGTCCACGTTGTAAAGCAGTGTAGCGACGTTTACATATTTTTGTATTCATATTCGTCAATTAGCCTATGTCTCAACAAATCCATCTTCATAATATTCGCAATTGTTTTATTTGCATTGCGTGTGGCAGAGGTTGCTGGGTTGATTCTTAAGCAAGGCACAATCACGGCATGCCTTTTAAAGTAACTTAACCTGCACTAATTTCCGAGAATATATCCAGATTCATAAATTTATGATATGTAAAAGTGTAAGACGAGTAGGTCATCCTGGTTGAGGACATCTGCTACGCAAATAAATAATATAGCATGATTTAAATTCAGTCGATTTCACGTCATCTACTAAGTGAACCCGTTCCAGTACACCGTGGTACACTGAGGATAGCCTCTCTTCTGCTGCACAAATCTCAATATTTGTGAATATAAGCAGCACATTTTTTACTTCAGTTAATTGCATAGAGGTAGGACTGCTAAACCTACTTTGAACTTAACAAGACTATTTTCTAATTCCACTGGAAATGTACTTTCTTAATTTAAAAGCATCAAACCCATACACGGTATTGATAGAGGACTTCTAACTCCAGTACATATCTCTACAGGACTCACACAAATTATGTTAAAGTTGATTTAACACAAACATGTTTGCTGTGTATGGAAAATAAGCAGGAAAGCCCATTGGGATCAGCTTTACCCTATGCAATAAAGATGAGTCTCTAATTATCCAACACGGCATCTCGGTTTACAACACTTAGGTTATGAATAAAATCACAACGATAGATAATCTGAGTTTGCCACAAGCCTTTGTGGTGTTTTTCTGGCAATTGGGATTCAGCCCCAATTTCAGTGGTGAATTTTAGAACATTCTGCGAGTTTTGGAATTATATTATTTATCTACTGAGAAGAAAGCCCCATCTGGAGTGACTATCTGTAAAAATGCTTTGCATTTTACACGCCATGCAGTTATACAGCCGGATATTTGTCCTGGACCTGGTTGGGTCACGTTGTTGTTTTGACACTTCACCACACAGGACTGTTACTGCGTTACGTTAAGATAGAACCGATACTTTTAAAAAGACTGTGTTTAGTATCTGTTCTAAAGACTTGGAAAAGGACTTGTTTAGTACCTTATTAACAATACCAGGCCATCAAATCACACTTAGGGAAGAAAATGCACTGGTCTCAACAGAAAGAGACATGACAGTTTCTCTCTTCTGCTTTGAAACTGCTGCTCTACAACAAGTGGAGTGTTACCAATGATAAGCAGGTTGGATTGTAAACGCGTACAGGTTGCTGTGATCTGCAAGACGACTTGAATTCCAGACGATGAAAGAAGTTTTCAAACTAAAGATGGATCCTTGAAAAGTAAGGCCTTCCAGATGAGAGTCAGTTCCACACCTAAACTTTACACAATTAGCTAAACAAGGACTGCAGGCAATTAAAACAGTTAGCGCCTTCAACCTCTGAACTTCTGCCAAAAGGTCAAAGGTGCCAACGGCCCACAGCGTCGATTCCATTCCACTCCCGCTAAAACTCGACGTTTTAAACGCGACTGACACAACCGGAATGCAACCGGAGCCACGTTCTGTTGCGAGACATTCTATATGAGGATGTGGTCGGCGAGCCGCGCTCGTTAACGAAGACTCTTCATTATTCATCCCCTGATCACTGTGTTCCACTTCCTGTGCACGAGGGACCGTTTCGCAGAATGCCATCCAGGTGGATTAAAAAAAAAAACAAAAAAAAAGCTTTTGATTGAGCTTTTTTTCCCCAGCCGAGGGAGAAGTGATTTAAATATTCATCTGACAGAACTCAGCTGCGGTGGTGCATGCGGGGCTGCTGATGGAAGCAGCATCAATGTTTTATTGGTCACAAACGGCGCAGTGCATGCTGCAAGTCTCCGCAAATCTATCTCTTCTTTAACATTTTTGCACACGCACATACAGGCATAAAGCACACACACACAAACACACACATACAGACACACACGCTCACTGACACTCACAACAACCACAGATATACACACTAAATGACACACTCACAAAAACTCATAAACACATGTACAGTACCCACATGCATAAACCTATGCACACGCACTCATGCATACACCTATGATACACACTTGCAAAGGCACACACATGCAATGCATGTGATAAACTCACAATCATATACACACACACACACACACACACACACACACACATATATACACAAGAAACTAAGGCACTGTAGGTGTGTGTTTTAGCTGGTGAGTTAAATATAGAATTTTGACTTGTGCACAGAACTTCTCTCGCGGAGAAATGATTCCAATATTTTTTGCTCTGAATTTAAAATCAAAGGTGTAGATTCCAAATATAAACAGACGGGGATAGGTGAGAAAATTCAGGAAATCCCAGCTGGGTAGGGTACTATGGGTCTCCATATTCCAAGGGCCCGTTTATACTGTTAGCAAACCGCTAAATGTATTATTACTACCTATTAAACATGACATTCTTTTTCACTTTAAATGCATTGTGATTTTGTCGTGTAGTTCAATGATTATATATTCAAATTCTCACTCACCTTGTCCCAGAAAATACTTGAAGCCCAATAAAACATCATTAAAAAATAGAAAATAACTGATAATTTTATGGGTACCCCCTATAAGTGCCCATTAAGGAACAGGGGTGGCTTTCCCAAAGCATGTCGTAGCAAAAAGTAAGTCGTGAAACGTGTCGTGAAGATATACTTGCCATTCACGACGCTCTCCCGAAAGTGCTCGTAACTCAAAGAGATGGTGAAATGTGTCGCGAGTTCAAGACAACATTGGACTAGTCGTGAAATCTCAAATGTGTCGAGTGTGGTACTACGTGCAAGTCACACCTCTGCAGACAGAGGCCGCTAATCGACGCAATAGATAGAACAACAACAACAACAACAACAACTTAGTCTAGAGCAGGTGTAATCAATTATCCCATCATAGGGTTTATAAGGACTTATTGTGACCTGCGCTACATTGTATATTCACAATAGGAAAAATAATTTCAATAAATGTAGGCAGCAATAAATGGATCCTATCAGTTTGCAAAAGCATTTTATAGTGAAGATAATATTAGATTATTTTGTTTTTCTTTCGTTGCTTATGTAACGAACGAGGTTCTGGTGAGGCTCGAACTACTGAACGTCAGGGGGAAAGGCCATGGCACTAACCACTGCGCCTCAGATGAATTCACTGTCAACGGAGGAGTTAGGCTGCCTGACGAGCCTATTATTTACTTATTATATTTATTTTTCTTTCTCGTTCTTTGTCTCTGTCTTTTTTTATCAGTTAGGTTTGATCAGATTTAAAACGAAAAGCAAAGAAAAAAATATTCAAAGGTGATCATAACTCTAGAAATGCTTTTTGGAAAGTGGCTGATAACAATGTGTGATGCTTTCTGTGGTGTGAATCGGCTTTTCTACATCGACCTGTCTGGTCTGTGTTACTCAAAGTTTGTTGTGAAAGTGTGTCTGGAAATATTCAGTCCACGATATACAAGAGTTGTGAAAATTTCAAGACATGTCTTCAAAAAGATCGTGAAGTGTGTCGTCAGTTCTGAAGACACATCGGAATCGGGAAAGCCACCCCAGGTCGACAGAACAGCTAATATATCTATCCCAGCATCAACCTCTATCCCAGCATCCAAAGCCCTGTTCCCCAGCAATAGTCTCGTCTAGCATCCTTACTACTGCTGCCCAGTGACATTGTTATCACCCAGCAACCAAAGTACTGCTGCCCTGAAACATAATCTCACCTGGAATCCTTACTGCTGCTACCCAGTGACATTGTTATCACCTAGCATCCAGAGTGCTGTTGCCCAGCAACATCGTCTCACCCAGCATCCCCAGTGCTGCTGCCTAGCAACACCGTCTCACCCAGCATCCCCAGTGCTGCTGCCTAGCAACATCGTCTCACCCAGCATCCCCAGTGCTGCTGCCGAGAAACATCGTCTCACCCAGCATCCCCAGTGCTGCTGCCTAGCAACACCATTTCACCCAGCATCCGAAGTGCTGCTACCTAGCAACATCGTCTCACCCAGCGTCCTTGGTGCCTTTTCCCAGCAGCGTTAATATCACCCAGCATTCAAAGTGCTGTTGCTCAGCAACATTACCTTAGCCAGCATCCTCAATGATTCTCAACAGAAAGTCATGTAGTTATGCATTTTGTCAAAATTTTGATCTTTAGATATATTGAAAAATACTGATTAAAAGATTATATAATGTGGTCCTACAGTAAGAGAAGCACTGTTTGAAGCGACACCTCCTCAGATGAATAATACAAATCCTCTTCATGATTTTAGATCTGAGCCAGAGATTCAATGAATATATAGAAGCACAATCCTCTCCAATAGGCATTGTGGAAATCAGTAGAAAGGAGAATATTTAGAGACAGATGCTGGAGTCATGATACACAGCTCAATAAACAGAGTGAAAGCCACACCTTAACTGTTCTGCTTCTCATCATTCAATTCAGTTCAGTTCATTTTTAAAGGTCACACACTTACTCCTCTGAGCACCATTCATGTTGTGTGTTTATTTTATTTTATTTATTTCATTATTTGTTAATGGAAACTTCCATATTGACCTTATATTTCATATTACGGTTGAAACCAATGACTTGTTGAAATTTAAAATGGGTGTATACGGCTACACTCACTCCTTTAAAAAAAATGAAAGTTTTCCTTGAAATACTTTCGACCTCCTGAAAACACATTTATTTCCCTCGACGCCTCAAAGAATGTGAGACACTGGCGTGCGTCATATTCACGCACGTTGGGTAGCGAGGAGTAATCGGTCTGTGTTTTCGTCAAGGACGCCAAGAGAAAAAAAAAACAAAAAAAACCCACAGACAGCATCTATCAAAGCATAAAGATCAGCTTTCACCCGCGCTCGGTGAGTGGGGACAGGGCCAAGGCCGCCGCCGTCCGCCTGCCCGGCCTCACTTCCGCGCGGCGCCCTCCGCGTTATCATGTGCTAACGGGCGACCAAGTGAAAGGCGTGTCTTCAGGGTCTTTTTGGGAGCCGGAATGGCGGGTGGGTTTAAAGGTTTAAAAACAACAAGGGAAGAGGAGAGAGAAAGTACGTCTTAGAGTGAGCGACAGCGAGAGAGCGAGACAGAGAGAGAGTAAGAGTGAGCGACAGCGAGAGAGCGAGACAGAGAGAGAGTAAGAGTGAGCGACAGCGAGAGAGTGAGACAGAGAGAGAGTAAGAGTGAGAGAGAGCAAAAGAGAGAGAGAGTGAGAGAGATAGACTGAGTGAGAGATAGAGAGAGACAGAGGGAGAGTTAGAGAGAGACGGCCTCAGCGCTTAATAAACCCATATAAAACACAGGGCTAGGTTTCAGCTTGTGGAGGAGGTGCGAGCCGCAGCGTCCGGGAAGCATCAGGAACGCCTGCGAATCCGTGGCCACCAGCCGAAAAGGCTTCGAGGGGAAACTGAAGTCATGCGTGCGGGAGAGGGGTGTGACCGCTACGTGTTAACATCGTTACCGCGTCCTGACCAGGCCAAGATCCCACCAGTGTTCCCGCTTGAAACGGTCACAATCTGGTCTGAACACAAGAACGAATGCAAAGGAACCATGTGCTACATCCTGCACACCACAGTGCAGTGACTAGTGCCCAAGCTACACCCAAAGGAGTCAGGAATCCTTTGAAACACGCCCCTTCCCCCCCCCCCACACTATAGATCTGCATTGTTCCGCACTGTAATGCTGTTAATCATGTGAGTCGTGAGGAAGTTTCTGGGTCCAATCCGGTTTTATTTTTTCATTATTTGGACAATTCTACCTTTATGTGAAATTGTATTGGGAAACCAGAGGCACACCACCACAGTCTCACACGCATCTTGTCACAGAGTCAATTCACCTGTAATGAGCTGCATCCTTTATCTAATTGATTCATTAATCCATTTCAGAAATTTCTCAGGTCTTTTGTATCAAATAAATGGGTTTGTATCAAATATAATTAAAAAAGTAGACTTCATCAAGGGAGGGCTGGGCAGTTTCTTAGTTTTATCATATTGGGAGTTTAGGGATAACGATTTTAGTAAAACTATACCAGCAACATGTCCCCCCGTGAACTCTCCAGTGCCCTCTGGATCAACCAATCAAACGGCATTAGTGAATGATAAGGTCAGATTCTGGTTCTCACACTGAACATTCTGCCCTTACACTTTTGAACCGAGACGCATCTGGTGAAGGCAGAGTTCATGAAAATTCATCAGCGCAGAGACCCCTAAGTCATTTGGCTGCGGCTATTCCAATTACCATGGATACGCGAGGAGCCGCTGTAACGGCCAAACGTTCAGAACCAGGAAGAGGTCCCAAGCCCGTCTGCTCATTAATCTTCATAAGGACGAGCATATTTGTTTTCCCAGAGCAGTTTTTAACCCTGAATTGAAAGGCCCGTTTGTATATCGAGGCTCGTCTCGCTGCTGCAACATCGTCCATTAATCTGCGAGGATGCAGAGCAGCCATAGGCTTCTTAAGCACGTCCTGTCTGCCAGCCTTCCTTCTGCAATCCACTAGCTGAGGTGTGCATTCCTACGTGTCTGACTGGCACAGGAAAACTGCAGGCTGTATTCACCGGGGCCAATAGCATTGTACCTGTGAGCATGGTATCCTATACACTCCTTACATGTTCTTATGTCAGATCCATGACATCACTTTCATCTACAGCACCAGTACCAGGTTGTTAATGTTCATATTGAACGTGTTGACTGGTGTACAGTAGGGGTAGGCAACCCTGGCCCCGGAGTGCCAGAGATGGTTCTGGTTTTTGCTCCATCAAAACCTATAACTACATACAGTAACTACATTCATTTTAATTAATCAGGTTTAATGAATGCAGGTGACAATGTGCTGGAGGGACTCACCATTTCACCATTCAGAATATTAAATAATAATAATAGTTATTATAGAATATTCAGGCTAAGACTTTTCTTATCCTAAAACACAAGGATATTGGCTTGATAAAGAAAATGGGGCCACATGATCCAGAAGTGTGGGGTAGAACACACAAAGACGCCAGGTGTGAATGTTAATGTTGTACCTGCACCACGCCAAACCACCCCCCAAAAATTCCTTTCCCCCACCCCCAACCTGGAATCAAAACATTTACACAACTGCCATGGAAATCAAAGTAAAAAATTAAACCGTCGCCCAAACAGCGCTCGACAACCTTCATCGCTGCTTGCATTAGCATGTACACCTCTTGCTCGTAGCTATTGTGTTAATATCCACGCTAACACAAGTTCCCGTTTGTTGAAGGAGATGTTTTATGCTTGGGCAAACATAATGCCCTTTTGGGGTGGCTGATGTTCATTAAAGGGCCTTGAGACTGTGACAGGCAGAGCACATCAAAGGCTGGCCTCCCTGTTTCAACGCAGAGCAAAAAAGTCTGCTGACGAAATCCAGTTTCTCCAGTTTAAAAACTACAGACTGAGACTGAACATTAAATAAATAAAACTGTTATACCCTACATGTGCTGTATAAGCATAAAAGCAATTATGTAACAAAATGGTAGGTCACTCCAGGCAACATTGGCCTTTCAAAGGGAAACCGTACCCTGACCATTTTTTTAAAAACCGGAAGCCGTTCTGACGGAAACTTAAGCTCCTGCAGCACGGATGAGTCTCACAACATGCAGCCTCTACCCAAAAAAAATCCCTTCTTCAAAGTTACAAAAAACATCAATATTTCAACAAGCAGGGGAACAGAGTGTCAAAAAATGTCTCTCCTGCGAGCACAGCAATCTCCACCATATTAGTGCAGTGCAGCGTGTCAGCCTTCATCCCAAAAAAAAAACACATTAAAACCAGAATCAGTAGTGTCTTGCGAACGTTAGTACATTCATACATGTTGAACGTGACACCATTATCTCCTCTTGCACTGTATTCACACACAGGACCAGGGAATTTAACCTGCAACCTTTAGGTTACAAGCCCACTTTTATAACTATTATACTACCCTGCCGTCCTAGAGCGACAGTGGAGAGATGTGATGGACATTACATGAGCACTATCGACTGGGCTGTGCCGTGACCCTGGTTATCCCTGGCTTGCATGTCCCTTTGTGTGTATGTGTAGGTGCTGGCTTAGGTCTCATTTCAATAGTAAATGAGTGAGAGGCCGCTCGTGGTTGGGGAACATGGTCTAGCCTTCACCTTAAGCGCTACTGGAGTCCACAGTGGCTCGATAGTGGAGAACGCAGGCAGACACAATATTTTCTGAAGGCCAGAAACAATGGACATATCTCCATGAGCTCCTTCAATTATTAAAGCATGAAAAAGCAGAGCTGTAAATTTTAAACACAACCAGGGCGCTGAGACGTTTCGCACAGTCCGGAAGAAACCAAAGGACAGTAGCCTACGCCAGAGGTGCAGGTTCAGCTGCTGCTGATGATGACGAAGATGGTGACGTTGACAATGCTGAAGACAAGGAAAGAGATGACTATACATTTCAAGAAAGCAATTCCAACACATAAAAGAATGTGGCCGTTACATCGATGAGAATCATTAAAGAGACCCTGGACAATTTCCCTGGTTTTCTGCTGAGACTTGGTCTTGAGCATGTTGGGAAACTGAAAGGAAACGCAGGAAACCACTTTTATCGGTCCGTCTGGCACCGGTTTCCTCAGGAGCAGCTGTGGATATAATGGCTTGGACATGGCGGTTCGCGCCGAGGCTGCGTCACAGGCTGTCACTTTACATATTCACTGCGATTAATCACGCGGAGAATTACGCCCGTCTTACAGCAGGGCAATGGAATCTGGAAGGTTCCGCGGTCTCTGGTCTCCTGTCCTTCAGCCCCGCGAGGGGCGTGGCCCGGGACTCTCTGGGGGGGGGGGGCTTCGGTCAGATACCCCCCCAGTTGTTCGGAACAAACTTCAAGCGGTGGTCAGGACAGCAGAACCCCCCAGTCATGTTCCACACAGACTGAAGACCCACCTGAGGCTGCATCTGGTCTCCCCTCCCATACCCAACTCCTAGCACACCTATCATTTATATGAATTCAGCTTATTATAGTATTTTTAAGGTTTTCTCTTTTGAAAAGGCTTGTTAGTTTTGTAATAAGGTCCGGCAAGGTTGCTCATATAACTCAGATAGACACGTGGCCTCTTATCTTACATTGTAAGTCGCTCTGGATAAGAGCACCTGCTATATTAATGCTACGTAAAAGATATGGCCTGCGTGGGCGCGAATGGCAAAAGGCACCGGGTCTCAGGAATGGACACTGGGCTCTGATCTAATCTCCAGGGCTGGAACCCCAATGGGGCCCCTTGTTAGTTCTCACGTTTGCAGTGAGAAAAGCAGGCTTTCCTCTGGAGGGAGGCGGCAGTTCGTCAGCGCGCTGATAAGGGCTAATGCCGGCCTTTCAGGAATCTGCGGATAAAAGCTCCTTTATCAGGGGCCGATAATGGGCCCGGACGCCTCGCCTTGGTCAGGTGAACGGGAACTATGGGAACGCGACTGGGAACTGTGTGAAAAGTGTGTGTGTGTGTGTGTGTGTGAAAATATTGTTCCACATCTCTACGTGCATGTGCATTTATATGAGCGTATCCATGTCCATGCGTGTACCTAAGTGTATATGTGTGTGTGTGAGTGCGAGAGAGAGAGAGAGAGAGAGAGAGATGTGTACTGGCAAGAGTGTTTGTGTGTGTGTGAGAGAAAGAAACTTAGAGCATGTATACGAGTGTGTGTCTGTGTGTGTGTGAGAGAGAGAGATAGGGCATGTATACCGGCAAGTGTGTTTGTGTGTGTGTGTGTGTGTGTGTGTGTGAGTGAGTGAGACATATCGCTTGTATACGGGTAAGAGTGTGTGTGCAGTGTGCACAGTGTTAAATCAACTCTCAGTTGTTGAATTAGCACTGGACATTTTACTGTGTGTGTGACTGAGTGTGTGAGTGAGTGAGCGAGACATAGGGCATGTATATGGGTGTGTGTGTGTACATGAGTGAAAGAGAGCTTGTGTATGGGTCATTTTGTGTGTGTATTTGTGCACGTGAACATTACACAACCAGTTTGAAGGGTAACACATGTAGTCATAGGAGAGGTGTGGGGGTACGGACCCCACTCCTCCAGGACCCGGTCATAGTTTCCACGGCAACATCCCCTGAGCTCTGTGCCTTTACACGCCAACACCTACCACCGACCCGGAGGACCCGCCTTCACACCACAATGATCTGACGCTCTGATTTACCAAAAATACCTCCTCTGGAATGTTCATTACTATGACATGGTGCCACATTAGTGTTTTATGAGACTGATAAAATATTACTAAGCTCTCTGCAGCCAAACAGCAGAAGTCTTTTCTGATTCACTATTACGTAACAAAACTTATTGGTTATTAATGTAATCCAGTTGGCTGCAAGGAGTCGTTTGACTTTCATGTCATCAGGATTCGAAACGCGTTGATCCTAAACGCAGAAAAACAACTCCAACCAAGCCGATTATTTAAGTCACCAGACTGGCAAGGAGGGGTAAAATGTCCAGGGCCCCGTTTCCCAAAAGTATCTTAGAGTTAAGATCATCTTAGAGTGTTTAGCATTTGTGCTTTATTCATTGTATGATTAAAATGATTACAGTTTACTGACATTACATAAAAAAAGATAATGAAAATAGAGGGAGTAATGGTGAAAAACAAACAAACAGTGAAATGATATAAAAACAAAATAGCCTAAGATGACCTTTACGCTAAGATCCTTTTGGGAAACGGGGCCCAGGTCACTAACTACATGACCAACCAGGTCCTTTAATTGATTTAATTGATTGATTCAGTTCCTTCTGCACGTTAGGAAGACCCAATACAGATTAAGTGCAGTGCTTCGGCCTCTTTGTTAGAGAACAAATTGACTGTGACACTGAGCCTCAGGCCAGGAAACAACATGTGTGTGCGAGGTCACGTGATGAACCAATCAGGAACGACCGTGTCTTGTCTCATTGAAAATAACAATCATTCCCCTACATGACTGTAGTAAATGCCTCAAAACTTCTGGGGGCCACTCTAAATTCTCTTCACAGATGCACAATGCAGTGACAGTCTCAAGCACTTTTAAAAAGGCAACTGAACCAAAATACTATTCATATTAGTACACACACACACACACACACACACACACACACACACACACACACACACACACACACACACACACACACACACACACACACACACACACACACACACACACACACACACACACACACACACACACACACACACACACACACACACACACACTAAGTTTTATGCTTGACATTTTTGTATGGCAATTGTTTTTTCAATGACAAGCAAAGGCAATAAATATAAATTGAAATAATTAAACAATTCAAAAATTGATGGATAGTGTAAAGTAAATAATGGATAGTGTAAAATAAACATAACGTCTGGAATTATTTTTGATAAACTGCACATGGGATTCTATGATTAAACTACTCTTAACACATACTGATTTGGATGGAGATTACATTAGGATATTGTGCACACTAAATATTTATGGTAAATTTCAGTGGACATAATCTCTGGTAGGACAAAGGCAGGACGTGATTACATTAGGGATATCACTGATTAACAGAGAGGTCAGTTTACTGACATAAATAACTAGGGCGTAAACAAGACTGCAAGGTTTACACAATTAAAGATTTGTCAGTGTTATTGCCTGACTTCTTGAGGAAATATGAAGAGTTCTGTAATATAAACATTTATTTTGGACAATCTTCAGTAAAACGAAGGAACAATATTATTCTGTGGGTTCTTTAATTCAATTATTATTCACTAAATTGGATGCAATCTGAAATAATCTGCAAGAAACTGTTATTTGATGCATTTTTATAGAAGCTAACGCCATTGATAGCTTGATGTTCTGGGCGTGCCTTTTTCAAGAGCTCTTGTTGAGCTATGCGACGATTCTTTGAGTGTGGCCACCTTTCATCTTCGTCATAGATCTGTTTTGTGGACAACAGAGTTTTTGGTGCATCATTGTTTTTTTTTTTTTAATTGTCAGCAATCTGCATGAATTTCACTGGTATCTAAAGGGTGAAAGTATTGCAAGTAATCATTTGGCCCAGGGACTGCTCGCTGTATATGAAGTACGTGCATTTCGGTGTCTTGGGGGAAGGGGAGAGAACATTCCGGCACAAGGGAGCCGTTTCTCCAAACTGGGGCAGACGCGGCGAAGAAGAGAGGTACGCGTCAGCGGCGAACCCGTCCGGGACACGATCCAAAACGGACTAAATCCTACAGCGACTGCAAACCTGCCCTCGTAAAGCAATAAAGCTTTCGCTCGGCATGCCAAGGTGCCGTTTGTACCCTCTATCGAACGACCCCTGCTAGGTTATCGGCTCCGGGGATCATAAAAAGAGCGTGGGGGCCAATCGATCACTGCTTTTCAAGGATGCCGCGTATGCGCGCTCGCGCCAAGTGACCTCCCCTGCCGATGACGACTTCTCCCCTTAGAGGCCGGGAATGAAGTGGGCCAACCGCACGAATTAACAGCCATTGCATTCCATTAACCATTCCACTCAGTGTTCTGAAGCTCAACCTCATAGCACAATCATTGGCCCACAGAAGTCCAATTAACCAACACTCCAACCAGATAAGATACGTTCTCCACGTTCAGATTTCTCATAGAAAACATCTGGTTGCATTTAAAGGAATGCTTGGGTCACGCAATTACTAAAATGTGATTTCTATTTCGTGGAATGCGCTTTTAGATGATAGATGTTGTAGGGAACATGCCTCTATATTCCTACATGTGGAGTATTACTCATGCAAGGGGTTTACATGTACATTTAGCAGTAATGGTGATAGACATATAAAACATGTTCGTCTGACCAGTCTTCACCCGGGCACCATAAATATAGAGAATATCTTCGACGGGGCGCCATAAATGTAAGGAATATGCCTCTATATAAACTCTGACATGGGATGCCAGAAATATAGGCAATAACTATGGAATAATGAGGTTTACCCTTATTATTCTTAAGTTAGGTTAAAATTAAATCAGTCGCATTTGATTATTATGGATTATAATTACTACTACTTCAATTTACCATCAAAGCACTAATAACTAATAATTCATAAGGACTGAAGGTATTACGTTCTAATGATTAGGTTTGACTCAGCTCTCGTGTTCATACGACATCAAAACAGACACCAGGTTTAACAAAAATAGATTTATTAAACAAGGAAAAACATGAATATTACATTCTACTAAATAGACATATTGTGTTGTGTGCGTATTGTAGCATTTGTGTGTGTGTATGCACATATGTGTGTGTATGTGTCGGTGTGTAGGCCTATGCCACGTGTGCATTCAGGGAACAAAGGAATCACGTGGAGCAAGCTGTGTCGCAGCACGATGGTGGTTATTGATCTCAAATCTGACGTTACTATAAATAAGCTCACGCACTTCTTTCACGAAATAACGTGTTTATCTACAGTAAGTTTAATTGAGACCATATCACGCGAATGTTAGTGCGTGTTAAAGAAAAGAGGAACAAACCATGAGGCCTGCTTTGGTTAGTTAACAGTACTACCACATTAGCAATGAAACGGCAGGCCAGCCGGCTAGCTTGCTAACCAGCGCAACACGTTTATACAGCTATTATCACACAAAGTTGAGATGCAATCAAATTACCGATAAACAGTTCAGACTAAAATCCTAAACTAATGCCTGGTATGTTTGATCAGTCTTACTGAAGTCCGCGGTGAGTTGATTATAGCTGGCTTGTCCGTGAGGTGGATGGTGAGGGCGTCTCCTGCTTTGGTCTTTCTTATCCTGGTAGGGATGCGGGTCGTCTGGTTATCGCCTGCGTCTTTGACCGTGGCTGGAACACACCTCGTCGGAGTTGCGTTAATTCAGTTCTATGGTTAGATGCCGTAGGCAAGCTAACCCGTTTGCGTCTCTCTCCGCGGCCTTTGATGCTGCTGCCGCAGTGTTGCTGGTGCAATGGATATCCACCTTTGTAGCTGTGTAGCTAGCAAAAATGGAGTGCTGCCTCTTGTGCAGCACTATCGAGGAAGAGAAGTGGAAGAGTGAAGTGAATAGGGGTCGGGGGGACAAAATGGAATGCATTCAGACTTATCTGTTTCAGTGTTATGACCCTTAGTGTCTCGTATTTCCAAGAGACATGATTGGCTGTGGCCGTGTTTTAAATGTCTTTTGGGTTTCCTGTGAAATTAATGGAAATGTAGTCCATTGTCCCTACAATGTATAACTGAAAATGACAAACATTTCCCTGGAAGCTGAGGACTCAACAGGAAGTTGATTACACAAGGTGACCTTACTGCCAGGTGACACCTTATAGTGCAAATTCCTGAGTGGCAGACACTGCTTTTCACAAGAGTGAACAACTTACAACCAGCCAGGGCTTTTCACAACAGAAAATGACCCCACAATTGAGTAATAGCATTTTTCATTGTGCAGTAGTTGCCCTTGTCTGGCTTACATCTTAATTAATGCTACTGCTGAAGTTGTACTAAATAATTTAGATAAAGTACCTTGCCAAGCTGCACGCCAGCAGCTCCCAAACCACAGCACTGCACTACTCCCCCTCAAAACTTTTAAGCTAGTGCGTCTATATTCAAACAGTGCATGTTTCCTCTGACTCTCTGAAATATTGAAATATACGGCCTCTGAGTACCACAGCTTCAATCAAGCCTGGTTCGGCGTTTGATGCAATTAAAGTCTGAAAACGAACAGTGCGCATCTGTAAAGATAATGGGTGGGTCATATCTACATACAGAATGGTTGGCATGTATCTATATGGAGAATGGATGGGTCATATCCTCATGGAGAATGGATGGTAAATACGGATGTGTAAAATTCTGAAAAGTTTCTAACGTTACTTGCATAGTGGCCACTGGGTCTCTTTTGGCCCCACTAAAATTATGTCTGCATCTTTTGCTGTCCGGCTTCAGGAGTGGAGAAAATGACATACGAGCTGCTTCAGGCCAGAGAAGAAACAGGGAAAACAACTGTAAGACACGAGCAGTGACTCATTAAACCGACTCAGCATGAAGTCAGCAGCTTATTAACGAGTGACCTCACCAAACAACTGCTTCACACATAAATCTAGTATATATATGATCAAATACATAATTATGCCATAAAATATATTGTGTGTGCGTCAGCATTAACTTTGAGAGGCCTGACTCCAAGTTGAGGGATGGCTTCCTGTCTATGCTGTTATGAAAGCAAGCTGAAACTCACCCGGCCTGGTTTTTATGGCTAATATTGTTGTTATCCTTACGGAGATTAACACCGATTCATAAGACTGGAAATTAAAAATCTTTGATGCTGTATCTAAACTAAGTCTGGGTCTGTCTAATGACCTGGGACAGAGTTGATATGGAGAGCATGTCCTGCACAATGGGACTGGCTTCTTGTCCTAATTCCTATATACTGAACTCCTTTGAAAAGTTTCTTCCCTAAAGGAAGCTGAGGCTGAAATTAACTGAATGGTGAAAAAGTGCTCCTGGGGTCCTTCTGGTCATTCGGGCGTCTATATTCCGCCTGAATAAGTGTCCTAATCTGACTCGATGTCAGTGCAAGCTTTACTGGCGGACTGCAGGGAGAAAAGAGGCAACGGCTTGCAGCAACGAGCTTAGCATACAAATACAGCTGGGCGCTCCAAACTGAGAAAAAATAGGGTTCAATTTGAAAAAGAAGTAGAAAATAAATGAGCGGCACACCCTAACAAATATACTGACAAGTGTTCCCCTACCTAGGCCTGACTCGCTAAACAAATAGCAATATGATTTATAATAAGCCACCATCACAAGGCTATTTGAGGGTATGCACGATATGTCATAAAGCCCGTTCGCACGAACACAGTTTTAGGCATGTTGGAGATTTATAAGTGAAACATGCACATTCATCTATTACTTTTTGCCACACAAAAGTCAGAAGCATGGCTCAACTTTTGAATTAAATCCAACCAAAGGCATCAGGGGCCACATGTATAAAACTCTGAGTAAAAGAATGCATAAAAGAATGCTCAGGGAGAAAGTCGGAAATCTGCTTTCGCAAAGTTTTGCATTTTCTCCCTACGCCTTTCTATCACGGTGTCGCCATATCAGCCTGTCTCCAAACACTGCGTGCACATGGTGTCCAGCGTGTGCAGAGGTATACGCGGGTTCTGTTATGCATCTGAATTTCTGTGTGGAAACTCACTTACGTAGCTTTCTGAGGGCATTTTTCTGCTCAGCGCTGTTTATACATGTGGCCCCAGGACTGTGAAAAAGTACTTGAGAGCAGAGATCTGAAACAGAATCTGCAGGTGTTTGGGTTTCCCTTAGGCTAAGACAAGTTGCAGTTGCTCTTTCAAATTAAGCACATAAATACCTAAGCGCTGGCAAAACCCAGCATATACAGCGTCTTTGTGAGACCCCTGCTTTAGATATTAAATCACTGGATTGATGAAGACCTCAACCAATCAGATCGCCACAGTCCACGTTGCCCACGCGGCACACAGCGAACCAATTGCGGCGTTCGAACAGCGCTCCACATTTCTATCTCCGAACCTTTATCAACATCATCTCCAATAGCACGGAGCGGCCATAAAAACCGATCCCTCCAAACAGCCACAGACCTGGCTGCACCTATGTGTCAAGGTGAGCTATGGGTTCAACTGCCTGACCCCCGTTTCAAATGTAGATCACTCGTTAATTAATAACCAGGTCATTCATAAACGTTTGTGTTAAAAGGGGAACTAACCAGGCATCAGTCAAGAAGGAAGTTACTTCAGTCCTATAAAAATGAAGGAGACTTTTTGTGAATGCTGAAATGAGTCATTTTGTAGTCGTGTGTTGGGTTGATTGAAATGGATGTAATCATATCATTCTTACAGTGTACAGTCAGCGGTCAGGTTCCCAAATCAGCTGGTGATAATTACATAATGCAGCAATGGTGTAACAGTTAATTGTCAAGGTCAGGGTTCATCTGTTAAACGTGAATAGGTGTTCTTCCTGTACACAGAATACATTATTTGCCATCCAGCCCCATCGAGGCTTGCCATTTACCCCTTCAGACTATCCAACAACGCATGAGGCGTGGACTTGAACGCACCAAGGTGTTCTGCATCCACTGTGGCATGGCAAACTGTTCTAGGAACATACAACTCTGCGTACAAAACTACTTCCTGACATCCGCATAATGATTTACATTTAGCAGATTTTCTCCCGTGTCCCATTTTTCTATTGACAGAACTCAACCTGAAATATCTTCTGTAGTTCACTTTGTTTATCTGTTCTATAAATTTCAAACCTCAGCCAAATCCCCCTGAATCTCTTGTTGCTAGGCCTAGAAGAGATAAAGTATATTAAGTGAAGCCTCATTACTTTTGCATTTCATACCGGGAAACGGGGCTTTCACCGTTACATTGCACTATTCAAAAGAAAACATGCTGCAGCCCCTTGCGTACAACACAAAAAGTCATCAAGGGTCTAGAAGGTTTGGAGGTACCAAATGAGCCTCAAACCATCACTGCCAGATATGCAGTAGATGTGTATGGATCACTTCAATGGTTTCTTCTGACTTATTTTTCCATAGATTTCAATAGGAAAATGAGTCAGGAGAAACAACCCTTGATGACTTAGAGCCATTTAGCCAACCATGTGTTCCATACAGTTCCAGCATAATAAACAGCTGAATCTAGTCTAGCCCCCGCCCCATTCAATTGCAGAGAGGTTATATTATCACTTGTAAGAGTACCTGAAAATAAGATATCAAGCGTCTTTTCATATTGTTGGGTCACAGGCATCAGGAAGTCATGGCATGCAAAGGATATGCAACCAAATATTAAATATGATGACATTAAGTTTATGTTCATTTCTACAATTACTTTGGGTCCCTGAAACTGGGGGGGGACTATGTATAAAAGTACAATTAATTACACCACCCCCAAACAAATAAATGGAACAATCCCACCACTGACAAAGAGGCCGGCGTGTGGAGGAGAAGCATGAACACAGCCAATCGCAGTCCAGTCGGCATCTCGGTATCCAGCACGTCGCAGCTTCAGCCATTCATTTACATGCATCAGTTTGACCTCAAGTGAATTCACAGCTCTTGTGCTGAGAATGAACACCCCCTGGCTAAAGAACAGGGTTTCATCCTGCTGTGTTTGCATTAAGTAGCGTAATGCCAGATTCCCACCAGTAAGTCAAGTGCTGGAGCGTGTACTCAACTTATTATCACGACTTTATTCTTGTAGAAGGCCCACCGCATAGTTTCACTTTTACATGCAGCGTAAGCAGCGACTCCAGTCTGCAGACTAAAGTAAAAAAACATGGCTGTCATCTGAGCCAGAGTCACAGACAATGTTCTCCATCGATCCAATGCCAATCTCCCAAAGTGTCATCATTTCAACACAGATCTCGTATTGATCTCACAGAACACCACCGTTCGAAAGCTCATTGATCCCACAGAGACGCCGCCATTCGAAACCTCGTAAGATCTCTCGCCGATCTCGCAGAACGCTACCGATTAGAAGCTCAGGGACCGTTTCTTAATCTCGCGGAGCTCTGTCATTTGCGGCGGCTCATCCCAGGGTCAGCTCGCTGAAATTTCAATTGGCCTGCTCGCATTTCAACGCCCTCATTTAGCTGACACTTGCATTCAGGGCAGCGTCCGGGAAGGCCTTAAAGCGATTTCACAGCTGAGTGATTTGGATGGCGTTCTGCTCAGGGGCAAAGGACTCTGTGTCTGATAAATATACACACAGTACCCATAATTCAATTCAAACATCCATAATTCAAAGCACAACACTGCGCTTTCCCCCCCCTGCAGCTGCAATGCAACACAAATGCGTCACAGGCTACAAATCCAAAGACGTCATTTCGAAGGTTTAAAAAAAGAACGTTGTGGCCACGACCGTTCATAATTACTGTTAGATGCGGTACTTGTAGTAGCTCGTGCACCATTTGTAATACCTTAAGTAAGTGCCATATAATGCATCATAAATATTCTCACAAGCATAAATAAATATTATAACCAAATGGTATATTATATTATAAGCAAATGGTTTCCATATTACATGGCGTGTCATTAGTGCCATAATGCTCATCATTATCTGCTTCGTAACATTGTCAGTTGTTTTTGGTCGAAATGTTTACGTACACTTATGACAAGATTATGACCTTATAAAGCTAACAAAGGTATTATGAAGACCCACTTCAAATAAAGGGATATAATGTGTACCCAGGCTTCTCTCTTTGATAGGTGTGAGAGTTACACAAACACAGATCCATGGGTTGATTCCAATTGCTCATTTAATCCGTCCTCATCTCCTCTGTCCTCGCCTGACCCGGAAATCGATCGAGGTTCGCCGTCTTTAAGGACATTCCAAACCCTAAATGCTCCTCAGAGCAGAGAAGCGAGAATCGAGGAACAGGGCGGCTACCGGAGGATGCTTCAGCGAGGAAACACGAGGGTAGCCTTTGCGGAAGCCTTTTCTCTGGATGCGTGACGTGTATAAGTGATCCACCTCTCCAGATCTGTCACTTCGCGGGTACACCCCTACACAAACCCAATTTTACCATTCCTTTTCATTTATTGGAATGTGCTTTAATCCATAATGACACTCATTGTTTATGAATAACATGTTTATTCATGAAAAAAAGAGGCTAAAACGCATTATGGTTAAACGCGTAAGCATAATATGTTCCATTTGCCTAATGCATGTTGCCTCGATACCTCCGTCCGCGCATCTGACCCTTGCATCCTTTCCTCGCGTCCTCCATTGTGCGGAGCTAAGGTGCGAGGAAAGGACGCAAGGAAAGGATGGAAGGAGTGAAAACAAGCGATTGGAATGAACCCCGTGTCTTCCTATGTGACCTCTGGGGACCCCAATGTAAAGACTTAATCGAATATAAATATCCCAGTTGGATGACTTTGGGGTACCAGGGGAATGTACTGAAAACAGCAGTATGATGTAAAGGTAAGGGACACCTGACTTGTGATGACTTGAAACCAGGAGAATGTAGCTCTTCTTCTTCTTCTACTAATACTACTACAACAAATAATAATAATAATAAATTTATATAGCACTTTTCCAAGCGCTCAAAGATGATTTGAATGTGAGATGAGGCACTGGTGCTGAGTGATTCAAGGAGGAATGTAACCTGACTCTTTCCATTAAACAAGCTGAATGGATAACGTGCAAAGAAACGGTGGCCCAAAGTCACCTTGGTTAACGGCATCGGCTCTTATCTTAACCGAAAAGCCCGTTTCCCCCACGAAGCGTAACGCGTGGCATTAAAAATGCATTACCGCAGCCGTGGCTCCTTACAAGCCTCCAACCGGAGCTGTGTTTGCTGCGCTGACTTCCTGTAACTCGCTATGAGACGCACCAAAGCCACAAAAAACACAAGGCCTGCACGTCCCCCGCAGACAACAGTGCCTGCCAAGCAAATAATAATTATAATCATAATGTCGGGGGAATCGGGTTCCTGTGAATGCTAAAATGAAGATGTGCATATTTAGGGAAAGCTTTTTTTTTTTTTTTACTTTTTTGTTTGCTTTTTTTAATCAAAACAGGAAGACAGTAATTAGTGGGGAGACACTTGACTGTAAAACACTGTTCTGTGTTCTGTACAAGCAGTTAGAGAAACGGAAAGAGTCAGGAATGGAGTACCCCATATAACAATCAGGACCAGGGCTGCCCCAATCTGTTAAAGGTTCTGCCCTCCTGCACTTCCACTTGGGGGAATCCCTTTAGAAACCGGAAGTTGTACGTTGCCCTTGTCGGGTGTGGTCCAATCCGTTAGAAATGCAAGTGAAGTAATTAGTCCCTTGACCCTCGATTTGGCTCGAGGGAATAAGTCTGTAAGACCGTAGACATCGGGCAGTGTAATTGCAAAACCCCAAACTTCCTGTTTCAGAGGTTTCAATTTAACCCGTCAGCATACCACCATGCAATCTGCTCCTGCTTAATTACTGAAGCTAAGCAGGTGTGGGCTTGGTTAGTTCTTGGATGGGAGACCTACTGGGAAAACTAAGTTGCTGCTGGAAATGGTGTTGGTGGACCAGTAGGGGGCAATCTTCCCTCTGGTCAAATAAATCCCAATGCCCCAGTACAGTGATGGGGACACTGTGTTGTAGGAGATGCCGTCTTTCGGATGAGACGTTAAACCGAGGTCCTGACTCACTGTGGTCATTAAAGATCCCATGACACTTGTCGCAAAGAGTAGGGGTTTCCCCGGTGTCCTTGCTAAACTCCCAACCTGGCTCTTTCAATCTGCCACCTAATCATCCCCCAGTTTAATTGGCTAATAATCATTATCTCTCTCTCCACCTCAGCTGATGTGTGGTGAGCATTCTGGTGCAAAATGGCTGCCGCTGCATCACCCAGGTGGGTGCTACACATTGGTGGTGGTAGAGGTGAGTTTCCCCTTCATCACTGTAAGCGCTTTGAGTATTGAGAAAGGCGTTATATAAATGCAAGGTATTAATTAATTAATTATTAACCCCTCTTGCGTAGGGAAAGTATAATCTTTTAAAAGTTTTTTATTGCATGGCTGAACTGTCGAATAAATTAGGAAATAACATTTATTTAGTGGTTCAATAAAATCCCTTTAAAACTTCAGAATAGATTCACGTATTCTATCCTACTAGGATGCAGTTTTGGAATGATTATTTCAGGCTAGTTAATGATAACTGGCTCCAAAATCAGCTTGCTGCAGTTCAGTGAGTATCCAGCAAATGAGCCAGTGCAAACTTATAAGCATGGGCAATATTAGGCTACAACTACATTTAGCTTTGATTTCATATTTAATACAGGTTGCTTGCCTCTTTTATGTTTTATACTTCTGTGCCACTTGCAAAGCAATCTATACATCCACCGTTTTGATTGTAGCTATAATTTGATTGGGAGGTAGTTTGCAACATTGCATATTTTGTAACAAGTGCATTATTCCCCATCCCTGCATATGAGGTATTTTAAAGTGCTGTCTATCAATAAATTGATTGTAAATCATTTTCTAGTTTGCTATTTAAAATTTATATATTTTTTAAAGATTTTTCCCTGTTTTCTCCCAATTTTGTAGCCAATTGTAATCTATGCTATTCAATACCCCGTGTAGCAACTGCTTGAGAATTTGCCGCTACACAGCCCCGTCAGCCGGTAGTAGGAAGGAGGGCGCCACATCCTCTTCGGGGCGTGACTCCTCGAGCTCCTGACCGCGATTCCAACTCGCTCAGGGCCGCTTGTGTCCCCTGCCGAGTCCCTCCCACCACCCCGGGAGTGGCTGTCAATTGCCGCTCCCTCAAGGCACTGGCCATACTCAGATCTGGTAGGGCCAGGGGCGCGAACCCCTGATCCTCAAAGTCGGTGCTTTTACCGCTGTGCCACCGCGGCACTCTCTAGTTTGCTGTTTTGCCAGAATAAACATTGAGATATTCTGTTGGAGCTTGCCGTCTTATGCAATTCATTGGAAAGTTTTGCACAAACTAATTTGTCAATTGTCTGCTGGTGTCTCTGGCTCTGACGAATTTCTGAGGGCAAGTGGGGTCCAATTCAAAAATAATTCTGCTCCCTCCCTTGTTTGCAAGGGCAGAACATTTAACGGATTGGACCGCAGCCCAGGACTAGGGCAGAGCAAAGCATGATGGGTGATTGGTCATGTGACTGCAAGGGGGCGGGGCCGGTGGGCAGGGAGGTGTTAATAATGTAGGGGCACAGTTGGGAGAGAGTCACCGTGGCCCCTCCTAAAACACCACTACAGCCTGCGATCGACATTAGCTGCCCCAGTGCATGCTGGGAGTTACAAATATGTACAGTCAATTTAACCGACATCCTCTGAGGTTTGGAAAAGCAATTAAACAATTACAGCACTACAGCCCCCAGGCACTGAAGCCAGAGGAAAGACAGAAAATTGCTTGGAATAGGAAAGGTATGGAGAATCATTTCAGCACTGGGAGGGAATGATAACATATTAATGATAAAGAATTGCACTTCTATTACGTCGTTCATCTCAAAAAGCGTTAACAGTGAGGGGGGGGGGGTCACCTCAGCTGCCACCAAGGTGTTGGACCCACCCGGGTAACGCATGGCAGCAAGTTTGCAACAGATAGAAAAATAATTATCTGCTCCATTTCACATTCGAGAACTGGACTAGGCTGGATTCTGATGGGCCAAGATGCGCTTTGCTCCCGAGACTGGACTTGGACATTTCACCCAGCT
This sequence comes from Synaphobranchus kaupii, assembly GCA_029718625.1. Lineage (NCBI taxonomy): Eukaryota > Metazoa > Chordata > Actinopteri > Anguilliformes > Synaphobranchidae > Synaphobranchus > Synaphobranchus kaupii. The sequence continues at coordinate 15,049,651 of CM056377.1, read as the reverse complement.
ACTATAAAGTTAAGATTATTTAAGACATGCATGAAAAATTTAATCCAAGAAACCCACTGAATGTGAAATTTGCATGATTTTTCCACTGAAAGCGCAGCTCTTCCTCTTGGGTTGAGACGGCACTCATGCGTCATTTCCCTGAAGTGCAAACGGCAATCAAACACCAGTGAGAAACTAATCACTCAGAATCTCAGTGCCTGATTTACATTGTTCAGCTGGAAAAAATATGAATTTATATATTTAATATGCTTAAAAAAGAGTTTTTCCTCATGCAATGTCTTATTTTGAATTAAACAAGACATAAAACTAAACAGACTCTTATTCACATTAAAATAGACCAGACGTGACTAGAGCCTGTTTGATGGAACAGTAGGGTTGTAAATCCAGAGCTCTTGGTCCTACCACCTCACACAGCTCGCACTGAGCTTGGACAGGTGTGAGAAACAAAACTAAACAGGTTTCTCCATTCAGAAAGGCCCTTGGGAGCAGGACTGCTGGTTTCCCCCAGGCCTTGTGAATGTGGTTTCGTACAAACTGCTTGTTTGCCTCCTTCGAAAAGTTGCTTTGAGCCCCAGAAAATAAAAGCATAACATAAACATCAAATAATAACATGACACGTGCACTGAGAAGGGATTTATGAAACGCGGGAGAGCGGAGGTGTGTGACTAGTAGACAAAGCGTGGTTAGGGTAGGTCTTAATGGGAAATCTTTAAATTTGTGCATGTGATGCACTGCTTTAGCTTGGTCTGCCAGTCACATTCTGCAGCGTTTATGCTGTGGTGTGTGTGTATATGTCTGTATATATGCGTGCCTGTGTGTATATGCATTTGTGCATGTTTTTGTAACACATGCACGTGTGTATGTGAGTGTTTACAAGTGCATGTGTGAGTACATGTATCTGCCTACGTGTGCTTGTGTAAGAATGTGCATGTATGCATGTCCGTACATATGTGCGTGCACGCTTGTAAGAGATTGAGTTTTTGTGCATGCCTGTGTGCTTGTGTGTGAGAGGTTGTGTGTTGGCTCTGTCGTCATAGAATCAGGTACCCACAGTAAAGCTGCAATGTAACACCTCACCAAAGTGACTTTCTACACTGCAGAGGAGGACTAAAATAACCCCCCCTCATCCCCTGCCTACCTCTTTATCTGGCAGTAATCTTCACAGAACAGTAACCTCCGGAAACTGAGAAACTGTGGAGGCTTCCAGCTCACTTCGAACCAGAATGGAGGACACGGTGCAAGCCAGCAACTGCCACCAGCAGCCACTTCGCAGGAATAAAAAGTATATCTTTAAAGTTTCAAGCATGAATACAGCAGGACACTTATTTTCTAACAGTTGGACAAAGGCTTAGCTTCCTGAAGATTTCAGCAATATAAATTCCAGAAGGACAAAATTTAAGGGTACGTGCTAGCCTTCTTGTAAAAGAAAAATAAAAATAAAGTTCACACCTCGTTTTGGCAAGGTCTGGACCAAAGGACATGCAAGTTAAATACTCCATTTACTCCAATGCAAATTTTATCACCAATGTTTCGGCATCAAGCTGCCTTCGTCAGGTATTTCCTTGCTGCCGAAATGCGTGTGATAAAAATTTGCATTGGAGTAAATTGAGTGAGCGGCCTTTCTTTCTTCTGTAGTTTTACATGCTAGCCTATACCTGGTTTTAGAAAGAGAACCCCATGACTACAGGGAGAGAGCCTTGTGTTGCGTTGTGTTGTGTTGTGAACAATCCTATTGGTGACTGTGTAAGCTATTGTGTAAACGCCATTCTGCTGACCTTTCTTTGTGGGGCGTGGTGGTGAACGCTGATCTGGGCGTGGATGGCGGGGCTGTGGGAGGACCCCGGCGAGGCATTCTGTCCATTCGGCATGGCAACATCGTTCTCTGGCGGCTGACTGCGGAGTCGCTGCATACGCTCCATGTAAAATAACAGGAGTTAAACCATGCGGTGGGGCTGCTTCTACAAGAATGAAGTAATAATAATAGTAATGATGGACTGTATTTCTGTAGAGCCTTTCGTCTATGATCTCAAGAGCTTGAGATCCACCATCAATAGGGCTTTTTTCAACAGGACACCAGGAGTCCTCCCCTGCTCCCTGTGATAAGTGCCGTGGGATCTGCAGATATTCTACAGTCAGGGCCTCGATTTAACATCACGACTGAAAGACAAGGGCCTCCTACATATGCCTATTTGTGGTTATTGACATAAGCATTTATGAATGTTTACAGTATATAGTGCTTATGTAGGTGCTATGTACCGCTTATGAAGGAGCGACATTGTTCTTATGAAGTGCTAAAATGATCTTCAATATGCACCATACATATCCGACACGTCCAACAGAACACTTTCCCTGGGTTTTTTTTTTTTTTTTTTTTTCCCTCTCGTACAGCCCTTTTTAAAAAATACATTTGGGCAGGAAAGCAGGAGAATTAAGCGCAAGCCTTCAAATAATCAATATAAATTCAACCAACCAAAAAAAACATCTGGGAAGGAAAAAAAACCTGCACGTTTTGCCGTGCACTCAAACCACCAGGTAATTTAATACAGGTGAAAGACGCAAAGCTAATATTTGTAATGGCGCCTTTCTTGCGAGCGGTGTTGGGGTTTGTGGTCTCGCAGCTGGAAGCTCTTACGCGCTTCGGCAGACAAGGAAAGGGAAACTCGAGACTGGCGGACGGGAGGTGCATCGCAGAGGTTCTCCGTATTGAATAACCGGTTGGTTTTCTTTAGTACTCTCTTTGATTAATGCCGTGTAGATTCACTGATCTCTGCTGTGTGTGGGGATCTGCGGATGGACTGAGCTGTCCAGGTGTTTTTAATATGGGGCATATTTGCGCAGATGTTGGTCAGCGTGAACTGTGTGATTGAGTCTGGTCATTCCTGTTTGTATGGCCTGAGAGGGGAGCTGTTCCCACTGAACAGGGCGCATGTTTGTAGTGGGCGGTGCTACGCTGCGCAGGTGTGTACTGACTGGTTATTGGGTTTCTGTATCCCAAGTGAATGTGTGGCACTTCTTCACCAAGTTCGTCAGGCTGCACCAACAAAATGGCTACAGTACTTTACAGCCCAACACATGAGGCAACTGCAGCGGGTGACGACCACAGAGAAGTGTGTATTTCCTGAAAATTAGATTTATAGCTAAATCCGGTACAACAGTGTTGTGCGTGGTACCGGACAAATAAATAAAACTAAAACTAAACTAAGGCCACACAAATGCACACACTAACCTGGTGCAAACCTGGAAGGAACCTCGCCAGGGGAAACCACGGCCTCAAAACTGAACACTTCTGCAACACTGTCCAAATCTATAATAAAAAACCTAGTAGCAGTGAGATTAATAGAAAATCTGAGAGAAAAGTGGTTTGCTGGCAACAGCTCAGCTTCTTTTCATTATGAAGTTCCGCACCTCCCGCCAGGCGAGGGTCTTGAGGCGCATGAGAAAGTGGCGGTGAGGGGCTGAAGAAGGCAGTCGACGGGTATCCCGCCCCCTCCTGGACTGTCACCCGCCCAACGCAATGGCGCGGTGGTTGCGACCCAAAGGTACAGCCGGTCACATGGTGAGAATTGGCTCCCTCAAGCCTAAACAAGCAGGATTGCGGCTGACCGCTGGTGTTAGTGCGCCTCAGACCGTGAGCGTCTCTCGCAATCTCGCCGTCTGTGTTTTCTCAGAAGCGCCGCAGACGGGTCAGCGGGAGTTCCTCTGCTGAGCAAGAGAGCTACAGAGAAAAGCATGCCAACACTAGAACACGGGACGCTAAATTCTAAAACTAGAACGCAGAACATGGTACACGGAATGCAGAGACACACGAATGACAGAATGTAGTACACAGTCAACTGCAGAAAGTAGACACGGAAACAATGTAGAACACAGACATCTGTGGAACACTAGAGAAGAAAACGGAACGCGGGACACAGGAAGCCACAGAACAGGGAATGCTGAAACAGAACGTGGAACAAAAAAAAAAAAGGCCAGAACATTGCCCATGGGTTTGAGCAGAAAGAGTCGATGCGTGACAGAAGACTGCTCCAGAGAAAAACAGAGCAGATGACAGCCACGGCTCGGGGAGGAAAAGAGTGACAGAGAAAGAGCAAGAAAATAAACAAGTGGAAGAGAGTGGCTTGAGATATATATATATATATATATATATAAAGAGGGAGAGAGAGGGAGATAAAGAGGCAGAGAGACATAACGAGGAGGAGAGTGAATGACAGAGACCCCAAGCCTCTTTGTTAAACATATGGGTAACATCAGGAAGTAGGAGGAAAGCTCTGTGCCAAGACTTCAGATCTCAGCTTCACACCTGTCCAACCACTGAACATCGTGTAGGACAGAAGACTCTACCCCGAGAGCAATTGTGTGTTTGTTTGAGTGTGTGTGTTATGGTGCACATTCAATCACAAATGCTTTCCAGTGCAGGTGCAGGTCTCCATGTTAAAAACTCAAGATACTCAGTTTGCCTTTGTCACAGGCACCCACCAATTACTTATACTATGTCACTGGAGAAATTTACAACCGGGCCCATGGTTTCCCCATTCTGGACACTGCAATGCTTCTGGGAAAAACCGATTGAAAATAGTCAGGAAAGCAATCACAAATGACATGGCATTGAACAATAATTAAGATACTGCTTTAAGATCATGGTCATGGGCATTTCTCAGTATTGCAGGGGAAATGTCCCCTGCAAGCGGTGCCCCATTAAGCCTATGCTAACAATCAAGAACTGAGTGAGGATTCTTCAGGCGCCACCATTCATTTGCTTCCATCTAGTGGTATAGTTAGGTACTGCAGTGGGCTGCCTCACTCATTGCATCAGTGAGCAGGTGAAACTTATGTTCCCAGTGCGGTTTTCCCCATCACAGAAAAACACAGTTTAAATGATGAAATGTATGAATATTCTGACATAAACAATGCATCAGCAGGGGAACCTGTGCTTTATAAAAGTTTAATGAACATTAAATGTCCTGCAGGGGGTTGCTGTAAAGGGCATTTCACTGGCTCTGATGTTTTCTTTGCTGTATTTTTAATGGTGTCCAATGTTCATCCATCTTATCTGTACCCTTTCTGTGATGTTAGTATAATTCATTCAGTCACATGCGAGTGCACACACACCTATACACACTCACTCTTGCACCCACACACTCACAAATAAACAACTGAATGCTGCATTGGTTTAAGAGTGTATTTCATCTACCTTGACATGTTTGTTTAATACATTTGAATTTGTTTTCTTTCCAAAGGCACAAACTTTGGTTCTTCTTCAGAATCTTTACTTCTTATTAGGGGGCCTAGCACACCAGGTGTGCACATGTTATCGTGAATTACAGTGGTTCTCAAACTCGGTCCTGGAGACCCCTGTGGCTGCTGGTTTTACAGACAATCTCTTGTGAACGCGTGTTTAAGTTCTTTCATGTTTCCCTTAAACTTATTAACACAACGCAGGTTTGGCTCGTTATCATTTGCTTTGAATTCTTCATTATCTACCAAACGGTCGGTAGTGGCCATGTGTTACTTTCACCAATTAGGAGCCTATTGATTCTAATTTGATCAGTTAAATCAGTTTGATCAATTTTTTTTATGTGATGTACTCATCTGCAATATAGCGCAATAAGCACAATATGAATATGGGACTTTTATTGTACATGGCATGCATAGCTACTTCTGACATAATGTGCCTTAAGAAGTTACATAATCCCTCAAAACATGAAAAGCGTAGAAGAAAAATTAACAGCTTGTTAAAATTTTGTTGGGATTGTTAGAGCAAAATACCCATTCAGCTTAGCTTTGTCCACCAACGAAATATAGTCATATTTTAATCTAAACAAATGAACTGTCACATGACAGTTTGTAAACTGTAGAACACAGAAGCAATAAACGCTATAAGTATAAACTTAAACTTAATTCAAACTGAAACTATAAATGCGGCTATACAGTGACTGTAATAGACAGCCATGTGATAAAAACAGTAGCTCCGCAATGTGGGCTCGTAATCAGAGATGTCCCAATGTGATACCGTATCGTTACATAAGATTTACTTTCGAGAGGTCCCAAAGTGTCCAACTGGGCGATTTAAATAGAAAAGGATTTGAGGAAGAGTTTAATTAAACATATGCCTTCCTCTGTAGTGTTGTAGCCTTGTCACTTTAAAATGCACATGGTCACACTGGTTGCTAAGCACAGCCAAACACTGTTCAGAGTACACAAGGAAGCACCAGAAGTAACAGAGGCAGAGTGCCTGAGTCTACCTGGAGAACCGGTCCGTGAGTATCCACATTTCACAATGAATGGTCATATGCTTGTAGAAACGTGGCCGTTTGCATTTTCACCACATGGGCTCCGATCGATCGGTGGATCAATCAATGTCACAAAATGAGTCAATGAGAGTAATAACAGAGCTTAAAGAGGTGTTTTATGGAGTGCTTGTGTTCGGGGGGGGTGGTGCATCAGAGAGGTTTCCACCGTCTTGTGCCGTGTTTGAGTCACCAAGAGTGTGTCTCCATGACACCAGATAACACGGCCACCACTGCCAAGTAGCACATCCAGCACACATCCCGATCGCCGCCAAGCACATTCCCAGATGGAAAGGCAAGAGACCAGTGTCTCAGAGCAGGGGTGCTGACTGAGGATCAGCTTTCTCATGTCCATATCCTAACCTTATGGTTTGCACCATATCCTCATTATGAGCTAAAAGGCTAAACTGAGCCTAGATCCGCACACCTATGCTATTATGCATATACCCAGGCTGCTGCTCTCCACTGCTGTTAGCTATAAAAAGCTTGTTTTATTAGTCATGCTCTGGCACAGGCAGATATGTGAAATAGTTAATGTTATATGTAGTTATATAGTTAATAAATTAATAATTAACATTACTTTTTTACCAGCGCTGGGAAAAAACATCTCTTCTGACAAAGTGCTTCATAATCAGATGCTCAGTACACACTGTCCACAAGGAGATTTATACAATATTCTGTCCTTATCCAGAAATGGACATTCTGACTGTTCATATTCAGTTTAATGTAGCTTGGTCAGATGTATAAATGCACAACCCCACCTGGGAATTGAACCCGGTTTTACAGTTACAAGCCCAGTACCTTAACTACTCTGGGGCATGCGGAATTGATTAGAAATTTTATTTATTTCATGCTGAAACTGCTCCTGTCTTGCACAGATCATAGCCATTCTTGGTTCCCAGAATGCATTGCAGACAGAAGAAGAGCGCCGGAGCCGTGGGGGAGGGGGCGGCTGGCACGGGACCAGGCTGCGCCGCAGCGTCCGCCACGCCCGCCGTGCCCAGGAGGGGGTCAGCACGGGCCGGGGAGAAGCAGAGACGACGAATCACAGTGGAAATGCCCAAAGTTTGGGCTGGAGGGGCGGGATGGCAAGACGGCAGCGGCTGCCGTCAGGCATCCAATAAGGGAGACGGAGGGGGCGGCTTTCGAGAGAGGAACGGCGGGACGGGGGGCCCCCGTTTGGACACCACAGGAGAATCCTGGACACGGAAGCTCCGGAAATACGCCGAAGCGGCCGGGGTCCTGCGATGTGGAGGCGTCCTCATCGTGCCGGTAGAAAAGTCCGCCTGGCTTCGGTTACTGGGGCTGCGTCCGCCGTGTCCGCCCGAGCCGGAGAGAAACGCCTCTGCCAGACACCTGAGGAGGGCGCGAGTGAAGGAGAGGCGAGAGACTGGGGAGGAGGGGAGGGGCGGCAGGGGCCGGGCGAGGGAGGGGGAGCGGGAGGTGAGGGCCCCAGCCCCAGCCCCAGCCCCAGCCCCAGCCCCAGCCCCAGCCAGGAAGGCTCTGACCCAGAGTCACCTGGACACCGGCCAGAACGGCCCGCTCAGGGGCTGGGTCAGGGAGAAGGACCGCCTCGCTCGGCGGTGCCGGGCGGACGTGCGGAGGCGGAAGCGGGCGGAGAGGGAGGAGAAGAGGCGGAAGAAGCAGGAGGGCGAGGAGAGGACAAGGGAGTCCGAGCGGAAGGTGAGGGCCTGGATGGTGAGGAAGAGGAGGGAAGAGGCTGAGGCTCAAAAAGGAAACGCAGTAGCAAAGCGCCCGGCGTCTGTGTCAGGGACACGGTCAGAAACAGAGAACTGTAACAGAACGCCGAGCAGCAGGGCGGCAGAGCAGCCATCTCTCCGGCCCAGAACAGCGCCTACACCTGCAGGGGGCGCTGATGTCACCCCTCAGCTTCACAGGCGCTTACTGAGGGAATTGCAGTCACATGACACCAAGTTGACATCACTTGCACCACAGGTGGGCCCCCGTGAGACACCTGTGTCCAAGAAGGGGAGGAGCAAGAGGGGGGAGGGGCAGAGGCGGGCCCCTCAGTCGGGACCCTGGGAAGACAAAAGAACAAAACAAGCTGAGGAGAAGGATCCTGGACCGTCTCTCAGTCCTGATTATTTAGACATGTCTACAGGGCCCTCTGAGGTCAGAAGAACCAGCGTGGAGCCTGCGTCTGACTCAAATGGGAAAAGTAAAGCCGCTGCTCCACCCCTCAAAGACCGCCCAGGACCAAAGGGTGTGAAATCCAGGAGGAGGTTCTGCTCTGGCCAGCTGAGGGCGCTCACGAGTCAAACGAACAGATCCTCTGCAGGGGATGGAGAGACCCACAATGAGTGGCTCCTGAGGAAGGCAGAGGAGCGGAGGATGAAGGAGGAAGAGAGGATGCAGAGAAGTGAAGCGGTGGAGCAGGACCCTCAGATGGAGGAACTGTTCCTAAAATTGGCCAGGAGGCGATTGGAGGACAAGCTGAACAGCAGGAGGAGGGTGGACAGTGGCCAGTCAGCTTCACAGAATGCCATCACCCCGCCCCTGCAACAACCTGAGACCAGGTCAACACCTGAAGTGGACCGGCGCCTCCCGGAGCATTATACCGTCTGTTCCCCAAACTCAAACAGTGGACAGAGGAGGGCAGGAGCCATTCAGCAACCAATCAGCTGTCTCTCAGGCTCACACAGGGGGCAGAGGAAGGGAGGCGCCTAGCAGCACCCAATCAGCAGTCTCAGACACACACAGTCAGTTGGAATGCAAGAGGACTCTCTATGTCCTGATTGCCACTCATGGACATCTTATGGACTCTGATGGGAATTTTAGCAGAAGTTACGCTCAGGAGATTTCAAGCTTACTCATGCCCAAGAAGCTGATATGTCACCCCTTATCACACTCCAGTCTTGGAGGGACGCAGAATTTTGGTGTGCTTTAGAATTTAACTCAGCGCTGAGCAGAAGGGCCTCACGTCTAGTTTCCCATGTCTACATTGGCTGCTGACTGAAAGGAAACCACTCAAACCTACTGTCACCCCAGGACTTTCACTTTTACACCCCTCACCCATGTCTCTCATTTACCCTGCTTCCTGTCGCCTCCCCTCTGCCACCTGTCCTGGACTGTGTCTGAATCAGAGTCCTAATTTTTGCGTCCTGTGTACTAGCATACTGTATGCTGCTTATTGCATACTGTTTAGTGACATGCAGTATTACAAAAAAATATCCTCTGTACTATTATCAACGAAAACCCAGAAATAAGTATATCATTCAGGGATATTAAGGGGATAGTTCACCCATTTTGAAGAATTTCATATTGTTTTACTTACCCCTGAAATGGTATGTAAGGCTGTAGTGACGCTGTCCTGGTCTCACCATTGTAGCTATCCTGAATTGGAGCAATGCAAACAATTAGCATAAGTTCCCCCCGGCTAACTTGTTTTAAAAATAACTGCCTAAATCCACTCAAATAAGGTTTAACAACAGCTTTACAAGTGTTGTTGTTGGAAACTAAAATGCACATATGATTACTGAGTGCACAAGGATGATATTTTCGCTCAAATTACTGTCGGCCTATACGATTACGTAGTTTCAGCCTCCGTTTAGATTTATGAGCATCCGGTAAGAGAGCCGGTAACTTTTAGTATCACTCTGTGCAAGAACAGCGACCAGCGTCACATAGTTTGTGAATTCTTATAAATCATGTAAACTGGAAAGCATAAAAAGTTTTCACAACAAATGTAATTTACTGTACACATGCACTGTGGATGCATTGATACATTAAAGTTATAACACATACGTACCTTTATCTCTTTTGTGCTGCTGCTACTAGCCTAGCTGATGGCTTCCATGTTTTGTAATGCCATCACATTACATTTATTTAGCAGACGCTTTTATCCAAAGCGACGTACAGTAAGTGCGTACAGAGACATCATCATCATTACAGAACAGACAAGGCAAAGCACATCCTTTGCATAATGTAGCAGCTATCCCTAGCAATGAACGTTGACTGTAGTTCACAGTAAGCTGTGGGCAAATCAGCAACACCACACTCATTCCAAATACTATTATAAACTATACTATTATAAACCATTCCAAATACTATTATAAACTATGCTATTATAAACCATTCCAAATACTATTATAAACTATACTATTATAAACCATTCCAAATACTATTATAAACTATGCTATTATAAACCATTCCAAATACTATTATAAACTATAATAAACAAACAGGAAAACACAGGGAACAGGGAACTGATATTCCTAGGTGAGGATATCAGTCAAGGTGGAGTCTGAAGAGGTGTGTCTTCAGGCCTCGACGGAATGCAGGCAGGGTTGGAGTAGAACGTAGGGGAATGGGAAGTTCATTCCACCACTGAGGTGCTAATGTGGAAAAACTCCGCAGTCGGGACAAGCGAGAGCCTTTGACACGGAGGGGGGGAAGTGCCAGTCGCCCTGCTGTAGAAGAGCGAAGTGGTCGAGCAGGAACATAGTTCTGGATTAAGTCCTGCAGGTAGGCGGGGGCCTGTCCTATTTGCTGCAGTGTAGGCCAGGGTCAGAACTTTGAACCTGATCCTGGCTGCAACTGGCAGCCAGTGGAGAGACCTCAGCAGGGGGGTTACGTGGGAAAATTTCGGGAGGTTGAACACAAGCCGGGCAGCTGCATTCTGGATGAGTTGAAGAGGCAGAATGGCGCAGGCCGGTACACAAGACTTGTGTACATCCTGACGGACTGCCGTTTTTGAGTATCATTAGTCTTCCTTTTCAACTAATTTCTTGTCATATCTGTAACACCAAATTCATGCTTTAACCTGATAGAGCCATTCTACTGAATATTCACCTTCGTATTATATATATATATTTTATTTTTTCACCTTCGTATATACATGATCAAACAACCCCCCCCCATGACCAAACACAATAACACATGCTTCCTCTTCTATTAATAACTGTGAATTCAGCCAGAGGTATTGTGAAAACATTCCATGAAGAAATAAACACATTTTTCAGTTTTTGCCTTAATGAGTGATGTGAAGGAAATGAGCTGGCACCGACAGTGTAAATACACAGATAGGTTACACAGCCACAAAATTAATTAACAATATAAATTAATACACTGCATTTTACTTTTTAAATAACTAAATGTAATCATGGCTCCCGGTTAAAAAATAATTTGCTTTGAGATAACTTGTTTAAAACATCAATAACAATAAAAATCATAGTTCATTCGATGCATTCGATTCTGTGGCTTACCAGAAGTATCATTGTTGCTGGAATTCTCCCAACTGCCGTTGGCCTTGATGCCTTGAAGGGGGAATGTGGTTTTTGGGGCTTGATATTCAATTATATCCTTATCCACCCCAACAGGCCTTTTCCATTAAAATATAATTTTGATCCACTTACAATTGGGTCATCAAGGAGTGAATATAGCCTACTCATTTTAAAGCAAAAACTGCACTTTCTAAAGGTGAAAACCTTATATTGATGTCTTATTCCAAAAGGGTGATGAGGGGCTCCGAAATATGCTTGATGATGCTATTAGTTTTGATCAATTTATTTCAAATTTCAAATATTTCATGAAAATTCTATGCTCAAATGAAAGTACATGTGATGCCCATTCAGAACCTGTTAAAATGGTATTGATGTGCATCCCACAAGTGCTGCAGGCAAAGGTCCTTTTTGGCATAGAGCACAAACGGCCATTCGGATCTTCCTTCCGTTGTTACCCACAGGCCCCGCTCCTAACCAGCTAGGGACTGTTGTTGTGTGACACGACACTCCCTAGCTGGTTAGGATCATAGACTGTATAAAAATAGTTAGGATGCGAAATCAGCAAGATCGCTATAGCATGTAAGCGGAAAATAAACACTTTAAAATACATTTCGAAGACTTTTGTTGGTTGGGACTTTCCGGTTTTAGGTCCATTGTTGATGGTTTTAGTCAACAAACAAACGAAAAAAAACAAGCCCGAAGTTTCACAGGCAGTCCAAGGCGGTCCAAGGCCGGCGTCGTGTAAAATACTGCTCAAGGTAAGTCTTGCTGTAGAGCGGTGAGCCGTCTGGTTTATATATTACAAGTGTGGTTTTCACGGGTAGATATATCATTTATTGTGCTATAAACTTTCAGAGCTTTGAAAGCAGTTCACAAAACAGCCATGCTACCTGCTGATTTGATTTCTTTCACCTGCGAGTTCACCTTCAAAGTATCGTGCGTTCATAGCAACCGGTGCTGCTTTGCTGCCAACTAGGCTACCTTAGCTACTGACAACTCCTAACTCTTCTGTAACGGAGCCCTGCAAGTCTCTGGATTTGGTGACAATTTCGGCTCGTAATGGTTTAATTAGCCAAATAATTTAATCTCAAATTTAGATAGCATTTTTCATAAAATGCAACAATTAATGTTATCTCTGCTTTGGCATATTTTCGATAAGCCTCTATAGTCTATATGTGTTGTGGTAGGCTATACACGGACATCAACGTCTGTACAGGTCCCTAGGGGCAGATCTACCACTGGGAAAGGGTGAACGATCAACACGGAAACAAAGTGGATTTTGTCATGTTATCCCATCTTCAGTTAAATAAACAAAACAATTGACCACAAAAAAAGAACTAAGGTCCAAATGAGTTATTCTGAGTAAGTTTATTTGGCATTTTAAAATGTTAGGCCTACTTACATTTCTTTGTGTTCAATAAAATAGAAACATAAAAATCAAGAGTATAAATCAGGTTACTCTTAGGAAATGTTACAAAAGTCAATATCATTTGTTGCTTAAGAAAAAAATCCACAAGTACCACTCAGTAACACAAGTTTTAAAAACATTTAAAAAAATACAAAACCGTAAAACCTGAAGGCTTTTTTTCTCGCAAAAACAAAAACCACTCGAAACAACGCTACCAGTTAATTGCTAAATATAATCCTCACAATGTTAGCTTTCTGAAGTAAAAGTCCAAACCGGTCCAAAGCCAGCCTATAACTGCTTTTTCGCCCAGTATGGAAGATGTGATTAGTGATTGGGTAGAACACTGTGATGTAACTGGATGGGTGAGGACAGGAGATTGCAAACCAGGTAGTTGAAGCTGTGGCCTTGGGACGGACAGGCGGACATTAATAACAGCAGGAACGTGGAGTTGTCTTGGTGATGGGAGCCTCACATCACCTGCTGAGTCCTTCTGATAGCGCAGCAAAGCAGCATGCTGAAGATCATACCAAATACCTGAGAGGTAGGGAGAGAGAAAGAGAGGGAGTGAGAGAGGACGAGGGAGGGAGGAAGAGGGAGTTGTGTGTGGTGGTCGGGGGGGGGGGGGGGGGGGGAGAAAGAGAGAGGGAATAAGAGGGAAAGAGGAAATGACAGACATGGGAGAGATGGAGAGAGGTTGTAAAATGAATTGCAGGGCATAACTTGGACTGCAGCAGCGCGGGAGCCGTCAGCGATAACCACACGTGTGAAATAAAGCTTGGTGAACAGTGTAGTGGGGAACATTGCATTTCTGGAATACTACAACAATCGGCGTGTAAGGGCTGAGGGGACTGAGAGGGGAGGGTGTCATCTCACCATGATGACTGCAATCCCAATTCCCACCCCTCCGATCACATGCAGCTTAGAGTTGAAGACCTCCTCAATGGCATCTGGGCAGCTCTGATACAGGCACGGGAGACAAAGACACAACCTTAAGGTTATGCTGAAGCAAAGAGGGCAGGGACTCAAAGTGCTGTTGTAAGTGAAAGTTTGAGTAATCCAGTCTCAGCCCTGCGGTAGAGGGTTCTGGCCAGCAGGGGGAGCACTTACCTTGGTGATGAGGAGATCCAACCCTTCTTTTTTGGGACACGTGTCTTTGGCGCTGTCGAATATGGTCCCGGTGGTCCCACAGCAGTTGAGCTATAGAGATCAGCATGACCCCATTATGAACCATTTCTACCTATGCAGTGAAAACTACACCACTGTACACATACACCGATCAGCCACAACATTAAAACCACTGACAGGTGAAGTGAATAACATTGATTATCTTGTTGTTATTTTGGTTCTGTACTCTAGCACTTTGAGTTTGTGAAACAGTTCTCTATGGGAATTGTAGGGTGGGACTAGATTTAGCTGTAAATTATGCTGGAACAGTATGGAATACATGGTTGGTAAAATGGCTGTAAGTCATCAAGGGTCTGAGGTATCAAAGAAGCCTCAAACCATCACTCTGCTGCCAGATATGCAGTAGATATAGATGGATCACTTTACGGGTTGTTTCTCCTGACAAATTTTCCTATTGAACTCTATGGAAAAATAAGTCAGGAAAAGAAATCCTTCAAGTTATCCATCCATATCTACTGCATATCTGGTAGCAGAGTGATGCTTCAAGGCTTGTTTGATACATCAGACCCTTGATGACTTAGAGCCATTTAGCCAACCATGTATTCCATACTGTTCCAGTGTAATTTACAGCTAAATCTAGTCCCACCCCCCAATTCCCGTAGAGATCCATTCAAATGCAGAGAGGTTATAGTATCACTTGTAGGAGTACCAGAAAATAAGATATCAAGAGTCTTTTGATATTGTTGGGTCACACACATCAGGAAGTCAAGGCATGCAAAGGATATGTGACCAAATATTAAAAATGATTATTTTATTCTTCATTATGTTAAACAGTCAAATATGTTTTGATGGGGGGGGGGGGGACTATGTACAAATATAATTTCTATATATTTCTATAATTTCTAAACGGTTGAAAATAGCCTCAAATTAAAGCTGAAAGTCTGCACTTCAACCTCATTTTCATTATATCCTTTCATACTCAAAGTGCTAGAGTATAGAACCAAAATAACAACGAGATAATCAATGTTATACACTTCACTTGTCAGTGGTTTTAATGTTGTGGCTGATCAGTGTATAATACAATCAGTAAAAACTACACCACTGTGCACATGTAATACTATCAGTCAAAACTACACCACTGTACACATGTAATACTATCAGTCAAAACTACACCACTGTACACATGTAATACTATCAGTCAAAACTACACCACCGTACACATGTAATACTTTATTTAGTGTATGTGTCAAGGAAACAACTCAGAGTGCTGCAGTGGCAATGTCGGGCGTATTTGCATGTGGAAAGCATGCGTAGGTCCAGTGTGCTTCCATTGTGGTCTAGTGATGTCCCCAGGTTTTCAAGTCTCTTAGCATCAGAAGCTGGACTCACCCCGAACTGGATCAGGCGAAGTGACTCTCTCAGCACATCCTGGTTTGTTGCTTTGTAGTTTTCAAAGGTCTTTCTGTAGAAATCTACGACGTCATTCACAATCTGCACAAGGAAATGAGGATGGTGAGAGAGAGGGAGAATGTGAACATTTAATTTAGTATTTCCTGTGAAATTTCACACGGTCGCTGATGCAAATTTTCGCATGCACGTGAAATGGCCGAGCTCATTCCGAATTCTACGTATCTGTCCCAACGCACTCAGTGGTTTTCTGACCTGCTTGTTAGCCGCTCTCTAATTGGCTGGCCCTTGGAAAAGAAAAGCTTTTTACTGACCTTGTCCTGGTTAGAGAAGCCCCAGATTCCTGCCGCAACTTCCACAGCAAATATGATGAGCAGGAAAAAGAAAAACTAGATGGAAAATAAACAGTAGTTAGCACTGGTTGTTGTAACACACATACATCAGTTAGGTCCTATCCTACCAGCACAGTTTTCTGTGGTGTAGTACTGTTTCCTAGCAACACAGTTATCTGTGGTGTAGTACTGTTGCCTAGCAACACAGTTTTCTGTGGTGTAGTACTTTTTCCTAGCAACACAGTTCTCTGTGGTGTAGTACTGTTGCTTAGCAACACAGTTATCTGTGGTGTAGTACTGTTTCCTAGCAACACAGTTTTCTGTGGTGTAGTACTGTTTCCTAGCAACACAGTTATCTGTGGTGTAGCACTGTTTCCTAGCAACACAGTTTTCTGTGGTGGTGTACTTTTTCCTAGCAACACAGTTCTCTGTGGTGTAGTACTGTTTCCTAGCAACACGGTTCTCTTTGGTGTTGTATTGTTTCCTAGCAGCACAGTTCTCTGTGGTGTAATACTGTTTCCTAGCAATACAGTTCTCTGTGGTGTAGTACTTTTTCCTAGCAACACAGTTCTCTTTGGTGTTTTATTGTTTCCTAGCAGCACAGTTCTCTGTGGTGTAATACTGTTTCCTAGCAATAGAGTTCTCTGTGGTGTAGTACTTTTTCCTAGCAACACAGTTCTCTGTGGTGTAGTACTGTTTCCTAGCAACACAATTCTCTTTGGTGTTGTATTGTTTCCTAGCAGCACAGTTCTCTGTGGTGTAATACTGTTTCCTAGCAATACAGTTCTCTGTGGTGTAGTACTTTTTCCTAGCAACACAGTTCTCTGTGGTGTAGTTCCGTTTCCTGGCAGCACAGTTCTCTTTGGTGTTTTATTGTTTCCTAGCAGCACAGTTCTCTGTGGTGTAATACTGTTTCCTAGCAGCATAGTTCTCTGTGGTTTAGTACCGTTTCCTGGCAGCGCAGTTCTCTTTGGTGTTGTATTGTTTCCTAGCAGCATAGTTCTCTGTGGTGTAATACTGTTTCCTAGCAGCATAGTTCTCTGTGGTGTAATACTGTTTTCTAGCAGCATAGTTCTCTATGGTGTAATACTGTTTTCTAGCAACACAGTTATCTGTGGTGTAGTATGTTTATACAGTTCTATTTTTTTGTATTGCTGGTGTGTGTGTTTTGGTTTTGAGTGACAGCTGTCCCAAATCTAATATGGGTTTACACATAGGGGGACAGGGATTCAGGACAAGAGGCTTTGAACTCTAATCCCCATCAAACCCCACACCCCCACAAACCCCACCAGATCCTGCCCCCTGCTCTGCATCATTAATGTTTCAATGCACGACAGGACAAACCCGCCAATTAGTCACAATGTGGCAAATGTGAATTCAGCTCTCCACACAGTCACAGGCAGATTCTCTACTCAGATACAATGTGATTCTGTCCAAACCCAGCATGCACCATTATTAGTATAAAGTGCAAGACAGTGACCCACAAATGTTTAAGTGCAGAAATATTTAACCCCTAGTTTAATATGGGAAATAATCACGCAAAAACAGACTCACAAATCCCAGCATGCACGTCGACTCCTGGATGGCCCCACAGCAGCCCAGGAAACCCACGACCATCATGAGAGCCCCAGCCGCAATCAGGATGTACACACCTGAGACACACGGGGACACAGCATTAGAGACCGCCCAACGGCGACACCTGTGGGCCAGCGTGCGGTCGCGCGGAAAGAATCGGTGGGCCATTTAGCGGAGCGGGGATGTGGGATATCAGATTGGGCCAGTGAGTCATATTACATAATAAATACCAGCAGGTGGCATGCAGCAGCCTGCTGTTCCTACGGGCTTGATGTTGACCGCTGGTCGAACGTGGAAAGAACAGTACACAGCTGGGTTATGGGAAAAGCCTGTAAATCTATATTGATCAAGCAGCTTTGTGGTACCCCCAGAGTTTTGATCTGACCTAATGCGTTGTGCTCACCTGGTTTTCTGGAGCTCATTAATGCATGACGGCTCTTTCACTATGCATCATGGGAAAGTGGACACACCTTTCACTAATTCACAAAGTTTCACGTCTGTTTGACTGCTCATGGCCCAATTCCGGCCCAAAATGGGTTACAGCTCGCCACATAACTGAAATGCCGACTGTCCCGACTTCAGGCCAGAACTGGGCGACACGCATCTTGCCGTTGCCAGCGATCACCCCACCGCGGCGGCACTCTGCCAGACTCAGGCCGTAGCCGCGCTCGCTGTCAGGGCGGCCATGCGCGCAGCCCACCCGTACAGTAGACCCAGTGGCTCTGAGGAGCTTCCCCAAATAGCTTCCACCCCCAGCAGCTGTGACCGGAGCCCAACGTGTTTACGTTTGTAATGTGGTAACTGCACGCTTTCTCCTCTGTCCCCCTCTCCCCCGGCCCTCTTAGTGCGTGCTTTCAACAGTACCCCCCCCACCGCACCCACACACACACACACGCACGCACACACACACACACTGCTGTTCCGCTCACTGAAGTCACTTTGATAAACAGAAGTAAAAAAAAAAAAAAATAGGGAATATTTCTGTGGTTCAAAAAAAAAAAGCCCCGAATTGTGTAACAATGGGCTCCTGTTCCGGCAGTGAAACGACGCTTTATCTCAGACTGAATCATACAGGCTCGCAGCCCCTCCCTCAAATGCAGTGTCCCCATTTTACCCTCTGAGGCTCGGGCAAACCAAAAACACAGACCCCCTTCTCCTGTTTTACCCGCTGAAGCTGAGCCTCATCAATGACTACTCAGGCCTCTGCCTTTTTAACTCTTTTTCATATGACTGGGGTCCCTTCCAAAGTATCCATTTTGAAATTGGGGCAATGGAGAGGGCACATGGATGCATCGGTGAAGAAAGCATGGGCCAAAAAAACTGCACTCTCAGCCCAAACTCTTCAATGTCAGCCTAGGTTTACTTGGGTTCAATACTCTTCTTTTTTTAAAATGTATTTATATGGGCTTTTTAAGTTTTGTTGAACAGCACTGTGCAGAGAGACAGGAAGAATGGGGGTGAGAGAGAGAGACGTGCGGCAAAGACTGCGTGGCCGAATTTGAACAGCCGATGTTGCGGCTCTCAATGAGCATGTGGACGGTGCTCTACAGGCTACGCCGGCGAGACACCGCCACTTTCAATGCTCAAGGTTTATTTTTCCAACTCTATTCCCTTTGCTGGAATAAGCTGTATTTACATTTGGAATCCCGAACCATTCAAGTCAAAGCAAGTCATAGTGATGGAAGCACCGATAGGGGTGTGGGGGCGGTTGTGTACGGGGGGGGGGGGTTAGGGAGGGTGAGGCAGGACAGGGCACGGCACTCCTACTTTACCTGTGAAAAAGACGGAGGGAGACTCCTCCCCTTCAAACAGGCCCTTCGTCTTTGGGTCGAAGCGCAGCCACAGTCCGATGGCGAGCACCGCCGTACCTGCAAGCTGGACAGACGGAAACAAAATCCTCAAGATTCGATAAACAGCAGCACCACTTATCCAGATCCTATGCTTTGCACTTGCCCTGTGTGGTGAAGTGCACGGTGAACATCAAAAGGTCGTTAGCAGCAAAGAAACAGTAATGTGCTGCTTAATCTCCTAATAAAACACGGTAGGACCAGAGAACCGGTTCTGGAGTGCCGTTTGTATCGGTTGTGTCTTCTTTTGTACAAAATGAGGTAAGCTTCCTTATGCTTGGGGTTAGTGTGGTGTCTTTGGAGAGTAACAGTCATCCACTCTGACGTTGAGGGCCCCCCAGGTTCTCCACTGGCTTAACCGCCAACACAGTTAAGTGTTATTTATGCCTTTTCCCTCTAAATTTTTAAGTGTTTTTCACGTGCTCCAGACTCCACCTCCCATCAGCCCCGCAAAACCATCTTGTGGCACTTTGTCAATCGAGCAGTAAAAGGTGAAAACTAAGGCGAGTTGGCATTCAATCACAGGCTTACGGGTAGCTAATCAGGATTAGGAAGGACATTTGACTCTCCTTCAAAAACACACCCCCCCACTCTGAAAATACACCACTTTCATAAAGAGTTGGGACGTAGACCCCATCTGCCAGTCAAGGTGCAGAAACGGCAGCAGGTTTAACACAAACTTAATGTACCGCTAGAGGGTAGTGTTCCGCCCAGGTACAGTTTGGGCAGGATGCTGGGAGAAGAAGCTTGACGGGGGGAGGGAGCACAGCTTCTTCACAGGTCAACTGTTCTTTTGGTCTGAGCAGGGGCCGAACCCGACTAATTAAGGAATGGGACCCCAGGGTCGAACCCAGCTACCGATGAGACCCCTGAGGTCAAGCCCGGCCAATGAAGTCCCAGAACTGGGGCCCAGTCATCAGAATAGATCTCTGATTGAGTGAGTCCTGGTCTAGGGCCAGGTATTGCCACTGCATATAAACATGGATAGATTAATTTAGGCTGGGCGTCGACAGCATGGAATTAGTCCATCAATCAAAGTTGAGGTTCTGCACTCCAGCAAACTTCACACTGAAGAAGCCCACAGCCTGCTTCAGGTAAACGAAGCAGGAAGCTAAAACCGTGGAGCAAAACAGGAAATGACAGGTTTACATTTGTACGAGGCACGCCCCGCAACCTCTAAATTTTCCACGAGGCCACAGCTTGTGGTCTTTGACGCGCCGTCGACTGCGATCTTGTCCCGGCATGCAGGAGCGGATCATTTCGCAGAGACATAGATGTTGATCTGACGTGGCTGAGAACAGAGGCCGTAACAGCTGCACGCACAAAACCGTTATTAACTATCCATCCTTTTCAGTCATTTGCTTGGCAGCCATGTAGAGGCTTAAGCTATGTTCTCTGACGCATAACTGAATTAGAAATGATACCACAGTCCTGTACAAAGTACACATTGCTGTAATGCGGTTCACTGCTTTGTGCAAGGCCAGTAAAGGCCATGGGTCTCATTTTCATATTCCTCAGTTACTGCTGATAGAGAGGGTGTGGCTAGTATATTATAAAAAAATATATACAAATTATATATATATTGTAACTGAATAACTGAAAAGGTATTTCAATTTAGAGGGGCAAATCAAGCCGTTAATACATGTGGCAGTCTGCTGAGCAGTCATGACCATCTGACATCCGGATCTGATTTGGCCACCCCTGGGAACCACCTCACACCAGGGCCTATGGGATACAGTGTCATCTGTCTCCTGCGTTCTACTGACAAACAGCACCCCGGAATGTGTGCAGAGCGGGTCGCCAGGTCTGCTGAAATGCAAGGTTCATTTTGAGCTCTACAACTAGGAAATATGTGATCTACATTACAACTAAGAGATATGTGACCATGCAGTGGTTCTCAAACTCGGTCCTGGGGACCCTGTGTATGCTGGTTTTCATTGCAACCGCAATTGTAACCTGTTAAGTTTTCTTAATTAGATCCTTTTCATATTTTGAGGGATTATTTTCCCCCTTAAGCCATATTAGGTCAGAAATAGCTGTGCATGCCATATACAAAGTTCCATACTCACATTGCACTTATTGTGCTGCATGGCAAATGATTACATAAAAAGAGGTAAAACAATTTTTTTTAACTAATCAAATTAAAGACTGAGGTGAATCAATAGGCTCCTAATTGGTGCAAGTGTGGACACCTGGCCACTAACGAGCCATTTGGAAATGGAAACTACGGAAACTACCGCTCATGACAGATATACACTGAATTTTAACAGGTTGGATATCTTCCAGAAACTCCTCTTTTCATGCAGTGAATGTTATTTTGGAACCTGCACAACAATCCAAAACTTTGTTAATATTCAACATGTTTAAATAAGCAGTGCTATCCTCCCTATGACATGTTCTCGCACTGTACCCCTCACACCTGCACATGGGGGAGGGACAAAAGTGATGAATAGCTTTGCATCACAGCGTGTGGGTCACTTCCATAATCCATCAATATGATCAGAAGAATCTCTGTTCAGAGAGCCTTGGAGCTAATACTTAGAGAGAGAAACAAATAGTGGAAGATGAGGAAGTGTCAGAATACGAGGATAATGTAGACATCAAATCATTATAGTGGATTTTATTTTATTCTTTTAACATAAATCACAGAAAAAATTAATGACACTTTCATTGTTAAATGTGATTTAGCAGAATTAAATGGAAAACATTAACCATGTTATCTATATTGTTTGGAATTAAGATAAAGGAAATGCATGTTAAGTTTCGATGTAAATCTTTATGTCTGTATTGCTTTAAAATCCCCAAAATATCCTGGGTCAATTTTACCCGGCGAACAGTACCAAGGCGTCCAAAAAGTGAACGAAACACAAGTATTACAGCACCAATGCACTGGAACCTCCAGCTATATTTTCTTCCTTCAGATTTAATGACCAGCCTTGATTCTGATTGGTTGTTCTTTCAGTCCTCCACACATACCTTTCATAGTTTGCTTCAAAATGAGCCAGCTGTAAAACAGTGTCTACTGAGAAGATGTATGAGTCCAAGCAGGTGCTTTTCTCCTGATGTTCATCCAGACACTTCATACATTACTACAGATTAAACATTCTGTGCTTTCAATGCCAGGACATACAAAATAAATAGACAGCAAGGACTACACAGCAGACAGAGATTTCTACTCGACCCTTCTGAACTACAGCCAAGAGTTTCAGACAGTTCTACTGCACCAACCCTGACCAATTTCGTCTGTAACATCAGGTCAACATCAGTCAATTTTCTGTGAGAAAGGTTTCTATTAAAGGCATCAATTACTTTGTAAGGGTCATTGACTAGGTGCAATGTTGAAAAGAGCATTTTTATGTAGAAGCACAGACCTTTCCCATATATGGTGCTTACAGACAGAGGTTACCGTGACCACGGCATGCAGCAGTAGCTCAAACCAGTGAAATACCGGGGATGGGGGTGTCACTGAGACTAATGCACTTCGCGACTGAGACTAATGTACCTGCGCCTCAGATTAATGCACCTTGCTACTGAGACTAATGTACTTGCAACTGTGACTGATATATCTACAACTCCAACTAATGTACCTGCAACATAGGAGTGCAATTTAAGAATGTACTTGCAACTGAGACTAATTAATCTGTGACTGAGACTAATTTACCCGATGATGTCTTAAGGCATTTTTCAGATTCTTAAAATTGTTTATCAAGGATGTTTAAGTGCCATTTTGACCACCTGTTTCAACAATGGTTTCTGGGCATCTCCGGCAGACAGATTACATCATGGTGGTTTGGGATTTTGAAACCAGCCTGCCAGCAATCATTTTTATTCCCCTCCAATAACACAGCCTTCCTCTCTATCTGAACAGACTATGCTCAGGGGACACATCAACAGTGCACTACCAGATTATCATCTTCCCTGAATGTGCAAATACGGGGTACCCTATTCGACTCATTTGTGTCACATCAAGCTAATTGTGTTTTGAACTGTATCTTTTGTGAACACACACAGTATTTACATTAACAGCAAATTGGCCAAGAGACTTCCTGTGAAATCATCATTTAATCAGTACTGTCAATAAAAGGTCTATTAATATACTTTAATGTATTAAAGTGGGACCTTCTCTCTGTAAGCCTGCAAATCGCAACCCATTTTAGTAATTAATCTCGACTGCCCGAATATTTTTTCATGGATTTATTCAGTTGAAATATGTAATTTAAAGTAATTTATTTTTTGAAACCACCTAGCATTTTAAAAACTAGTAAAGGAATCAACTCTAAAAGGCTATTGTTAATTTTTGTCCTGGTTGCTATTGTTGCTGCTGCACATAATGTTTTTTTAATTTAATTACTGTTTTGGGTGTCACAAAAGGAAAGATCGTGTCACAACAAGGAACACCAAAACAAGGCATGGTCATATAACTACAATACATAACATGATTCAACACACTCACGCTTACAACACAAAGCCACCCCCCCCCCCCCCCCCCCCCCACTCCCCGCGCACACATAGAAGACATGAAAAACAATTCTCTGTTCTATCTTTCATTTCTCAAACCTGCAAATCTTACACGGTTTTTGGAAGGCCAATAATCTCAGCCTCTCACATTCCATCTCAGAAAGGTCTTGGCAATATTTCCCAAGTGGGAAAAAAAGGCAATTCCAATTACAATATGAATGTGGAGTTTAGTTGAAATTAAGCAGAAGCACCGTCTTTCCCCCGATAAAGCTGAAGTTAAACCAGGAGGGTAAAAGCCTTGCCATTATTTGTTGCTACAGGCATGTACTGTATGTGTGCCATCAGCTCACTATGGAATGCTACACCATGCTTGCCAATAATTTGGCTGAAGAAGAGCATGTATAAAGAAAGAAATAGAGGGCCAAAAACCAATCCCCCCACACATAACATACAGCCTCAAGGTGATGTATTAGTATTTCCATGGTCTATGGTGTCCAGCATAGCACTGAAGCCTAAAAGAGGAAGAACTGATACCTTATTTGCATCAAGATTCAGTCTGAGGTCATAGCATAGACTCTGCCCTTGGGACTGGAAACCATCCCAGAATACTACATTCAAGTTATTTAGCTGTTTAAAGATAACTTTAGCCAAAATTTTACTTAGAACGTTTGATACAGGTCTAAACTTGCCGAGGACAGAACTGTCCAACTGGTTTTACTCAAATAAACATTTAGGTTGAACAATCAATAAAATTTCAAAAAGAAAACTACATCAATTAAAGGCTGAGGTGCTCTGCTAAAATAAACCTTAAACCCATGTTGAAGAAAGTAAGGGCAACTGCACCCAGGCTTCCTATACCGGGATACTCAACATCAACTGTCCATCTTTATCCTCTATACTCCCTCTAACACAGCTCGGCTCAACACCTTTGCTCTTCCGGACCTGTTTTTTTTTTTTTTTTTCAGCACAGCTCGTACACTCAGAAAATACTTTTAAAACACAATTCCAACTGTGCAAACTTACCCAGAAAAGGAAGTTGAATGCAAACATCAAGTACTTGATGCATTTAATTGCGCCCACGACTCCCATGTTGTAGATTTAGTGTTACGGCGTTGCAGTGTAAGATCAACTGGAGACTGCTTTCTGTTTTCCTGTCTGAGATGGTATTTCTGGGATCCATGCCAGTGCAGTGCTCACCTGCTCCCTGTAAGTGGCTCAGGGTGGGGGAGGGACTGTGTGTAGGTAAAAAGGTAGGACTGCCAGAAGTGGCTTTTTCAGACTTTTTCTGAACTCTCGCTGACTTCTCGAGTTACTCATTCCTGAGTACAACCAGTCATATTTAATCATATATTGGTGCTCGTGCTAGTTTTTTTTCATTTTTATTTATTTATTTATTTTTGACAAGAAGCCATTTGACAGTTTAGTATTTCTTTTTCTGTGGTTTCTGAAATTAGCATTTTTGCCAGCATTGGCTTTTTATTCTGGTCTGGTAACAGCCTGGTTCTATATCACCATGTAACACATTCTGCTAGCCCTGCTGCTATCTTACGCAGGATATTGCCAGCCATTGTAAATTCAATGCAGCACAATAAATACTAGCAATAATAATAATAAGAAGAAGAAAAGAAGCAGTAATAATAATAAATTGCTTAGCTCTTGTCTTACATATGCTGTTATATATATATTATTAATGATAACATTTTTGAAGGTCTGGAGAAAATGATTAAGGGGTTGAAATTATGTTTAAAGAAAACAAATTCCACCATCCTTGCAACCACAAACTGATGTCAACTTGGCTTGAAGTTTGTGAACAAACAGAGCTAGTTTCCTAAACATGAATGCAGGTTCAATGTTGTTTACGCTCATGTGGTTCTTCCCATTTTTAGAGAAAAATAAATTAAAAAGGATACATAATTTGGGCAGGGGTGTCAAACTCCTGTCCTAGGGGATATTTCACAAAGCAAGATTGTGGAGTTAGCTGGATAACTGCACTGTTCGGGCATGAAGGTGGCTTCATATGACGTTTTTAAAGTAATAATAATAATAACATGAACAACTATTATTATTATTATTATTATTATTATTATTATTATTATTATTATTATTATTATTATTATTATTATTATTATTATTATTATTATTATTATTATTATTATTATTATTATTATTATTATTATTATTATTATTATTATTAAAGCTCTTTCTTCCAGGCCATGTTTAGCAGGTTGCCAGATGCTGAGATTCCTTCGGTAATGTGAGTCTCAGCTCACCTTCGGGAGACGCTCCCCCTAGTGTCTAAGAGCAGGTACTCCTGAAACATTTCTGTCTGAGAGCTTAGGGGTCACCCTGTAAACAGAAGCTAAAAGCTTGTATCAGAAGCTAGTAAAGGGTTTTCGTTAAATGACACACATGCATCATATTTATCCAAAGGAATAAGGAGCAAGGTCTCCAAATGATCAATAAAGAATCCTCCTGTAGTGGACATTTTAAGAACTTTATTGCTTTCAGGATATAAAAGTGTGACTTGAAATCATAGTATGTGTTTTCTTTAAGTCTTTATATATAATATAACTATAAATAATTGTGGTTTTGCTTGCATGGGGCCTTTAAGCTTTCAATGCTTCTGATGTGACGTAGCCTACAGCTTCCAGAAATCTGCAAACTTGAGCGTAATAAGTCCCGCTAACGCTCGCCCATTGCGGCACTCTTTGAGCATCCTGTATAACTGCAGTGTAGCGGGTCTGCCATGTCCTGAATAAACAAGCTGTAGCTCAGTGTAAACACAGAGGATGGTTGGGGACGCGGAGCGGTCAGGATAAACACTGCGTGCAGAGGGCCTCGGAGACTGATGACAGTGTACGTGGAATCTCCAACAGAAATAGAGGTTCACATTTTACCCTAAATTTCATGTTTTAAAATAAAACAAACTGTTTTTTGTTTTTTTTAAATACATGCCTCTGCCAGGAAATCTTGGGTATGATTGTATAAAAGCACTCTGTATGTGAAACGTGCCGAGAATTGCCAGCAAGTGACTGCAGATGGCTTTTATGCATACAAACTGCTATAGTTTCAATAATCCTAGTTTTCCATCGGATTTATTTCAATCATATCACTGTCACTCCTCTTCTCTACAACTCCTTTTTTTATTATTATTATTATTTTTATTTATTTATTGTTTTTATTTTATAAAAAAAATTTTTTTTTTAAAATTCACCTTAAAGTGCACCAGCCTGTGTATTCGCTGTCAGCTGGTTCCATTAAGCACAGTCTCTCTTTCTGTCTCAATAGATAAGGCCTGGGTGATGGCGGTCACACAAAAAAGATACTCAAGATACTTATAAATTCAGTCGATACCTTGCATACTTTTATTGAGCACACCACAGTAAACCAGCGAATAAAGTGCAGAGCTGGTAAGAAATGCTGAGAACATACAGTGCAAGTAGGCCTAAAAAAAAAGGAAACTTATTTTTTAAATGTGCATTGTAAGCAAAACACAGACCAAATGAAGTCCAAATATAGACTTCAGGAAACACTGAAGCGAATAGTTTTCCATTATGCATTTATAACATACACACTGCTAGACACTGCACCACAGTACTGCTCTAACCACTACACCAAACTGCTGCTCTAATCACTACACCACATTACTGCTCTGACCACTGCACCACACTGCTGTTCTAACCACTACACAACAGTGCTGCTCTAACCACTACACAACAGTGCTGCTCTAATCGCTACACAACAGTGCTGCTCTAACCACTACACCACACTGCTGCTCTAACCACTACACCACACTGCTGCTCTAACCACTACACCAAACTGCTGCTCTGCCCACTGCACTACACTGCTGCTCTAACCACTACACCAAACTGCTGCTCTAACCACTACACCACACTGCTGCTCTAACCACTACACCACACTGCTGCTCTAATCGCTACACAACAGTGCTGCTCTAACCACTACACCACACTGCTGCTCTAACCACTACATGACACTGCTGCTCTAACCACTACACCAAACTGCTGCTCTACCCACTACACCACACTACTGCTCTACCCACTACACCACACTGCTGCTCTAGCCACTACACCACACTGCTGTGCTGCTCTAACCACTACACCACACTGCTGCTCTATCCACTACACCAAACTGCTGCTCTAACCACTACACCACACTGCTGCTCTGACCACTGCACCACACTGCTGTTCTAACCACTACCATGATGTACTGTAGCTCTGCAGTGTCCCACATAGACAGTGTGGGACTATGCACACAGCAAAAGCACAACTGTTCTGAGAGAGATAATCTCTTTCAAATGACTGCTATTATCTCATTTTCTATTTACCAGGAGGCAGACAGCAAGAAGGCTGTGTAGACTACAGCAGATCTTTTTTTAAAGATGCTGCTTTCTGTTGTGTTTGAACCCAAGTTAGTTTGTCATCTTGTCCATGGTGCTGAGCAGAGTGACCACACATTAAAATAGTCAGTGTTAATTTAACTCTAATAGAGTTATTGTGAGTCCGATAGCGATTTAAAAAAATGTACGTTTCAGAGTAAATTGAAAGCGTAAAATCAACGGTCAGAGTTGATATTACTGTATAAGCATTCATGTACATCATACTTTTATTTCGGACAATAAAATGCATCCTTTTTATTTTGCTTGCTGTTTTTATTACAAAATGGGGTCAAATATTCTCAAAGCCCCTCAGTTTGTTTTAGAAAAATACATACAGACCGCATTATGATGAAATCATTGTTAGACATCAGTTTCCTACAATAGGCTGTAGGCTGTACTTTCCTTGCACTTTTTTCGCTTTGTGAATGGAGCCATGACATGTGGTAGTATCTGGTCCCCGTAACAGGAGCATGTTGGGCAGCGATTTCAGTCCCTTTTTTATATAATGAATATAAATTACAAGTCATACTAGCGATGGGCGGCGGCATAATGTATCCCTTGTGTCAGACTACAGGGCAGGCAGCCGCGGCTGAGTCGCGCCCTGTAATCTTAATTTGTTCAAGAGATTAACCCGTTCTAATTATAGAAACTGAGATTAGAGGGAAACCTTTGGCGGGCGACTGGATATTTTACTAAGTGGGCGCGCCCACTAGTTTAAAATATATTTAGCAAAAAAAACGCACAGTAGGACAAATTCAATGTTCAGGCTAGTCAATTTATAGAGCAAATGTTATTATTATAAAGCAGCCTCTGAATTTACTTATGGTCTGTTTCTGTCACAGTTTAATTGACATTGAACATCTATCTACTATGTGGGCTGCCAGTATTTAACTCATGGAACATTAAAGTCCCATATCATGGGATTGCACCCGACACCGAACCCCTCCTTCGGACCCCCACCCTTGTCTCTAATCTCACCAATGCAGAACCTTGCAATTTCATCTGATTTCTCAGCCCCCTGGCTAAACGCTCCCAGTCGACCGAGTTCAGGATGCCAACAACAGCAACTGGAATTAGGTCAGTCGGGCACTAACTAACTAGTAGGGTAATGAAGCGCCAGTCACTGATTAACGCCATGGCGAACGGGCGAAAAGTCAACTCCCTGGATTCAGAGATGAGGTCTATGGAAAGTCTTAGGTTTAGACTAATTCAAAAGAGTAGGCTACACGTGCAATCTGTTGTGAAAATACTGTCCCACAACATCAAAGCAAAAAAATGTATTTATATATTAGTCAAAACGTATGATACAAATAATATTCTCAGTTTTAAACACAGAATAAAAATGTGCATACCGTTATTGACGCATCTTAGATGAAATACTGAATGTCAACGCGCACGTAGAATAAAAATACACAGTGTTATAAACTCATTCTCTTACATGCAGTGAAGAATGCCAACACAGTTCCGTTGGTTCACAGATGCCGTTCATTTAAAAACACAATGAAGTAAAACGATAGATCACATTAAATCACACTCGTGGAAACTTACCCAGAAGATAAAATTGAACGTGAACAATAAATATTTGATGCATTTGTCTCCATCTGTCAAAACTGCCATGGTTCCTTGTAGAAAGCAAAAGGCTTGCACGGATCGCGCTTATTACAAAATAATATCACAGTGCGTAAGTATAATTAACAACAATAATGACTTTAATAATTATAAAAATCGAATTGTAAATCCGTCAGCTTTGAGTGTCGGTTTGTCTGGCTGAGGCGCTTTGCGGTTCGTTGTTCATTCGCTTGTGAAGTGAGCGCGCAGTTTATAGAGCTCCACTTCAACTGTGACTGACTCGGGGGCGGAAGAGACTCACGTGTGTCTGACCATTAGTGGTGCTTGATTGACCCATCCTGTGTCTTTATTCATTCGTATCTGTCTTTTTTAGTTAATTATGTAAGTTAATGGGAATAAATATGGGACGAATTTAAATGGTAAATTTGATTTGTCAATTATTATTATTTTTTGATTAACTCTGAAATGTAGTTCTTGAAATGGTGAGACAATGGATGGAGCCAATATTAATTGTTTAAAAAAGCACTGGACTGGATTGCACTGTAGGAATTTCTAGGAAACACTGACTTTAATAGTCTTTATATTACATTTTATATTTCTGCTTGGTGTTCTTTATTTTCAGATGTGCATTAAAACACAGCAAAAATGGCGGTGTAAATACAACACTGCTGGTGTACATTTAACACCCTAGGGTGTTTTATACGAGGCCACGCTCACCATTTTTGCTGTAAAAAAGCTGATGATGGTCAGAATGTGACTGTCATTTATCTGCACTTTTTCTTGCACTTTGTTTGTTGTTTTTTTCCTTGTTTTAGTCCAGTGTTGAAAAAAAAAAAAAAAGAAGATATCATATTTTTTAGATCTGTGCAGCCTTATTTTTATTAGTCAATTAAACGTTAAATTATTGTATGGTTATTGCACAATGATCAAAAATGATCATGCCAATCTGAAGACTTAGTTGGACACGCTGTTGTTAGGTTTAACAAAAGACATATAGGCTATGTTCAGGCCAACAGTGTTGTGCCAAGATCACAGACCTGAATATGCGCCATAAGTCACATACAGAATTTACCTGGACAGCGTTGTTGAGAAATTACCGTTCTGAGCAGAAAAATAACCAACAATAACAAAGAACTGTAGTACTTTTCTGTGTGCTGCTGAAATGTACTGTGGCTGGCTTCACACAGTGGCATGACTCGAACAGTTAGCGCTACAGGACCTGTGAAATCCGCGTGTCTGGATAGCAGCCGTACCGCATAAAAGACCCCACCCGTTTACATCCAGGCCTTTACTCTTTCAGTCCGTCTCTCCTGTGGGGTCTGCGTAGCTTATGATTTGCAGCACCTAGCAATCAAATTCAGCTGGAACCCTTTGGTCAACGGATGACGAGACCTGACAGTAAGAATTAGTCTGCGTTTGTACAGGTCGCACATGGACCTCACACCATGGGCCGTTTGATTCTTAGCACAGGGACGCGAGGTGGGCGGAGACCTCTGCGAGCCCAGCGTTTAATTTAAGGAGCGCCCTGCCCCCGTTTGATCCGCACCCAGCTCTGTGGCTCGTGGGCAGGCAGACGCATTATTATGGTCTGTAATGACAAGGCGTGGCCCACGGTTTCCCAGGCAATGGAGGAGCAGGGTGCCTCCTAGCTGTCAGTCACTCAGAGCTGCCCTTTAGGACCACTGTAATGAAGGCGCACTCTCTTACATGGTCTGTATGAAACAGGCCTAAACCTTCCTATATCTATGCCTGTACCTTTGTGTACCTGCCCCTATAGCTTAATATGTCTATGTCTATCACTTTTTACACTTATGCCTATGCCATTATATGCCTATGCATATGCATTTATATAGCCATGCCTATACCATTATATGCCTATGCATATGCATTTATATAGCCATGCCCACCTATGCCTATACCATTATATGCCTGTGCATATATACAGATCCTTTCCAAAAAATTAGAATATCATGGAAAGGTTTTTTTTTTTTTTCATAATTCCATTCAAAAAGTGAAACTTTCATAGATTATAGATTCATTACACACAAAGTGAAATATTTCTAGCCTTTATTTGTTTCATTTTTCATAATTTTGGCTTACAGCTCCAGAAAACCCCCAAAACAGTATTTCAAGAAATTAGAATAGTGTGTCGAAAATCAGCATTTACTTCAGTTATTTCAGAGAATGAATGTTTTAGACTGAGTGTCACACTATCATCTAATTTACTCAAAACACCTGCAAAGTTTATCTCAGTTTGGTTCAGTATGGGGAAGACTGCAGACTTGACAATTGGCCAGAAGACCATCATTGACACCCTCCAGAAGATGGGTAAGCCACAAAAGGTCATCGCTAAGGAGGCTGGCTGTTCACAGAGTGCAGTGTCCAAGCATATCTATAGAAAGTTTAGTGGAAGGGAAAAATGTGGCAGGAGAAGGTGCACAAGCAAAAGAGATGACCGTAGGCTTCAGCGGATTGTCAAGCAAAGACGATTCCAAAATTTGGCGGAGATGCAGAGGGAGTGGACTGAGGCTGGAGTCAGTGCTTCAAAAACCACCACGTACAGACGTATCCGGGACATGGGCTACAACTGTCAGATTCCTCGAGTCAAGCCACTCCACTCATTCTCTGAAATAACTAAATAAATGCTGATTTCCGACACACTATTCTAATTTCTTGAAATACTGTTTTGGGGGTTTTCTGGAGCTGTAAGCCAAAATTATGAAAAATGAAACAAATAAAGGCTAGAAATATTTCACTTTTTATGTAATGAATCTATAATCTATGAAAGTTTCACTTTTTGGATGGAATTATGGAAGAAAGAAAAAAAACTTTTCCATGATATTCAAATTTTTTGGAAAGGATCTGTATATATACATATGTCTATACCTTTTTACAGTGATACCTATACCTTTTGAACATGTTCATATACTTTTATGTACCTATGCATTGTACCTTTTTGTCATTATGCCTATATCTTGCTCTGTGGTTAGAGATATTTAACCACTGTGTCGGTCATTTTGAAACACAAACATATTAAAATAATGACTGTGTTGACAAAGAGACGGTCCTGATATTCACAAGAGAAGCCATTTAAAAAGGGAGGCTGTGAGACATGCGGGACATTAAACTGGATCTGCCCATGGATCTGGGCAGATGTGGGAGTTTGGCTGCAGCACATCCTGGGCTAGACTGACTGTCAGAACCATATTTCCACCTATTCGCTAATGAGCCTGCCAGTCATCCTGGACCCCAAACTTCCTGCCCCTTTGGGTTGGGCCAATCATGGGCCTGAGGACTGGGCCAATCAAATATATGAGCTGAGTCACATGGTTCTTGGGGCTGCCTCGCCCCTCACTGTATCAACTGACCTTTGCGTGTGTGAGTGGGATGGGGGTCTGTGTATGGGAGAGAGGGAGGAGGTTTTGTGTGTGTGTGTGCGCGTCTGTTTAGTAGTTGTAGGGCCTATGACTCTCCACTAGATTGTACACAATGACAGCCAGCCCTTTGTGACAGCACAAACCATGATGCCATCTGAGGCTGAGTGATGTCATCACCATCAGTTTTGGCTGTTTGTGCTGGTGGCTTCACAAACAAACAGAGTGTGATCAGGCAGTCCACCATTACCGCCTTCCCTTATGGAGGGAGAATTACTGGAGTGGTTTTGGGAGATTAACTCTAAGTTCACTACTGCAGTGGTTCTCAAACTTCTGTGTATGCTGTTTTTCATTCCAACCACAATTGCAAACCCAGAATTCTAACAATTTTTCTTAATTACCCTTAAGTGTGATTAAAAAGGGATTATTCTCTGAAGCCACATTACATCTGAAATAGCACAAGAATAAAAGTCCCATATTGTGCTTATTGTGTTGTATTGCAACCGATTGCATAAAAATAGGTATTTTTTTTAACCAAAGAAGTTAAAGACTGAGGTGAATCAATAGGCTCCTAATTTGTGAAAGTGTGGACACCCGGCCACTAAAATGAACAATTTCGTAGATAATGAAGAATTAAAAGAATAGCAAATGATAACAAGCCAAACCTGCATTGTGTTAATAAGTTAAAGTCCAAAAATATGAAAGAACTTAAACAAATGTGTTCAACGACCTTAATTTAGAAAGAGATTGGCTGTAACAATAACCATCATGCACTGGGGTCGCCCAGGACAGAGTTTGAGAACCACTGCACTACCGAAAGTGATTATTTATAACTTGAGCCTGGCCTTTTATCCTCTCAGCCACTAAACCTCCACATGCAGAGTGTAAATCTGCCAAATGTTTCACTCTTGTGTTGTTGGGTTTATCAGACAGCCTCATTCAGCATAACTATAAACATTGATTATTGCATATTTTGGGTCAGAGACAGCCAGGGTTATGTTGGGTCACAGACAGCCAGGGTTATGTGCTGGGTCAGAGTGCCAGGGTTGTGCTGTGTCAAAGAGAGAGTAGGTTCTGTGCTGGGTCAGAGAGAGCAAGGGTTGTGTTGGGTCACAGACAGCCAGGGTTGTGTTTGGTCAGAGACGGCCAGGGTTGTGTTGGGTCAGAGCTAGCAGGAGCTGCGCTGGGTCAGAGAGAGCCATGGCAGTTGAGTCAAAGCGAGCAGAGAGTTTTGAGGATGCATGGGCTTTGTTCGGCTTTGTGTGGATATTTTTGATGTTGGCCTGGAGAACGGTTCAGAACACGACAGTCCCGTTTGTTTGGCTCTTAATGACAGTTTGTCCCAGCTCTGCCTGGGGAGAGAGAGAGAGAGAGAGAGAGAAAGAGGGAGGGGGGTGAGGAGAGCAGGGAGGAATGCAGTGGGCGGCACCACTATCTTTTCATCCAAACAAACGGCTCCCTAGTTTGGCACCGCAGCGCTGCTCTTTCATGTGCGATGCAAAACCACGAGGGGAAAAAAAACCAGCGGGACTCTCGCTGCCTGAAGTCTTAAAGGAGCCCACACACTGTCAGAAACGTCCCGCTCAACACTCTTTTTCCCGCTTCATTGGTCGTTTTTTGTTGTTCCATACTTTTAGTTTTAAATTGAGTAAATGCTTATTTATGCTCTAATACTGTTGTGTGAGCGATGCTGGCGGGTTGGAGAGAGCCAGGGTTCAATGGGGTTTCTTCACATTTCGAGAGGAGTGCACTTCCTGTTAGGCTCTCCCTTTTCAGCGGCGTAAAAGGTCAAAAGTCACGTCTCAGGGCCTGAGAGGGGCGGGCACGCTTACTTTAAAAAAAAATTTTTTTATATATAAAGTCTTTGCTCTCTCTTTCCCAAAACAGCACAGATTTAGCCTGGGCTCCGAAGCCAGCCTGCCCTCCCCAAGGGCTCCCATTCCCAAAAACAGCACGGAGGCGGAGACTCTGGGAGAGAGAGGCGGAGAGTTTTTTTTGTACTGGTGGTGGCCATAATTACATTCAGGCATGGTAGTGAATCAGAAACTAGCAGGTTTAATTTCCAGGTGGTGTGCATCTGTTGCACTGCAATGGTACTGAACCTGAACTGCTTCAGTATATCTCCAGCTGGAAATGCATAATGTGTGAATTTACAGGTGTGTGTGTGTGTGTGTGTGTGTGTGTGTGTGTGTGTATATATATATATATATATATACAGTCAAGCCGGAAAGTATCCCCACCCCTTTCACCTTCTCCACGTTTTATTACGTTACAGACATACTATAACCTCTCTGCATTTGAATGGATCTCTATGGAAATTGGGGGGTGAGACTAGATTCAGCTGTAAATTACACTGGTACAGTATGGAACACATGGCTGGCTAAATGGCTGTAAGTTATCAAGGGTCTGAGCTATCAAACGAGCCCCAAACCATCACTCTGTTGCCAGATATGGAGTAGATGTAGATGGATCACTGCAAGGGTTATTTCTCCGGACTCATTTTCCTATAGAACTCTATGGGGAAAAAAGTCAGGAGAAACAACCCTTAAAGTGATCCATCCACATCTACTCCATATCTGGCAACAGAGTGATGGTTTGGGGCTCGTTTGATAGCTCAGACCCTTGATAACTTACAGCCATTTAGCCAGCCATGTGTTCCATACTGTACCAGTGTAATTTACAGCTGAATCTAGTCTCACCCCCCAATTTCCATAGAGATCCATTCAAATGCAGAGAGGTTATAGTATCGCTTGTAACAGTACCTGAAAATAAGATATCGACAGTTTTTTGATGTTGATGGTCACAGACTTCAGGAAGTAACAGCATGTAAAGGATATGCGACCAAATATGAAATATGATACTTTAAAAATACGTTAAAGCAAAGGGTATGAATACTTATGTAAATGAGAAATTTTATTTTTTTATTTTTAATAAATTTGCTAAAATCTCAAAAAAACTTTTTTCACATTGTCATTATGGGGTGTTGTGTGTAGATGTTTGAGGCAAAAAATGAACTCAATCTATTGTAGTATAAGTCTGTAACGTAATAAAACGTGGAGAAGGTGAAAGGGTGGGGAGACTTTCCGGCTTGACTGTATATATACAGTGCCCTCCTGGTAAAGATGAGTAAAAAGGGTTATAAAAAATTCACAGTTTGGTGAATTAGCTTAATCTCACACTGAAAAAATGAGAAAATTCCAACCTTTAATTGAAGTAAATTTATTATGAGAAAAAAAAATCCCTCATCAAGCAATACTTATTTTTAACAAAACCATGTGTGCCACAATTATTGGCACCCCTGCATTTATACACTGCCTGGCCAAAAAAAAAAGTCGCCGTTGCACCCGTCATGCATAGTGCCCACTGTACAAACCTCTGGAGGCAGTGTTATGATCTGGGGTTGCTTCAATTGGTCAGGTCTAGGCTCAGCAACGTTATGCAGCAATAAAATTAAGTCATCTGAGTGCCTGAATGTACTGAACGTCCAGGTTATCCCATAAATGGGCATATTCCAGGACGACAATGCCAAGATTCATCGGGCTCAAATTGTGAAAGAGTGGTTCAGGGAGCATGAGGAATCATTTTCACACATGAATTTGCCACCAGAGTCCTGATCTTAACCCCACTGAAAGTCTTTGGGATGTGCTGGAGAAGACTTTACGGAGTGGTTAGACTCTCCTGTCATCAATACAAGATCTCGGCTAAAAATGAATGCAACTCTGGACGGAAATAAATGTTATGACGTTGCATTAGGTTGTCGAAACAATGCCATGACGAATGCACGCCGTAATCAAAGCTAAAGGCGGTCCAACGAAATATTAGAGTGTGCGACTTTTTTTTTGGCCAGGCAGTGTATATAGAATAAAGTAATAATTTTTAATATTTGGTCACATATCCTTTGCATGCCATGACTTCCTGATGCCTGTGACCCAACAACATCAAAAGACTCTTGATATCTTATTTTCTGGTACTCTTACAAGCGATACTATTATGTCTCTACATTTGAATGGATCTCTATGGGAATTGGGGGGTGGGACTAGATTTAGCTGTAAATTACACTGGACCAGTATGTAACACATGGTTGGCTAAATGGCTCTAAGTCATCAAGGGTCTGACGTATCAAACAAGCC
This sequence comes from Synaphobranchus kaupii, assembly GCA_029718625.1. Lineage (NCBI taxonomy): Eukaryota > Metazoa > Chordata > Actinopteri > Anguilliformes > Synaphobranchidae > Synaphobranchus > Synaphobranchus kaupii. The sequence continues at coordinate 15,012,500 of CM056377.1, read as the reverse complement.
TTAAACCATCACTCTGCTGCCAGAAATACAGTAGATATGGATGGATAACTTGAAGGGTTTCTTCTCCTGACTTATTTTTCCAGAGTTCAATAGGAAAATGTATCAGGAGAAACAACCCTTAAAGTGATCCATCCATATCTTCTTACAAAAACCTCAGCAAAATAGGTTCCTTTTGGAGAAGCTAAAACCGATCAATATGAAAAAATCAGTTCAGATTTGAGAGGGAATACCAGATTTTTGCAACACTACCACCATCCAGTGGTAAAAGTTAGCATTACAGCTAAATTTGTTACTGAGTTTAGTTTCAACTATCCACCAGGGGGAATCATTGCCTTCATCCCAACACACACCGTTCAGACCAGCTTTGCCACCACAGTGTTATGACAATAATGTTACTGTCTGTTAATACTGTTAAAATACTGTTAGTATTGTGTGTGTTTGCGTGTGCGTGTGCGTGCGTGTGTGTGTGTGTGACAGAGACAAAGACAGAGAGAGAGAGAGAGGTCAGTGTGAAGGAGAGGAAAGAGAGAGTGTGTGTGTGTGTGTGTGTGTGTGTGTGTGTGTGTGTGTGTGTGTGTGTTTGTGCGTGCGTGCGTGCGTGTGCGCGCGTGCGTGTGTGTGTTGCCATATATGGGTTGGTGTGTGTGGGTGGGCTGTCAGTCAGAGTGTGAAGCTACTCTGCCAGGTCATTGTCCTCCCAGTCACCAGCTGGACACTTCACTTGCCTGCTGAGAAGACTGACTGCACTACACATCAACAGATACAGAAATGTACTGAAGCTATTTCCAGTTCACTGCCTTGTTCAAGAATAAAACTTTCAAGCCTTCTGGCTAGAAATCACAAGAAACCTGCAATGGAGACCCGGTCCATTAAAGATGTGGACACCCAGTTAAACAACGTGACCTGTGAGTGAGATGTGTTGCCTCCAGTCGCCCCACAGGCAGACAAAGGTGCACACCTGTAGACCAGGTTATCTGTGAGACATGTACATTTTCCAGGTAAACTACAACGTATGTTTTAATACCTCACATACGCAAATACAGGAAAGTGTCACATGGACCCATGTTACACATTAGTCTTAAATTTCCAAAAGCAAATTAGATCGCCACGAAGCCAAAGCAGCAATGAGCCACACAGGGGTGGGACCTTTTATTTTTGGATATGAAAGGGGCGACTGTGACACACTTCACAGCCCTGGCCGTGGCATGCTGGTGTCCTGGTTTCCATGAAGACTTCTGGCAGGTCAGATGAGGAGCAGCTGCTGTGATCACTGAAAGTGTGGTGCCTTAAATGCACTAAATAACGCTGGTTCTGCACGTGTGCTTGTGTGGGGAGCAGTAGCGGCGCCAGAGTTCCAATCATGGGTGTACCGGAGAAAATTGCAAGGGGGCAAAGACCCTGAAGCCTTCTATTTTTGGGTGTACCAATCAAAAAACTGGGTGAGCTTCTTGACACCCATGTATGCAGGGTTCCACCGCCAGTGGTGCAGAGTATTTACTTTGGAGAAGTGAACCATTTTTGATATGTTGGCTGCTTTTATGTAGGCCTACTTGGGACGGCTGTTGTGAACCCAAGCAGACGAGGAGAGAGCGATGCTATTCTATATGGGCTAGGCCTTCAAAGTACGTATCATGAAGAACTGAGGCTGTTGGGGAGCTAGGAGGAAAGTAGCAGAGGAGAGGATTGCTAGCCTTGTGTGTGGCTGGAGTTGAACACACTTTTGCTCTGACTCAAGACCCTTGGTGCACTCTGCACAGTAAAATGTTCAAAGTGTGTCTATTTCTAACAGTTTATATGACTCCAAGAGGGAATACATGTACTCTGCTTAATTTAACACAAAATATGTTATTTTGAAATGCTTAATCTTCACAGTTTAAGAGAAGGCGATGAAATACTATACTTTGGAGTTGTTTTTATTCACATTACACTATACACTAATGTTACATGTTCAATGCATTGACATCAAACTGGTATTTTGCATAATTATTCTGGTTTCAACTGCATTAGTATGCACTCTGGAATAACTCTCCCTCGGGACCCAGCCTAGCTGGAGGTGTTCAATATCCCCTGGCCTCACGGAGCAGAACGCAAGGCTACCTGAGATACACAGGCTGATTGGGTGCTGTGACAGACACAAGCGCCACACTCTTCCCAAGTAACCACAACCCTTTAACCTCAACTTAACCTCACCTGAAACCTGGGCTATGTCTCTATTCCTGGAAAAAGAGCTAATTTGGCATGATGCACAATCATCTCGCATGGTTAGAATATCTTTCCTGTTGTACACTACATTTCCCGCCAAGTCTTTTTAGAGTAAGTATTTACCATTCACTCTTCTAAGAACATATATTCGTTTTTTAATGAACACACGATTAAAATGTCTATTTTTTAACCTAATAGCACAACGCCGCATTGAACGCCTAAACATTGAGAGACAGAATAGTATTAAGACGACTTTCAGAGCTTTAATGCTTTCCTCGATGACAAAATGTTTGAATATTTAATTGGCTGGATATATCCGCGTGCAGCGGGAAACCAGAGACATAGCTAAGCGGTATCACCGTGCGCAAGTGTTTGTTGGTGTGGTTCTTTGTAGTTCAACGAGGGTCAATGCATCACATGAGATACGTTTACTGAAAGAGTACCTCAAGTAATCTGATTCTGTTTCGCAGGTAAAACTTTTCTTAAGACACTTAAACCACTATTCTTTGCGTCGTTTTACACAACAACAGGAAAGACGTATAACGGACAGTTTTTGATTTTTAACATAGGCCTACATGGGTATACTATTAGGCTAACTGCATTGGAAGTCAACATAAACCTGAAATGATGACTTTGTTGATTTTATTTTGATACCACATCTGACGACATATCCTATTGCGGCCAGGCTTGGATGTGTTTTTTTTTTATGTGCGTGTAAAAGCGAAACATAAGGTTCGGACAATTTGTGATTAGTCTGGCCATAAGCCTGACCTTGAGCTCTCATGGAATTAGCCCCTAGCAAGTTAAGCCTGTACCGATCCAGGAGTGGACTGTACACGATAACAGCTCTTCCAGGTCTTCCTATCCCTGAATCCTCTCACCCATCAGCTCCGCTACCCCTCACGGGAAAGATGGCAAAAAGAGCACCTCCGGGCGCTGGTAAGTGGGTCACCATCCTCCAGGGGATTCGTTTGCGTTCGTGTACCTGCGATTCATTCTACTTGCGTGTTTCAATATTAAAAAAAACAGTTGACTCGGTTACTTTGCAAGTGTAACAAAGTGCAGGAATTTGGGTAACGGCACGCCATGCGTGACGGCGCTGTTGTGCTTGCATTGCTGTGTCAATAAGCTGTGTCAATCGCTTGATTACCGAACTAACTTGCGTTTTAAGACAGAAGCGATTTTTAGTTGTGTGAAAAAGGCGATGCCTACCATGCTTTTCATTATTTCACAGTGTTATATTAAGATCCTTTTGGCCTTCATGTACAGTGCGTTCCACTTATTATTTAGGCCTAATTATTAAATACTTTGTTTGCGGTAGCCTACCTGCCAGGACAGTGATTGGCTGTAAGAATCTAATGTCGATGACAGACGAGTATTAGGCGAATTAGAGCACACTTTTAGAGATGTAGCCTAAATCTCGACTATTTTATGGATTTTAATATCTCGATATACATGTTGTGAGCCTTTGAAGAGTATTGTTTATAGTGTAATTTTTTCTAAAAAGTGTGACCACTGCGTGATAAATAGAATGAAGTCGCCGGAAATCAACTTGAAAGTCAAGTTTATTTGTATAGCACATTTTCATACACAAGGCAACCCAAAGTGCTTTACATAAGACATAGAAAGACATTATATAAAATTGAAAACAATCTTAATAAGTTAAAAACTGTTTAGAAACAATGTTAATAAAAAGTTAAAACAGTTAAAAACAATCTTAATAAGCTGCATAACTACTGAAATGATTAATTACGTATTTAAATGATTGTTTACCAGCACATATCATTGATCTAAATAGGGGATGGATCATTATGATTTCTACATCGAACAATGAATCAGATCTTACCCATTTGTAGTTTGCCGTATTTTTGCAAACTACTCTAGCTCTAGCTTAAGTGTTTTTTTTAAATCAGAAATCAAGAGACCATTGCGTCATGGTATGGATTGAAGTGGTCGTTTGTAATACCAACATGAACAGGGGGGAACTATCATTTTTAGACTAAACCTGGTCATTTACAAATGTACCTACATAAATGTATATATAGCATATGATCTTTTAAAAAACTGCATACATAAATTGGTATTCGTGTATTTATTGATATATTTAATTGGAATGTGTTCGCTTGTAAGAGTGGAAGGTTTGTGTATGGGCCTTGTCCGTGGTGCTGATCTAGAGCAAGGGGCATGGTTTCTCTCCTAGTTATCACTCTCTGGCTGACACGTAGGCAAGCTTTGACTATCTTGCTTCATTTGCAAAACTCCAACCAACCTGCTGAATGAAGTTACAATCGAAGTGTCATTAAATTGAATTTGTGTCACGCAGAAACGCCATATGGTGGTCCGGATCGAGGTAGAGTCACAACTGCCACAAGCGAGTCTTCCTCGATCCACAGCGACAAATTCCTTTCTTTGCCGCATGGACCGTCAGAAGTGGACCTGGACATGATCAACGGTGTGTTCGATCCCTCGGACTACAATGAAGAACGCCCTGAAACTGTACGTGTGCAGGGCCACATATTTCAGATTTGACTGGTACGAAGTGTTAGGAGTGAACATTGTAAATGGGTATTTGTAGTTTTTTTGTTTTTCTGATATCTCAAACATCAATTATCCCCGACCCAAAAACGTAAACATTTATCGCGGACAAGGACAGTAGCCGATGGACTGGTTAGCATATCTTAACTGTGTTATTTATATTCTTTGAATAAGTAATAATTATTTACAGACAGTTTGTATTTAAATACAGATTTTATGCCTATATTAGTAATGATTAAAATTGGGAAGGAGGAGTCAGGACACAACCCATACCAATACAACACCGATAGTTTGGCACTTTTCAGGTTCCCTACGGAAAGGAGTAGGCTACAATGACCAGAAAATCTCAGCTTTGATAAACATTGTTCATTTGCGTTCACTAATATTGAGATGCAGAAACACAGGGGAAATTTACTTGAAGAAATACAGGAAAACATGGAAACATATCATTGCTTTGACATAGGCTAGCCTACTGCTTGTTTACTTCATATGAAACGTTTAATTGTAAGTTGTCATCGCTTTGATGTCAATAACTTGGTACGCAGGTATGTTTTAGGATTGTGTTTAATTTTCACAGGTGTGTAGAGAGCATATTATGTTTGGTGTAGCCTATATCAGTAACTTGCCCTTGCCATGTATGTACGTATTAACGGGTTGCAGAGCAATAGACAGAAAAGGGCAGTGTCACACAAAATACTTCACACAAACACCATCACTTTTGTTCCGTTTTCTTAATGGATTTCGTACCAAATGTACCAAGAGAGAAAATCTTTCCATTGTGGCTTAATTTGGTTTGTAACAGTATTTTGAAATCCTGACGCTGCTTTGATGTGAGACTAGAAACACCTGATGAAGCGTCGCAGGTGAGACTTGGTTCTGGAATTAGTGACGAAAGACGCGCGAAGTTTCTGTGGCGCTGCGCTGTTGGGCTCGTGCCGACGAGCTTGTTCGCCGAGGACTGTCAGCGCTGTGCGGCGCTAAAGTCGGGCGAGCAGATTGATTTAATGTATTGTGAAACACAGAAAGCTTGTGCTGACAGACGGACTCCCTCTTCCTCTTCCTCGAGATGAATGAACTGTCCGCGTGTGCCGAGCGTTCACGGTTAGGCTAGTGTAGGTGTTCTCCAATTTAGGGCGGACGTTCTAACCGTGGTTACGAATTGTGTTTGTGTTTGTCTTAAAGAAGACCACGATGCCGCAAACGTCGAGCAATGACGGACTACCAGTGAGTAACCTTCGCTTTTATTATAGATAATATACTTCATATACGAACTTGTATGGACTGGAATGTCCATACTGTTTTAGCAATGCAACATAACTTGAAATATGAATATGCTAATTTCTTCACGGATTCATTTGGACAAAAAGTGGTCTTGTATGTTGTTACACTAGTTATTTTGACCATGGAAATGCTTTTTCATAAATTTTTGTTAATGCAATGCCATATAGGAAACAGAAAGTGGTCTAAAGAATAATATTTAACCTATTTAAATAAATTGAGGGTTGATTTAAAAAAAATACATAGCAGGTTTATTCCAGCTCAGTATGTGTTACCGTAGGGGGAGAACAGCACGGTGGAGGTGCCAGAGGACGGCAGGAGCGGTCTGTACTTTGCCGACGGGAGGAGGAAGGTGGACTACGTCCTGGTGTTCCACTGCAGGAGGCGTTGTTCATTCCAGGGGTCCCCCGGTCAGCACAGGCTGTCCATCATCTCCAACGGAAGCTTCCAGGCCCCACCGCCCCTACGGTGCGAATCATTCGGGAGCAAAGTGGAGCCTGAGGCGGAGGAGCCTGAGGCGGAGGACCCCGGTCACGCCGACCCCCTGGACGGGGAGGAAGTCCTCATCAGGGAGGAGTTTGAGTCCAGTCTGCTGGAGGCGGGGCTGGAGATCGAACGGGACAAAGAGGTGAGGCGTACACTGTTGACCTCCGTCTCCATTTGGGGGAGACGCACTGCTGGACCACCTAGGCTGTGTACGAATCCGCACGCTTCCATACTATTAGGTAGGCTTGTTGAGTAGACAGGGCGAGAAAGTTGTTAAGTAGGCAAAACTTTCTCTAAATATAGCATACTTAAAACCCCTGTATGATGCACTTCCGGGGTTTCGCTGAGTACATTCGGGAGCACACTTCAAGAAGTACACAAACATTTTGGTTGCATAAATATGATGCACAACGTCGTTTTAAAAAATGAGAAGCAGCTTCGCTGACGTTTTTCCTTCAATCACAACAAAAACAACAGGTGACATGGCCGCGCAAGGCTGGGATGCCTTACCGCACTTCCACAGTACAGTTGGAAAATAGTATAGAGGAAAGTTTTTTGCGTACTGCATGTCGCGGCTAAACAGTGCACATTAAACTGCACACAGCTGCCAGTACACTGTACACAGGAGACAGGACACAGTAAATAGGGCTCTGATTCGGAGCCTACGTGTAAGCTCCTGCCATTGCGTACTGAGAATGCACCCATTTACACTGCGTCTTGGCTCAACTAACACCAAACTCTGAGCATTCATTATGGGTGTACTAGCCCTACCTGTGCTAGATCTAATGCTATACCCTCAATCCATTCACTACTTAAAACACAACATTCACAATCTCTTAGATCTGCTATCGAACCTAACGTTATGTTGTAGGTTCATGTACTGACCACTCCTATTGGCTGTGATGCTGATTGCTAGGCATTAGCTTGGCTCTTAATGTATGTACTTTTCTCCCTGGATAAAGAGCACCTGTTAAAGGTTGTATCAGCGATTTTGGGTCGAAACATAAATGATCACATTCATCTGATTTTTCCTCACGATCCGCTAGCTGCCCGCCCCATAAGCAGGCCGTCAAAAAACCGCGTCTCTGTAGGCAGCCTATGCTCCGAGATCGTACACAAAAACAAATGGTACTACCAACCACTCAAAACCAAAATAAACAGTATTCCAACCAATCACCGACAAGGGGTGGGTGATACTAATACGCTAATACTCTTATCTCGCTGAAATCTTGACGGATTTACAAATGGTTTGGTTTCTTACAAACGTTATTAACGGGGTTATAATTCTGGATGCTTGAACACTATTTTTTAAAACATAACATAATTGGCTCTGAGCTGGAGCTGGCTCTGTTTGGGATTTCGCTTCAGAAGTGACGTCACCCAAAATCGCTGATACAACCTTTAATTCCCACATTTAGTGTACTTATGATCTAGTTTGACAGTCAGCTCTGATTTACTTCTGTGCTGGCGAACATAAGCATGTTTGATGAGAAGAGCAGGCCATTCAGCCCACCCAGGCTCATTCGTTTAGCTACAGTCTTGGCATATTAATAGTAAATTCTGACAAAAACATGTCCATATAAAATGTAAGGGAATGTGTACTATTCATTAACAGCAAATCAAAGAGTGATATAATGTTATCTCATTTCACACACTGGTCGCAACCTCTGTGGATTTCAAATCTCATAATTTTATAACATGAAAACATAAGAATGTTTTATGAAAGGAACAGGTGATTGCATAGGGGAAAAGGTGCTAATAATCTGCGCCACAAAGACAAAGGCTCCTAATGAAGACTGAACCTGGTTGTAACGTCCTTGTGGTACAGCGATTTAACTCTCTCTGGGAGAATTAAACAGTGTGTGAGATATCTTTCCCTTGTCATAATTCTGCATCGGTGCTCAGTTGCAGATGCATGCATTACATGCCCTGTTATGAAATGCAGTCCATCTAGGGTTGTCACTTTGCCTACTCTAGAGAGGATCCAGCACTGTGTCGAGCCTGGTCTTGAACACGCCCTCCACTCCCTGACCTGGTGAGCGAAATTGACGTTTGAAAGAACTTTCACCTGTAGCCTTCACTCTGCTCTGTTAATAGAACTCAAGCTGAAATTCCCTCTAAAACCCTTTGAAAAAACCCTAAATCAGATCCCACACCGCTGTAGCCTTTTTTACCATACTGTACAGTAGGACAGCCTCAGTATTAGTCTCAATGGGTGTGTGTGCCCCCAGTGCTCATGTCATACAGGAGCAATCGATGCCATCATTGTGTATGGATTTCAAAACCTATGAGTGGAAGAGGACAATCTCTTACCATTAGTGGCTATGGTAGGGATGGGTGCATACAGAATAATATGGACTATGCCAGAGGCAGATGAGAAGCATCCATGTTGCGTGGCTCTGTGGACTTGCGGCTGTGATTTGTGTGTGCATACTTGCACATGTGCGTATGTACATTGAGACAGTGACACTTTTTTGTTGTTATTTTGGTTCTGTACTCTTAGCACTTTGAAATGGCTGTAAGTCATCAATGATCTGAGGTATCAAATGAGCCTCAAACCATCACACTGCTGCCAGATATGCAGTATAGATATGGTTGGATTACTTTAAGGGTCATTTCTTCTAACAAATTTTCCTATTGAACTCTATGGAAAAATAAGTCAGGAGAAGAAGCCCTTCAAGTTATCCATCCATATCTACTACATATCTGGCAGCAGAGTGATGGTTTAACGCTTGTTGGATACTTCAGACCCTTGATGATTGCCATTTAGCCAACCATGTGTTCAATACTGTTCCAGTGTAATGTACAGCTAAGTCTAGTCCCCACCTCCCAATTCCCATAGAGATCCATTCAAATGCAGAGACGTTATAGTATCGCTTGTAAAAGTACTAGAAAATAAGATATCAAGAGTCTTTTGATATTGTTGGGTCACAGACATCAGGAAGTCATGGCATGCAAAGGATATGTGACCAAATATTAAAAATCATTACTTTATTCTACATTATGTTAAACTGTCCAATATTTTTTGATGCCTGAAAATGGGAGGGCTTATGTACAAAGGTTCTATAATTTCTAAACGGTTCATCCGATATGGATGAAAATACCCTCAAATTAAAGCTGACAGTCTGCACTTCAACCTCATTGTCATTGTATCCTTTCAAACTCAAAGTGCTAGAGTGCAGAACCAAAATAACAAAAAATATGTCCCTGTCCAATTCATTATGGTGCTCACTGTATGTGAGCCTGTATACATGTGTGTGTGTATGCTTGAACACTTGTGTTATGGGTGCCTCTGCTAATGAATCCCTGACTGTATGTATTGGCTACCCCTACTGACAGCATGGAACTAGGGTGAACTTGGATTGTGGCCAGAAGCCCTAAAGACACCCCCCGGTTTTGGCAGCATAGCACTTACAGAAGGTAGAGAAGCCCCAGGGGCATAGCCTGGACTGGATCCTGTAACCCCTTCGCCTTCTTGTCTGTTACTGTGCGAAGGGCCTTAGGATTTAACCAATACTTAATGATGAAAAGTAAATGATCTTGTGTTGTTCGCTGTTCTTGTTGCTTTGCTCCAAACTGCAGACACGCCTTTGTAAAACAGGGGGTCTTGCCTCCCATCACCACCTATGCAAAATTACCAATCAAACACCGCCAAACATGCCGTTAAGAACCAATTCAAATATGACCTGTGCACCACATTACATTTGCCATTTAGCAGAAGGTCTTATCTCGAGCAAGTGACACAGATAACATTTTTACATACAATCCATTTATACCGCTGGATATTTTTACTGAATCAGTTCAGGTTAAGTACCTTGCACAAGGGTACAGTGGCAGTGCCCTTGAGCAAGGGCTGTGTTGTATAATCATTAAGGGCCAAAATAGAATGTTATTCCTCATACCTGACTTTTTTGGGTAAAGCGTGTATATTGAAAAAGGGGGGGAACTAGAAATTTGGAGGCTTACTCCTCCTTCCCCAAGAATCCCATACAGAAATGGCATATACTTAAAATGTATTGAATTGGGAAAAAAAAGATATTGGTGACATGTCATGATAAATATATAACAGGAAGTCCACATAATTAAAATACATTGCAGTATATTCCATTTCCGTTGTTCTGCTAAAACTGCAAGCACATCATTAATCTTTCGCTCTGGACATCATCTGCCGCCCCCATTTTTTCATTTTTGCCCCTTCCAAATATTTTGAGTCATTCTGAGGATGTGTAATCAAGAAATCTTGCAAATGAAAGCACTGCACGTAGCATGCGCTAACATACTGCATTAATATTCCTGTATAGGCTTCTACTACATTACTGCAGGCGGTACCTATATGCGTAAATTCTGTGTAACTGCACTGCACTCCCCCCCCCCCCCCCCCCCCCCCCCCCCCGCTGGTCCATGGCCACAGATGAGATTGCATTAGGAGTGTGTTTGATTTGTGAGACGACATGCATGAGTAGATTCTGGAGCAGTTGGATCTATAAATCATATCAGATGGGCTGAAGCAGAGTGAGTTTCTGATAGGAGTTCTGCTTTGCGGCCTTATGTGGGGGATGCAATATGTTTTCTACAATATATGATTGATTGGTCATGTGCCTATTCATATCTACAATTCAGGACTCGGTACACGACTCCACTCGCACTGTGCTAGGAATGAACAGTGTTTAAACCTTCTCTTTTTTTTTTTTTGTATAATTACTACGATCGCTCGCAACTTATACAACATTACAGTGCACCTTTTTATTATTTTTTTTAATATTTCTTACACACAATTGCAGAAGAATAATTATTTCAGTGATGCCAAGCAATTAATTTACACAGAGTGAGCTTAGTGTTACCCCTCTACGCAGCGGACTCTGAAGGGTTTGAAGCGTTTTAATGATGCCATAGATGTGCCAATAATGCAACATAATGTTCCACTGGCCCTTCCTCCTGCGCATGTCCTGCATTTGCTCCCATTTCTGCTGAATTTCACTGTATAATCTGGGTTTTCAACAGGTGGTCTGTGGACCCCTGGGGGTCTTTGAAGGTTCTGTAGGGGGTCCCTAGCCTGACCTGATATGCAAGACTATATATGGACATATTATGGGTGTCCTCTGGATGACTGAGCCTTTAGTGAGGGGTCCCTGGGTCAGAAAAGCCCTGCTGTATAGTATAACTCTGTCCATGAATTTACACCATTAAAGGAAACTGGTTTCTCGCACAGTTTCATATTTCACACTCGTAACCAAGGCAACCCTGTAGACACAGAAGTGCCGTGATACTCCATCTTACCTGGGACCATCAAACCCGTCCTTGTTGGGAGCGTATTGGTCACACGTTTGGCTTTTTCATCACAATTTACCAAAATTATCTCTTCAAACACGCACGGTGCGTATTCTGTAACTGTGTGACCTAGCTTGTAATCAGTCGGCTAAACCAGCTGGCCTGATGAACCTTGACCCCCTCAGCTTTTCAGTGACTGCAAGGGCCCTGTGATCTGTTCCCATGGTAACCCACCATGTGTATGTCTTAGAGGAGCTGCTATTTGTAGGAGGGTTTCAAGGACTTTTTTCAACCTGATCCTTTTAACCCTCGCATAAGCAAATCAGACGGGGGTTTCCCCAAGCTCCACCATCACTGGTCTGGTAAGCCATTCCCCAGCCATGCTTTACCAGCTGCAATGTACCAGTGCTTCTGCACAGATTGTGCTGTACCAGTGATAATGTACCAGCTGTGCTGTACCAGTGATGGTGGATGAATATGTTTTCGAAGCAGGGGGCTTTATGGTAATGACATATTAATTGTTCATCAGTTCTATCGCCTCATAAATAATCTTCAGTTTAATTAACAGTGCAGCTGTGCTGGAGGAGGTCTTCTGGCCTCTTGCAGCCTAACCGGTTCAGGGCTGTTCTGTGACCTGGTATAAAAGAGCTCTTCCATTGCTTGCAGAGCTGGATTGAAGAGGTCCACAAAGCAAAGCACATCACTCGTACCTGTCAGTCAGCTGGGAGCTGCTGTGCTTTTTTGCTGGAGGAGTTCCCAGTGTAAGGACTCCACGTTTAGTCTAGCCAATTTAAGGCTTTAATCACAGTCAGCAGGTTAAATGGTTAATGAGTTTCCCTGTCCTGTGTTTAGAGTGAAGACTTGGGGGAAATAAAAACCGCGAGTGAGTTGAAACGTTTAATTTCTGCTTCTGTCCATCTCTGTCCCTCTCTTTCTTTACATCTTTCCTACTTTCTATTTTTTCCTCACTCCCTTTCATGTCCCTGTTCCCCTCTTTTTCTTTATCTGTTTCTCTCTTTCTCTCTACTAAATGGTGGCAGTTACATTCTCGTGCACCACACAGTTACTTCCATGTCGGCGCCTTTGTGAGGGTCTGAAATGTCACCCTGCCCTCATCGCCGTGGCAACAGCACCATCTCGGTCAGGAAATGACGGCGACCTAATTGCCTGTTCCCTACTGAGATGAAAACGCTAAATGGAATTCCCCCTCCTAATTAACCTTCTCCGATTTGCGTTATTTTTATCCTGGCGGTTTCTGCGCGGGACCCACAAGAGAGGGACTGAAAGCCAGGGCGGAAAGCAAGGACCCCACCCCACCTGGCCTCGCCCCGCCCCCCGCCCCCCGCCCCCTTTTCTCCGCATCGGCTGCAAGCGAAAGTGCCGTCAGCCAGCCGCGTAGCATTACGGCAGTTATGCAGCCGCTCTGGCCCATTGACAGGCGTGTCCTGTTACGCAGGAGGTGTAGCGAACAGGTGACCTGGCTGCCAGCAGCGGGTGCAGATGCTGTGTAGCTTTGGCGGGGCGGGGCGGAATTGCTGTTCACTAATCAAGAACCTGACCAAGAATTCTTTTTCTAATTGTTAATCAAGAAAGCCTCCCCTGTATAATTATTCATGTTATCTAATCAAGCAACTAATCAGGTCTTTTTTTATTTTGCTAATTACTAATCGACACACCCTTGCCTGTGTAACTATGGCTCTTTACTAATCAAGAATTATTTTGCTAGTTACTAATCAAGAAAGGCATCCCTTTGTATAATCATAATTTCTAATCAAGAAAGGCATCCCTGTATATAATTATTCCTAAACACTCATGAAGAAAGCTTTCACTGCGTAATTTTTCCTAATTACTGTGTAGACTGACAGATGTATGTCAGTTCCGTCAGTTTTTCCTCGAAGAAATATAATTGGCCTCTGTTGCCTGACGACAAAATTAAAGTTTGACTAAAAGAATACGTACATACTCGCACTGTGTAACCGATTCAGGATGTAATGTAGAAACAACGGTTTTTTTAATGTAAAATGTGACAAAGGCCATGTTTAATAGTTACTATTAATGTAAAAGACCTCCTCACAAATCTTCCATGTTCTAATCTCAGTGTAAGTGTCTGGAGAAGTAACGGACCCATGACATTTGACTAAGGCTTTATAATGCAATATAAGGCACAACTGAGTGATATGTAATTGAGTGCTTGTCATTTCTTTTCAATCTGTTTTTGATTGTCCTTGTGCTTCAATCAATATTCTGTGAGGAGAGTATTTTATCATTATAACGGTCAATAAGCAATTTGTACTTGATGCAGTGACGGTGTTACTGTAGATCAGTGGTCCCCAACCATGTTCCTGAAGATCAAACATCCTGTAGGCTTGCTTTTCAACCCTAATTAGGCACACCTGATTTTACTAATTAGCAGCTCAACGAGATCTCTAGCTGTTAAATGAAGGTGTGCTTTGTTATGTTTGGAGTGAAAACCTACAGGACGGTAGATTTCCACGAACAGGGTTGGGGGATCACTGCTGTAGATAAACCTGGTTCAGTTATTCACACCACTGTATGGGCCATGTTAAGAATGAGCTTCCTTTCAGTATCCTTTAGCTTCATATCTACTGACGCAAAACCCCCACACCTCTGGTCACAAACATCCAATTTTCCACTGGTGCTGAATCATTGTGAATGTCCTGCCAACTGTGTGCAGGTGTGTTTTATTGAGATTGACTTGAATCAGATTTGCTTGTGACACAGGGCTCTGTCAATAGTCTTCGACATACACACACGCACACACACACATTCCAGTCCCCAACGCTTTAGCATTAACTCTGTTATTGACAGCCAGACAGTTTAGCATCAGGATATATGTGCATGTATGCCATCTGTTAGTTTGTTATTTTTCCCATAGTCATTTTCAAAGTGTGTTAACTTTATTTTATTTACCTTTATTTAACCGTTTATGTGCAGTAAGAACATGTGTACCTTTGATGACCTGGGGAATCAAACTGGTTAGAGAATGGAAGGGATTTTGTAGCCAGTCAGATGTTGGGTTCATGATTGCGTGGCCTGATGTGGAAAGAGAATTTCTGAGGGAATTAACAGCCACACCTTAAGAAAAATCGCCCAGGCCATGGGATTTTCAGTGACAGCGTAGAGTCCCCATACGATGTCAGTTTTTGGGCTCTGTCCTCATCGGCTCTCTCTTCCTGAAGAAGAGCTACGGGCAGAGTTTTGTCCGGCTGCACGCTCCGTGGCCCGTGCTCTGCAGGGAGGCCGAGTTTCTGAAGGTCAAAGTGCCCACAAAGAAGGTGAGTCACCATTGACCTCTGACCCCTGAATCTCAGAACTTGACCCCCTCTTCTACCTGTACATAATCTACGAATGGTGTGTTGTATTGCATGAGGATGTAGTGTGTTAGTTTCTCATGGGGGTGTTGTGGTTGTGTTGTGTTGGATGAGGGTGTAGTGTGTGGTCTTGTTGAATAAGGATGTACAGGTCTTTTGTTGGATGAGGGTGTAGTATGTCTTGTTGGATAAGGATGTAGTACTCATGTTTGATGAGGGTGTATTGTGTGGAGTTGTTGGATAAGGATGTAGTGTTCTTGTGTTGGATGAGGGTGTATTGTGTGGAGTTGTTGGATAAGGATGTAGTGCTCTTGTGTTGGATGAGGGTGTATTGTGTGGAGTTGTTGGATAAGGATGTAGTGCTCTTGTGTTGGATGAGGGTGTAGCGTGTGGAGTTGTTGGATAAGGATGTAGTGCTCTTGTGTTGGATGAGGGTGTAGCGTGTGGAGTTGTTGGATAAGGATGTAGTGCTCTTGTGTTCGATGAGGGTGTAGCGTGTGGAGTTGTTGGATAAGGATGTAGTGCTCTTGTGTTGGATGAGGGTATAGCGTGTGGAGTTGTTGGATAAGGATGTAGTGCTCTTGTGTTGGATGAGGGTGTAGTGTGTGGAGTTGTTGGATAAGGATGTAGTGCTCTTGTGTTGGATGAGGGTGTAGCGTGTGGAGTTGTTGGATGAGGGTGGAGTGTGTGGAGTTGTTGGATAAGGATGTAGTGTTCTTGTGTTGGATGAGGGTGTAGCGTGTGGAGTTGTTGGATAAGGATGTAGTGCTCTTGTGTTGGATGAGGGTGTATTGTGTGGAGTTGTTGGATAAGGATGTAGTGCTCTTGTGTTGGATGAGGGTGTATTGTGTGGAGTTGTTGGATAAGGATGTAGTGCTCTCGTGTTGGATGAGGGTGTATTGTGTGGAGTTGGATAAGGATGTAGAGCTCTTGTGTTGGATGAGGGTGTATTGTGTGGAGTTGTTGGATAAGGATGTAGTGCTCTTGTGTTGGATGAGGGTGTATTGTGTGGAGTTGTTGGATAAGGATGTAGTGCTCTTGTGTTGGATGAGGGTGTAGCGTGTGGAGTTGTTGGATAAGGATGTAGTGCTCTTGTGTTGGATGAGGGTGTAGCGTGTGGTCATATTGGATGAGAATTTTGTGTGGTTCCATTAGATGAGGGTATTGTGGTCTTGTGTTGGGCATGAGTGTAGCGTGTGGACTTGTTGGATGTAGGTGGTTTTATCTTATGTTGGATGACTGCAGTGTGCTTGTGTTAGGCGAGGGTGGAGCTTGTGGACTTGTTGGATGACTGCAGTGTGCTTGTGTTAGGCGAGGGTGGAGCTTGTGGACTTGTTGGATGACTGCAGTGTGCTTGTGTTGGCCGAGGGTGTAGAGTGTATGCGTTTGATATTTGGTGGGGTGCTTGTGGTCTTGTCACAGTGAAAGGGTGTACAGCTGTGTCCTTGTGTTGGTGTCCCTCAGAGTTATGAGCTAAAACAAAAAAAGGGGTTATCGGGCACCCTGAGCGCAGTCCGGCGGAAACTCAATCAGCCGTTCCAGCCCAACGTGCCGCAGCCCCACGACCACAGCCGCATCAAGTACCTGTCCCACTCCTTCTCCCGGGACAAACTGCACCTGTGAGTTTGGGGGAGTGCTGGGGTATTAGAACTAGGCAACAATATGCACTGCCAGCTTCTACTTGGTAATTAAGGTTTTCTTACTGTACAATGCTTCATGATTGACAGGTGTTTATGTCTGAACTTTTTGCTCCAGCTGTCTTATGGGACAGCCCCCCCCCCCCCAGGAAATTACTGGATAAGATTGTCTGCTAAATGTCCATTTTGTCCAAGTAAAGACGTGACTGTCCCTCACACTTTGATCAGCACTGTTCTCCATTTTGATTCTATCCAGATATAACATCAAGCACAAGGACACCTTCTTTGACAACACAACTCGCAGTCGTATAGTGAGTCCCTCAATATGACAATTTCCTATTGCTCTTTATTTTGTCCTTCTCTATGTCAATATCTCTCACGCTCAATGTACCCCAATTCTAAATGCTTTAATGGCATGAAAAACAAAGCAATTTTTGACTGAAACATAATACCAATAACATCAAATATACAAAAACCTAAACATTTAGGTTTATACATGTAGTTTAAATGGAGGAAAAAAAAAAAAAACACAAGAATCACAAAGTACAGTAGTGACTTTTTTTAGTTCCATTCCTTTTTGTGCAATGGTAGCCACTCTCTCTCCATCTGTCTCTCTCTCTCTCTCTCCTTCCCTCCCCGAGGTGTACGAAATCCTGAGGCGCACATCGTGCACGCGGTCCTGCCAAACCATGGGTACGAGCCAATCCCGTGAGGGGGGCAGTCCTCAGCGAGGAGTTTCCCAGAATCCCCCGTCCCTCCGGGGGCAGGCCTCCTCCGTATGCCGCCTTGCACGGAACGGCAAAGCGGCGACCCGTAGCTGGCAGGGAGATGGCGCCCCCCCCCCACAGCGGGCGGGAGGAAATGGGTCGCTGCATTCCTCGCGGAACGCAGTCAGGATGCACACCCCTTCTCATTATCTCAGGATAGCCACTGCAGTCTTAATGTCCACCCTTTAAGGAGCCATTTTAAAATTTAAAATCCGGTTTAAAGCCGGTGTTCTATAGGCGCTGAGCAGAAAGGGGTTGGGACCCGGCTGAAGCGCGCGGAGTATTAATGGCTGCGAGCCGAGGCTGACCTCTGTCCTTCCTCTGCAGGTGTCTCCACCTTAGTCGCCAAAGGCGTCTACACCTCCGCCTTCCCTCTGCATGATGTGAGTGTTTCTTTCCGCACTGCCAGAGCGCATAAGAAATGAAGCACATACTGTATATTAGCCAGTATTATCTGGCACGGTACGGACAGCTTGTGATTGTGACTTTAAGAGGTGGTGTTCTTGCTATACCCCAGGGGGACTACAGGAGCAGTGCTGAGGTGGTGCAGAGAAATGACAGACAGGTGGGTGGGCTTCCTGTGTGTTTCCTTTTGTGTTTTCTCTCTACTTGCTGTTTTATTTAAATTATACTTTAGTATTATTACTGTCTGGGAGGCACTGTGTCTTAGGGCACTGGCTGCAGAAGGAGGTTCTTCTCATTGCTTCTCAAATGCAGACTCCTTTGACCCCAATGTGTGGGTGGGGGGGGGGGGGGGGGGGG
The DNA here is from genome assembly GCA_029718625.1 of Synaphobranchus kaupii. NCBI lineage: Eukaryota > Metazoa > Chordata > Actinopteri > Anguilliformes > Synaphobranchidae > Synaphobranchus > Synaphobranchus kaupii. The sequence continues at coordinate 14,994,233 of CM056377.1, read as the reverse complement.
GTCAGGATGCTTTTTATTTATTTTTGAAATGTTGATTTGAAGCCATTGAAGCCTCTTTTTTTTTTTTAGGATTGAAATGATTTTCTTTTTTTTTTTGTAAACTGTTTTTAAGTTGGCCCAAGCTTTAGCCTGTATTCATGAAGCGCCTCGCTGATCTAGGATGAGGCTTCGCCTATTCACATCTGACCGTTAATCATTTTGAGTAAAAAGGCATGATCACCCCTTTTCTGTTCCCCGTGTGCCTTTATTATTATTTCTCCCAGCATGCCTTGGTTGTCTCCTCAGATCCTGCACGATGAATGGGCTCGATACGGAGCCTTCTACAAGTACCAGCCCATCGATCTCATCAGGTATATAAAAAAAAAAACATTAATTAAAATGCAGAGAATGGAAAATGGGATTACCCCTCATTTGTTTCCTGTTTCAAAATCCAAAAAAAGGCATTTGTTAATAAAGACAATGGAGCAATGCACTATGGGATTGCTGGCTCTCTGGCTCCAGAGTTTCCCTATTTGAGGGGCTGTTGACTATATCCCTAAATCACTCCCCTGCTGTCTCCGTATGCAGGGGTGTGAATATTTTTTGCAGTTGTCCTCATGCATTTGCTTATAACTGAATCTTTCCTGTTATCTGATTTGTGTATTTGACCTTTCCCCCTAGGAAGTACTTTGGGGAGAAGATTGGCTTGTACTTTGCCTGGCTGGGCGTTTACACCCAGCTGCTCATACCAGCTTCAGTGGTGGGCATCATAGTTTTCTTCTACGGCTGTGCCACCGTGGACACCAATGTACCCAGGTACCCGGGAGATTCACACACGAGTGTGCGTGCATGCGTGCGTGTGATGTAAACAGAATGCCAAGTCTACAATCTGTGTAAACTGTGCCATTTTGTGCTAACTCTGGTCTTGACGAAAGAATTGAAATATGTCTGTCTATTTGAGTGTGTGTTTAAATGCGAGTACATGTGTCAGAGTTTGGGCTGGGTGATATGCTTGTTCCATAATTATTGAATATTTTTTCAAGCCCGATAACGATCATCGCCACCATGTGGTGTATTTCCCTTTTTTACTTAATTATACCTGGTGTGGTAGTAAACATACAAACTTCAGAGGCAACGTGAAATGCTTCTGGGGAAAAAACAAAAATCACCAGTGATATCTATTGGATGTTGGTAAGATGGCCAATTAGCAGCAAGGTCATACAGCTTCCCTGTGATCATGTGAGGTGTTTCTGTCAACATCGAATGAGTATATCGGCCAGCCCTAGTTTGAGTATGTATACCTATACGTATACTTGTATGCCTTTGAGTGTGTGGGTTAATTTATACTAGTGTGTTTCTGCTGTCGTGGTTGTATCGCACTCTACCTACTTTTAAGGACAAAAGCATATGGTCAATTTCTGAAGCAGTGAACCTATTTCTGGGCGCCTCAGTTCCTTGGTTTTCTGTGCTTGTGCCGTCTTGCACGATTGTGGTTCCTGCAATGTGGATACCCTGTATTGAGGTGTAGAAGTAGTGACGGAACTGTAATGTGAAATCTGCAGGTATGATACAGAGTTAAGCAGTTGATACCCCCCCCCCCATGATTCTGTTGCCCCGCAGCATGGAGATGTGTGACGGGAAGCAGAACTTCACCATGTGTCCCCTGTGTGACGGGTCATGTGACTACTGGCACCTGAGCACGGCCTGCAGCACGGCCCGCGCCAGCCACCTCTTCGACAACCCCGCCACCGTCTTCTTCGCTATCTTTATGTCCCTCTGGGGTACAACTAAAGACTCACTAAATTACACTGCACTGCACACACACCACTGCACCCTTCATAAACTACACTGCACTCACACCACTGCACCCTTCATAAACTACACTGCACTCACACCACTGCACCCTTCATAAACTACACTGCACTGCACACACACCACTGCACCCTTCATAAACTACACTGCACTGTACACACACCACTGCACCCTTCATAAACTACACTGCACTCACACCACTGCACTCTTCATAAACTACACTGCACTGTACACACACCACTGCACCCTTCATAAACTACACTGCACTCACACCACTGCACCCTTCATAAACTACACTGCACTGTACACACACCACTGCACCCTTCATAAACTACACTACACTGTACACACACCACTGCACCCTTCATAAACTACACTGCACTGCACACACACCACTGCACCCTTCATAAACTACACTGCACTGCACACACACCACTGCACCCTTCATAAACTACACTGCACTCACACCACTGCACCCTTCATAAACTACACTGCACTGCACACACACCACTGCACCCTTCATAAACTACACTGCACTCACACCACTGCACCCTTCATAAACTACACTGCACTGCACACACACCACTGCACCCTTCATAAACTACACTGCACTCACACCACTGCACCCTTCATAAACTACACTGCACTGCACACACACCACTGCACCCTTCATAAACTACACTGCACTGTACACACACCACTGCACCCTTCATAAACTACACTGCACTCACACCACTGCACCCTTCATAAACTACACTGCACTGTACACACACCACTGCACCCTTCATAAACTACACTGCACTGTACACACACCACTGCACCCTTTATAAATTACACTGCACTGTACACACACCACTGCATCCTTCATAAACTACACTGCACTGCACACACACCACTGCACCCTTCATAAACTACACTGCACTGTACACACACCACTGCACCCTTTATAAATTACACTGCACTGCACACACACCACTGCACCCTTTATAAATTGCACTGCACGCACACCACTGCACCTTTTATAAATTACACTGCACTGCACTGCACGCACACCACTGCACCCTTTATAAATTACACTGCACTGCACGCACACCACTGCACCCTTCATAAATTACACTGCACTGCACACACACTGAACCCTTCATAAACTACACTGCACTGCACACACACCACTGCACCCTTCATAAACTACACTGCACTGCGCACACACTGAACCCTTCATAAACTACACTGCACTGTACACACACCACTGCACCCTTCATAAACTACACTGCACTGTACACACACCACTGCACCCTTTATTAATTACACTGCACTGTACACACACCACTGCACCCTTCATAAATTACACTGCACTGCACTGTACACACACCACTGCACCCTTCATAAATTACACTACATTTTAGTGTGATGTTTGGCATTAAGCGTTGCTTTGTCTTGCAAATGCAATGTGCAAATTCAGTGTAAAAGGTGTTGTGTGGTGAAATTGGTCAGTAAGCTTGTGAGCGTGAGAAAATGCATCAACAGAGCACTGAACCTTACAATCACCAGATCGACTCCGCAGGTCTGAATGACTGACTCCACTTTAGGGAGCCTAGCATTAGTTCCACATGCATATGTACTACTCATCCACACAGCTGGGGAGTGGAGGGAATTAAGAAACATGAGGGCAGATCATTCAAACCCACAACCTTCAGGTTTCCAGCCCCGCCTCCTTAGCGGTTTGAACGATTATCGGGCAGCGATCTGCGCAACGCGATCCGCACCGCTGTCGCTCGTCTCTCAGCCGCAGCCGGAGACCAGCACGTACAGCGAGCCGGAGACCAGCGCGTACAGCGAGCCGGAGACCAGCGCGTACAGCGAGCCGGAGACCAGCGAGTACAGCGAGCCGGAGACCAGCGCGTACAGCGAGCCAGAGCGCCGATTTGCCCGCTGTCAATAGCCAGGCTTCGGGTTACGACTGGCTCCTCTCCCAGCCCGCCACACGCTTACCTTTGAGTCTGCTCCCGTGACCCAGCTAGTCTTTCACGGGCCGCGTCTGCGCTGGGGGGCCCGGTCCATGCATTATTCCACACAGGCCCTACACAGGGGGCGGGGCATCAAGTATTAATGAACACGCACACTCGACACTGTGTGGAATCTGTGTGTGTGTGTGTCTGTGTGTGTGTGTGTGTATTATACATGTTTATATGGATAAAAGCATCTGCTAAATGATTGTAATGTAATAATGTTTATATACAGTGGTGCTAGGAAGTATGCATACCCCTTCACTTTTTGCACACTATTGTGTTGTAGATTAAATTTTAAATGGATAAAATTGCCATTTTTGCCCATCAATCTACACTCAATAACCCATAATGACGAAGTGAAAACATGTTTTTAGAAATTTTTGCAAATGCATTAAAAAATAAAAACTGAAATCATGTACATAAGTATTCATACCCTTTGCTTTAATGTATTTTTACAGTATCATATTTCATATTTGGTTGCATATCCTTTGCATGCTGTCACCCATCAACATCAAAAGACTTTTTTTTCTTATTTCCAGGTACTGTTACAAGTGATACTATAACCTCTCTGCATTTGAATTGATCTCTATGGGAATTGGGGGGTGAGACTAGATGCAGCTGTAAATTACCCTGGTACAGTATGGAACACATGGCTGGCTAAATGGCTGTAAGTTATCAAGGGTCTGAGCTATCGAACAAGCCCCAAACCATCACCCAGACCATATCTGTTGCCAGATATGGAGTAGATGTGGCAATTTTATCCATTTAAAATTAAATCTACAATACAATAAAGTGTGCAAAAAGTGAAGGGGTATGAATACTTTCTAGCACCACTGTAAATATATTACACACACACACATACAGTGCATACATATCCACACGGACACCACGTACAGGCATTTCACAGAAAAACCTGCCAGCGTGCTGTGTCTGTTCTGCTCACTCACTAGTGGGGTGGTGTGGAGTGTAGGCACATGGATTGCAGGTGTAAGGCCTCTTGACAGTACTACTCTCTCTCGCCAGCGGCCATGTTCCAGGAGCACTGGAAACGCAGACAGATCAGCCTGAACTACAGCTGGGACCTGACTGGCTTGGAGGAGGAGGAGGTGAGGGAGAGCCATGGGGGTCAAAGGTCATGAGGTCAGGGGTCACAGTCAATGGAAATGGATGGACAAAATCCTCACCCTGGCGATAGAACTGCATTAGGGTATCATGCTTATTGCCATGGTATTGTATGTATGCATGTATGTATCTGTGTGTGGGTGAATACAATGGGTCCAACAAATGGGATGGTTTAATGGTTGCTAATCTGCACCATAATGCCATGAAACATGGCCTTACTAATAAAGAATCAGTATTGGGGCAGGTGGGTGAGCAGTTTTAAAGTTAGGCCTTAGTCTGTGGCCTCAACGCTCAGCGCATGACTGATTTGGGAAATTGGTTTCCTTCATTCAAAAATAAATGTTTCATTTTCTCTTTTAAACTGCCATCTTCTCCACAAGGACCGAGTGAAGGTTTGGAGTTTTTGTTTCTAAACTGCAGCTCTCAGTATGTTGGTTTGGCTCTTCCTGGTTTGAGTTTGACCACTGTGAGTACATCTGTGTGCTTCTCTAGAGTGAGCCGTGGAAGGAAGTGACCTTATTTTCTGTCCTTAGGAACATCCACGACCAAAATATGAAACACTCCTCCTGCAGAAGAGAAGGAAGAAGAGGAAGAATAAAAAGAAGGGTAAAAATGAGGTGAGTGAGTGATCTGTATCCAATGGATGGAGTCGGGCATGTGCATCATATGAACTGAATCGGATGAACTGAATCAGCTGGATTGAATTGGGTGGTCTGATTCAGGTGTTCTGAATCAGACGTGTTGTATCCTGAGGACTGAATCAGAGACTGCATCAGGTGAGTTGAATCAGTGAACTGAAACTAGTGGGGTGAATCAGACTGACTGATTATTGTCATCGCACTGACACCTCAGGACGCGGGAAGTGAATCTTACTCAGTTGGAAGGCTGTGGAGAAACACTGATATTTTAAAAGGTTGAGTTTCTTCTATGATATTCCAATTGTACTTGTGTGCAGGAGGCCAGTACTACAGCCACTAATTCTATTGATATGGTTATGAATATTAATAAAAATGGTAATGGCTGCTTGAAACCTCCCATGACGAATGCTGTTGGTACTGCGTACATGGAAATACCTTGAGCCTGAATACAGGCAGTAAGAACATGCTGTTATTGAATATTTTCAGATGGATTTCGGTATTGCTTTCATTTTAATATAAAGTAGCATAATTTGTCATTTTTGAAGTAATACAATAATACATTTATATCAGTAGAAGTATTCTTTAAAAGCAGTGGTTCTCAAATTCGGACCTGGGGTCCCCTGTGTATGCTAGTTTTAGTTCCAACCACAATTGCAATCCCAGAATTTTAACAAGCTGTTCGTTTTTCTTAATTGGATGTTTTTCTTGTTTTGAGAGATTATTTTCCCCCTTAAACCATATTGTTAAAAATAGCTATGCCTTTCATGAATAATACGTCACATATTCACATTGTGCTTATTTTGTTGTATTGCATACGATTACATAAAGAGGTAAAACATTTTAACTTCAAGTTAAAGACTGAGGTGAATCGATAGGCTCCTAATTTGTGTGGACACCTGGCCACTAACCATTTGGTAGATGAAGAATTCAAAGACAAAGCAAATGATATCGAGCCAACTTGCACTGTGTTAAGAAATTTATATGGCACAAATTATGAAAGAACTTACACGTGTTCAACAACCTTGATTGAGCAAGAGATTGGAACAAAAACCAGCATATACAGGGGTCCCCCAGAACCCAAGTTTCAGAACCATGGTTTTAAAGGGCAATATGTTTAATTCTAATGGGTCAGCTTGCCATAGTTTACAAATAAAAAAGAAGTAAAAAAGCTTTCATTGTAACTAAGCCAAAGAGAAGCGTGACGTGCAGGATGCACAGAACTGAAGGCAGGTTAATTTATAAGCTTTTAAAAGTGACCACTCGGTTCATTTCCAATCAAATCAAAGTTTATCTGTTATCTTATGTCCAGTAACAGTAGGTCATTAGCGGATGTCAGCTTAGTCTACGAGCTACCTCAAAGTAGAGAGGTAATAAGAAAAATCTTAATAGATTTAAATTAAATAAAATTTAAGTAAACTATAAAGATGAGTAAACTATAAAAATATTAAAAAGTACACCATATACAATGTACATAGTAAAAAAGAGACATTTGTATACATGTACATGACTTGTATACATTTGAAATGTATGTAAAATACTGAGTGTCATCCTGTGTCATGTCCCACCATGCTGCCTCCATTTTGTCCGTTTCACTGCTATTCTGTAGCCGCTCTATGAGAACTGACTGCACTGTTTACCACAGAGCTTATCACTTCAGCTCATGGGATGCACAGAGGGGTCTCCCAATTACATAGTCTGGTTTTCTCTCCATGGCAACGCAAAGGCCTTCAGGCAGGACTGGGAGAGCGCAGGCCGGCGATGGGAAGCCGAGGTCTGGGCAGCGGCTCCGTCGGCTCCTCGCGGCCGTGCAGCGCGTGTGACTGCGGGCGTGTTGTGTGTCTTGCAGTCGGACGGCGGCGTGGAGGAGAGTGCGGACGCTGGGAAGGAGAAATGGAGGCAGAGGTTACTGTCCGCCGTGAGCGGGATGCTGCCGGTAACCCAGCTCTCTCGCCGCACGCCGCGCTGTCCTTCCTTAAGTTAGCCGCACCTCTCTACCCCACCCGTTGGGCCATCCCTCTCTGTGGGCGGACCGTCCGGGTGGGCGGGCTCTTGTGATTGGCAGGCCTTGCCTCTCTCCAGTTTCTGTGGTTCTGCATGGTCACTGGTGTCCACACTGTCCATGTGCCTTGTCACTGTTTCTCTCCACCAAGACCATTCCAGCACTGCAACTTGGAATCTTTCCAGTGCTGCACACTGGGACCATTCCAGCACTGCAACTTGGAATCTTTCCAGTGCTGCACACTGGGATTCTTCCGCAACTGCAAACTGCAATCTTTCCCACGCTGCAACCTAGAATCTTTCCTGGACTGCACACTGGGATAATTCCAGCACTGCAACCTGAGACCATTCCAGCACTACAACCAGGAATCTTTCCATTAATGAAAAGGCACCCCTATGTCCTAAGAGCTGAAGGTATCTCGCAGTGTAGACTACAAACAGAAGAGGTATTGGATCAGTTCAAGTCAGTCCAGGGCTTCTCTCTGATCAGAGTGAACCAATAATAAGTGATCTTTAACCTTTGTTGTGTGAGTGCATACTTACAGACAGTGGGAGAGAGGTTGAAGAACAGGTCCATGTGCACCTTTTCTGATAAATGTTCACTCCTTGTATTTTAACATTGCTTAATGTTTTTGATACTTAGACAACTGAATTTAATTTTTTTTAAATTTCACACGTTCAGACATTTTACTACACGGAAAAGGTAGTAAAATGTAGAAAAGATTGTCAAGTTAAACGGCACATGGCATAGAACTTCCCAATCACAAGCAGCGTTTGCGGGAAATTGGAGATGGCGAGCAGCTCATCCGCCGTGATTCCATCCCACTGGAGGGCCAGGTGTGAAAACTAGAAAGGGGAGGGGATAGAGAGGAGGGGGATGGGCTTGTGGATTGCTGCACAGCCATTCTCTCAATGTAATCCTCTTAGCGCAGTAAAGCCGGGCTCTGCACATGAGCGTGATGGCATTAGACTGGTTATATCTGTGCAGGTGAACACAGCCGGAGCCATCTTTGATGGTGCTCAACCTGTTTGTTGGGCCCACCATCAATTTCTCCCTCCTCTGTTTTCATAAATGATGCTTGTGGCAGGGTTGGGGGTCAATTCTGTTTCAGTTCAGTTAATTCAGGAAATGAATTACCATTATGTTATGTGAACGCTGGCTTTTTGGTTCTGCCTCAGGTTGGGCGCCTACCCGTCTGTGGTAGGTAGATGCATACCTGTAGGGCTATCTGGGATAAATTATTAGATCCCACATATTAAAGCACAATTAGACAGTATCCTGAAAGATGAGCACTAGTCAAAATGCATATGTGTAATGTATGTATAATGACAACAATGAAAAGGCCTCAGTTTGTCAGCAGTGTCACTGGTGACACAGATGCCTTTCACTCTGTTGTGCTTGAAAAAAATGGCAATAGTACTGTAGAAAATCAGTGCTGCAAAAAAAGCATACTGTCCAAAATACGACTTCCAATTTTTCCTGTTGCCAAGAGTCTGCTGTTGCATTAGATTTGCCACTAGAGGGAGCCAGAGTGCAGGGCTGTGATCTCCTCAGAGGGGGAGTGGTTGATGCTTCAATCTGAACAGATTTAATTTTGTGACCCACCCAGCCTGTTTAATTTTGAAGCAATATTACAATATTAATATAAATATATCCCTGGCTTAAGAAGCTTATCGTTATGCATGTTGGCTATTATATCTACTTTTAAAATGGCACAAAATTGAGAGCTTCCCCTCATTACCTCAACTGACCTGGGCACAGTTTCCCAAAAGCATCTGAGTTAAGATCATGTTAGAGTGTGGTGTTTCTGTGCTTTATTAATTTTATGATTACAATTATTAGTTACTGACCTTACATAAATCAAATGATTTTTTATTGGGGTTTTGATCAACAGTAGGAGTGTGCTCATCGGGTGTCTTTCACTAGAGCAGGAGTGGCCAACCCAGGTTTTGGGGAGCCACAGGGTCTTCTGGTTTTTGGTTTCACCTTAAATGGCACTTAAGAGCCAAGAAACCAGGTGAGATGAGTTAACTGTGTAGTCGACTACTTTATTTAATCAATTAAGTGCCAAGTAACAACAAAAACCAGTAAACCCTGCAGCTCTCATGGGTTGGCTACCTCTGGACTAGACTGTGATTGGCAAGTGTCTGAGAAGGGTGTGATTGACAGGGGTCTTTGTTGGTTGATTTCGGTTGACCGGTTTCTGTACTCTCCGATTTTGGTGCTTAAATGCTGTTGTATGGAGAGATCATGGGCTGCATATGTGAGACTTGTAAAACTGCACAATCCACAGTTTACTCTGAAAGGCTTCTTCCTCTTTGGAAAAGGGAAGTCTGGCTCGACCGCAAACCCTGGCTGTGTCCGAATCAGCACCCTTCCATACTATTAGGTAGGCTTGTTGAGTAGACACAACGAAAAATTTGTTAAGTAGGTGAAATTTTATCTAAATATAGTATACTTTAAACCCCCGTATAATACACTTACTTCCGGGGTTTCGCTGAGTATATTCGGGAGCACAATTCCAGAAGTATGCAAACATTTTGGTCGCATAAATATGAAGCTTCGTTTTAAAAAATGATAATGATAGCAACAAAAACGACACATGGCCGCACAAGGGTGGTACGTCTTGCGACATTTCCACAGTACATTTGGGAAAATAGTATGGCGGATATTTTTTGAGTACTGCACGTTGCGTGCTAAACAGTGCACATTAAACGGCACACTTCTGCCAGTGCACTGTAGGCAGGGTACAGGGCGCAGTAGATAAGGCTCTGTTTCGGACACGGCCCGTGTAGCAAATGCCTCCCAGCAGCTAATTGGCTTTGGCCGTCAATACCTCTGGGCGGCTAATTACCTTTCACAGCTTCATTAAAGATTTGATTGCTTCTGCTCCCACAAACCTTTGCATATATAGCATACTGTATATATACCACAAATGCCAGAAGGGTGATGTTTGGCGGTGAAAAGGCCTAAGGTACACACGACCGTATGAGAGTGACAGGGATCCGCCTTCCAGTCATCCTTCAACACGTATACCACAGCGGAGCCTGAAATGAAAACCGCCATATTGTGTAAAAAGTCAGCCTCTTGAATGTTAACTCCACCAGGGATCCCCAGGGAAAGGTGAATTGATGAATCCAGCAACAGACTGTTGAGGCCTGAGTGTGCTTCATTGGTGGGATTCTTCTGCACCATTCTCCAGTAGCTTACTTGACACTTGGTTTTTTAATAATAATTTAAATCACAATATTAGAATGGCAGTCTATATAATGTTTTGTGATCCATAATATTTGTGAGAAATTACTGTCTTTTAGTAATATATATTCTGTACATATGCAGATAGTATGTACTGTATAATTGAAACAATTAGTATGGTTATGTCTCCCTTTGCAGGATACATACTGAGTGACAGTCTATTGGAATACTGTAAAATGTAACAAGCTTGCCTATATGGAGGGCAGACTGTAGGCAATGTAAACTTCACCTCTGCACTGATTCATTTAAAATGTTTATTTCTTCACCTCCTTCACAGATCACTAGTCTAGTAAACCATAATAGACATTGGGGTGAAGCCGGTTGGTTTCTTCTACAAAAAAAAACTCTTTGGACACAATTTCTGTTATGTTTTAAGTAAAAGATCCACCAGCCTCGCTCTGCTTGATTTTAGAAGGAAAAAGCCACAATCCCGCTATGCTATATTATATAAAAGGAGTTCTGCCATCTAGGAGTTCTGCCATCACAATTACATCACTAACAATTTAATCAGAGTAAACTCTTCTAATCCCCCTGCTCCTGTATTACCAATAATAATACACAGGACAGGGCCACTTTAATGTGCTGTTTTTCACAAATGCAGCGAGGTACAGCATATATATATATAATTATTGGAAAAACATGTACTTTCAGGTGTAAAATGATACTGCAGTTTATCCTTTGCAAACACTGCTTGGATTCAGAGGTGCTTGCTGGTATTTGTTTACATGATCATGCACCTGACTGTTAATACTCATGTCTTCTTGTACCCAAAAAACAGCCAGGCCATGGGAAACTAACATGGAGAGACCGGTTGCCTGGATACTTCATCAATATCTCCTCCATTTTATTAATGGTAGGTTGCAGTTGTTCCTGTTGGTCTGAATAAGCAATCCTCATGTTTTGCTAAAGTTCCTAGCTCTACATCTCTCTATCTCTCCCTCTATCTATCTCTCTCAGTTTGGTGTGACATTCTCTGCGGTGTTCGGCGTCATCATCTACCGCATCACCACCTCCGCCCTCATGGCCATGAGCCCGGATCCTGAGTTGAAGTCCAACGTGCGCGTAACTGTCACGGCAACTGCCGTCATCATCAACCTCGTTGTCATCCTCATCCTGGACGAGATCTACGGCAGCGTGGCCGTCTGGCTGACTGAGATTGGTGAGACAACCCGTCACTCGCACTACTGACCGTCCGCCTGTCACTCGCGCTACTGACCGTCCGCCTGTCACTCGCGCTACTGACCGTCCGCCTGTCACTCGCTCTACTGACCGTCCGCCTGTCACTCGCGCTACTGACCGCCCGCCTGTCACTCGCGCTACTGACCGTCCGCCTGTCACTCGCGCTACTGACCGTCCGCCTGTCACTCGTGCTACTGACCGCCCGCCTGTCACTCGCGCTAATGACCGTCCGCCTGTCACTCGCGCTACTGACCGTCCGCCTGTCACTCGCGCTACTGACCGTCCACCTGTCACTCACGCTACTCACCGTCCGCCTGTCACTCGTGCTACTGACCGTCTGCCTGTCTCTCGCGCTACTGACCGTCTGCCTGCCACTCGCGCTACTGACCGTCCGCCTGTCACTCGCGCTACTGACCGTCTGCCTGTCACTCGCGCTACTGACCGTCTGCCTGTCACTCGCGCTACTGACCGTCCGCCTGTCTCGCGCTACTGACCGTCTGCCTGTCACTCAAACTCACCACCCAGTGACTGCTGGGATGCACCACTGAAAAGACAGGTAACTTGACCTAGCATCTCACTACAAACACTTAACAGGGCCATGTTGTACTAATTATACTGTGACGTACACATGAAATAAACAAAGCACAAATGTTGAACTAAATAACATCCGCATGTTTAGGTCAGAGTTGGTACTTTAAGATATTGGATCCGTGTGTTCAGCAGTGCTTTCCCCTTTATGGTAATGTGTTGGCGGATTGAAAGTGCAGTTTATTTTTAAACTTTAGCTGTGGACTCGGTTTGTCCAATCGGTACTAATACGGTTCTAAAACCACTATTCAAACACTTCTAAACCACCGTTCTAACACTGTTCTGACCTACCTCACTTAACGTTCTTTGAGGTCGTCTGGATCTGTGTGTGTGTGTGTGCGTGCGTGCGTGCGTGCGTGCGTGCGTGCGTGCGTGCGTGCGTGCGTGCGTGCGTGCGTGCGTGCGTGCGTGCGTGCGTGCGTGCGTGCGTGCGTGCGTGTGTGTGTGTGTGTGATTATGGCATTATTGTGTATTTATTGCTGTCATTGAGCAGAGGAATAATCTGTCGTGAAATAAAGCCATAGTATTTGAAGGCCTCAGTAATCCGGCGTTGGCTTTACAGTACAAGGTGGATAATAACAGGGGGGGGGGGCTAGCCAGGTTTCCCAGAGCAGAGCACACAAGGAGATTACTCTGAGGGACTGCACAGCTGGAGGGCTGGGGCAGAGTGGTGGTGGGGGAGCGAAAGTGTCACAGGGGGGTGGGAGGTCAGGGAAAGGTAAAAGGTTGGGCACTAAAGGTACAGGGGCTCGGGCAATACAAGTTTTTAAACTGTAAATTAAAATTAACTTTTTTTGTTGTTCCATGTTTGACCGGCGCATCCGGGTCTGCGTTTCTTCAGAGATTCCAAAAACAGAAACGGACTTTGAGGAGCGTCTGATCCTGAAGGCTTTCCTGCTGAAGTTCATGAACGCATACGCCCCCATCTTCTACGTGGCCTTTTTCAAGGGAAGGTAAGAAGACACCCCTCTGTGAGAAGCCTGTAGAAATCTGTGTTGTCTCATGGCGGGCTGCAAGGTCTTTGATGACTTTTAAAATGCCGGCATCATCACTGGCTTCCTGCTCTTTGCCATGCGGGAGGAAGACCAGTCTAATGAAGAATAAAGGTGCCTTGGATATCTCAGTCTTTGAATAAAGACCATGTCAAAAAACCCACCCACATTTCCTATTCACACATGGTTTAGGATTTCAGGCCTTTTCTCCATAAGATGTTCGGACATCAAGGCTTTTCTGCCTTCAGAGTTGGAGGGCCTGTGTTTCTTGACGGAGTGATTTGTCGTGAGGTGTGTAGATAGAGGGTGGAGATGGAGGCAGCACGCCCGTGGAGAGGGTAATAGGGTGAAACCCACAGGTTTGCCCCATAGAGAGAGAATGCTGATTTGCTGGAGCACAACCAAAAACCAACCACGGCCTATCACAGCTCCAGTCTTGTGTTGGCAGGTTTGCTGGTCGACCAGGTGACTACGTCTACGTCTTCAATGACTATCGCATGGAGGAGGTACGACATGTCTGCCAGGGGCTTGGTTTCAACTGTATGATGATGACGACATCTTTATTTCTAATGCCCTTTTGTAACCTGCTGATCCAAAAAATTTGAGCCATAATAAATGGTACATCATAACTAATACCCATGTTTTTAAGATGGCTTTTACTATTTGTTTTGCATTTGTAACTCCTTGTAATTGTTTGCTGTGATATTGAATGTTGTTTTATGGCATTTATTTGTTACTGAATTTGTTCGCTATAGGCTATGCTGTTTTTGAACATTGTTTTATTCTGTATTTACCTTTTTTAAAATTATATCCTCTTTTTAATATTTTCTGTTAAGCTCTTTCAGGTGAAATAGATCCACGTGGTGGTCTACATTAGATGTGCACTTTTAGATTCAAGTTCTGCCAGTGAGGATAGGTTCTGAGGCATAAACGCTGCTTATCTCGCTACTGGGTGCACGCTGCCTAACATGAGCCTTTGTGTGTGTGTGCGCGTGTGTGTGTGTGTGTGTGTGTGTACGCGTGTGTGTGCGCGTGTGCGTTTCCCATGTTTCAGTGTGCTCCAGGAGGCTGTCTGATAGAGCTTTGCATTCAGCTGAGCATCATCATGTTGGGAAAACAGCTGATTCAAAACAACATCTTTGAGATTGGCATCCCGTGAGTACCTGCGTGCCCACCCGTCAGAACATCCACAGCCATAAACAAAAGGTAGTGTGCCAGCTATTCAGCGTGTTCAGGCCCTCCCATTGTCGATGTACAGCGCTTGCGGTGTGTCCCTCGGGCTGCGGCATGTGGCCACGTATCGGCCTGCTGTCGGATCTGCGGGCCGCACCCATGGCACCACTTACGTATGTTTTTCTGCATCACGTTTGAGAGATGAAAATGAAAATGTCTTTTTTTAAAGATTGTCCTTGCCTGGGAGTATGTTTTCAATCTCTCGCATTATAATAATAATAGATGCGTAAATGCATAAATCGTATTTGAAATGGCTTGGATAAAAATTGAGTTTTCTGTTACTTTATCCCAATATCTATCTCTTGTTTGTTAGGGGTATAGAATTAGAAAGCATTACCACCTGACTGAGGGACTTTTTTGACAGTTCAATTCCTGTGTTTGTCAAGCATGTAGATTGTAGCCTATGTCTCTGATACTTGATTTTATAGTCATCCAGACTTACCCTTTTTTTATTAATTCATGATGAGACATGCCCAATTCCCTACTCTGTATATTAGAGTTTGTTTGTGAGATGCCTATGCAAAATTGAGTAAAAATGGTTTAATTTGAATACTTGTCCTATGTAGTTATGTTCTAACTAGTGAACCCCAAACTTTACACATACAGAGCAAAATTATACTGGGCTAGATTGCACAGTCGTATAGTTTGGACCAGATTTGAATTCATTTAGAATTACATGTTCAGTAATGTTCAACTTTTGAAGTCTCATTTTTTCAAATACTGTTCTTCAAGCCTTTTGTTTGAATGCATTTACTGCTATTCCGTGGTTCAAATTCCCAGATGCAGTTCTGGGTATAATTCTGGGTGTGCTTTGTGATGTAATCTAGAGTTAATTTCCATTTTAAAAAAATATTCTTCCAGGGCCCATTTCTGCCACTATTGCTCCTACAGATTCAGGGTCTGCTGTAATATTTGGCCTGAGCAGACAGCAGGAGAGGGTAGGCTGTTTATAGCATGCATGTCCATATTTGTCATGTGTCTAGCGGTCTAATGAGAGCTGTAGACTGTTCTCTAGTTTTCTCTCACTTTTTCCCCCCCTGGTGAATTCCAGAACAGCATCACGTGTCTAAAACATGTCTCTGCCCCCGTAGGCACTATGATTTACTCTGCCGTAAGGTGCTTCTTTTCAGGAAACTGGAAGCTGTCACACCTGGAAAAAGGAAACACGATTCATAATTCTCACATATTTTCAGCCGTCATTGAGGTTCCGCATTTTAACTAGCATTAATTACCATAGCTCAGAATCTGAGAGAGCGCACACACATTAGCTTCTATCGTTAAGGGTGTCTTCCGTAATGGCCTTTTAAAAAAATCTCCCACTTAGCCTGGCTGGCCCCTCAGATGGAGTCCCTGCAGTTAAATTCATAAAAATAAAAGTCCTCTCTTGGCTTAAAATACACACTGCAGTGTAGTGGCTGTGCAGCTGATTTTCCTGGAAGGGTAGCACAGATGAAGTCACGCTGTTATGTTTTGAGTGTATTGAGAGTAAACTTCAGTGTTATTGAAGTGGAAAAAATGACCAGAAAATTCAGCCCAGCTTGGGCTGAACCTGTTGGTTTGTCATGGAAACGAATAGAGAACCTGGCCTGACACAGTCAAACAGTGTGCTCACTGCTTACAGCTGTGTTAGTCAGGAACACAGTAAAACACCAGCTATGTGATTCAGGAACACGGTGTTCTCACTACAACAGCCATTCGAAATGGGTACATGCATAACAATACAGACTCATCACCTTCCAGGCATTGGGGTGGACTATTTAGGCTTATTTATGCAAAGCAACTCCCGTGTATTTCTGTGGAATGATCCAGTTATCAAACTCTCTCTGTGACAGCAGATGTCTGAGATGACTGCCAAGGCCTCAAAAGCCACTCCTCATTGGCTGCGTTGCAGGGGAACACTGCCCCGCCCATGTTGTCTTTTGTAAAGTTTCCTGTAAACATGGTTCAGGCTTATCGCTGCTGGCAATTGTGTGTTTCAGCCAAAATGACTTTTACCGTAATGGGTTTCCATAGTGTTTCTCAACAGGTTTTACCCACAAATGGTGTGTGCACGTGTGCGTGTGTCTGTGTGCGTGTGTCTGTGTGCGTGTGCGTGTGTGTGTGCGTGTGCGTTTGTGTGCGTGCGTGCATCTGTGTGCTTGTCCGCGTGTGTCCATGTGTATGTTTGTGTGCAGGGTTCCCACAGTCCTTGAAAATCCTTGAAAATATTTGCAATATCAGTGTGCTGAAATGAGAGCTTAATGGTTTGTACTTTATTTTCCACGACCAAAAGTCTTTGGTCACTGGAATGTAAATGTGTGCCTTTGTAGACGCAAAATATATATTTTTAAATAAGCCTGCCTTAAAATAAAATGAGCCCTATAGCTAAAGGTAGGCCTAGCTATTGCAGAAGAAATCCCTGAAAATCCCTGTGTTCATCTCCGATATGTCCAGGGCAATATAAACCTGCTTGGAGTGGGAACTGTGTGCGTGTGCGTGTGTGTGCGCACACATGCTCATATCTGTGTGTTCCTTTGAGCACCACAGTCAGGCCAGAGACCTAAATGATGTCGTTTCCTGTCTGCACTTGGTCCCGCAGTGCATTTTAGCCTGTAGGCGCTTCATGTGCAACAGTTTCTAATGGATATCATTACAAAATGCCATTACTGAGCCCTTACATGGCACCAGAGTATCTTAGGAGTGTTTTCTCTCATTTCTACTGTACTGAGCCATTTATGGCCTGTTCCAGTGTGTGTCTGCTTGCGTTTATGCATTGTATTGTATTGGAAAGGTTTATAAATGGCAGCTTTAAGACACAAACGCATTATAATGTGAATAAAAAACGTGATCATAATCACTTATGACAGTTCAAGTATTCTTAATATGGAAATTTCATGACAGAAGTTTATAAGTGTGCTTTTTTAAAATAAAAGTGGACTTTCTGAACTAAATCCCAGGTAGTGTACTTAAAGTGCACTTACATTTTACGTTCAGAAGTAAACTTAGATCACGGTTCAAAATACTTAAAGTATACCAATTTTGCATACAAAGTTTAGTAATTCATAAATGGTATACTTAAAGTATAGTTCCAGGAAATACAATAAGTATACTTAAAATGGGCCAATTTAGTTTTAGAAAGTACTTAAAAAATATACTTAAAAATAAACTTGATGCACTTAAGTATACTTTCAAAAAATAAACTTGCGCATTAAATTTTTGTAAGGGTTTGCACAGCAACAGATGTATGCCCTCTGATTGAACAGCCCTTTAAGAGTCTTTCAGCTACACGTGGCTTTATCTCAAAGGAAAAGGTGAGTGTAGATTACAGGAACAATGCACCCCAGCCTTTATCCCTCCGCCTCCCGTTTCATCTTATCTGCCTGTGTGTTTTTTCTTTCCCCCTCCTCCTCTCTGTTCATACCTCTGTGGGCCTGTGTGCTCCTGATGCCATTTCTGCTTGATAAAACGGGTAGTCATTCACAATCAATCAGTCGTATTGGTATCCAAGTAACATGTATGTTTGACTAGCCTGTATTGCTAGCCATGTGTAGCCTTCTGTACTAATTTAGATCGGACATATTTCCAACAAGCTTTCCTCAATGATGGAACATTCTAACATTCAGGAACATGGGTAGAGTCTTTCTATCTGTGTGATCGAATATCTCCATCATCACATCTTCATTCATTGATGGCCCCTACCTTACGCGCATTAATATGCAGTCTCTCACATTGTCCCTCTGTCCCTCTGTCCCTTTGTCCATGTCCCCTCGCAGGAAGCTGAAGAAACTGTTCCGGTCTCTAAAAGACAAAGGTTCGGCTCCAGAGCAGATGGACGAGCAGCCCCAGCGCTGGCACCTGGACTACAGGCTGGAGCCGTTCCAGGGCCTCACCCCCGAGTACATGGAGATGAGTGAGTGTCACAGGGCAAGGGTTTGCCGCCCGGGCGCCAGAGAGATGTAGGGTCTGCCTATTTCCACCCTTACTCTGCACTGCATTAATGAGTCACAGCAGCTGATTAAACCGTGACACTTCAATGGGAACTAAGTGCTGATTTTGAGCTGAGGGCAGAACCCAGCTCGCCCTGTCATTTTCAGACCCCTGGACTAGCGAATCATCGTTGGTTCTGCTTTTGTTGGTTCTTCTCCTTTTTCTTTGTCATCACCTTCCTCCTCCATTCCTTCCTCCTCCTCTTCCTCATATTTTATTTTGTCTGTGATTGCTAAAAACGAACCACACAGACCTATGCCAAACGATCAATCTCCTAGTAAGGACTGACCAGACAAGTCGGGGCATCTGAACAGATGAGTGAAGATCCTTCACTTACATAATGGCCTTTGGAACAAAAGATAGAAATGTATGCATTTCACGGCACATCCAGAAGGCCTAATGTCTATAGCGATATATTCAGAAACATGGACTCCCTGTGCCAATGAATTTGACCAGACCAAATTTAGCATTCTTATGTTCGGCGCTTAAATGGAATCTGCTATCACACATGCTGACATGTAATATTCACAAATAAAAAATAAATATCCTCTGAGAAGTTAACCACACCAGATTCGGTGGCAGTAGATAAATGTATGGTCATAAAAAAAAACTAAAAAAAACAAAACACATTCTCATTGTGAACTTTGTGAAAGAACACGAGGCTAGTTGTTGCCGCCTCGTGAATTAATTGTGTGTGTGAAGGCAACAGTTGCACAGCGTGTTTCTTGCTTTAGCCTGAAGGGTGAAGTCATCATAGCGGGGATAGGAAAATTTCCACCCCGGGAGCGTCGGCGAGCGAGAAGAGTCAGGGCCCCAGTCAGACGCAGGCTCCAGACATTAATCCAGCGTTTATTTAAACGCGCGCATGGAGCCACCCCCCCCCCCCCCCCCCCCCCCCGACCCCCGACCCCCCCCCCACCTCTGTTCCCCATTTATCACCGAGTTCCTCACCTCTCCCACGCAACGCGCCATCTTATCCACTCTGAACTATTAAAGGCTTCAGACCTCCAGAGATCCAGAAGGCTTATGTCATAATCTAAACTCCGCTCCCGTGGGACCAATGAAGCGGGACGCTTGTCTGCGTTGCGCACTCAAAAGAAAAGGACGGACTGGGTGTCCGAATGTTTTGGGGGGGTGTACCCAATCCCGCTGACTCCGCATGGATGGGCAGTATTTAAAATGCATGTATTTGTGCATATGTATTTTCTATGTAACATGGATTGCTCACAACCATTATTTTGGTATGGTTTATACATACACCTGTGCCATTTCGATTATTTCACAGCTATGTGGATTTGGGAGGTAGTTTATATTGTAATGATAGTTTTGATGGGTTTTTTTTGTGCCCATCCTTGTGTGTGTGTGATGGAGGAGTGTAGGAATGGATGGGCCCCAGCCTACATTGAGGCGGGGACTGAGAGAGACATCAGAGGACCTGTCAGGTGGCCCTCGAGCGCATTCCTTCCGCGGTGGCGCCCGGTGATTACTCGCGTATTTCCCAACCTCTCTGGAGGCCGCCCGCGGGAGCTGAGGAAGAGCGCCGGTCGGACTCCCCCGCTGACAGCACGACGCTGTTCCCACCGCGCCTCCCGTCTTGAGTGTTTCAATTATCCTGTCTCTCCGGCCGTCTCAGGAGATTGGCTTGTGCGCTCGGCGACCTTTCTGATTTCCGTGGGAAGCGTTGACAAGGGCGCTCTGAGAGCACGAGCCTCAGCACACATCTCTCATCAATCACTTCACTGTTCCGTGTCAATCAATGTCCCCACGTGCATGTTATTGAAAGGCGCACACTAGTGCAGAGATACACATCGTCTCATGAAGTCATTCAGGTTACATTACATTATAGGCATTTAGCAGACGCTCTTATCCAGAGCGACTTACACAACTTCTTATTACATTTATCCATTTATACAGCTGGATATATACTGAAGCGATTCAGGTTAAGTACCTTGCTCAAGGGCACTACGGCAGTGTCCTACCTGGGAATCGAACCTGCAACCTTTCGGTTACAAGGCCAGTTCCTTAACCATTATACTACACTGCCGCCCATGTTAGTTGGAAGGCTGTTTTTGTTTTTGAATAAAATGAAGGCTGTTTTTTTTTTGTTTTTGAATAAAATGATGCCGTTTGTATAGCGGGAATACGAGTGTGTGTGTGTGTGTGTGTGTGTGTGTGGTGTGTGTTTCATTTCCTGCAGTTATCCAGTTCGGTTTCGTCTCCCTCTTTGTGGCTTCCTTCCCCCTCGCGCCGCTATTCGCTCTGCTGAACAACGTCATCGAGATCCGCCTCGACGCCAAGAAGTTCATCACCGAGCTGCGGCGGCCAGATGCCGTGCGGACCAAAGACATCGGTATTTCTGCTCCGAGGGGTTTGGACTGTGCAGGGAACGTTGCATCACTATGTCACCCGCAAATGTAAAAATGAATGCAGATGAGAGGTTGGTTGGGCTTGCGGAGCTTGACGGTCAAATCAAAGTCAAGGTTCCCCACAAGTTGCATTCGTTTAAGTTGGCTTCACCGATACATTCTGCCTGGGTTTTCTGCCCTCACAAAGATACCCTTAAATAAGCTCTGGATGCAGATTATTGACATAACGCACACGGGGAACAGAAATGATGCATTTATTGAAGGTATTTTCCCTTTCCTCCCTCCCTTCATCTCTCCCCCCTCTCCCTCCCACCCTCCCTTTCTCCCTCCCACCCTCCCTTTCTCCCTCCTTTCCTCTCCCTCCCTTCCTCCCTTTCTCCCTCTGTTCCTCTCCTTCCACAGGTATCTGGTACAACATTCTCAGTGGGATGGGGAAGTTCTCTGTCATCATAAATGTGAGTGAACTGCTATCCTACACTCTCAGGGGAGGATTTGGTTTAAGTAATCACTTCAGGTTTTAATTTGATAAAAAGAAAAGTCATTGATGAGGGTCTAGCATCTATAAATTTTCATTTAGATCATACCTGGTAAGCTTGTGTTTATCTATTGTTAACAAATGATGGATTATTTTATTTGGCAGTATGACCAGTACCCTTTGGATTTTTTTTGTGGTATTCAAAGGGATATTACCAGAGAAAGCATGTTGTTTGCATCAATAAGCATCATCCATTGGTATTGATAATGGTAACATGGTATTTTCATTGATCAAGCTAACGCAACAGGCTCCTGCAGCCCCACACAGACATGGGAGAGTACTGTGGGTTAAGTGCGTACTCTGCGCATCCTGGGGGGAGCAGCTGAGCTGGAGGGCTTATGAAGCCCCAGGCCATCTGGTCCTCATCGCACATTGTTTTATTCTGGAACCACTCTTTTCACAGCTGCATTTTCTAGAATAAAATTTCCCTTCTGATACAGATGTGAGACTCCGAGTTGGTAGAAAAAGGTACCAGGCAGAAACTGTAAATGATCAGTGTTCTTTATTCTGCAGAAGAGGAGTCTGCTCAAGCAACCAGATGCATGTTCAAAGTCCCACAGAGGGGCAGTCCCTCTGGACATTTATAACATTCATATCACATCATTCCTGTGTTAACAAATCACTTGTTATGTTTTACTGGTCTCCCAAATAAGGTTGTTAGAGAGACTAAACTAAAGTGTTAGTAAGTAATTATAGATTATAGATTATATTGATTTATTATCTTAGTAAAATTGAGTAGAAATACACATACAGTGCATCCGGAAAGTATTCACAGCGCTTCACTTTTTCCACATTTTGTTCTGTTACAGCCTTATTCCAAAATTGATTAAATTCATTTTTTCCCTCAAAATTCTACACACAACACCCCATAATGACAATGTGAAAAAAGTTTTTTTGAGATCTTTGCAAATTTATTAAAAATAAAAAACTAAAATTTCTCATTTACATAAGTATTCATAGCCTTTGCTTTAACGTATTTTTAAAGTATCATATTTCATATTTGGTCGCATATCCTTTACATGCTGTTACTTCCTGAAGTCTGTGACCATCAACATCAAAAAAACTGTCAATATCTTATTTTCAGGTACTGTTACAAGCGATACTATAACCTCTCTGCATTTGAATGGATCTTTATGGAAATTGGGGGGTGAGACTAGATTCAGCTGTAAATTACACTGGTACAGTATGGAACACATGGCTGGCTAAATGGCTGTAAGTTATCAAGGGTCTGAGCTATCAAACGAGCCCCAAACCATCACTCTGTTGCCAGATATGGAGTAGATGTGGATGGATCACTTTAAGGGTTGTTTCTCCTGACTTTTTTCCCCATAGAGTTCTATAGGAAAATGAGTCAGGAGAAATAACCCCTTGCAGTGATCCATCCACATCTACTCCATATCTGGCAACAGAGTGATAGTTTGGGGCTCGTTTGATAGCTCAGACCCTTGATAACTTACAGCCATTTAGCCAGCCATGTGTTCCATACTGTACCAGTGTAATTTACAGCTGAATCTAGTCTCACCCCCCAATTTCCATAAAGATCCATTCAAATGCAGAGAGGTTATAGTATCGCTTGTAACAGTACCTGGAAATAAGATATTGACAGTTTTTTTGATGTTGATGGTCACAGACTTCAGGAAGTAACAGCATGTAAAGGATATGCGACCAAATATGAAATATGATACTTTAAAAATACGTTAAAGCAAAGGCTATGAATACTTATGTAAATGAGAAATTTTATTTTTTTATTTTTTATAAATTTGCAAAGATCTCAAAAAAACTTTTTTCACATTGTCATTATGGGGTGTTGTGTGTAGAATTTTGAGGGAAAAAATGAATTTAATCAATTTTGGAATAAGGCTGTAACAGAACAAAATGTGGAAAAAGTGAAGCGCTGTGAATACTTTCCAGATGCACTGTATATAAAATTTAACATTTTACCTCCAACACAGACATTGAACAAAAAGGGCTTTTGTTTTTTTCCTTACATGCTTTAGATTATGATGGGGAGGGGGAGGAAAAACTCAATTAAAACTTATGACCTACCTGGTACCAGCTGGCCATAGAGGCTGTCCAAGGCATAGCTCCCCCTGGTTTTGGGCCCTCTTGTGGTTTGGGAGTGGGTGTGGGTCTAACCCCCGCTTTCCAACCCCCGCCTCCCAGGCCTTTGTCATCTCCTTCACCTCGGACTTCATCCCCCGGCTGGTGTACCTGTACATGTACAGCGAGACGGGCACCATGCACGGCTTCATCGACCACACCCTCTCCTACTTCAACGTCAGCAACTTCAAGTCAGGCACCGCCCCCGACTTCTCCCCGGAAGAGCAGGAGGTGGCCTTCTGCAGGTGAGCACCTCGCCAGATCACAGGGCCCCACAGGCCTTCCCCAGAACAGAGTGTCCTGAAATCCAGCCTGCCGTTAGTTAAGGCGGGCCACGAGCGTCAAGCCGGCTCCGGCTCAATCAGCTGACGGCTCGGCTCGGTACTGATGTCCACCTATCACAGTCCGTTCACAGAACAGGGTGGTCTCTTACTCGATTGGCTGTTTCCTCCTGCATGCATGCTTGCTGCACGCTGCCAGTCTAAACCCCCTGCTCCATCCCTCACTGGGTTCATAAGACTCGGCTGCTGTGGCTGTTCTGTGGAGCACCCATCTGGGGGGGGGTTTGCTGCTGCCCTCCCTGCCTTG
This sequence comes from Synaphobranchus kaupii, assembly GCA_029718625.1. Taxonomy (NCBI): domain Eukaryota; kingdom Metazoa; phylum Chordata; class Actinopteri; order Anguilliformes; family Synaphobranchidae; genus Synaphobranchus; species Synaphobranchus kaupii. Next base: position 14,969,872 of record CM056377.1, on the reverse strand, counting down.
TTCATGCATGCTCACCTGCATGGATGGGAGGGCTTCCAGAACAGGGCCATACCGCCAAACACAACTGCATTGCCTTTTAAGATTTTTTTCTTTTGTTCATAAAGATTCTACTTGGATGGCAGTAGTCCTGACTGAAATAATTATGTTCAAGATATTTCAATACTTCACAATATATTGACAAATATACAAATTACCGCTTCTTTTTTTTTCAATAAATGCCTACTGATATTATATTGCACTATAGTCTGTATCCTTGAGTGTGTCAAGTGCATGACATATTCAAACGCATTTAAAATGAACCACCACGTTGCACGATGGGCGTCGCACACAGTTTTCTCATCACGAGAAAGGGAGAGAGAGATGGGAAAGGATGGAGAGGGAAAGAGAGAGAGGGGGAGGGGGAGAAGAGAGAGAGGAGGGAGAGAGATGGGAAAGGATGGAGAGGGGGAGAGGAAAGGAAAGGGCAGAAGTGAGTTAATATGGCAGTGGGCGGAGTCTCCTTTAAGAGATTTGAGCTGCATTCTGACAGGCAGTTTGAGTTTGCGGAACCGTTCCTCTGTCTCCGCCCCTTCTCTTTGAAGCAGTCTGGATCGACCGCCACGATGCATTTCTCCTCATTGCAGCAAGTCCCGCTTGCGTGGAGCTGCGACAGCCTCCGGCCGACGGCACCCCGCCCCTCCCCTCCCCTCTCCTCAGATTGGAGAAAACCCAGCCGCTTTTACAGTCTCTCAGAATTTAACCATGGGCAAAGGGGGGTGGTGTTTGTGTTTAAGTGCTGCAGTTACAAATGAGAGATCTGGCTTTGGGAATCTAAACGAGTCTCTCACGCTCCGGGTCAATGCCTCTATATGGAAGTAGAATTTATGTGATGCTTTAGATATCCGCTGGCAGCTATTTTGTTTAGGTTATACTGCTCAAATCGTCGGCCCTCCACGGGGGGGGTTGGCAACCCACTTTTTACATTAGGAGCAGGAGCCTGACTGGCAGCCTCTGGCTGGATAATGCCCCTCAGACTCTGGGGCGCCTTAATCGGCCTTAATCGCAAACGACTGGCCCTGGTCTCCTCTGCTGCGCACCATGGATTCTCAAACTCCATCCCGTTTTAAGTACAGCGCTTCAAACATAAAACATTAGCTCAGGCCAGTGTTTGTAAATGTGTCAAATACGTTCAAATGACGTGTTTAGGTTCAAGTATCAGAGCGTGTTTAGGGGCAGAGCGGCCCCTGAACGGCTCCAGCACCGGCTGCCGCCGCTGCCACCCAGTGCCGCTCAGAAGTCATGTAATTGGTGTAGCGCTCTGGTTCTTAAACATTTTAATATCGGGACCCAAATTTGAAATTTAGTACCTTTTTCAGGGCTCTGTCAAATACACATACTAGCATAGCCCAGGGGACTATAGACTCATTCGGGGACCCACCTCATACACTCCTGTGACCCATTTTGGGTCCCAGTCCATAGTTTGAGCCCTTCCTCTCCCTCCTCTTCCTCCTGCAGGTATAAGGACTACCGGGAGCCGCCATGGTCGCCACAGGCCTACCAGTTCTCCAAGCAGTACTGGTCTGTCCTGGCCGCCCGCCTCGCCTTCGTCATCCTCTTCCAGGTACAGCACACTGACAATAAGACAATAATCACCTTTTTCATGGAAAACAGAGCGGAGTTCCACCAATCGTGTAGTGTGCTGGCGACAACCCATAGAACTATGCCAACAGTGATTGGTGGATATTTTCTGGCTACTGCCTGGCTAAAAATGTTTTGCGCTAAAAGGACAGTCTTGATTTTGAGTATGTGGCTAGAATTTTGGCGACAGGAAATGGTTTCCTATTCTGATTAAACAATCTGCTTTATTCAATCAATTAAGCACTGAGTAGCAACAAAAACAAATGCGCCCTACGACTCCCCTGCTAAGGAAGAGCGATCGCGTACTGAAGCGGCTGTAGATGTCTGTCTGTATGTGGGTGCAGTGTATCGCTCAACGCTGTGTAATTGGATATTTGGAGCGTAAAACTGAGTTAGGATGTGCGCTCTGGTTGGACAGAACCTGGTGATGTTCCTGAGCATGCTGGTGGACTGGGTCATCCCGGACGTTCCCAAGGGAATTAGCGAGCAGCTGAAGAGGGAGAAGACCATGCTGGTGGACGTCTTCTTGCGGGAGGAGAAGGACAAAATCCAGCTCCTGCAGGACCTGTTCCTCAAAGATCCGACGGGGCGGAGCCGTGGCCAGGCCCCGCCCCTGGGGAAGCAGCCGGAGCCGCAGCAGCAGGCCGCTGACACTGGGCCTCGAACCCGCTGCCGCGCAGCCAGCTTCAGCCAGTTCAGCCGACAGCCATCGCCCGGGCAACCGGTGAAGCACACCGACGTGTGAGTGGGGGTGGGCGTGTGCGTGCGCGCGTTTGTGTGGGGGATGTGTGCGTGTGCCTGTGCTTGTGCGTGTGTGTGTAAGTGTCAGTGTGTGTGTGCATGTTTGTGTTTGTGTGTGTGAGTGTGTGGGTGGGTATGGGTGGGTGGTGTTGGTCTTTCGGCAGGGGAGACGCCTCTGTGGCTCAGAGTGAACTCGCCCCACCTCCACAACAGACCTGTTGGTTCCAACAGCCTGGCGTTTATTTAACATTTCCTCTGTCGACTTTCTGTAAAGAACCACGCCATTTAGCTACTGATAGCTCTGTTTTCCAGTTCGTTCTTTCTTCCTTTGTTCTCCTTTTCTTTCTTCTTCTCCTTTTATTTTGAGTCCTCTTCTCATGGAGTCTGCCCGCGCCCTGCAGAAATACCCGCTTGCTGCAGAACTGACTCCAGCTCCCCCACAACAGCAGCAGAAGGAGGTTGACTGTGGCAGAGACATGATTCAGTCTCCCAGATCAGGCCTGCTTTTAAGGATACACGTTTAAAGCATTAAGGGATGGAAACTGGGAAATGTTTTTTTTTTTTGTCTGTTTTTTCCTTAAATACTGAAATACTTGCAGAGCCGTCTCTGAGCCGCATATCTGACGATGACAAAGAAGCAATTACTGTCTGAAGCAGCAATTAAGATGCACAGCAAAATTCCTAGTGCTAAGTGTAATCTAACTATGAGTCCAGCAGGAACAAAACGTACTCTGCTAGTGTTAAATGTACTCTCTCAGAGTAGATTTTACACTGAAAACATTTGCTGTGTAATTTCATTCTGTCTGGCTTGTATTATTCTTAAAGGTATGAAAATCACTTAAGCTTATGAATGCAAAATAAAACTGTTTAAAAATATGAATGTTGAAAAATATTAAAATGTTTTTGTTTAAAGGCGATTGTTTATTACTTAAAGGGTTTATTACCATTTAAATGGGTCATAGTCACGTGTATTTCTGCTAATGAGCTGACAATATGTGGGTGTGTGTGTGTGTAGAGCAATGAGGTGACCGTCCTGTCCTATTGCATTGGTAGATTTGCACCCGTGGCATAGCTTGCTTTACTGACCTCAGTCTGCACTGTGAAGCCAGCTGGACTTCAGCACCCTTTAGATGGACAGCTCCGTTAGCACTACCCCAGTGCCTCATGGGAAATGTGAGGAAGGTGACCGGAAGTAAGGGACAGGAAGACCAGGCAGTGAGAGCAGGAAGTGACACTGCAAACCTGAGCGGTGCTGCAGTATGCGGTCGTAAGAGCCCCCACATGCTGTGCATCATAATCTATAACCGATTATGTCCTCATTCTTATCCAGAAAGGGCCCGTGTAAACTGGTAAAGCTGATTCACCCCTGATTCTACTAATCAACCACTAGTCTTTGCAAATGGTAAAGCCCCACAGAAAGTGGTGAAATCGCATGCCATCGCTTTCGCCTCCCACAATCTTTAATCTGATTGGTTATTGCGTCACGTTCCTCGTCTCATCTGGACGCCTCGCATCTCAAGCTATCCCAACATGCCTTGCAAACACGAGCATTTGAAAATTAATGGAGGCGTGTAATCGCACAAGAAATCCGCTCCACAACGCTTTCTGTGGGGCTTTGCCGTAAGGACCTTGATTAGTAGAAGCCGGTGCATTACTGCTTGGTTGGAACAAATGCCTGCACCAACAAACAGCCCTTTCTGGATAAGATTGAGGCAGCCAGCTGTTAGGTCACTCCTCTTCAGTCCCCAACATCGCGTAAACTGATCCCAGCCTAGTGCAACGCACGCCGCTGTCGGAACTTCCTACAAGCTTCATTTGTGACCATGTAAATGGCATCATCCTCTAACCTCCGCCCGCCTGGCCTCATTGACAGCGATTGCCTTTTCAGAGACTACAGGACAGGACAAATTTACCTTACATTATCTGCTGGCCTACAAACATGACCCCTATACAAGCATTATACAAGTAGTAATGTCAAAACCTAATCGCACTCCAGATAATCTTCATTCATCGTTCTCTTCCAATCCTGTGGGGTTGATATAAAGTATTTGCAGTTGAGGGATGTGCAGAGAAAATTGAAACAACTGCGCACCTGTAATTTCCCCCCAATCCTTAGAGCACAAATGACGCTGTTCCTGCCTGGGCATCACTGAACTTTAGCACCTAATTTTTTATTTTCCTCCATCAGCTCTGTATTAAAAGTGTGACGGGCTGCTGGGTGCTTTACACTGTTAATGCGTCAGTGTGTCGATGGGCCTCGCGGTATGGTCTCTTACGGCTGGAGAACACCATTGGCCATTCCAGGTTGGGTAAAAAAAAAAAAGAGGAAGAATCATGGAAATATTGTGTTTTTTGTGCAATTATCTCAGCTGTCCACACACATGCACTACAGCTCCCTGTGGTCTGAACTCCTGGGTGTTTCAGTGACTTACTGAGACCCCACAGCTTCACCGTATGTGTTCTACAGGAGGGGGAAGATCGTAATGTTTTACATCTGTTCTGCACCCTGCATTAAAGCCATTTAAAGGTTTAATGGTAAGATAAACAGGACAAAGACCAACTTTAGATTAAGATTTCTGAGAAGCCGTCTTAAATGCACATACTCTCGTTCACACACAGGATGACGACTTTTCCTTACCCAAAATAAAACCCCCACCCCTCTCCCCAGGTTATGCGTCTGACACATGTACACACAGGTGCCTGTATTATCATGCCCACATACACGCCCACGTGCGCGCGCACACACACAACTGATATACTCTCTAACATGCACACACATTCATATGCATTGTCTTTTACACACATGCGCACGCGCACTCGCCATTTTGCTCTCCACTTCTACCGTCCTTTTGCCGTTCCTCTCTCTCGCCCCCGACTGATTGGGGTGAGATACAATCTTTCTGGGCCCCGTAAGAGGATTAGGCCACAGCAGATGCACAGAATAACAGGAATAACACCTCTCAACTTACATCGCAACATACTGGACCCTCGCAGGAGAGTTGAGCCTTAAAGCCTTCAGCGCAAGTACCTGCGTCCCCAGTATCCCCTACAGCTTGACCCGCTTACAACGCCAGGAAATGAAGGTCTTAAGCGCACCTGTGACAAACACGAAGGACTCCCCTCCCCTGCAATATACAATCAGTCACAACGGTGATTCGATGCACATCTGTTCACCGGCTACTTTTTGCGTAAGCCACCAACAGCAACTGAAAACTGTCAACAAGGAAGCAATTTAGTTGCTTTCTGTAGGTTGTCCATTAGAAAAAGAAGTCTGTAAAAGTAATTCAGAAAGATCAACGCTCAAAATTTGTTAAGATGAGGCTAAAAGCCATATTGTTTTCACCAGTGAAATGGTGCTGCACATTAAAATGATATAAAGGTAAAAACTGAACTAAAAACTAGTGGAAAACGTTAGTGGCACACTAGTCTAAACATTAAGCTGCTGTATTTTGTGTTTCAGTGAATGTGCAGTGAATTGCAGATGTTATTAATGGCTGAAACCGAGGAAGGCAACCGCATTCCGTCATGTGGAAGAGCTGTGATATGACTGGTCACACCTTTTTATACAGGTGAGAGAGGTTTGAGCAAATAACCTTGGGGGGAAAGGGATTGTTGGATGATGTAAGCATTTACAAATCATCTTTGTGAGGGCAGTTGAGGTTGATGACTGATTTGATCCATCAGAGCTGTACATGAATTTTCCAAATATGATTGATCCTTTAATTTGATGATGTAATTTCTGTGTGAAATGGAATTGGAACTAAGAGGCTCATTGTTCGGTCCCATTTAAATGAACTTTTGATGTTTTTTTATCCATCTTTAAGTAGATCAGGGACGATGACGTCACCGCTTATACCTTGGCTGAAACCAGCTCCACTTCAGCAGACAAAGGTTGGCCCCTCTGCCCCGGGTTTCTAGAAGAATCATTGTAAAATTGTACATGTGGTTAAGATTCTTATCTTTTATTAAAGGGGATTTTTCTACATTTTGGTTTTACCATGTTGAAATTACAACACGTTTCATACATAGCCCCCACTCTATTTCAGGTCACCTCAACTTACTGACCCCTTTGCGCAGATGCCAAATTTGGTCAATTCTCATCCATTTAGGTGGTGTTCTATTTAAGGCTTTATAACTCAAGGTGTGAGCCTCAAATAAACTTGGTTAATGGCTTAAATGAAACAAGACAGTTGTATCATTAGCAATACTTACTTAGATTAGTGTATTTTCATAATTTAGGTCAAAATAAAGTGCCACAAATGCAAAGAAACTTTGGAAAAATGCAAAAAGAAAAAAAGTTTTTCTTTAGTTTGCAATGAAATGCTGAGAGCTACATATTGATAGTAGAAGGTTGTTGTATAATTACACAAAGCTTTCACTTGTTTATTTTAAAATTGAGTTAACTGGGCTTTTCATGGCTGTTTTGTCATATACTCTGGCTATTGTCAAGTTTATCATGTTGCTCTGAGGGAATATTCATTTTTGGTGGTGAAAAATATTTTGCAGATAGATGCTATTGTCCACTGTGTCATGCATGGGTAGGTACAGTTGCAGGCGAGACTGGGTGGAGGGTTGCTTGTTAAATGGACTAGCTACTCATCATAGTGACACTTCGTATTCAGCAGAGTTGTCACAAATCGTGTACTAATAAATGTATTTATTTATCAGGGTTAAAACCATGATATTATTATCAAAAGATTCATGATTGGAGGCTCTTTTGACAAGACCAAACATGAGTATGTTCAAAGGCAATTCAGCTCAGCTATTGAATACCTCAACAAAATGGACAAATACTCCTCACTGGACTTAACAATTATTGCCTACAACCATTAAGTCCAGCCATTCGTGAAATCTCCACATTCGGACAAAATTTCACATCCATGTGACAATGCCAGTCATACAGTGCTGACCTGCACTTGAAACTGGAGCTGCCTTCAAAAATGTAAATTCCAATCAGGCAGGCCTCAACAACCATTATAGACATCAAGACTTTGAATTGATGATTTCAATTAAATGTCATAGATTGGCATTCAGACGTAAAATCAAAAAGGAATCATGGTGATCCTTATGGTATTTTGTGGCCATGCTTCTCTCTGACACCCCTATAAATAGGTTTGTGTTTTTCAGAGGTAATAAGGTCTGCAGGAGATAAGTCATCATGACACCCCAGATTTGTATGCATAGATGATGGCTTCAGCATGGCCTAAGGACATTCCTTTTGATGTTTGCGGAGGGAAGAGAGAGATAAACTGGCAGCTTTGTTAAGGTGAGGTCAACCAGCCCAGGCTACTTAATAACAATGTAATATTGTATGGACCATGAAAAAGTTTGCTCTGTGAAATTAAATTGTCTCTCTCTTGAAGGCCGTAATCTAAAAACTACATATCCGGCAGTGTATTGACCATCCTTCTGCAAAATGGATGCCGTGCATCACGCAGGCAGGTGCTACTCTAACGACAGTACAGGTGAGTTTCACTCTTTTTACCAAGATCACACACACAGATCTTGAAAGCCCCGGTATAAATACAATACTTCTGTGTGTGCATGTATGCATCCACATCACCATGCTTTGTCAACATCTCGTCATTTTGTTTTTGGTAAGTATAAATCACTGTCTTGTGTCTACACTCATAGCGTTTTCATTGTTAATGCGTCCCCATCAATCAACGATCAATGCTCAATGATCAACTCCCATGCAATTGACAGCAATGGCCATAATTATATATTCAGAATATTCAAAAAATAGTTGACAAAGTAAATTCACTTGTCTGGATACTGACTGAAGGCAGACTGATCATCTGTTTTTTGGTGTGTCCTGGTTTTGCCTTTTAAACAACATTTTGACTGAAAAGCAACAGGCTATAAGTACATTTAGTAATTGAACTGAGCCATTTGGTGCATGTTCTCATTTGTATGTTCGCTCATTTTTATTTTTCTAAAGTGGAAGATGACCTTTGGACATCAGCCTTCAAAATGTCATTCTGAATACATTTCGCTTTGATTCTGGTGGGAAAAAAAGTGTTTAATGAAACATGGTGTTTCTTGATTTAATTCAACCTATTCACTGAGTAAAATATGAAATATGCTGGTAAAGCACACAAACACAGACATATGAGGAAATGGGGACCTAACTGTGGTGAACTTTGACGGACTAGCGGGCAAACACTGTGCGAAAAGCGTGACGTTGCCCCACCACTGGAGTTGTAGTTACGTGGCAGCGTGTCATGTGACTACCTGAGCAGGCTGCACCTTTTACCTCACCATTTTCTGCTCCTCCGTGGCCCTGTGGGGAATTCCTGGAGTGACTCAAATTAACTTTGAAGTACCATTGTCTGTAGCTGTACCCATTGCCTTTATGTACAGGTTTCCCCACAGTTAAGTTAATCCACAGCTATAGAGTGAAAAATGTCTGTCCCGTAAAAGAGCTGATCACACAGAAATATCCTGTGTGGTAGAATGACTCTCTGTGAATCTGAATGATTCCCCATGAGTTTGAGTGATTCCCTGTGATTGTGAGTGATTCCACTTGAGTGTGATTTCCTGTGAGTTTGAGTGATTCCACTTGAGTGTGATTTCCTGTGAGTTTGAGTGATTCCACTTGAGTGTGATTTCCTGTGAGTTTGAGTGATTCCACTTGAGTGCAATTTCCTGTGAGTTTGAGTGATTCCCTGTCAGTTTGAGTGATTACCCATGAGTTTGAATGATTTCCCTTGAGTTTGAGTGATTCCACTTGAGTGTGATTTCCTGCACGTCTGAATGATTCCCTGTGAGTCTGAATGAATCCTTGTAATGATTTCCAGTAGCAGCTATCCGGTTGTAGCAGCTGAAATAGGTTTTAGTAATTTAGAGTGAGTTGTCATTCCTGTGAGTTTCTGTGCGGAGAGATTTATGAGGGTAGCAGGTGTATATTCACATGATCTAAGAAGTCTGTGGTTTTAATATACACAGGAGTGAAATACAGTGCTGTACAAAGAGATCTAAGTGGAAACACTGACAAATTGCAATGTCTACTACCACAAACTCACACTGGACACACAATCTTGGTTTTCTAAGCTGTGTATGTTGGCATTTGGAGTGAGGGGGGGGGGGGGGGGGGGTGTACGTAGAAACATCTGTCCTGGGGTGGGGTGCGGGTATGCAGGTGCGGGTATGCTGGAATTTGACCTATTCGGTTCCTCTAACGGGAGCCCTGAACTACTGGAACGGCTCGTGTCTCTGTCGCTTGCGCTCTAACTCAATTCCCTCAGTGTTTCCACTTCAATATTCAGTGACGCTTTCTTTATTGGCCGGACACATAGAGCCGTTTTGCCAAAGAATCTACATTCCTCTCTCTGTGTCCTCTGCCAGTTATTGCTGCTGTCAACAATTGTCTGCATTAAAATCCAACATGCTGACAGAGCTTTGTATTTGTTGACATTGCCACCGTTTAAAAAATAATTTGTGAGTTACATGTGAGGTATTTTCTGTCATCACTCCACTGTGGTATGTCGCTCTGGATAAGAGCGTCTGCCAAGTGATTATAATGCAATGCAATGTACTTACCTTTAGGAGCTGGTGTGTTACATGCAAGGGAAGAATGATTTATGCTCCCATGCATTTCCGTGCACCCAGTCGCAGAGCGTAAAGAACGACTGGATTTATCTGTTATGTATTTTTCCAGTATCAGATATATTGCGACAGAAAGCAGGGTAAATTGGTCCTGGCTGTCGTTGTTCTCCTGACAAGGTTTGGGCGGTTGGCGCTTCATTCTCGCTCTCTCCCCGTCGCCTCTGGCTGCGTTTTCTGGAACCAGTTTGTCTGTGATGCAGAATGGAAACCGTCGCTAAAGGTGACGCCTCAGGTCGCCACTTTTTCTGCATTATAGACTGTTCCTGTAATAACTCACACCACTGCAGCCAAACATATGTGCTGCTGTGTATCAGGAAGTGTAGCACTTCAAATTGATAAAACACCGCTGTGGTTCGTGCACCCAGAGAAGGTTCCAGGTTTGAGTCCCAGGTGAAACTCTGCTGCTTTGCCTTTGATCACAAAAATTATTTCAGTAAATGTTTAATGTGTTAAATACACAAAAAAACCTGACGTTTTATTTAATGAATTCAGCAAGACTATACCTGTTGCACTACAGTGTGTGGATGTTTACTTGACAACATTTCCAGCAAATATATGTAGTTTATAACTGTTTTTTTAATATCTAAAAATAGCATACTGCTTAAATAGTTTATAAAGAAGTAAATCAGCTGTATGAGTAGATAGTGTGATATGAGCTCTCTGGGGCCTGAATGAAGGCATTCCCTATGCACTATGGGTAAATGATCTCAAAGGTGTGGATTGTGAAAAAAAGATGCCATAGAACAAAGTGCTATGACCAGAATGCTGGTCTATGAGGTCTCAGGAGGAACAGGCCACTAACGGGTAAATCTTTAACTATGAAAACCCAACACCCATCTCTCTAATCTCACCCTCTGACACTCCGAATCCTTGCTATAATATCTGCCACTTAACTTCTTTTTGAATGGCCTTAACTATGCATCCACACGGTGAAGAGGGACAGGCACCGGCTTGCTGAAGAATGAACGTTTTCATAATACGTTCGCTGTGGAAGTTCACCCACAGGCTACACTGCAACAGAGCACACGCAGGCGCCCTCGAGCGACCGGCCTAACAGCGCGACGCCTTTTAAAAACGCGATACGTTTGAAATGCGATAGGGATTTATGGGACGTGGGCCGTTCCCCTCGAGCCTTAGCCGCCGAGCGGCGAAACCTCAGGGGGCCCGCCAGTTTTTAAAACCTTTGATGCGAAAGGGGAAACCGCGGAGCGCCTCGGCACGGCTATCTCCGGAGCCCCAGCACGCTGTCTATCAGTGAGCTGAAAGCAAGTCGATTCCCATGTATCTGTGCATTTGTGTGGGAACAGCGTCGCACTACGATAATATGCCTTTCATGCCTTATTGAGAAACCGATAATTACACGCAGATCCTTTTTATCGATGAGTTAAAGGACCCCCCCCCCCCCCCCCCCAAATGGCCAATCTGCACACAGAATGATACCAGTCCAATTTTATAGCATGTTCACAATACGTGGATCCTATGCGGACTGTAAGCTGGCTGTAGAAATAGTTTGGCGCTACAGGAAGGTTATTGAGCCAAACTATCGCAACACTGTGATACTCTTTTCTAGTATTTCATCACGTAGTATTTACATTTGAATTCTATTGTCCAATTAATACAGAACACAGCTGAACTACTGGATTAACTGGCCGATTCATCATCAACAGGAAACAACACTTCCAAAGCACTTGGCTAGGGGATCATAGCGCCACTTGGTCCCGTCTGTCACAGTGTGCTGAACTTGGTGGTGTTAAAGTATGCCGATATCATGCAAAATAATAATTATGTTGTCTTTCTTCCAAAGGGAATCATACCATTCATATCTAGAGATCATTCACACCAGGCATCAATTCAGAGTGTCAGAGTTGCAACTTCACTGGAGTAATTTCTCTTGATTCTCCAAAGGAGAATCTTGTGTGTTGTGCTGGGAGACCTTTTAGCCTAAGCAACATGGGTGTGTTGCTTATATTTTATTGAACCACATGAATTGAAAACATGTGTTGTGTTGTGTTGGGAGACTTTTCCGTGGGCCTGAGCAATGGGGATGTGTTGCTCACCATGTCCTGCAGCAGCATGTAGGAAGAAACATGCAGTATTTTGTTAAATGGACGCTCGGTTGTGTCGAAACTCAAAAATATGAAGTCTGTTCACACAGTATGGAATTCAAATAAATCTGAGACACTGTAAATCTCACCTGGCTCATAAAACCCCCCGCATGCATGGTTTCAGCCTGGACTCCATAAATGCCCATAATTCTGTGGGAGGTTCCGACAAACGGGGTCAACCAATGAGCTGATTAACAGCGCTTCTCTCATCTGTAGCCCAAGCCTCTGCGTCCCGAACGTGCACTCAGTGGTTTGAAAAGAAGCTGATCCGGGTTCAGGACGACCAGGCTGCGCCATTCTGGCTCTAATCTTGCCGTTTTTGATCGGCCGGTGTTTCCGAAAAGCTGGAAACAAGCCGCCCGGTCATGTGACTGCCGTTAAAAATAAAAAAAAACCTGTACCACCTTACCAACACCTATGTTTCCTTGCAGAAAAATATACTTGAGTTGGAGTGTGTGTGTGTGTGTGTGTGTGTGTGTGTGTGTGTGTGTGCGCGTGCGCGTGCGTGTGTGTGTGTGATTGCTCAGCGCTTCCTTTGGCCCTGTGAGGACGGAGCAGAGGGATCAGAAACATCTAGTAGGAACACTCATATTCAGCTCTGATTGGTGCTCAGTACTTTCTCAGTAATTTCCGACACCAGCCAGTTATCACATCAGAACCTGAAATTCATGTCACCTTTCTGGAAGAAGGCAATAAATACTTAAAAATGAGCCCCGGGGAGAGCTTTTTTTAGTTTCCCGTGTTCAAGCGCAAACCAAGTCGAGGCACGTCAGTAATCGCATACTGCACGGCTTCACCCAACAGAGACGGTGTCTAACACAGCAGCACTGAGCACAGAGAAAGGAACATAGAGAGGCACTGCACAGGTAGATAAGAGCTCTCTCACATGCTATAGAAGCTACAGCAGCACGTCTGGAGAAAGACTGAATTCCCAAGGGTAAGGAATGTGAACCACGCTCCATAGCCTACCATTGGCTTTTTTGGATAAAGATGTGTTCTCTGCGAGATTTATAGTGATCCTCTGCTCTCATACAGAAATAACACTGAGTGAAACCAACCCTTTTATGCTCAAAGTAAAGTTTGCGTGTGCTTTTAGATGAGGGAGCTTGGATTGCTAGCAAAAAAAAAGCTTGTTTATTTCCTAATATGATTTCCCTGACCTTTGTGGGAGAGACAAAGGAAGAAAGGGAGGACTTGATATAAAGACTGCAGGAGGGAGGGAGAGCAGTGTGTCACAGTGAGACAAGAAAATTGACTCGTTTACATTCCCAGCCCTGAGCATATTTACCAGTGCATGTCCCTAAATGAAGCCATTTTACCAACAAAAACTGAATTGTAAAATTGGGGCATCTATCAGCTCTGCCTGTTCACCACTTTTCCCATCTGCTGCCAAAAGAGTGGGAACAAATGTACAGGGATGTCCAAACTGTGGCCAACGGGCCAGTGTCTTTAGTTTGACCTGCGGGAGGGGGAGTAGTTTACAAAAAAATAATAAAATCTTTAAAAGTAATGCGAGCCGCTGCGGTGGTACAACGGTAAGAGCGCCGACTTTCAGTCGGTGCAGTTGTACTCCGAGGATCGGGGTTCGCGCCCTGGTCCTGCCAGATCCGAGCATGGCCAGCGCCCTGTGGGAGCGGCAATTGGCGGCTGCTTCCGGGTGGGGGGAGGGGCTCGGAGAGATTCGCTGCGCGCATAGCGGCCCTGGGCGAGCTGGAATCACGGTCAGGAGCCTTAGGAGGAGTCGCGCCCTGAAGAGGACGTGACGCCCTCCCGTTCTACTGCCGGCTGACGGGGTTGTGTAGCAGTGATTCTCTAGCGGTTGCTACACGGGGGGAATTGAATTAGAATAGGGGTTCAATTGGCTACTAAATTGGGAGAAAAAAAAAAAATCTGAAATAAAATATAAAAAAAATTCAAAATAAAGTAGAGCCCTGCAGACTGTCACACATGTATCAGGTTACAGCACTTTGACCGGCCCTGTGGTCAGTAGACTTTTTTCATTCGGGGTGGGGCCCAAATGGGATTTGAAGCTTAGCTCGGACCGTCCTGGAAGAGGCTTACGTCCTAATGTGCCGTCGGCCACAGCTGTTTCTGCGCGGCTTGGCGTCAGATTATTCTGCCCCCCCCACACACACACACACACACACACAGAGCACAAAGCGTCCACGCGCCTCAAATGCATCAGTCCACCTCCTTTCCCAAGCGTTACACAGGGTCCTGGAGGGTCCAGGAGCCACAGTCACATTTGTATTTTTCAATGTGGGTCATTCACAGAGTCGATAAGCATTTTGCACTATTGATTTTCAGGTATTGCTTTTTCCCCTGAAGATTAAAAAATCACAGCCAATGGAAAGAAAAACATACAGCAGTTCTATAAAACATAATATTTTTATTTGCACATTTCACACAGACCGTAAGCCCTACCCCAACTGGGAGGAGAGAGTATTTCTTTCTTGTCCTACAGTACAAAACCCTGCAGTTAATTTCCCTCCGTTATCCATTCAATGCAAAACATTCACAGCGACAGACAGTCAGGTTTGCACTTCCATTGTCCTGCTAAAGCACGTGATTTCCGCCCTTCACCACTTATTTATTTTTTGGCACAGTCTGTTTTATCGAAAATGGGGTCGTGCGCTGGTTTAAGTCTTGGGGGGGGAGTAATTGAGCTGCGGGTGATGGGCTTTGCACTAATGAGGCATGGTCTTCTGCGGGATAGAGGAGTAACCTGGCAACGGAGGCACCCAGGATGTTGACACGCGTGTTGTGCCGAGACACCGTGTTTGCATGTCCAGAGTTCAGACTCCTAAGAGGCGGAGCTCTTTCAGAGACACAAACTCCTCCTGAGGACAGAGCTGCTAGCAGTGAAAATGCACACAGTGTACCTTGTTGCGGAATGAAGCCAGCATCTGATTGGTTGGTTGTATTGTGCGGCTTTATTGGCAAACACAGGCATCCATGTGGAAAGCTAGAAGTTATCAGAACCTTTTTAATCCAGTCTCTCTGGGGTTGCCAGAGTTGTCATTTGAATCTCAGACTCTTATTTCCTGCTAAGGAAATAAGATTAATGTTTTTTTTTTTTACATTGTTGCATAAGCACATGATTGTGTATATATGTAGATGTATGTCTGTAATGTACGAGTCTGTATCTGTGGCCAAAGCAGGCTGAGCATGCTCCATCTGTGGTCAAGCTCAAGCAGGGGCTTGCAAGATGAGCGCAGGCTGACCTGGTTATGACCGCAGGTTTTCTGAGTGACCGCAGGTAGTGACTCCCATGCAGACTTGCTGATTGAGTGCATGACCGCAGGCAGACCCGGTCCTGGCTGCCAGGTCAGAGAGGCTCTGGGAAGGTCAGGTCTCAGTGAATCAAACTGTTGAAATCTCGCCCTCTGCGTTTCACCCAACCTGAGCTCGGAGCAGATCAAATGGCTATTTATACGTCACTCTTGCACTGCACAGTAAACCCCCCACCTTTATATATCCAGGGCTACTGCCGTCTCAGATCAACCTGGCCAAACCCTCTTACACTCAAATCCCAGCTCTGCGTGCACATGGGCTTTAAGACAGCTATGGCATTATGCCAACTGCTCTCTAAGAGCAGAGCGCACAGTTACTAACAGCATTACACCTCCTGCTCTCTAAGAGCAGAGTGCACAGTTACTAACAGCATTACACCTCCTGCTCTCTAAGAGCAGAGTGCACAGTTACTAACAGCGTTATACCTCCTGCTCTCTAACTGTTCACTGCTCTCTAAGAGCAGAGTGCACAGTTACTAACAGCATTACACCTCCTGCTCTCTAAAAGCTCAGTGCACAGTAACAATGTTACACCTCCTGCTCTCTAAGAGCTCAGTGCACAGTAACAATGTTACACCTCCTGATATGAGCTCAGTGCACAGTAACAATGTTACACCTCCTGCTCTCTAAGAGCTCAGTGCACAGTAACAGCATTACACCTCCTGCTCTCTAAGAGCTCAGTGCACAGTTAATGACAGCATTACACCTCCTGCTCTCTAAGAGCGCAGTGCACAGTAACAATGTTACACCTCCTGCTCTCTAAGAGCTCAGTGCACAGTAACAGCATTACACCTCCTGCTCTCTAAGAGTTCAGTGCACAGTTAATGACAGCATTACACCTCCTGCTCTCTAATAGTGCAGTGCACAGTCAGTAACAGTGTTAAACCTCCTGCTCTCTAAGAGCGCAGTGACCAGTTATAACAGTGTTACATCTCTTGCTCTCTAAGCGCATAGTGACCAGTTATAACAGCATTACACCTCCTGCTCTCTGAGAGAACAGTGTGCTTAGTAATGTATTACACCCCTTGCTGTCCAAATGTACAGTGCACTTAGTAATGGCGATATACGTACTTCTCACTGTCTAACACAGTGTCTAACACAGTGCATAGTTGTCATAGAAGCCCAAGCCCAATAGTTGACCACATTAACCAATACAGGTCAATCAACTGCTACTTTGATTGTTCAGTGCTTAGAACAATTTAATTTGACTCAACTTTCCTTTAAATTCCATTGGTTTCTTTGGTTTTGTTTTTAGTTTATTTTAACTTATAACTAATTAACATATTACAGATTCAGCAGTAGAATGAATTCATTTTGCATGCATCAATTGTAATATTCTTTTAATGGGAACTAAATTCGTAGTGAATATAATTTTTGTTTTGAGATGCTTATCAACTTGGCAAAAAACAGTTGATATTTAGTCTTGTGAATATATTGTATGTATGTATATACAATATGTGTGCAATTGTGGAAATTACATGGATTATGTTATCATGAAATGAATAGCAAGGCTTGCAATATAGAGAAATATGCAGGCAGCACGTGTCATTCACTGGCTGACCTGATACTGAAGTTTAGTTGCACCTTCTGGGTGTTTCCTTTTTTTAATCAGAAAGAGGTCCAATGGAACATTCCAGAGATTCCTTCCTCACTCCAAAATGCAATCACTTTACCTGCCTTCAACCTGAAACCTTGTCTTCCCAGGCTCACTGAACAGGTATATTTGTATATAATGGTCTGAGTTGAAAAGTTTGGTTGCATCAATATTTTCACTTTTTTCAGTGCGATGTGCTTGTTTCTGGTTCGTAGTAAAATGAACAGGTAGAAGATGACAGGTTCAATCGTGTTGACTATTCTGCATGATGAAATGGGAGGTCATTCACAATAAACTGTTTGTATTGGTGTCCAAATAACATGTTTGTCTAACTAGCCTATATTGCTAATCTAGCCATGTCTAGCCTTCTGTAGCCTTCTCAATTTCGGTCAGACAAATGTCCAACAAGCTTTCCTCACTGATGAAAGCATTCTAGTTTTTTGTCAGGAACATGAGTAGACTTCTTTTTATCCATGTGAAAGAATATCTCCCCCGACATCTTGACTCATTGATGGTCCCCACCATACACACATTCAAGTACAGTATCTCTCTCTCTCTCTCTCTCTCTCTCTCTCTCTCTCTCTCTCTCTCTCTCTCTCTCTCTCTCTCTCGAAAGCTTGAGTAGCGCTGCATTGATATCATTAGCATGTACAGGACAAGAAGATGAACAGCACTGCTGTACTAATCTGATAGAGTCCAGTGAATGCTCTCTCTCCCATTGCTGTAGTCCACTGAATACTCTCTCTCCCATTGCTGTAGTACTGTGAATGCTCTCTCTCCCATTGCTGTAGTACTGTGAATGCTCTCTCTACCATTGCTGTAGGTCCTGTAGTCCAGAGCTCAGGTGCGATAGATGCAAAGCTTGCTGAATACCATCCCAAATCTCCAGCAAAGGCACGTTGTCTGATCGTGTGACCATTTGACGTCTTCCACAGGATTATGCACTTTCAGGTTTTTTGATTTGAATAAATAACACGCACACATTTATACATTATATATAAAGTTATGTACTACATGCTGTTCATATAATTTAAATAATTTATATTTGTGGCTCTCCCTCACATTCACACTTAAGAACCCTGTCACGTACACACTTAGAGGGACCCTCCATTACATACAGACTTAGAGGGTCCTTCCCTCACATACACACTTAGAGGGACCCTCCATTACATACAGACTTAGAGGGTCCTTACCTCACATACATACTTAGAGGGACCCTCCATTACATACAGACTTAGAGGGTCCTTCCCTCACAAACACACTTAGAGGGACCCTCCATTACATACAGACTTAGAGGGACCCTCCATTACATACAGACTTAGAGGGTCCTTCCCTCACAAACACACTTAGAGGGACCCTCCATTACATACAGACTTAGAGGGTCCTTCCCTCACATACACACTTAGAGGGACCCTCCCATACACACTTAAAGCAAGAGCTGTATTTATGTCCTGCGTTTTTTTCGTGACAGTGCACAGACGCAGGACGTGTCGATCCGTATCCAGCGCCAGCCCACAGAGCTCCTCTCGGCAGTGAGCGCGCGCACGTAAGTCTGCGCCGTCTTGCACTGAGAGTTCCAGTGCTTGTCGTCGATTCCCCGGCAGCCGTTCTTGGCCGGCTTGGCATTCCGGCAGTTGGTCTCGTAAAAGTACTGCTTGACCTCCAGGCCGCTGGCCTTGATGGAGCCCAGCACGGTGACATGGCGCCCCCGGATGTCCACCGCCGTGGACTTGTTGGTCACCCACTGGCTCTCGCTGTCACAGACGGAGTACTCCCCGCGGTAGCTCCGGTGCTTGGCATGCCGCCGCCGCCTCGTCCTGTTCCCCTCGCTCCCTACGTACTCGTCCGGCAGGTAGAGCGGCGGGGGCTGCAGGGGCGGCCTGTCGCTCAGCAGCACCCGCGGCGAGCTGTACCGCTTGTTCTGCTTCAGCAGGTCCGCGCCCGCGTCCCGCCCGTCCGGGTAATCCCCCGCCTCATACTCGGGCGCGCGGGGTGCCTCAGAAGGCCCCTCCTCCCGGTCCGGAGTCCCCGCCCCCCCACGCTGCCGGTCGCGGGAGAGGCCCTCCTGCAGGAGCTGGATGATGAGGGCGTTGACGGGGTCTTGGGGGGGCAGCCGCGGGTCCGCGGACCTGGCCTGGAATCCAAACAGGCACGCCAGGAACATCAGGTACAGCAGCAAGGACATCACAAGGTTCACCTGTAACACCTGAGCAGAGAGAGACCAGGTTCAAGCTCAAGTCATGGTTCACCTGCAAAAAGTGAGCACAGAGAGGCTAACCATGCTACCCTTTAAGCTGCTTAATATTTTAACAATATTTATATATTCATTGTTTATATATTCAACTTTAGGGGTTTGGAAGGAATTAAATAAGCACTTAAATATAAAGGCATACGAGGATAATAAAGCAATAATATAGAGAAATGGCAGCAGAGTAGTTGCATGCACTCATAACAGTTGGATGCTGTGTTGAGATTAAATATTGTTGTTGTTGCTGAAGCCTAGCCAATCCAAAATACTATCCCTCACAGCTAGTCAAAGTAGCAAATTAATGATTTATTATGTAATGTTAACATTGCAGTTAGAAGCGATGACAACGCAGCTGTTAAGACATTATGCAGCATCAACCGGCCAGTTAACACTGCTCTACCCACCCTCTACAGACCCACTCTACAGGCACACACACTCTCTACAGGCCCACTCTACAGGCACAAACACCCTCTATAGGCCCACTCTACAGACCCACTCTACAGGTACAAACACCCTCTATAGGCCCACTCTACAGACCCACTCTACAGGCACACACACTCTCTACAGACCCACTCTACAGGCACACACACTCTCTACAGACCCACTCTGCAGGCACACACACTCTCTACAGGCCCACTCTACAGGCACAAACACCCTCTACAGGCCCACTCTACAGGCACACACACTCTCTACAGGCCCACTCTACAGGCACAAACACCCTCTACAGGCCCACTCTACAGGCACACACACTCTCTACAGACCCACTCTACAGGCACACACACTCTCTACAGACCCACTCTACAGGCACACGCACTCTCTACAGACCCACTCTACAGGCACACACACTCTCTACAGACCCACTCTACAGGCACACACACTCTCTACAGACCCACTCTACAGGCACACACACTCTCTACAGGCCCACTCTACAGGCACACACACTCTCTACAGACCCACTCTACAGGCACACACACTCTCTACAGGCCCACTCTACAGGCACAAATACCCTCTACCAGCCCACTCTACAGGCACAAACACCCTCTACAGGCCCACTCTACAGGCACACACACTCTCTACAGGCCCACTCTACAGGCACAAACACCCTCTACAGGCCCACTCTACAGGCACACACACTCTCTACAGACCCACTCTACAGGCACACACACTCTCTACAGACCCACTCTACAGGCACACGCACTCTCTACAGACCCACTCTACAGGCACACGCACTCTCTACAGGCCCACTCTACAGGCACACACACTCTCTACAGGCCCACTCTACAGGCACACACACTCTCTACAGGCCCACTCTACAGGCACAAATACCCTCTACCGGCCCACTCTACAGGCACACACACTCTCTACAGGCCCACTCTACAGGCACACACACTCTCTACAGGCCCACTCTACAGGCACACACACTCTCTACAGACCCACTCTACAGGCACACACACTCTCTACAGGCCCACTCTACAGGCACAAACACCCTCTACAGGCCCACTCTACAGGCACACACACTCTCTACAGGCCCACTCTACAGGCACACACACCCTCTACAGGCACACACACTCTCTACAGACCCACTCTACAGGCACACACACTCTCTACAGACCCACTCTACAGGCACACACACTCTATAGGCCCACTCTACAGGTACAAACACCCTCTATAGGCCCACTCTACAGACCCACTCTACAGGCACACACACTCTCTACAGACCCACTCTACAGGCACACACACACTCTACAGACCCACTCTACAGGCACACACACTCTCTACAGACCCACTCTACAGGCACACACACTCTCTACAGACCCAGTCTACAGGCACACACACTCTCTACAGGCCCACTCTACAGGCACAAACACCCTCTACAGGCCCACTCTACAGGCACACACACCCTCTACAGGCCCACTCTACA
The DNA here is from genome assembly GCA_029718625.1 of Synaphobranchus kaupii. Lineage (NCBI taxonomy): Eukaryota > Metazoa > Chordata > Actinopteri > Anguilliformes > Synaphobranchidae > Synaphobranchus > Synaphobranchus kaupii. The sequence continues at coordinate 14,948,745 of CM056377.1, read as the reverse complement.
GGCACACACACTCTCTACAGGCCCACTCTACAGGCACACACACCCTCTACAGGCATACACACTCTCTACAGACCCACTCTACAGGCACACACACTCTCTACAGACCCACTCTACAGGCACACACACTCTCTACAGACCCACTCTACAGGCACACACTTTCTACAGACCCACTCTCTACAGGCACACTCTACAGACTCACTCCCACAGCCATTTTCATATTTATTACATTTATAATACATGTACAAAAAGAAACAAAAAAGAGCACAGTTTGGTTCAGCTTTCTTTGGGCAAAGACTGGAGCCGGCAAACATGCAATCTGCTTAAAATAGCTGGTTAGGTTCAGAGAGAGGGAGAGAGATGGAGAGTGTGAGGAAAATGGAGAGAAAGTAAAAGGGGAGAGAGAGGAAGAGTCCGAGACAGCGGTCATACTTCTCTATACTTTCTGTGGATCCAGGTAAAGTCTGAAGACATGGAAAACTATGTGCAGTTTGAAAAATTTCAAGCGATTTTTGTGAGGAGCAGCCAGTGGGCCACTGAGGATGAACTTTAGGGCTTTACGTGGGCATTCGGCCTTGTAACTATGACGGCTCGGAAACTGCAGCTCGGCTGATAGTCTACAGATTGAAAAGAAGCGATGGCTGGTCACTTGTATTCCAGAAGGCGCACATGCTTGTGTGCACTGTCCTCAATTTTTATTGGAGATTGCAGCAGGCCTACAGTACAGTTATATCATTCATATTTACTGCTAGATGCCTATCTGCCATGACTGTGGGTGTGCTTAGACTACAGTTTAATGTTCCGTACTGCCTCAGCCACACACGTGTGCACAAAGAGGCCACCGTCTGAGGGACACGTAAATAACAGAAACTGTTTTTTTAACAAGCGTGTTACAAGAAATCAGATTCGAAGAGAGATTTCTCTTCACTCTCATTGGATGCCAAGGCGTAATAGGCCCAGACCTTCCGATGTACGCTACCTTCAAATACGGCGTGAAGATCTGTCATGAAATGTGCAGTCGAAAAGAGGTTTTTCTCTTAAGACTCCTTTTCTGCAATTTGCCTTTCGCTGAATCTAGATTGTCTGGATATTTTTCAGTCAAAATACACCTTAGACATGACTGCCACATTAGAATTTTTTCAGAGTAGGAAAACTTTCTAAATTCCCACAGGAGGGAAAGTGTTTTGTGTCAACGGTCCTTTGTCGACTGCATATGAAAAATACATCATCTAAGGCCCTGATTATCACTGCTCTCAGATTAACCTCGTGTTGAACCGTTCATTAGGGATTGGAATGGCTCCTTAAACACGTTTTACCAATAAAATGAACCCAGGAATGCTGCAGCTAGACAGGCTGAAGACAGCAGCTGTGTACTGTGTGTCCGCACCACAGCAGGGCTTCACTGAGGGGCTTAGATTGTGTAATGGTGATTTAATGCTGGTCAGTGTGAACATATGCCGGGGTCTTCTTGTAAGGGATGAGTTTTAATGATGTCACAGGGATACAACGCACCATCTGCTCAGCCAAGTTTGATGATGGGGGAATGCTCTAATAAGCTGAACCTGTGCACACGCACGCAGATGCACATACAAAGATGTAAACACACACATAACACATGGGCGTACACGTATTGTATTCATGCACACACACACACACACACACACACACACACACACGCACGCACGCAGAAATGGCTCCTAAAATATGATTTGTAATATTTATGGAATGCAAACAAGGTGGGAATTTCACATGAACAACTTATTCAAAGGCTGTTTGCTTATGAGCATGTTTAAGGCATTCATTCATTCATTAGAAAAGTCTTGCATTGTCTTCTGCTTTGCTTGCTTAGACAAGTCTTCCTTTGAGGAGAATAAATGTTCATGGTCCACAAAGCGCCTTGATGCTTTTACCCATTCTGCTCCTTGAGCCCTTGGTGAATGCTCACGCATCACTTTCCAGGAGGCTACAGACAGGTTTAAGGACTTAAAATCAGAAATTACAGGTTTGTAATTATCTTGGTCAGTTGACCCGACGGCCACGTGTATTTGTCTGGGCATCCCAGATTATTTGTGTCTGTTATCCCTTCAAATTAGGGGAAGGACCAGCTGTTAAAGTCACAACTACTGACAGGATGTGAAGAACATGAAAGGCTTCGCTTCAGGCCAATCGTAGCCTTTTGTCTTCTCGAGGCCCACATTTAGAGCAACATGGGTTCGTTTCGTTCTGTACAGATGCACTACCTGCCGCTGTATCGTCTCCACCGAGCATGGGCGTTACGCAATTAGGATCAGCCCCAGGATGGGCGTTACACAATTAGGATCAGCCCCAGGATGGGCTGATGCATCACATGGCTGATGGTTGGTGGCGTGGCCATTTTGGACTGGGTATCAGAGCGTGATTGTTCCCCAAACACTCCAGGGACATGTTTACCATCCTCGTCACAAGGAGGACAGGCCCAGAAGGATGCAGTGATTCTTTATTTGCACAGTCTATATTATTCAAAGCACAAGGGCACACTGTTAAAACGCTCCCCATCCCAGCCTGTACCCCCAAGGTGATTAAAAATATCTAGAAGAGCTCCCTCGCGGAATGTCAAGAGACTACATATTATGCCACAATCTGATCGTTGTTGCAGCAATCTAGCTGGAGAGGTGCTTTTTGTTTGTTTTTATGTAACCGAGTCTTGTGATAACACTGCGCGAGCGTCCAAACGTTTCTAGACTTTCTCTCCAGCCATTACCCGTGCTTCCCAAGGCATGTCTTTAGAGTAGGAAACACAGAACTTTGTGTTTCATGTTCTGCCCCCAGAGGCGCAGCAAATTTAACGCTGCTCTGTGATCTGTGGAAAAGGCGTTCGCAGAGCCACACAGACACTGTCAATAATCCGCCCTGGCTAGTTCCAAGCTCTCAGTACTGTACTTAAAGGGTAATTCCACCCAACAATGATGTTTAATTTGTAGAAAAGTAGCTCTCCTCCTGATTAAAATGAGCTCTCAGCTGACTTTCTACCTGTAGTGATCAGAGATATAGCCCCAAACTACTGCGCATGTACCAGGTACCTGCTTTTTACTATGAACTACAACGACCAAGAGGGCTTACAGTTTCTGGACGGTGTCAGACAACACAAGTCACAGCTACTCCCCATTGACTGAATAACGTTACACCGGAGCTGAGATTTTACTGCTAGTCCTGCAACGTCTCTTCACTGGCAAGTTAGCCACTAATGTAACAGTTCTACTGAAGAAAATACCACCACTATTAGCTCGGTCTCCAGAAAAATGGGGGAAATAAGCCATTAATTTTGGAAAACACAGCCCTTCATTTATCTACGTTTGGTATCATCGTTAGCTGTTTTAGCTATGTTTGCTAGCAAAGCCAAAACTTTCCCAGTTGTGCAACTCGAACGTATTGATGTTGATAATAACACAGAAACAACGTGTATACCACCTTCGATATCCGACCTCCTGCCATAAATGAATGCAGGATTAGCTACTATGGCCTACTGCATGGCAAACCAATTTAAAAACCAGTTTGTTTTATGCAAAGAAACCTGTGGCTAACAACAGCTAACGACACTAGCTTAGAAAATGACATCATTAAAATTGCTTCTGTAATCGAATGCTCAAAGTGAAACCATTTAATTATGGTCAGCTCACTAATGTTAGTCTACTTTTCATGGTCATGGATCATAATGTAACATTAGTTGACATGGTTCCTTACCGGGTGATTCAATAAGGCAGAGCAATACCGGAGGCCACTCCACTCTGTAACTGACAGCACTCTAGTTCTGTTTGGTTTAGTTTGCCAAAACATCTTTAGGAAATAACGTAGCCTATCAATGTAATTTTCTGACATTATAATAATATAGCAATGATAGCTAGCTTGATCTATGATGTGTTCCTACTCAGAACCGTGACAGGCGCAGCATTTCTTCCTTCGCTGGCTCCGCCTACGTGCCTATGTAATTTACACGCCCACTTCACGCCACTGTAGTCTTTCAAAAAAGAAGTAAAAATGAAGTATACCTCTACCAAAATTTCAACTTTATATACAAATATCTTGGTACAGAATTTTTTTTTGCCCAGCCACAAAGAGAGACTTAATTAGTTGTGCCTTGATCTGTTAAATAAGGTTAATGTTGGGTGGATTTACCCTTTAATCGTATGTTATAAAATAATGACCAAAGAAATCTTGTAAGTCCCTCTAGATGTGCCTACTAAATGTCTTAATGTAATGTTCTCCACCCACTGTCAATACTGTGCTTTACATTCTGGAATATATGTGTGTGTGTGTGTATATATTATACATATACACATACACACATGCACAGCAGAATTGGGATTTCCGCACCATGTTTGCTATTGCATGTTGAGGAAGAGGCATTAATCTGTGTGATCTGGTGCTCCAACCTCACCCACAGCCTGAGCAAACTCTAAGGTTGCCAGGGAGTCTAACACCCACCGCACTGTGCCCGGGGTTGCTGGCTCTCTACTCTTACCATGGTGAGGACACATCTTCAATCTGCCGGCGTCAGCACTGATACACGTCACGGAAATGTGTTCAACTAAATGCGCTGATACATTGCCATTCTTTAGACTTATTCTGTACTCCCCTGAGGATCACAAATCATTACTATTACACATGCTGTTAAGGTATTACTGCAGAATAGCATCATAACAGTTAGGCATTTGCCTGGTAAGTGCTCTAGTCCTGATATACAATTTACACGATGTCCATTTATACATGAAGATGTATACACTGTACTGAAGCATTTCAGGCAAAGCATGTTTCTCTGTGGCACAATGAAATAGAATACTTGTTTATACCCATGCATCAAGTTTATCTCTAGCTCCAAGCAGACCCTGCAGTTAAATTACCTTACTGTGGTATTCTGGAGAGCGCTTCCTTTCACTGTGAAGGAGTCCCCAGTCAGCCAGGAGCACATGAGTCCACCACACATAGGAACACATGTGAGAGAGGAATTCAGTCCGCCACACGTAGAAACACACACAAGCAAACGGAAAGCAGCAGCAGCTCCCCCCCCCCCCCCCCCCCCCCCGTTCTGAGAGAGGCCTGCAAAGGAGAGGCCACTTTGCCTACCATGTCTAAGGGGACACATGGTTCTCTGTCACAGGTGTTAATAAAATCCCGGGAAGAGGGGCTAATGTTACCATCTGCAGGGGAGAACTTTGGCCCCTCAGTTGATCTGAATAAAACTTTGAGCCAGCTGTGAAAAGGGGGGGGGGGGGGCAGCGAGTCCTGGCAGGGCGGCCAGATTTCGCAGCGGCGAGATGTGAGGGTATGAAATATTGCTTGTGTCTGAATCAGATCGGGCTACAAAATTGATTAATAATGCATTAATAATAACAGCATTAATAATGGGGACAGGTCTGAGTCATCAGCGGACTGGAGTGCAGAGCGGTGGGATGCTACTGGCCCCTGGCCCTGCCGTAGGGGGATCCGAGCTGCCGGGGTTACCGCTACTTTAGTTCCTCCCAACCAAAGTTATCAGCTGTCATCGTGTCTCCTCCAATCAGCACAAAGACACACCTCTCCTACAATCTACAGTAGTTACACCTCTCCTCCAATCAGCGCGCGTCACAGTGATCTCAGCTGGTTGCGTAACCTGCAGAATAAGCAGGACCAACGTGCTGGTTCCGCTCCGAATCAAACCGCACACTCGTCCCACGTCCATCCGCCCACTCCCCTGCTCGACTCCGCCTACTCCCCTGCTCGACTCCGCCCACTCCCCCGTTCAACTGCACCCGCTCAAACACTCGCAGACGCACACTCCCACGCTCTAATAAACCCACTCCTCCCCTTTCCTCGCAGCCAGATTGTGCTGCACATTCCTGGGATTCTGCCCGGTGCCCATGGGTCCGGAGCCGGGGCTTTTGCGCTCGCAGAGACGATGCTTGACGCAGACAGAGCCGACGCGCTGGGCCCTGACGCTTGAAATAAGCCACACCGGGCGTGTGATAAGCACATTAACGGGTGTGTAAACAAGGGGAAATCCCAGCCAGGCACTCTGCAGTACCCTGCCTGTCCTAGCAGGGCTCGGATATATTTCACTACAAACAACCAAAGCCCTCACTGACTCCTACAGTAATCCAGTGAAGGGTTGCTCTGCAACCTTGACCCCAATTTACAATGTAATTACAATTTAGCCATTTGGCAGATGCTTTTAACCAGAAGGACTTACAAAAGGTGCATTTAACATGGTGAGCGAATGCCACTAGGGCGAGAGACAGACGAAGTTACAGTCAACCAGGTGCCGCAGTCAAGGCGAGTGCCTCAAGATCTAAATCCTTCTTCACGACAACGTAATCTCTACCAGAGAAAATGCACACGATGACCCCCCGCCCTCCATAACACAAATGAAAATGGCCAGTTCACATTCGTCCAGCTGTGTCATTTAACCTTGAAACACCTGATGTTGTCGTCTGAAGTTTCTCTGAAAGGCACTGGTTTCTATGCCACGTTTGAGTTTCAAATACAGGTTTACTCACTGGTATAGTCAATGGCGATTTCCCCCTTCACTTTGTCTCTCATGGAACAACCCCAATAACTTTGAGCTCTGTCAATCCTCGAACTGGAAAGATTGAGTGCAAAGTTGGGTTGTCCCACGAGAAACAATGCGCAGGGGACATCCGTGGTTTTATTTTTATGTCGTGGAAAATCTGTCCTTGGGATTTTGTCAGGTCTCAAATGCATTTATCGGGTCTTTAAAAACACTTTCCCATAGAAAAAAAGTTTCAGCATCATCTGGTTATTTAGTTGTAAAGCTAATGTAATGAAAACACTGCTACAACATTGTGTAGCATAATGGTTAAGGAACTGGACTTGTAACCAAAAGGTTGCAGGTTCGATTCCCAGGTAGGACACTGTCGTTGTACCCTTGAGCAAGGTACTTAACCTGAATTGCTTCAGTATATATCCAGCTGTATAAATGGATAAATGTAATAAGAAGTTGTGTAAGTCGCTCTGGATAAGAGCGTCTGCTAAATGCCTATAATGTATAATGTAATGTATTACAGCAGTGTTGTGACAACGGTGTTGCAACAACGTCTTGCACTTGCTAGTTTGGGCATGCTAGGTTTCACAGCATCGTGCACATGCTCTGTCGCATGGACAATACCAACATCTGTAAATCTGCAGGAACAACATGGCACCAGTCTTTTCTGAGACAGTCATTCAGCTTGCGCTTAGCTTGACGGAAGTGGGAAAACATTGCCTCAGGCATCATTCCAAAATATGCCATAAATGCTTAGTTGGGTTAGGATTTTGGATCTGTTGAATGAGAAGGCAGTAATGTAAATAATGTCAGTGTTCTGCTCCTCAAATCACTGGGCAACTGCACTGTAGATTAGGGCATCCGTAATCTTGAAAGACATCCCATGTTACAAAGGGTGTGGATGACCAGCCTTACTTTCTGAAGGCAACAAAGTTTGCCTGGTTTCTATAACACCCCAGTATAGTTGAGAAAGTGGTTAAGACTAGTGGGAAAAACTGCATGAAAACCATGTTTATCAGTTTATACTATGTACAGTATGTGTTTTTATGCCTGTAGACAACATTCCAATGTGACATGGATCAGATTAGTCAGAAAAGGAAATGTAAGTCATTGAGATGAGATGTATAAAACCAAAGTGTAAGTGGTTTCATTCATCTCAGTTCTCTTGTGCTAGCAATGCCCATGGATTAAAATGGCATTGTTCATTTAGCAGACTTTTTACGCAGTGTACTTTCCCTGCCATAAAAATTATGTCTGAGATTCTGCAACTGTAGCTGTAACACATGAGGTACAGCTGTGTTATAATACACATGAGGTACAGCTGTGTTATAATACACGAGGCACAGCTGTGTTATAATACACATGTGATACAGCTGTTATAATACATATGAGGTACAGCTGTATTATAATACACATGCGATACAGCTGTGTTATAATACACATGAGATACAGCTGTTATAATACACATGAGGTACAGCTGTGTTATAATACACATGAGGGACAGCTGTGTTATAATACACATGCGATACAGCTGTGTTATAATACACATGAGGTACAGCTGTATTATAATACACATGCCATACAGCTGTGTTATAATACGCATGAGATACAGCTGTGTTATAATACACGAGGTACAGCTGTATTATAATACACATCCGATACAGCTGTGTTATAATACACGAGATACAGCTGTGTTATAATACACATGATGTACAGCTGTGTTATACACGAGATACAGCTGTGTTATAATACACATGATGTACAGCTGTTATAATACACATGAGATACAGCTGTGTTATAATACACATGATGTACAGCTGTGTTATAATACACATGAGGTACAGCTGTGTTATAATACACATGATGTACAGCTGTTATAATACACGAGATACACCTGTGTTATAATACACATGAGGTACAGCTGTTATAATACACATGAGATACAGCTGTTATAATACACGAGGCACAGCTGTGTTATAAAACACATGAGGTACAGCTGTGTTATAATACACATGATGCACAGCTGTGTTATAAAACACACGAGATACAGCTGTGTTCTAGTACTCATGAAATAATTGGAGCAGAGTAATCATTTGACGTACAATAAGTGAAACAATAAGTTTTGAATGGTGCACATGTTTGCTTTGACTTTCAACAGAGGAAATTCAACAGAGGAAATACAAGAGGTTCCAGTTTGTCACAGGGAAATGACCACTTCAGTATTGCAGAAGTATTAATTCTACCCGCACAGTCCCAACAGGTTCTTATACTGAAAGACTAACAGTTGGGCACGTTTACAACGATTGGTTTCTAAAATTGATTCATGATTTCTTGCTTTTAGTTTCCTAATAATAATGAAAGAAAACTAGTACTAATTACCAGGTGTACCAATCTTTGGCTAGTTCCAGATACACTAGCTCCTCTCTCTCCCTCTCTCTTTCTGCTTGTCCCTCTATAATATGATTGACACTCCGTCACATAGAGCGCAAAACCTATTATGATTATTGTCGCATTACGTAAATATTAAGTGTAACTAATTGATTGTGTGAAGGACACACTTTTGCAGTTAATTTTGTGAGTGTATTTTTGGGTAAACTATTATAAATGCCGATAACTTAGATTTTTTTTTAAAAAAAAGACAGACCTACTAAAATGTTTCTGAGTCCAAGACGGGACCAGGTCCCATGGTAAATTTTTGCATTCTGAGCGGGGGCTGTGTTTAGGCTGTCCAGTCTCTGCTCTGCTCTCAGGGGCACAATAAATAACGTGCCCCTGTGTAAAATGTCAGCCGCTGCCAAAAAAAAAAGCCATGTGAACTGTGGTCCTTCAGTGCTCTGCCGGGACCACGCTCGACCACTCGCGTTTGCGGTCAGGCTCACAGCGAGCGGTACCACTGTGGTCAGACTCTAAAATGCGGTTCACCCAAAATGGGTTGAATGCCACATCTGTAAACCAGTAGAGTCCAGCAAACTACCCTTAGGATTTCTCCATGGGACTATTTCTGTGTTCAGTGCAACGTACACAAACGAAAGTCAGGGTCACACAAATAATGGCATCGCACAAGTGGTGAGAGAAGAGCGTTTGAGGACAGGTAAAAAGCCTCCCTGTGATGTGTTGATCTTGGTTCGGCATTTTAATTTGGCTCATAATGAATAAGTTTAGGATGTCAACAAAGGACACCTGATTCTAGATCAACACTTCTAAGAAGCTTTCTGGATCAAACTTAATTTAAAAACTTTAAAAAGTACTCCTGCTTCAGCAGTATTGAATAACCACTCTGATGTTAGGCTTGATTTTTTTTTTTAAACAAAACCACATTTTAGGGAGTCTGTTATGTAACAGTGGCTGATGGAGATTTCTGCACATGACCAACATTTTCAAAGCTTAAAAGCAGTGGCAGAGCTTTTAGCTTCAGGACGTCTGAGAATGACCTTTTCCTTTATTGTGCAGAAAGTACAAAGTGTTTTGAATCACGAGTTATGTTTTATAAGTTTGCAATACCAGAATTTTAACAAGCTGTTAATTTTTCTTAATTAAGCTTTTCATATTTTATATTATGCCACATTATGTCAGAAATAGCTGTGCATTCCATGAATAATAGTCCCATATTCACATTGTGCATATTGTGCTATATTGCAACCGATTACATTAAAAGAGGTTTACATTTTTTTTTTACATCATCAAATTAAAGACCGAGGTGAATAAATAGGCTCCTAATTGGTGGAAGTACAGACACCTGGCCACTAAAAATAACCATTTGGTAGATAATGAAGAACTCAGACAAAGAAAATGATAGCGAGCCAAACCGGCAATGTGTTAATAAATTTAAGGAAAAAATAATAACTTAAACATACCTGAGCAGCAACCTTAATTGAGCAAGACTTTGTAATATAAACAGGCATACACAGGGGTCCCCAGGACCGAGTTTGAGAACCGCTGCCCTGTGTGTTCTTCTTAAACTATAACTACCATAGTCACCAAGCTGACCATAAAGCACTGTGTGACAGGTCTTCTATTAATGACACTATGCAAAAGCAAGGGTTTGTTGATTGACAGATGATGTCATTGTAATGTACGTATGGTGACGTGATATCCAAAGGAAATATAAACACATGCGTTACCTGGAAAGAAGAACCCTGTAAGTTACCAAAACTCTCACAGTAATACAATTGGAAGGTATTCGTTTAATCTGTTTCACGAGTCCACCACTTGCAGTATAGTCATACCTTCTGCTTTTACTGGGAAACATTAAAGTAAGGGTTCACACAGTGCACGTGCTCTTACTGACTTTGACCGTCTTCCTCCTTCCTCTGGCTTTCAGCTGCAGTTAAAGACCTGCAGCTTCATCCAGCTTCACGTGGAAGATATTGCAACAGGTTGCTTTACGGAATGCTATTGGTCTAAATGCGGTTTTCAATAGGATCAAAGCTTGATATTTTTTGTTTTGATAAAACATAATAGTTTAGAATTTATATAATTGTAACAGTTTGCCCAGCTTGTTTTGATGTTGGAACGACAAATTCAGGACGGTGTGATTTAATTTCATAATTAACGTTTAACGTTTTCATTACGTATACATACATACATACATACATACACTTCGCGTACACTTTGTACATACACTTCAGCATGCTGTTCTAAATTGGTAGCCTATTACTAGCGGGAAATCAATTATTCCACGTGTATTTCATTGAAAAGTAAACCTACACGAAACTTCCCAGCCCTTGCCACGGGAAGGGGATGTTGAAAAGTGGGTTGAAAAAAAAGAAGAGTTGCAACAGTACAAACAGGTGCAGAACATCTAAGTGCAGGTGCATAAAAGCTTTAGGAAAAGTGCCATGCCGCGCTGATGAACATTCGTCATCAAAAAGATCACACGTGAGCCACAGCCAGCCTGCTGTAGCCCACGTTTGTAATGCGCTTTTCTTTAGACGAAAACGGAGCCAACTTTTGAAATGGTAGCCTAAATAAATGCCTTCATTCCTATTCATTTTATTTTGTCAGAAAATGTATGGGGGAATGCTCTAAATGCGCACTTTAAATTATTTTTTTCTTCAACAAGACATCTTAAAATAAAGATGCGATGCAAGACTGCGCACACAAATTTCCGTGCAAATATTTTTATGTTGTTTGGATAATGCCATGTAGTGTTCTCTGTGGAGGGTTGTAGCTATTTAATTACACAAGTCCGTGTAATGATAAATCCCCGGAGCAAACCTAAACTAATAGGACGTGGAAAAAAATATTGGCACACAATATCCGTTTTGAAATTACACTAAATCCTCAAAAAATACTTAGGAGGGAAAGTTTCAGTCCGTGGTAGACTTTTTCCGACCTGTGGTATAGAGCATTCCCGATTTCCCGGTAAAGGGGGAACAGAGCCTGTACTGGTTTTAACTTCACCCTGGGGCATCCCCCGCCGCGCGTTGAATTTTGCATTCCATAAAGATTTACACCAACACGTAACCGACTGTGCGTGGAGCACTGTAAAGGCGCAAAAAAGAGAATAACAGGACTGACCAAGTTGACGTCAAAAGTAGTTTTTTTTTTTAGTATCACCTAGGCTACCTCTCAAATATAGCCCGTCTACCGCAAATTCCATTTTGGAAAACTAGCCTGCAGTTAATCCAGAAGTGCTGCTATCCAAGCTAGCTTAGTGGCGTTTATCATACCTCAATGTGCAAATTTAAACGATCATAACAAATGTACCAAAGAGACGGGTCCTGTCATTCACAAATAATAGCTAAGCTTCAGATTCCCAAAACATATAAGAATTGCGCAGAAAAGCTGGATATGCGAATATACTGGAAGAAACCCTACCGTAATAAAGGTAACCATATCATCGGTGTGCACGGATCCAGCAGAGCCGACATTAAGGTAATATGTTTGTTTGTTTGTTTTTTTACAAAGGTTTCTTTCGAAACTTCTGTGCGTCGACCACCTCGCACGCGCTGCAAAAGTCCTGGGAGCATTCACTGAGCAAAGTCTCTCTCTCTCTCTCTCTCTCTCTCTGTTCTGCAGACATAATCTGCTGTTCTTTACCCATCCAGAGGAGTCAGATGGCTCACTGCGTGCTTGTTCTTCATGCCGTGGGCGGTACATACCGGAATGATAAAAGGCTTTGAATCTTTGGCCTATTCTGGCGCGCTGAATAACAGCAATAATAATAGTAATACACAGTGTAGTCGTTAATGGTTGTAGTATTGTAGCTGTAATTGTAGTCATTGTTTTGCATCTTTGGTATATGCCACATGGATACTTGCATCTGGGATCCCTATGTCTTTCCATTCATGTGGATCTAATCAGTGAGAGATTTTGCATGCTGTTGGCTCAGGCAGTTTTAACTTGTCTGACCTGTCTGAATGTATGACTTATTTTTCGTAACTTCCATGTGCTGGGTACAGTGTTTTTCCAAACAACCAACTTTAATCTAATGGGCATGCAAAGAGTCTGCAGTTGCTTATCAAATTAGCAGGGCTTGCATAAATGTCAATGGCTATTTAATGTAATTAGTTTAATAGATTGATGAAGTTAAACAGCATGAAATAATTATCATGAAAGATTTTAAACAGATTAATAGAAAGTGAAAGATCAACATAAATGTATGTACATAATTAATTATACAAATAATTTCATATTGTTTATTTGTTTGTTTGTTTTTGGGATTGTTTGACAGAAAGCTTGATTTCAGACTTGAGTAAATACGTTACTCAAAGGGACGGAGGAGGCACGCTGAGGGCAGAATTAATCTGAGCCTGACGCGAACGCGCGCTGCAACGCACTGCCGGTATTCAGAATTTCCCGCCACTGAAGTCCACTATGACTGACGGTACATCGGTCAGGCTTCAGGTTGGAATCTCAGGTCAAGGAGCACCAACTGCGTGGAGCCCCCTCTTAATTATTTTAATGGAACCCCCCTAAGCGGCTTGCGTTGAGACATTTTCAGCTTTGTTAGCTACGGAGAATTGGTAGCATTGTTAGCAATGCGCTATTGCCACTAGCAGTGCCTGCGGTTAAAAGTCGACATGGCGACCTGGACACTTTAGAGTTGCCCCCTTACTTGCACATATACAGTACACATACACACTCATTCTTTCTTTCTCTCTGTCGCAGGTAAACGCACATATGAGGCAGCCTCTATTAACTGCTGCCCTGCTTACATCTGTCACATTTTACTTTCTGGATGAGTCATCAGGTGTTCTCTGGTACAGTATTGAGATTCTGTAGGGACATGATGGTGACACTAATATGGTGAGTCACAGTTTCCAGCAATTCCCTCTCATAATGAACACCCACAACAGACACAATAACCCCCCCCCCCCCCCTCTCATGATGGAATAATAACCCCACCCCCTCTGTCATAATGAGCAACCACAGCAGGCACAATAACTCCGCCCCTGGTTATAATGGACACCAACAGCAGGCACAATAACTCCACCCCCCCCGTCATAATGGACACCCACAGCAGGCACAATAACTCCGCCTCCTCACTTTAATAATGGACACCAATAGCAAGCACAATAACTCTGCCCCTCTCTCTCTAACAATGGACACCAACAGCAGGCGCAATAACCCTGCCTACTTCCTTATAACACACACAGGCACACACACCCACTCCCAAACAAGAAAATGCTTTTTTTATGACTTTTTTATGCAGGAACAGATGGACGTTTGGTCAGGTGCGAGCGGGTTGGAGGGAACCCACGTCACTCGATAGGCCAGGTCCCGTGGAAACCTCCTACCTGAGACCCCACTCTGGAACTCCCTGTGCTGGTTTGCACTTTTATACTGCATGTTGTTATGACAACTTAACAATTTAAGGTTCATGTTGAGAAGCGTTGTAATTTGATCTGAAACACTTTCAAAAAAAGCATTTTTAAAGAAGTGTGCAGGCACCTTGCAGAAACATGTTGCCAGGCACAATTTAAAACTTGGGGCCCAAGCTGCTTTTCTTATACATGGAAAGCACCCTGTGTTTTGCAGAAACGTGTATTTTTGCTGCATACTTGCAGCATGACTGAGCCCTGTGGTATGTTAAATACATAAACCACATTCTAATTTGTCAATAAATAGGTGAAGAGGAATGAATAATGAAGGCCCTCAGCAGCAGGAGGACTGAATGATTGATTATGTTCTGTGCTAACCTGTCCCATGCACACCAAGAACACTGACCAAAAACAAACCTGCTTATAAATGAATAGGACTTATTTCACAATGGAGTTTCGCTGGCAGTGTGACTGTGAGCAAGCTCAACAGCGCCCTCTGTAGGTGTCAGGTTCCCTTGCCGTGCCTGTTCCCTCTACACATCTGCACTGGCAGGCTGGCTTTCGGAGGTCCATCCTGTGACCTGCACAATCTGCTCAAACACAGATCTTAAGCGATCTTCTGTACTGTAATTGCCTGGGTTGTGTTGTGGGGTTCTCTTTGAGCTGGCAAACATCCAGCTGTCATTTATAAAAAGCAAAAATTATGAATTAACTCATTCCCTTGGCTGGAGACCGCGTTCTTTAGCTTAGCTGGCTAGTCGCAAGTGCTGCACCAGTCTGCTTATGCAGCCATTGTGATTAAGGGCTATAAGGCTTGATGGTCATCGGTGGCTGGATATTTAAAGATTCTCTGTTTCTATTGGATTACACTACTCACAAAAAGTTAGGGATATTTGGCTTTCGGGTGAAATTTATGGAAAATGTAAGTTCACGCTACAGTGATATTATACGTATCATGAAAGTAGGGCATTTAAGTAGAAGCATGCAATGGTGATTTCCTCATCTCAAACTATTTATTGAAACAAAAGCCAACAACAGTGGTGGGTATACCACAACAAAAATGTCAATGTCTCAATAACTTGTCATGTGCCCTTGAGCATCAATTACAGCTTGACAACGACGTCTCATGCTGTTCACAAGTCGACTTATTGTCTGCTGAGGCATGGCATCCCACTCTTCTTGAAGGGCGGCCCTCAGGTCATTGAGGTTCTGGGGTACAGAGTTACGAGCCTCTACACGGTGAGTCAGCTGATCCCATAGGTTTTCTATGGGATTCAGGTCTGGAGAAAGTGCAGGCCACTCCATTTGAGGTACCCCAGTCTCCAGCAGCCTTTCCCTAATGATGCGACCTCGATGAGCTGGAGCATTGTCGTCCATGAAGATGAAATTAGGCCTGTGTTGTTCATGCAGGGGCACAATGACTGGATTAATGATGTTATTCAGGTAGTATGGGCTTGTCACTGTACCATTCACAAAGTGTAGGGCAGTTCTGTATTGACTAGACACACCTGCCCACACTGTAACACCGCCACCACCAAAGGGTCGTCTGGTGACAACAGTGGCTGATGCATAGCGCTCTCCTTGACGTCTCCAACATCGTTGGCGGCCATCATTTCTGCTCAACGTGAATCGACTTTCATCAGAGAACAGCACTGAGGCCCACTGGTCCTTCGTCCAGCGTAAATGCTCCCTGGCCCATGCAAGACGATGACGCCTGTGCCTGGTGGTGTGGTCAGGTACCCTTGCAGGTCGTCTAGCACGCAGACCACGCTGATGTAAACGGTTTCGAATGGTCTGACGTGACACTTGGGTGCCTCTCACCTCCCTTAAATGTGCCTGGAGTTGAGTGGCATTCATCATCCGGTTCCGCAGGGCACTGTTCACAATGAAGCGGTCATCAGTGTGGGATGTGGCCAAAGGACGTCCACTTCTATGCCTTTCTGTGACTCTTCCAGTCTCTCTGTATCTCTGTTGCAACCTGCTGATGACACTCTGTGACACTCTAAGCTCAGTGGCCACTTCCCTCTGAGAACATCCTGTTTGAAGCCTCGCAATGGCGAGGTACTGTTGATCCATTGTTAGGTGTCGTCTTGGTCTCATGATGTCAAAATGTGAACAGCATGATGAAGAGGACTGTTTAAATACCAATTCTAATTGAACCAGGAAATTTATTGGTCGATTCATGGATCAAACACCTGTTGTGAATTTTGCCGTTCAGCTCCTTGTTAGAGAACAGCAAGTTGTGCAAAAAGTACTGAAACATTGAATAGTTGGACATGTGCATTCAAAAGTTTAGAGAAGGTCAAATTAATTTCACCTGTAAAGGTTATAGTGCATTTTAGGTTCATCCTGAAATTTCACCCGAAAGCCGAATATCCCTAACTTTTTGTGAGTAGTGTATATTGAAAATGACATCTCTCTCACTCTCCTCTCTCTCCCTTTCTTTCGCTCTGTCTCTGTGTATGTTATGTGTCTACACTGTGTGCGCTCATACAACCGGTGTATCAGTGAAGTGGATCTTACTGATTCTCACACTGGTGTGCACCCGAAAGCAGTTTCAGTTTCCGTTCAGTTCAGATTGCAGCGTCCAGAATACTGCGTTTGGATTGCTGTGTGCACACCTCCCCTAGGCAAAAAAAAAAAAAAGAGAAGAATTGTCCACGCAGCGCCTAACCCATATCCAGCAAGGAAGACCATTTTATTTCCCGTTAAACACTCGGATTTACAAAAAGGAAAAAACATTTTCACACTCCTGCGTGCCCCAGTGCTCACCTATTTAAAATACTTCTGATGTCCCATGTGAACTGTAGAAAATTGTAGGTGACTTCGACATAAAAATAATTAAGTCAACATTCTGCAAACAAAATTTTGAGTAAACTGAACTTCTGTACACAAAGTTGATTAACTCAAAATATCAATTTAGTCAAACTTATTAACGTGTGTTAGATCTGATGTTTTAAGTCCTTTGTACTGGAAAACATAAATGGATACAACTTAACTTAAGTTGATATAAGTTTTCATGTACAAAGGACTTAGAATATCAGTTCTAACACACATTAAGAAGCTTGACTAAATTGATATTTTGAGTAAATCAACTTTGTGTTGATTTACTCAAAATTGTTGAGTTGAGGTTGCAGAATGTTCTTTTTTTTAATGTTGAAGTCACCTACTATTTTTTACAGCGTGTGATCATCACTCTTGGTACAATTAAGCAGTCTGGGAGAAGGAATGTTCTAAGTGTATGTGATGTGTGTTTGAGCAGAACAATGTGCAGCGTGTTTGTGTGTTAAGGAGCTGGGAGGGGGGAATAAGTGGATCCACGTGGTGTTCTTTCTGAACGAGGTTTCATTCAGAGAACAGCCGGCAGCACTGGCATATTGCCGTTTCCATTTTTAATGCTCTAATTATCTCAATTACTTAGATAGGTCTGTTCAGATCCTCGCCAGTGGAAGAATTCACTGCTAAACAGCATCAGTCATTCCGAAAAGATGACAGTCCTGCCACGCCCTGAGCTTCAGGAGCTAACTCCAGGGACCAGGAGCGGAGCGAGGAAGCACGCGAGCGGAGACGCGCGTGGTCTGTCGGATCGCGTTCGAGGCGAACGCCTTCGAATGGAATGCCGGAGCGCTGAGATCGAGAGCAGCAGAGCCAAGATGGAGGTTGGCGGTAAAGACGTCCAAGTGTGTCAGGCCCGTCGTCTAAAGAGGCTGCGTTCCAGGGAACAGTGGTTCCTAAAGGTCTGGCTTCACGAGCCTGATTACGGTAGTGCTGATTGTGGCCAGTGGCCCCGCAGGGCACAGGGTAATTGGCCATGGATGTTGGGTGCCAATAATTGGCCTGCCGCAAACACACCTGAAGTGTTTCACTCCAAAGCAATGACTGTTCGGGATAGAGTGAAAGATGCAGTCACAGCCAGCGCACGTCTCACACTGTCTGCAGTCCGTCAAATTAACAAAGGGCGTGGCAGTGATTTTCCTTTGAGAGAAAAGGAAAAGGAAAACAAATCAGGAAGTACACTCCCTTTAACGTCCTGCTTATCGTTCAGTGTCTATTCAGCTTGGTGCCCCTTTGAGTGATGATCTCCCAAGAACCTGCATCCACCGCCAACATGACCTGCCACTCACGCAGGATTTCAACACCTGTACGAAACTTCCAGAGTTCCAAACTGCCATACCCAGACTTCACCAAAGACCATCTGTCCATATATCTAGCTCTATCAATCTATCTCTATCAAATTCACAAATGCTTTATTGGCATGACAAGATACATCTTATGTTGCCAAAGCACAGAAAAGAACATATTGGGATGGCAGGTATGCCATCCCAATATGGCATACCTGCCATCCCATAGCCCCATACTTATACAGAACCGAGAGTTTGCCACTTTTGAGGATTTTATACAGAAATAACCACAATGACCACAGACTCTCAGCCCTTAAAAATATGAACTTCTGTACATTCTGACCTCATGTAACCACACAAAATTCAAGTACAACTTCACACAATAAAGTGCCAAACTTGGGATATTTCTGCCATTCTTCTTCTTCTTCTTGCCGATTTCATCATCAAAAATTATCGTACACTATCGCAACATGCTTAAGAGGGTGTCTAAGTACCCCACATGCTGTGGAAGTGCCCATAGCTCGGTGGTTACGGCAACGGACTTCCACACTGTAGATCGGGGAGTCTCACCAGTTCACTACAGTTGCATTTATTTTCGACAAAAACGATGTGCACGTTATGCTTTTCACATATAAGAATGTTCTTTTCACATGAAAGAATATCTTTATATTGCAAAGGCTAACAAATTTACCAATATTACTTGTTAATTTATACTGTTAAATTATACTTAAACAGAGGTCAGTAAGCCGACATGGTCTGGCACTGCTAATATTATCCAATTCCACTTCACTATATTTTATTCATCTGACTTCAATCTGTATGTAGCTGTGTTATAGCCTTGTGGTTAGCGTTGCGGACTCTGCGCTGGAGACTTGTGTTTAAAACCCGCCTTGACAAAATTAAATTAAATGTATTTTTTATTTATTGACAAAAAACGATGTGCATATATTATGCTTTTCACACGTAAGAATGTGACCACGTGAAAACCGCAGACAGAATTTCTCACTGTTAACAGTACTTTTTAACCAAAATATTGTGTAGCCTGCTAAGTGACAGCTGCATTTCTTCTGTTATTACCTAATATTGTTTTAACTAGCCTATTGTAGCTACCTTGCAAAGGTAAGTTTTTAGTTATATCATCTACTGACATACAAACCATTAGTCACCACGTCTACTGTAAAATACGTACCATCATGCATTTAAAAATATTGCAAACACTTTAATTTATTTGTAGTTCACTTTCTTTGAGCTAGAATGCATGTTTGTTTGCATGCATTCTCTATGCATGTCTCTCTCAATGTGATTATGTTATGGTTCATACATTCATATGTATTATCATCGTCAGTAATTATCAACATCTGAATTGCAGATGATTTCCACTATAAATTATTTTCATTTGACAATTATTTGACAATGATTGTCATTTGACACTTTGACATGGCACATAAAGTTTCAATAACCACATTCTCTTCAGATGGTAAGATGAAAAAACATAGGGCCAAGTTACATGAAATAATTTAGGAAAGATTAGGCAGCATTGCTTTGGAATAGAGCTAGTTTAATTCGTGTGAATCGTGTCAAGTAAAATCAACCATTGTTTCTTATTAATTTATGGGCATAACAGGGTTTAAAATATGATTGTACACCGCTTAGTTTGGTATAAGGGCAGAAGTTACTTCCGATTACGCAACGCAAGACCCACCTTGATGGGATGAGTCGGATGACTGTCCGGTGGAAAATGTTAATGCAATCGCCTCGGAATGCATTTGCAATTCAATTTTGCCACCTTTGTAGCTTATGGAAGACCAAATGTGACAACATTAAATAAATAAATAACGGTCAGTAATAATCAATTGATAATGAAATAAATAAATAGGCAATTAAATAGTTCATTAAATACATAAATAAGCAATGAAATAAAGATCTATTCTTTATTTTACGTCTCTTTTATTTATTTCATGGCGTATTCATTTCAAAATGACTCGGCCTATCAGTCAGCATGGAAGGGGCAGGGTCAGCTATGATTGGCTGCTTCGCTTTCTGGAGCCAATGAGACGTTGGCGTCATTTCCCGATAAACCATTCATCTGAAACTCGTAAATATTACACAACTACAGTTATACAGAAAGGTAAAAGCATGTTTTGCAGCTTTTCCCGTTAACTATGTAATGGCTAACAGCTAACTTCAACTTTACTTTGAAAATATAGCGTTGTGTTGATACCTGATGATGTCCATACATTTAACCCAGCTTGCAAGAAATAGTTTGCATAAACAAATGAAAAAGCTTGCGAGCTCTGTAGGCCTAAGTTAGCAAACACAAGCTAGATAGCCTTCAATGAATTAACTAGATGACGCGTTTAACACGAAATAACACGTTAGCGATGTATATTATTGTAAACAGGGATGTAATTTGACTTATCTACTGTGAATGCGTCGTTAGCTAATGTTTTATAACTTCTTGTCGCGTTGTCAGATATACAAGTCTCTTTCTATTGCTCTTTCTATGGTTAACAGATGAGCTGACCATGCGGAGAAGAAGCAGGAAGTCCCCAGACGGAGGAGCTGTAAGTATGAGTTTTGTTTTATTTTTGTTTTTATGCACCACATTTGGTGTATATTGGTGTATTACCACATACAGTCATACATACTTCTACTTTTATGCAATCAGATGAGTTTGTTTTAACTAAAACAAACAAATTTGATTGTGTAGTAGCGTGTAAGACTGACTGTAGTAGTGCACTAATAGAGAGTGGGGCCTAGACAAATTCTCAATTTTTTCACCTTGCCACAAAATTTAGTGCTACAAAATATTTGCATAACCCCCTGCATTGTGTTCTCAGAACTTTCAGGGGGCCCACTCCTGCCACTTCCCCTTCAGTCACACCATCACACAACTCCCCCACCCTTGGGGACCACCAGCGTTGCTCAGGTGTGGCACTTGGGGAATTGAACCAGCAACCTCTACCCTCGTGAAGTGCAGTCCAACCTCCTGCGCCATGGAGTCCTTTGCATTTGTGTTCAGTTTTTCTACAAACTTAAACAGCACAATGTACAAAGGCTGTGCAAAATTAAATGCGAGAGTGGAGATTGAACCCCAGACCTTGGTGTTGGGAAACCAGAACCATTCCTTTGCACCACTAATTTCCTCTTCTTTGCCTGGCTTTCCTGTGGTGAATTCATGAAGACAAGACCTAAAAAATGCAAAAAGAGGAGAAACAGGGACTTGAACCCTCAATGTCAGTATTCAGAGACTCTGACAATACCTTCATGCCGCCGTCATGTTAGCATTTTGGTGGGTGCTGCATTGGACAGAAGATGAGACCACAGAAATATAAGATAAATTAAGACAAAGCATGAGATTTGAATCCTGAAGCCCTGTGTCCACAGACAAAGACAATACTTTTGTGCCAAAGTATCCTCAGCGCTTCTGCGTACTCTGCAGTGGAGAGAAGAAGATGAGACCACAGAAACACGAGGAATAAAGATAAAGAACAAGGTTTGAATCCCCAAGCTGAACTTCCAGAGACAAAGGCTCTACCATTATACCACAGTGGCTTTGGTGCTTTCCAAGGTGATGCAGTGGACAGAAGATGATGAGACCACAGAAATGCAAGTGAAATAAAGCATTAATCAGCTCTGTTGTAATGCCATTTGTTGTCCAGCAGAGGGAGGCAAATCCCTCACCTGTAGTACCCTGCACTGATTCCACCAATGTACTCCTTCCAACTCCCTTTTAACAAAGATTGGCCGTTGGGCCAAGTTAAAACAAGCATTTTAAAATTTGTGATTTGAACATGTGATTCAAAGTCCCATCCAATCAGACAACCTAATTAATGGGGTAAAGGTGTAATGGCTCACATGTGTATCTGAAGGTGATTAGTTAGTTAAAAAATGTATGCCTTGGAATGTATGTTTTCCTTCACAATGATAAAACATGAGATATACAGTTAATCCAGCCAGTAATGCACTTCAGAGAACACTCCTCTCCCCTGTTTTCATGAAGAGCATTTGGTGTGCGTTGGGGGGCAGGGTTTGTAAATGTACATTATTTCCATTTAAATTATGAAGGATAATTCGGTGTGTGCTTTGGAATCTTTTTCTGCCATTAAATTTCAGCCTTGAAAGTTGACTGGTGCTGTCAGTGCTCAATAAAAATAATATACAATCAGAACAGGTTCACTTTCAGTAGATCTTTATTAAAGGTTGTATCAGCGATTTTGGGTGGAAACATAAATAAAACATTTTTTCCTCACGATCCGCTAGCTGCCCGCCCCATAAGCAGGCCGTCAAAAAACCGCGTCTCTGTAGGCAGCCTATGCTCCGAGATCGTACACAAAAACAAATGGTACTACCAACCACTCAAAACCAAAATAAACAGTATTCCAACCAATCACAATGATCTGCACAAACGCTAATACTCTT